>JAFEMH010000002.1:0-600000 GCA_022495995.1 Adenophora triphylla var. japonica
ACTCACCGTTCAAATGTTTATACACCCTACGATTGATTTTACAATACCCATACCAAGCTCAGGGTTACGTACTAAAGGTCTTAGCCGTGGCGGAATTGAAGAAATTACGGAAATAAAGCCCTAATTTCGAAAGACGAAGAGAAATACCTTTAAGTTAGTTCGAACGAGGGGTCTACGAGATGAAGATGGGAGATTTGATTTATCCAATTGCCTTCGTCGATATCTTCGCCGGACTTCAAGGAATCAAAGATGGCGAAAGTTGTAAATGGAGAAGGATTCTTGATTTTATAGTTCCTTGAATTGGAAAGGGCAAAGAGTAAATTCAAAATTAATTTTCCTAATTAATTACGGAAAGCTGTTTCCTAGGCGGACTCTCAAACGTCAAAATTGTAATCATTATGGCAAAAACGGCGCTCCTTCATCTATGACCGTTCATCATCAACGTCTGGATTGTGCCACGTCATCTTGGTCGACTAAACCTCGAACGAGTAACGACTGCAGTAACAACAAATTTTCAACAAGATTTCATTAACTTCCTAGTCGACGAAGTCAACTCGAAAGTTGGGGGCCACTGAACATACCAAAAGTATCGAGTTGGGCCGGACGAGTAAAGCCCGATCACACGGACACCCTTGGCCACCGTATTCTCAATGAGGTGGCCCAATCGAACAAGGCCCAAAGCCCGTCTCTTGTATCGATCGACTAAGCCCATGGTCCGAGCCTATAAGTCCCGACCTGAATTAGTCCGACCTCATGATCCATATCATAATTCGGGTACGAACCATGCTCTACCCGCCAGTCAGGTCGACCCATCTACAAGTGGCGACCTGGACCTAACCCCAAGCGTCGACCTGACATATAAAGGCGCACGTGGGTCAATCTTTCCATAACAGCATCCCTACAAAGCAGGGACGGTTACAATCATGTTCCCACGAACATAACTGCAGCTATAATTTCGGAGCTCATGTAGCACCACCAAAAATACAACGGCTATCACATATAAATACTTCATCACTACCCAACGGTGAAAGGTAACTGCCATTTTGTATTCTGAGTTCATTATTCAATACATTTTGAGCTATATACAACTGTGATCTTACTCTCACGCCCGAGCGTCTTCGCCGGAGACACATCCGGCTAGTCGTGGGTTAGTTTTTCGAGTCAGCCGGGTGATCGGTCTGCCACGTGGAGGAAGATTGATAAGCACATTTCCTGCAGCATCAGTCACTATACCTAAACCCATTTTTCACAAATTTATAAATATCATTGCTTTGCAAACTCTTAGTTTTGCAAGTAAAAATGAAATATGACAAAAAAAGAATGGTAAAAATACATTTAGAAAAATATTTTGGGACAAAAAAGATAATTTATCTTGAACATGAAATTCTTTCATTTAATTAAATGATATTTTTGACTTAACATAAATTTTTAAATTCTATCTTGGATACAAATTGTATAATATTAGTATTTTTAGGTTTTAAAATTATAAAAGATGTTTTATTCTTAAAAAAATATAAAAATAATTAATTTTGTATAGCTTTTTGGTTATATTTCAATCAAATAGATTTTTATGTTTAAAAACAAAACTTAATTAGTTACACATATATGTTTGTTTGTTTTTTTGTCTAAAAAAATATATATGTGTAACTTTATAAGTGTTTTTTTAAATGGTTATTGATTATGTACGAAAATGATATTTTTATATTTTTATTCTTTTTTATCTTAATTGTTGAGTATCTTTTAAATGAAATAGTTATTGATTATTTTTAGGAATCTGTAATATTAATATTTTCTTATATTATTTTTTATTTTTATAAAAACGTTTTTTTTCTTCATTAATTTCTTCAAACTAAGTATTTTTTTAGCTAATAGGTATAATGTATTTTTAATTTTTAAAATAGACTTGAAATCTTATTTATCCACCTTTTCAACACAACTTTTGAGTTTATTATTGATAATTTATTTGCTAATTAAAACTCCAAAAAAATAATAAAATAAAAAAAATGAGATTTTGATTTTTAGTGTCTTATTGAACCATCTTTTTAAAGAGTAATATAAATTTTAGTTTAAATTAATGTTATTTAATTGAACTTTCACAAATAAAAAAACTGGTAAACAAAAATTATAAGAAAGGATTTTCAAAAGTTGGGATAACGAATTTGCATTGAAAATTTAAGTTGATTTTTTGGGGGTTATAAATTGTCTATTTGTTGCTAAAACAATAAATAAATGTTTTCTTAACTATTTCAAAATATTTTTTCTAAAAAAATCATTTTAAAAAATCATTTTATATGGATTTTTTTTTAAATAAAAACTATAAGATAATTTTTTAAAAGAAAACTATTTTATAATATTTGTTAGAAAATACGATATAGTACTTTATAAGATTATACAAACAAAAAAAAAACTATTTTTAAAAGACATAGATTAATGAAAAAAAAACAGAGTTGTTGATAATACTAATTCCTCATTAATTGAGATAATTATTTCTATTTAATGATATTCATGCAAATAAAATATGATAATTATAATAAGTATTTTATTTAGTTCATGTTATTTATCAAAGTTTTTTTGTTTTGCGTTTAACGCACGAGTGTTAAACTAGTTATTCCAAAATTTTAAAGATCTCATCTTTAAGTACCTCTAAATTAGAGAAAGTCACATTCTCATTTACATAGTACACAATTTCTTTTACAAACCATTCTTCTATATATTGTGTCATTTGCATTGACAACAATAGGATTTAACAACTTTCTTTAAGAAGTCCTATTATTTTCATTTTTATGACATTAGTCACATATTCCCATAATAGATTTTAACAACTTCTTCCAAAAAGCCCTATAGTTTTAGTTCATGTGACATTTGTCAATGTTTACGACAATATAATTCAACAACTTCATTCAAGAAACTCTATTGTTTTTATCTTTATGGCTTTTGTCACTATTGACAATAATAGCATTTAACAACTTCTCTCGATATGCCCTATCATCTTTAACAATAAATTATTGATAAAATGCAACGTTAAATACTACATCTTTCAACGTTTATCTTCTCAATTTAGTTTCAACGAACTTTTCAATATTTTTCATCATTATTCTCATAAATCATACGAGACAACTCATCCATTGTGTAAACACTAGAAGTGGCGTATCCACGACTAGTTTATACAATTGTTACAACATCTTTGATGTCACGGGCCAATCAACTATTTAACATTGGTTGGTCTCGTTAAACACGATAACTTATTATTACTGTTTTAATTCACAGAAACTACTATTATGCGAATTTTATATCTTTATCTACGGATAATAGAATCCAATCTGCACCGTCCAGAATATTATTCAATGAGTCTAAATTCTGATCACCAAATTTGAGCTTGATCCAACAATTAATGAAGTGGGAAATAAAATATTTCCACAAGTGGTCATTGCAAAACCTTGCTGAAAATTTTCTTTTTTTTTTCCTCCGTTTCCCATCTCTTTTCATCAATCCGCCGTAGCAACCACGCCACAAGTTTTTCTCAATCTGCAATCCTTTTTAAATAGGAGTAGTTAGTCTTAAGATTGTTGGACAAAATCTTAAATAATGAGCACAATATAAAGGATTACAATAATATTGGAATACAAATTACAATACAAACTAGAAAATGAAAAGAGAAAATCGTATGAAAGTCATCTTAATTCACTTTTGTCCAAACCGTTTTATACACTTTCCTTAATACTAATTCGTCCCCTCTCTAATAGTCCTCGAGTCTTACACGGGCGTTAGTCTAACATGATAGAACGGACAAACTGGGTGCAACTACTCACTTGAGCCTCCCGACGAATTGAACGTATGCTTGAATAATATCACCAACTAGAATTTCAAAGAATATGATCAAAATAAAATTTTCTATGCTCTAGAATTTTTAAGAATACAAACAAAAGAAATTCTATCTCTATATATAATACAACTTGATAATCTCCTATTCACTTCTTCTATCTATTCTTCTCATATCCAAGAAAAAGAAGTAACAACAAATATATTATTAAGAGCATGTACGGAACTTAATTAGGATTAATTGCCATTAACTATGTATAATTAACCTCAATATTATGATTCGTGTTGTTACATATTCTCTAACTTAATTAGAGAAATCAATCTATGAATAAAAGAGCAATTATGAGAATTAACCCATATTTGTTCTTATAACAACGCAAACATAAAAGCCCCATAATTTCTTAAAAAGGAATTCAATTTTGGATTGCACTTTAAATAGAGAAAATCAATTTCTCATTTACATTAATGCACAATTTTTCCAACATATAATTGGATCTACACGGAGGAGCTTGTGTTAATATACTCGCTGAGCCTTATTTTTTTTATAGGGGTTGTATATTGGCACAACAATCTGTGGACTCCAGCCTATTGTTGTTCACCCAATTCAAAAAGTGGAAAAGAGTAAAACTCCCTTGGAAACAACAATGTAGAAAATGCTATAAGACCATCTTTATCCATACCACTTCATTTTCATTCCTCTCTCCTCTATCTCAGCTTCACATCATCAATTATTAAAAACACAACTCCAAACAATTTTATCTCCATTCATGACAAAAATCATCAGTTTCTCTCTCCTACTTTTTATTAATAATTATAGTTTTTTCAATATTCTTGTATTTTTATTATTTTTTATATGTTAATTGCAATTTTTGTAAAAAAAAAAATTAATTTCAAAATATGACACGTGTCACTCAATAATTGGTCTAAACAAAAAAAAAGAAAAAATTCAAGGACGCCGTGAAGCCCATCATCTGCCATGCCAAAATCTTGAAATGTCATGGCATGACATTTTAAATGTCATGGTTGGGAGAATGTGGCTGTCCACCTAAGCAACACCTAAGCAAATGACTTTCTTAAAGTCAATTTTGTGGCTGCTCTAATTGTGTAAGCTAAAAAGAGAGCAAGAGACTCAAAGAGTTGTAAATTTGATTTAAATAAATAGCACAAAAAAAGGAAAAAAAAAAATCCTTGTTTTGCATCTTTTACTGAATTCATCTTCTTGAGGTTCAACAATCATTTTAGTAAAGGTTGTTTTTCTACTGACTGTAGCGAGCAGGCCATTCTGGCTTTGGAGATGTAATTGAAAATGGGTCTTAGATGGTGTTTGCCAATGAATGAAGCTTTAAGCAATCCTTGCTTGATCGTTGAACATGATGAGTACTTGTGCACAAAATAGCTTCTTGATCTTAACCATATCTGAAAGTTTCGTGTAGCTAGGAAGCTTCAAACAACTCAACAGAACACGGATGTGAGTACAAATGTCTCACAACTGTCCACACATCCACAAATAATGCAGCGGACTACATGAATAACACAATAGTTATATACGCTCACTGATCTTGAGATCAGCAAACTAGGCTTACGCCCAAAAACTTTTCACTATTAAAACTTTTGTTTCTTACGAAAACACGAATAAGTGAAAACTAAAAGACGAAAATACTAAATGAGTATCATAATCACCTTCTACGACAAGAACAGTTTCTCTTTCCCAAGTAGATCCTATTCTAGATAGAAGTATAACAAAGAACTCAATTAAAAACCTAGATGTGAGTTCGGATGTATGTCACAACCTTCACACTCACAACCTAAAACAACAATATTGAAAACGTGAAGAACTGAAGTATTTGTCTCTCAAATAAATCTCTAAAAGCCGTGTCTTCTCTTTGTGTTGAAGTCTTGTATTTATAGCACCTTGAGAAGGTTCTCCAATCCAATTACTTTCCTTAAGAGAGTTTTCCAATTCCTACAAGAAAATATAAAGCACACTCACAAGGAAAGATCTTTTGTTAGTAGGTTAGTCCTAATATAATAATATGTACATGCATAAATAAAAGATATTTACTATATTAACAAATTCCTTGTCAAAGTAGGATAAAATAAATATTTCATGAAAGTATAAAATCAACTTACCAAAAATACCTCTTATATTCGAAATAGGCAACAACTTATTTCCTAAACTAAAGTCCTTTTCACAATAGGACAATATAAATCTTTCCATGAAAGTTTCAAAATCAACATACCAAGTATATGACTTTATTTCGAAATAGGAAACCAATTGTTTTCTAAAATCTCACTATTTCAATCTTCCCCTATTTTGGACTTTCTGGTCAAAACCAAAGATTTATGATGATCATTCTATGACCAATATTTTCAGACATGAAAACTCCCCCTGAATGGATGTGTGTGCAGATGTGTCAACACATCCACACAAAAACTGCATAGACACTACTACATTTCTGACCTAATGTAACGCCAATTTTCGTTGCATTAGGGCCCAAAAACCGTTACATTAGGCCTAATGTAACGCCAAATGGCCGTTGCATTCTCTTGCGTTGCATTAGGTCTAATGCAACGACATAGTAAGCTAATGTAACGCCAGAGCTTTGGCGTTGCATCAGGTAAATACCTGATGCAACGCCAATTTTAAAACTATATGAACACCTAATGCAACGCCAAAAAGAACCTAATGCAACGCCAATTTAAAAAGTGGTTGAATACCTAATGTAACGCCAAAAATTAGATGAGTCCCTAAAATTTATTACATAATTTCACAATTTTATTAATTTTTTTAATTTTCTTTTTTCTATATTTTTTATTTTTGATATATATATATATATATATATATATATATATATATATATATATATATATATATATATAATTTTCTGTAAATATTTTTAAATCAGTCCCTTAAGTTCTATTATTCTCAAATCAGTCCCTTAAATTTTATTTTTCTTAATCAATTCATTAGGTTTTATTTTTCTCAAATCAGTCCATTAGATTTTATTTTCCTCAAATTAGTCCCTTAGGTTTTACTTTCCTCAAATCAGTCCTTGATATATTCTTAGAGTCACACTTTAGTCCCCTAAACTTCTCTTACACCACAACCACCACCTGCCACCATCAACCACCACCTTCAATGGTTGCAAAAAGAATAAGAAATATATACACATTCATTAGCAATTATAAACAAAGACACAAATCCAGATCTGGGAAAAAACAAATTCAGATTTGGACAAAACAAATTCAGATCTGTAAAAGCAAACAACGCCGTCCTTTTCTCAGCCTCGGAAGTGATGAGGAAGGAGGGGAGCTGGTGGAGGGCGACGACGGTGGCGGTATTTGATTTGGTGGAGGGCGACGGCGGTGGTGGGTAGAAGGGGTAGGGATGCAGACGGACGGTTGATTTCAGTTAGGGCTCCAAATCAACGCCGGCCGGTTGGGGAGAGAGAGAAGAAGACGGTGGGGAAGGAGTTGGACTTTGCCGAAATGGTGGAGAGGAAGAGGAAGGAGTTGGACGGAAATGAGTAAGGGCCGGAATTAGAGAAGAAGACGGAAATGAGTAAGGGCCGGTTGGGTTTTGCCGAAATGGTGGAGAGGAAGAGGAAGGCAACCATGGATTCTGGTGGACTGAGAAGAAGACGTTTGTGGGTAGGCGTGGGTTGTGGAGATCTGGTTGTTTGACTCAGAAGAAGAAGGAGAGAAATGAGAGAGAGAGAGAAACTTTTGTTTATTTTGATAAAATGAAAATAAAGAGAGAGAAATGAGGAGAGAAAGAGGGATTTATTGGTTTGTTTTGATTAATTGTGGACCGTTGGATTGAATGTGTGAATGGTTGGATTTGGTTTAGTTCATGATCCGCGTGATTATATGAGAACCAATAAAACAATGCCACATGGCATTGTTTGATTGGGTCTCAAATAATCACGCGGATCATGAGCTAAACCAAATCAAACCATTCACACATTCAATCCAACATCCAACAGTCCACAACTCTAATAATACATAATATCAAAAAAGTAAATATTTTTATATTATATACTTTTATTTCTTTAAAAATTATTAGTAATAATACTTAATAATAATACTAATAATGATGCTATTATTAATAATACTTAATAATAATACTAATAATTTAAACTATAAAATAATATTATGCCTAATATCAATAATATTTATTAATGAATTATTAATATTAATTAATTAATATTAATAATAGTACTAATAATTAATTATGCCTAATAAATTTTTTAAAAAACTTCCTTACCAAAAAAAGTCTAAAATATTTATCTCAATTCAAAAATAAATATAAAAATAAATAATACTTAATAATAATATTAATAATAACTAGTAATAATACATAATATCAAAAAAGTAAATGTTTTTATATTATATACTTTTATTGTTAATTATTCAATTAAATAATTGAATATATTAATAATTATTATTATATAATTAATAATAATAATGTTATTAATTAATAATAATACTCATTAATTTAATAATTTAAACTTCTAAGAAATATTAATATACCTAAGTAATAATTGATAGAAATATTTAATTAATTTCTAACTTATTTTATATAATTTTTAAAAAAAAAACTTCCTTACCAAAAAATGACTAAAATATTTATCTCAATTCAAAAATAAATTAAAAAAAATAATTATACTTTTAAAATATTAATAATACTTATAGGGTATAAGGTATAGGTCATAGGACATAGGGCATAGAATATAGGGTATACCCTATAGGGTATAGGATATAGGGTATACCCTATACCTTGTACCCTATAGGGTATACCCTGTACCCTATAAGGTATACCCTATATCCTATACCCTATAGGGTATACCCTATACCCTATGCCCTATGCCCTATACCTTATACCCTATACCCTATATCCTATAGGATATACCCTATACCCTATAGGGTATACCCTATACCTTATAGGGTATACCCTATACCATATACCTTATAGGGTATACCCTATAGGGTATATGGTATAGGATATAGGGTATACCCTGTACCCTATAGGGTATACCCTATACCCTATAGGGTATACCCTATATCCTATAACCTATAGGGTATACCCACCCTATAGGGTATACCCTATATCCTATACCCTATAGGGTATACCCTATACCCTATGCCCTATGCCGTATACCTTATACCCTATACCCTATACCCTATATCCTATAGGGTATACCCTATACCCTATAGGGTATACCCTATACCCTATACCCTATACCTTATAGGGTATACCCTATACCCTATAGGGTATACCCTATACCATATGCCCTATGCCCTATACCTTATACCCTATACCCTATACCCTATTGGGTATAACCTATACCCTATAGGGTATACCCTATACCATATGCCCTATGCCCTATACCATATACCCTATACCCTATACCCTATAGGGTATACCCTATACCCTATAGGGTATACCCTATACCATATGCCCTATGCCCTATGTTCTATACCTTATACCCTATACCCTATACCCTATACCCTATAGGGTATGCCCTATGCCCTATACCTTATACCCTATAGGGTATATCCTATACCCTATAGGGTATATCCTATACCCTATAGGGTATACCCTATACCATATGTCCTATACCTTATACCCTATACCCTATAGGGTATGCCCTATGCCCTATACCTTATACCCTATATCCTATAGGGTATACCCTATA
The DNA here is from genome assembly GCA_022495995.1 of Adenophora triphylla var. japonica. Classification (NCBI taxonomy): domain Eukaryota; kingdom Viridiplantae; phylum Streptophyta; class Magnoliopsida; order Asterales; family Campanulaceae; genus Adenophora; species Adenophora triphylla. Next base: position 9,519 of record JAFEMH010000002.1, read on the forward strand.
CCTTATACCCTATACCCTAGGGTATAGTGTATAGGGAATATGGTTTAGGGTATAGGGTATAGGATATAGGTTATAGGGTATAGTGTATAGGGCATAGGGTATAGGGTATAGGATATAGGGTATATGGTATAGTGTATAGGGTATAGGGTATAATTAATATAGTGGTATAGTATAGGTATAGAATATAGGTTATAGGGTATAATGTATAGAAGCAGTATAGGTATGTGGCATACCCTATAGGTATAGGTATACCCTATACCTCATCCCATAGGTATACCCCCTGCACCTATAAGGTATACCCTATATCCTATACCCTATAGGGTATACCCTATACCCTATGCCCTATGCCCTATACCTTATACCCTATACCCTATATCCTATAGGGTATACCCTATACCTTATAGGGTATACCCTATACCATATACCTTAAAGGGTATACCCTATAGGGTATATGGTATAGGATATAGGGTATACCCTGTACCCTATAGGGTATACCCTATACCCTATAGGGTATACCCTATATCCTATACCCTATAGGGTATACCCACCCTATAGGGTATACCCTATATCCTATACCCTATAGGGTATACCCTATACCCTATGCCCTATGCCGTATACCTTATACCCTATACCCTATACCCTATATCCTATAGGGTATACCCTATACCCTATAGGGTATACCCTATACCCTATACCCTATACCCTATAGGGTATACCCTATACCCTATAGGGTATACCCTATACCATATGCCCTATGCCCTATGCCCTATACCTTATACCCTATACCCTATACCCTATTGGGTATAACCTATACCCTATAGAATATACCCTATACCATATGCCCTATGCCCTATACCTTATACCCTATACCCTATAGGGTATACCCTATACCCTATAGGGTATACCCTATACCCTATAGGGTATACCCTATACCATATGCCCTATGCCCTATGTCCTATACCTTATACCCTATACCCTATAGGGTATGCCTTATGCCCTATACCTTATACCCTATAGGGTATATCCTATACCCTATAGGGTATATCCTATACCCTATAGGGTATACCCTATACCATATGCCATATACCTTATACCCTATACCCTATAGGGTATGCCCTATGACCTGTACCTTATACCCTATATCCTATAGGGTATACCCTATACCTTATACCCTATACCCTAGGGTATAGTGTATAGGGAATATGGTTTAGGGTATAGGGTATAGGATATAGGTTATAGGGTATAGTGTATAGGGCATAGGGTATAGGGTATAGGATATAGGGTATATGGTATAGTGTATAGGGTATAGGGTATAGTGTATAGGGTATAGGGTATAGGGTATAGAATATAGGTTATAGGGTATAATGTATAGGGCATAGGGTATAGGGTATAGGGTATACCCTATAGGTATAGGGTATACCCTATACCCTATAGGGTATACCCTATACCCTATAGTGTATAGGGCATAGGGTATAGGGCATGGGTATAGGGTATACCCTATACCCTATAGGGTATAGGGTATACCCTAAACCCTATAGGGTATATGGTATAGGGTATACCCTATAGGGTATACCCTATACCATATGCCCTATACCCTATGCCCTATACCTTATACCCTATACCCTATATCCTATAGGGTATACCCGATATCCTATAGGGTATACCCTATATCCTATAGGGTATACCCTATACCCTATAGGGTATACCCTATACCATATGCCTTATACCCTATGCCCTATACCTTATACCCTATACCCTATACCCTCTATCCTATAGGGTATACCCTATATCCTATAGGGTATACCCTATACCCTATAGGGTATACCCTATAGGGTATACCCTATACCATATGCCCTATACCCTATAGGATATAGGTTATAGGGTATAGTGTATAGGACATAGGATATAGGGTATAGGATATAGTGTATAGTGTATAGGATATAGGGTATAGTGTATGGGGTATAGGGTATAGGGTATAGTGTATAGGGTATAGGATATAGGGTATATGGTATATGGTATAGGGTATAGGGTATAGTGTATTGGGTATAGGGTATAGTGTATAGGGTATAGGGTATAGGGTATATGGTATAGGATATAGGTTATAGGGTATAGTGTATAGGGCATAGGGTATAGGGTATAGTGTATAGGGTATAGGGTATAGTGTATAGGGTATAGGGTATAGGGTATAGGATATAGGATATAGGTTATAGGGTATAGTGTAGGGTATAGGGTATAGGGTATATGGTATAGGTTATAGGATTTTGGTGTTGCATTAGTAATTTAGGCGTTACATTAGGATTTTGGCATTGCATTAGACTCGTTACATTAGCTCTGGCGTTGCATTAGATGTGTTACATTAGCTCTGGCGTTGCATTAGATGCGTTACATTAGCTCTGGCGTTGCATTAGCCGTTACATTAGCTCTGGCGTTGCTTTAGATGCGTTACATTAGCTCTGGCGTTGCATTAGATGCGTTACATTAGCTCGTGGCGTTACATTAGCTCTGGCGTTGCATTAGATGCGTTACATTAGCTCGTGGCGTTACATTAGATGCGTTACATTAGATGCGTTACATTAGCTCTGGCGTTGCATTAGATGCGTTACATTAGCTCGTGGCGTTACATTAGATGCGTTACATTAGGTCAGAAATGAAGTAGTGAGAGCAAGTTAGAACTAAAAATTGCAGTTCAACAAATGTAAACTAAAGCAACCATTCAGCAAATGTATTTAGGGATTAAAGATCAACACTAAAACTAACAAATAACTAAAATGAATATTAAAACCAAACCTGTTGATGTTTCATTCACAAGTAAGAACAAATAGTAAAACTCTCCCTGAGTTTAAGCATCCCTACTGAAACATCAGCAGCAGTAGCAAAGACAATCATCAGTATCATTCTCATCCTTTTTCTTTTTCTCCCCCTTTTTGACTAGAAAGTGTAAAATGCCATCTCTTGAGTCTATCTTTTAGAGCTTTGAGATTATTGGCATGTGTCTGGGAGGTAATCAGTTGAGCATTGAGAGCAATGGAGAGGGCATCAGCTGCAGCAAATTCTGCATCTAGGGTTTCATTTGATCATCAAAAGAAGTTGCAGATGTGAGACAAGATGTGGCCATATCCTAACGTACATCCACAGCTTCAGCTCTATTGATTCTGCAGATTGGTCAGACAGACAGAGAGAGAGAGAGAGAGAGAGAGAGAGAGAGAAATATATGGTGTGTGTGTGTGAGAGAGAAATTACGAGGACAAAGTAGGAAGAAACACACTGAAGGATTAAAGAGCTGTGACAGATGAGGCACACAATTAAACCTACAACTCCCCCTTTCCAATTGAGTTAAGGATTCCTTCCTCAAACAGGACTCAAATTTCAGCAAAATCAGAAGGAGCCCACAACGGCTATAAAACCCTTTGATATTACCACACACAACAAATCACGAAAAAAATAGGGATTAAATCAAATAAAAAATTTGCTTACCTTTTATGGTAACAAACAAACTTCAGCCATATCTTTTCAATAGAATCCCTTTGAAATTGTCCTTCATTTGCACAAGAGGATTTGATACACACCTTTCTTTTTCATGAAGGATATTGGAAAACAAAATCATGTTAAATCAAAGAATAAATTAAGAATGAAAATAAATTAACTAGCATATTTACAAAGCACCCTATATGACCTAATATGCAAAATGTCTAGCATGATGCAACACACAGGTGAAGAAAAAAAAATATCAGCTCACAAATGTGGCATAGGATGTGAGTCACATTTGGGGACACATTTAGATCACAAAAAGTCAATGAGTAATTAATAATCCAATCTGCACAGCCTCTAGGATGCATTCACCCATTTTTTTATTGTGGATATTTGCATTGTGAGTAGCTTTCACTTTTCTTTGATCCCAAAGATAGCCCTTTTTCCCAATAATCTTATCAAGTTTGATTTCAAGATTTATTATGAGAATCACTTGATCACAATGGTATGGCTTCATACTAAGGGTGAAGCAGCTGTTTATTTATTTTTTTTAAAACACCCACTGGAGATATCTAGTAGGATTATATCTAGTTATCAAAAGACAACAAGAAGAGAAAGTGCTCACAATTAAGTGATCAGAAAAATGTCAAAGATGAGAACTCACAAGTGACCACACTGAGATATTTCGTGCTAATGCATGATTTTTTTTGTTAATCTAATATACAGATGTGTTAGAGGATGTGAGACACATTTGTGCTCACAACCTTAGATATCACACAAACCAAGAGACTTCCTCAAGGAGGAAAATCTCTCAAAATCTAATATCTTTGTAAATATATCAGTCAATTGATTTTCAGTCCCAACAAATTTCAGACACACAGTTTTTTGTTCTACAAGATCCCTAATGAAATGATGTCTAATATCAACATGTTTTGTTCTAGAATGTTGGACATGATTTTTAGATATGTCCAAGGCACTTTTGTTATCACAAAAAGCAGTCAAAATTTTGCTATTTAATCCATATTCTTTCAGCATTTGATTCATCCACAGTAACATAGTGCAAAAACTTTAAATGAAAACATATTTAGCCTCAACTATGAACAGGGAGAGATTTTCTCCTTCTATACCAGGAATCAAGGATGTTACCAAGGTAGGAACATCGAGCACATATGTTTTTATCATAAAAAATGTTTGCCCAATCTAAGTCATTGTACCCCAATATGTTAGACACAAAGCAGTAACAACATACCTTGGAATATGATGTATGGCTCCATAAAGCATCCAAATAACTGTGATTTACCTTATCATTTCTTTTGGTTTGCCTTTGATCATGCATTTCACCAACCACATGAGAAGTGGGGTGATTTTTCTGAATTCTGGACAAAATGTCATTTGATCTATCAACAGACCCAACATGGTCTCTTTCAAAAATAGCATCTCCCTTTGAATCTAATGAACTGTCTGCAGACTCAGTTCTTTGTGTGAATGTGTGTTCAGATGTGGGAACAGTTGTGTTCACATCTGCAGATACATCCTTCTGCACATCTGGACACACATTTGCCTGTTTTTCCTTTGCATTGCTTTTCGTATCTTCAGCTCCTGTATCAGTTGATAACTTGAAATATCATCCTTGGCAGTTTTGAGGTTAAAATCAAGTGTATCATCAAATCCAACATCAGAAAAACTTAAACAAGACAAATTGTCACAAAACTTGTAACAGTTGTCAGATGATCTTAGACCAGTTGAAATTACCCGGATTTTCACGCGCGGTGAAAAGGCGGTTGTCTTTCGCGGGATTGGTGTTTGGGACCTCGCTTTCGGGAAGGAGAGGAGTCGCCACGCGGTTTTGTATTTTGAGCCCAAACGTTGAAAAAACGGCTTTTATGAAAATGGTGTCATTTTTATTGGTAGCAAAAACTTTGGAAAAGGCTTTGAAAAGGGGTGTCATTTTTATTGGTAGCAAAAATGAGGAAAAGGCTTTTTGATTACCAGAGATTGTTAGGTTCGGAGGTCACGTTACGTTTCGGGAAGAGTATTTTGAGATCACCCGAAACGCCTCGTATGACGAGTCTTTCTACCTTTCTCGAAAATGTGTGCGTGTGTGTGTGTGTGTTTGCATTTTGAAAATAGGGGCTTGAATGACAAGATTAATCTTGGTTTGAATGTCAAACGTTGATTTTTGTGATTCTGCTTGAAAAGGCGAGCGTTTGAATGACGAACGTCGGTTTTGGAGTTTTTTAGGAAAAGTGGCGCGAATGCTGATTTTGATCTTTTAAGTGTCAAATGTTGACTTTTAAGAAAAGAGCGTTTGAATGTCAAACGTCGGATTTTTGAGTTTGAAGATGATTGTTTGGATGCCAAACGTTATTTCGCGCGTTTTGAAAAAGAGTTCGAATGTCGAACTCCGGTTTTGAACCGAGCATGTCATTGTTAGTGATTTTACGGGAAAGAAGAATTAAATGAAATTTGAATGTCAAATGTCGGCTTTTAAGTTTGAAGATGATCGTTTGGATGCCAAATGTCATTTCGCGCGTTTTGAAAGAGAGTTCGAATGTCGAACTCCGGTTTTGAACCGGGCATTACATTGTTAGTGATTTTACGGGAAAAAAGCATTAAATGATATGCGATCGACGAATCGTTTTTGCGACTCGGACTTTAATAAGTAAATACTATCACGAGCCAAACGGCTCGAACTTGTAAATGACAGTATTTAAAGTGCGGTATCGACGGAATCAAACGACACGGAATTGTAAAGTGCGTTCAACGAGCCAAACAGCTCGGAATTGTAAAGTTGCGTAAAAGTAAATGACGATAAACGGATCAAGCGATCCGGAATAAAGCACTCATGATGGGGAAGGGCACGAGTCGTGCCATGGGGCACGGGTCGTGCCCAGTTCTGTTCTCTGTGTATCATTTTCCAATCAATTAAACCCTAATCGACTTAGGGGGCGTTTGTTTTTTTATTTTAAGCCTTATTTGCCTCTTAACACTTATTCATTAAGAGGATTAGAGAAATAAGTGTGTTTGTTTTTTTTGAAATAAGGCTTGTTAGGCTCTTAAAGTCCTCTTAATTTTAAGTGGTTAAAATGTTGCTGAATTGCCTCTGAAAGCCTCTGAAATCCACTGTTTCATATTTGGTTTTGGGTAATTTTTTTTTAAACTGTTTACTGTTTCATAATGCATTTACGATTTTTTTTTTTTAATTTTTTTTTAATTTTTTTAACTGTTTCAGATAATGAATTCAGATACAAAATCAAACAACTTATCCAATTCAGAATTCAGTTTTCAGTTGCTGCCTCTTAATCATTCAGCCATTTTCAGAACTGAAATCAGATTTCAGCACTTATCACTTAAAAAAAAAACAAAAACCCCCTTAATATATTTTTAACTTCTTTTTTAATATAATTCTAGTACAACATTAGTGCTTCACAATGAAGTCCCAACTTGTCCAAAATGATATAGGGAAGGTCTTTAAATATGGTCTTGACAATGGTTGAAAGTCATTATGAAATCTTAGCCAAAGTTGATAAAACTTGGTAAATAATTCTAGAACCTTTATAGAAGGTACTCAATTTTGTGTAATGCATATGTAGGGCTTACTTTTGATACATTGTGCCCATACTTTGTTACATATTCATGGTTGTTGTTCAAATAGTTTAGGAAATAGATGTTGCACTATTTTATTGGCGTGAACATGAGTACTAATATCATGTTGTTGGATTGATATTATTCAATAGTGTTTAAAATGTAAGTTTCACTACTGTGATGATTTTAAAATGAGTAATATTACCATGTTATGTATTATCCAGATTGTGTATTTACATTCAAGTAACTGTTATGTGCTTGAACGTTTATATCAGTTGATGTTTAGGGGTATAATGGGATACGATCAATTATGGAAGACATTCTATAAGGTGATTGAATTACATTATACCTGTGACTGTCCCCTTTTATGGCCACAGATTGGGGTGATAGCTTCTGTATTGAGCCAAAAGCCTTACAATTAGCTAGTATCTTAAAGGGATCCGATGAATATGCCTACGTAGTTCACGAAGGGAGTATTTATTACTCTCACAATTGTAAGCCATTTGGTTTTGGTGAATATGCATATGCAGTTCACAAAGGGAGTCTTTATTACCCTCGGGATTGTAAGCCATTTGGTTTTGGTGAATATGCATATGCAGTTCACGAAGGGAGTAGTTATTACTCTCACGTTGTACAACATATTGTTCAGACGGAAAAGGTAAAATAAGGTAACATAATGTGTTTACCGCTTTACCAATGTGTTGTGAGCAACCTTGTTATGTGTTGCATCTTATTTCGCATCTTGTTGCATTCATAATAGCTTGCTGAGATTTACTCTCACCCCTTCTCCCTTTACTATTTTAGATCACGCTGAGACAGGTAACCCGAACAGTGAGGCCGGGAAAGGAGTTTGGACTAATTTCTTTTGGGTTTTCTCAGGGTAAGTTGTATGGTTGGGAGTTGCTTGGGGTATTTTTCTCTGTTGGAAAACTTGTACTTAATATTATGTTGTAAACTGTTTAATTTTTGTAAATGATGTAAGTAAAACAGGCTATGATTTTCATAAAGGTTGATTTCTATATTTAAAAGATAAACAAAAAGTTTTTAAATTTAGGTGATTTATCTAGTAAGGGGAGTCTCCCGTTCGGGGCACGAGCTAAGGTTCCGGGTCGGGGTCCCCACAGTTGGTATCAGAGCCCGATTTAGAAGTCAAGAAAAGATGTCTAGATTAAGGGGGAGTGTGTGATAACTGACGACGAGTGTTTTATGCAGGGGGTTTGTACAATGGCTGGAAATGAGGATGATCAGAATAGAGCTCAAGGAAATGAGGTTAATGTTGGGACCTGAGGAAATCAGAACGAAGATATAGTAAACTTGTTCAGAGTCTTCTTACAGAATATGGCTACTCGAGGATCAGCTCCGAATCAACCCGAGAGATGTCAAGGCCAGGGGTTAGAAAAGGTTGTGAAGATGAATCCACCAAGTTTCAATGGAGATCCGGATCCTTTAAAGTCAGAAATTGGTGGTGGAAGTAAGCAAAATTATCAAGGGAAAGGCTTAGAACAAGGTAGAGGACAACCAAGGGCTTCAACATTAGGGAGTGTGAGAGGGGGACATGTTGTAGTTTCAGTGGCACGTTCAAAATCAAGACAGTATGGGATTATTTCTAACTTTTGTAAGAGACTGGGGCACTCCGAAAATAAATGTAGGAGTAAATGAGGCAAGTGTATTAAGTGTGGAGAATTGAGACACTTTAGGAGGAATTTTCCAAGGTGGCAGCGGGGACAAGCTTCAGGCAGCGGTCAAGAAGGAAGGCAACAAAGAGGTGGTGCAAAGTGAGTTATTGAAGGAAAGCTAAAAGAGTAAGTTCCAAGTTGAGTCTTTACTTAGGTATTGGAGAGGTAGATCTTATGGCAGTCCTTAGAGGTATATTACGTGTCTCAGGAGTCAAGGCTCGTATTTTTCTAGATTCTAGTTCATTTGTGGCATTGCATTTTTCTTTTACTTTGCATAAATTGCCTAAGAGTTTGTCTTATGTGTCGGAGATTTCTACTCTTACGGGAGAGTACCTCGAATCCTCTCTGGTTTACCACAGTTGTGATGTGGTTATATGTGGGCACGTATTGCATGTTGAATTGGTAGAGTTACCAATTAGTGATTTTGATGTTATACTTGGCCTGGATTGATTAAGTAGTTGTCATGCATCTGTAGACTGTCGTAAGAAGCGAGTCTCATTTTTCTTGCCTGATTTGCCTATGTTTGTGGTTGATGCGGATGATTCCTTATTTGGTATTTATGTCATATATGCATTAAAGGCCAAAAAATTATTGTCTAAAAGGGTGTGAAAGTTATTTGGCTTATGTGTTAGACTTGAGTAAGAAGTCACCCAAAATATCTTATGTACCAGTTCTGAGTGAGTTGTAAATGTGTTTCAACGGAGTTTTCATGCTGCCAGATAAGGAAGTAGAATTTTGTATTGATTTACTGCCAGGTTCAATGCCAATATCAAAAACACCTTATAGAAGGGCACCGGCTGTGTTTGTGGATATGAGGAGTAGAGTTTTTAAACCTTATCTTGATAACTTTGTGGTAGTCTTTATGGATGACATCATTGTTTATTCAAAGTTCTGAGAAGATTGTGAAAATCATTTGCAAGTTATGTTATCTGTTCTTCGTGAGAATCAAGTGTTTGCGAAATTTATCAAGTGTGAGTTTTGGCCCGAGAAGATTTTAATTTTGGGTCTTGTAGTTTCAAGCTCGGGATTGGTCATTGATCCTTCGAAGATTGAGGCCGTGGTAAAATGGAATCAACCTTCGACAGTGACTGAAGTCCATAGTTTTCTTGGATTGGCAGGTTCCTACCGAAGGATTGTTGATGGATTTTCGATAATTGTAACATCGTTGACTAAAGTTGTCTCGGAAGGAGGTATCATTTGTGTGGGATGCCGTGTGAAGCCAGTTTTATCAAGTTGAAGGAGAGATTGACTACATCTCCGATCCTTACCTTACTTGATGGATGTGAGAACTTTGTGAATTTCAGTTACGCGTCAAAGGAAGTTGGGTTTTATTCTTATGTGGAATGGGAAAGGGATAGCTTATGCTTCAAGGAAGTTAGCACCGACAGAGCATAATAATCCTACTCTCGACATGGAGTTGGTTGCGATTATTTTGCGTTATTTAAGGGGAAACATTATCTATATGAAGCTAAAATTGAGTTTTTTACCGATCATAAGAGTTGAAGTATTTGCTTACTTTGAAGGAATTGATGTCATGTGAGTCGCAAGATGAGATGTTATTTGCGAATGTTCGAGCTACACCTACCTTGTATGAAGACCTTATGGAAGCTCAACAAAATAATTCTGGATTGAAGAAAATTTTTGGACAGTTTCAAGATGGAAGGACTGGAGATATTGTATTGACTAAGGATGAAATTTTAACTTTTTCAGAGGCAGAATTTGCGTAACGTCTTCAAAAGGGATCAAAAGACAAGTCATAGAGGAAGGCCATAAATCTTGATTTGCGAGAGATAGTTCGACTTCACGGAGTACCAGTCAACATTATATCAGATAGGGATCTGAGATTCACATCGCGATTTTTGAAAGCGTTGCACGAGGTTTTGGGTTCCAAGTTGAGTTCCGTTCTACGTTTCATTCTCAGGTAGATGGGTAGACAGAGAGAACTATCCAGATTCTTGAGGATATGTTGCATGTTTATGTGATGGATTTTCATTCATTTTGAGAAGTTCATTTAACTTTAGTTAAGTTTGCGTATATCATTAGTTATTAGTCTAGCAACGAAATGGCATCTTATGAAGTGTCTATGAGAGAAATTAACTTTATGATCATTCGCATGTATTAAGTTTTCCACCCGAGGATTTTCCGACTGACATTGCATGTGTGGGAGAACTTTTGAGAATATTGTTATCAAGTCCGGGAGAAAAGAATCAAGAGTATTCTGGTTGTAAAAGTTTTGGGGAAGAATTATTCAATGGAAGGTAAGCCACTTGGGTTTCGGGAATCCGAGATACGTGAGAAGTATATGTGATTATTTGAGCATTCAGGAAAGTATATTTAAAATTCGGGTCAAAATTTCATTAAGGGGGAGTGAGTGTCATGACCCTCAACCTAGGCACTATTTTGGTCACTTGTTGAGCACGTGGGGTGGGGTGCGTAGCATTTCATTTTATGTATTTCATAATAATTGTGATTTTTATGTGTTAGTTTTACTATTTTAATAATTTGTTTGGCATTTTAGTTATGTTAATAAATTAATTTTAATTATTTAATGTCTAAATGGAATAAATAGGAATTTTGTAGTTGATATTTTAATTCGTGAAATTTAAATAAAAATATATAAATTTTATTGAGATGCTTATGTGTCAAAATTGAAACTTAAGAATTTAATTGTAATAACTTAAATCTTGGAAGAGCTTAAGTGAAAATTTTATTTTATATATATCCTACAACCTTCGTTCAACTTCCAGACAAACTGAGAGAAAGAAAGAAAATTTCTCCTCCTCCGTTCATGTTCCTTCTTATTAATATTATGATTTTATTTTATTCAAACATTCCCTATAAATTCAATACTAATTTGTTTTTCAATCCGACTGCGTCAAAATGTTCTGGAAGCTGCGTAGATCGTTTCTAGACGATTAAAGTTTTTCTAATTTTCGAATTATTTTGGTAAGTTATTATGATTTCTTTCAATAATTGTTCTTTCAATGTTTAATATTGATATTATGTGATATAAATGAGTTTTGGTATTTTTGGTTCATTTTATTTGGCTTTTGAAATGAAAAGAAAATGGGTTGTGGTTGATTAAGGTGTGTTCTTGGCATGAGGGTTAAGAGTGAAGTGATGAAGTTGATATATTATGTGTATGGCCTTGTGGGAACATATTACTTGGGGTTAGAAGGGATGAAATGAGATGGAAAATAGTGTACTGAAGTTTGGGATAGCTGCTGTTGAAATTGCATGAACAAAAGGGTTCTTTCTTTCCTTAGTTGATGAGGTTTCAACATCAGTATGAAATTCTGGGGAAGGGCACGACTCGTGCCCTGGAGCACGAGTCGTTCACTCTTGTTTTCACTCGTGGTCACTAGTCGTGCTCAATAGAGCACTCGTGATGGGGAAGGGCACGAGTCGTGCCATGGGGCATGAGTCGTGCCCAGTTCTGTTCTCTGTGTATCATTTTCCAATCAATTAAACCCTAATCGACTTAATATATTTTTAACTCTTTTTTGACTATAATTATAGTACAACATTAGTGCTTCACAATGAAGTCCCAACTTGTCCAAAATGATATAGGGAAGGTCTTTAAATATGGTCATGAAAATGGTTGAAAGTCATTATGAAATCTTAGCCAAAGATGATAAAACGTGGTAAATAATTCTTGAACCTTTATAAAAGGTACTCAATGTTGTGTAATGGATATTTAGGGCTTACTTTTGATACATTGTGCCCATACTTGGTTACATATTCATGGTTGTTTTTCAAATAGTGTAGGAAATACATGTTGCACTATTTTATTGGCTTGAACTTGAGTACTAATACCATGTTGTTGGATTGATATTAATCAATAGTGTTTAAAATGTAAGTTGCACTACTGTGATGCTTTTAAAATGAGTTATATTACCATGTTATGTATTGTTATCCAGATTGTGGATTTATATTCAAGTAATTGTTATGTGCTTGAATGTTTATATCAGCTGATGTTTAGGGGTATAATGGGATACAGTCAATTATGGAAGACATACTATAAGGTTATTGAATTACATTATACCTGTGACTATCCCCTTCTATGGCAACAGATTGGGGTGATAGCTTCTATATTGAGCCAAAAGCCTTACAGTTAGCTAGTATCTTAAAGGGATCCGATGAATATGCCTAAACAGTTCACGAAGGGAGTATTTATTACTCTCACGATTGTAAGCCATTTGGATTTGGTGAATATGCATATGCAGTTCACGAAGGGAGTATTTATTACACTCACATTGTACGATATAATGTTCAGACAGGAAAGGTAAAATAAGGTAACGTAATGTGTTTACCGCTTTACCAATGTGTTGTGAGCAACCATGTTATGTGTTGCATCTTATTTGGCATCTTGTTGCATTCATAATAGCTTGCCGAGATTTACTCTCATCCCTTCTCACTTTACTGTTTTAGATCGCGCTGAGACAGGTGACCCGAACCAGTGAGGCCGGGAAAGTAGTTTGGAATATTTTCTTTTGGGTTTTGTCAGGGTAAGTTGTATGGTTGGGTTATGGTTGGGAGTAGCTTGGGAAATTTTTCTCTATTGGAAAACTTGTATTTAATATTATGTTGTAAACTGTTTAAATTTTGTAAATGATGTTAGTAAAACAGGCTGTGGTTTTCATAAAGGTTGATTTCTATATTTAAAAGATAAACAAAAAGTTTTTTAATTTAGGTGATTTATCTAGTAAGGGGAGCCTCCCGCTCGGGGCACGAGCTAAGGTTCTGGGTCGGGGTCCCCACTATTGGTATTAGAGCCCGATTTAGAAGTCAAGGATAGATGTCTAGATTAAAGGGGAGTGTGTGATAACTGACGACGAGTGTTTGATACAGGGGGTTTGTACAATGGCTGGAAATGAGGAGGATCAGAATAGAGCTCCAGGAAATGAGGGTAATGTTGGGACCGGATCAGAACGAAAAGATAGTGAACATGTTCAGAGTCTTCTTACACAATATGGCCACTCGGGGATCAGCACCGAATCAATCCGAGAGATGTCAAGGTCAGGGGTTAGAAAAGGTTGTGAAGATGAATCCACCAAGTTTCAATGGAGATCCGGATCCTTTAAAGTCGGAAAGTGGCGGTGGAAGTAAGCAAAAGTATCAAGGGAAAGGCACAGAACAAGGTATAGGACAACCAAGGGCTTCAACTTCAGGGAGTGTGCGAGGGGGACATGTTGCAGTTTCAGTATCACATCCAAAATCAAGACAGTATGGGATTATTTGTAACTTTTTTAAGAGACTGGGCACTCCGAAGATAAATGTTGGAGTAAACAAGGAAAATGTATTAAGTGTGGAGAATTGGGACACTTTAGGAGGAATTGTCCAAGGTGGCAGCGGGGACAAGCTTCAATTAGCAGTCAACAAGGAAGGCAACAGAGAGGTGGTGCAAAGAGAGATAATGAAGGAAAGCTAAAAGAGTAAGTTCCAGGTTGAGTCTTTGCTTAGGTATTGGAGAGGTAGATCTTATGGCAATCCTTAGAGTTATTTTACCTATCTCAGGAGTTAAGGCTCGTAATTTTCTAGATTCCGGTTCATTTGTGGCATTGCATTTTTCTTTTACTTTGCAAAAATTGCCTAAGGGTTTGTCTTATGTGTTGGAGGTTTCTACTCTTATGGGAGAGTACCTCGAATCTTCTCTGGTTTACCACAGTTGTGATGTGGTTATATGTGGGCACGTATTCCATGTTGAATTGGTAGAGTTACCAATTCATGATTTTGATGTTATACTTAGCCTGGATTGGTTAAATAGTTGTAATGCATCGGTAGACTGTCATAAGAAGTGAGTCTCATTTTTCATGCCTGATTTGCCTATGTTTGTGGTTTATGCGGATAATTCCTTATTTGGTATTTATGTCATATAGGCATTAAAGGCCGAAAAATTATTGTCTAAAAGGGTGTGAAAGTTATTTGGATTATGTGTTAGACTTGAGTAAGAAGTCACCCGAAATATCTTATGTACCGATTGTGAGTGAGTTGTAAATGTGTTTCAATGAAGTATTTCATGATGCCAGATAAGGAAGTAGAATTCAGTATTGATTTACTGCCAGGTACAATGCCAATATCAAAAACACCTTATAGAAGGGCACAGGTTATGTTTGTGGATATGAGGAATAGCATTTTTAAACGTTATCTTGATAACTTTGTGGTAGTCTTTATGGATGACATCCTTGTTTATTCAAAGTTCCGAGAAGATTATGAAAATCATTTGCAAGTTATGTTATCTGTTCTTCGTGAGAATCAAGTGTTTGCAAAATTTAGCAAGTGTGAGTTTTGGCTCGAGGAGATTTTAATTTTGGGTCTTGTAATTTCAAGCTCGGGGCTGGTCGTTGATCCTTCGAAGATTGAGGTCGTGGTTAAATGGAATCAACCTTCGACAGTGACTGAAGTCCATAGTTTTCTTGGATTATTGATGGATTTTTGAGAATTGTAACATCATTGACTAAGTTGTCTCGGAAGGAGGTATCATTTGTGTGGGATGCCGTGTGAAGCCAGTTTTATCGAATAGAAGGAGAGATTGACTACAACTCCGATCCTTACCTTACTTGATGGATGTGAGAAGTTTGTGAATTTCAGTTACGCGTCAAAGGAAGTTGGGTTGTGTTCTTATACGGAATGGGAAAGGGATAGCTTATGCTTCGAGGAAGTTAGCACCGGCAGAGCAGAATTATCCTACTCTCGACATGGAGTTGGTTGCGATTATTTTGCGTTATTTAAGGGGAAACATTATCTATATGAAGCTAAAATTGAGATTTTTACCGATCATAAGAGTTGAAGTATTTGGTTACTTAGAAGAAATTGAACAACAGGCAGAGTCGATGGTTGGAATTATTAAAAGACTTTGATTGCGTTATTTCTTACCTTCCGGGAAAGCTAATGTGGGTGCAGATGCGATTAGCCGAAAGGCTTATTTGTCAACATTGATGTCCTTTGAGTCGCAAGATGAGATGTTATTTGCGAATGTTCGAGCTACACCTACCTTGTATGAAGACCTTATGGAAGCTCAACAAAATGATTCTGGATTGAAGAATTTTTTTGGACAATTTAAAGATGGAAGGACTGGAGATATTGTATTGATTAAAGATGGAATTTTAACTTTTTCAGAGGCAGAATTTGTGTATCGTATTCAAAAGGGATCAAAAGACAAGTCTTAGAGGAAGGCCATAAATCTAGATTTGCGAGAGATTGTTCGACTTCGCGTAGTACTAGTCAACATTATATCAGATAGGGATCTGAGATTCACATCGCGATTTTTGAAAGCGTTGCACGAGGTTTTGGGTTCCAAGTTGAGTTCTTTTCTACGTTTCATTCTCAGATAGATGGGTAGACAGAGAGATATATCCAGATTATTGAGGATATGTTGCGTGTTTATGTGATGGATTTTCATTCATTTTGAGAAGTTCATCTAACTTTAGTTGAGTTTGCGTATATCATTAGTTATCAGTCTAGCGGCGAAGTGGCATCTTATGAAGTGTGTATGAGAGAAAGTATCTTTATGATCCTTCGCATGTACTAAGTTCTCCACCCGAGGATTTTCCGGCTGACATGGCATGTGTGGGAGAACTGTTGAGAATATTAGAATTAAGTTCGGGAGCTAAGAATCAAGAGTATTCCAGTTGTAAAAGTTTTGGGGAAGAATTATTCAGTGGAGAGGAAGCCACTTGGGTTTCGGGAATCCGAGATGCATGAGAAGTATATGTGATTATTTGAGCATTCAGATAAGTATATTAAAAATTCGGGATGAATTTTCTTTAAGGGGGAGTGAGTGTCACGACCCTTAACCTAGGCACTATTATGGTCACTTGTTGAGCATGTGGGGGTGGGGTGCGTAGCATTTCATTTTATGCATTTTATAATAATTGTGATTTTTATGTATTAGTTTTAATATTTTAATAATTTATTTGGCATTTTAGTTATGTTAATAAATTAATTTCAATTATTTAATGTCTAAATGGAATAAATAGGAATTTTGTAGTTGATATTTTAATTGGTGAAATTTAAGTAAAAATATATAAATTTTATTGGGATGCTTATGTGTCAAAAGTGAACTTAAGAATTTAATTGTAATAACTTAAATCTTGGAGGAGCTTAAGTGAAAATTTTATTTTTTAAATATCCTACAACCTTCGTTCAACTTCCAGACAAACCGAGAGAAAGAAAGAAAATTTCTCCTCCTCCGTTCCTGTTCCTTCTTATTTATATTATGATTTTATTTTATTAAAAAATTCCCCATAAGTTCAATACTAATTCGTTTTTCAATCCGACTGCGTCAAAATGATCGGGAAGCTGCAAAGATTATTTCGAGCCGATTAAAGTTTTTCTTATTTTCGAATCATTTTGGTAAGTTATTATGATTTCTTTCAATAATTGTTCATTCAATGTTTAATATTGATATTATGTGATATAAATGAGTTTTGGTATTTTTGGGTCATTTTATTTTGCTTTTGAAATGAAAAGAAATGGGTTGTGATTGATTAAGGTGAGTTCTTGGCATGAGGGTTAAGAGTGAAGTGAGGAAGTTGATATATTATGTGTATGGCCTTGTGGGAACATATTACTTGGGGTTAGAAGGGATGAAATGAGTTGGAAAATAGTGTACTAAAGTTTGGGATAGATGCTGTTGAAGTAGCATGAACAAAAGGGTTCTTTCTTTCCTTGGTTGATGAGGTTTCAACATCAGTATGAAATTCTTGGGAAGGGCATGACTCGTACCCTGGAGCACGAGTCGTGCCCAGTTCTGTTCTCTGTGTATCATTTTCCAATCAATTAAACCCTAATCGACTTAATATATTTTTAACTCCTTTTTTACTATAATTCTAGTACAACATTAGTGCTTCACAATGAAGTCCCAACTTGTCCAAAATGATATAGGTAAGGTCTTTAAAAATGGTCTTGAAAATGGTTGAAAGTCATTATGAAATTTTAGCCAAAGTTGATAAAACTTGGTAAATAATTCTTGAACCTTTATTGAAGGTACTCAATGTTGTGTAATGGATATGTAGGGCTTACTTGTGATACATTGTGCCCATACTTGATTACATATTCATGGTTGTTGTTCAAATAGTTTTGGAAATATATGTTGCACTATTTTATTGGCTTGAACATGAGTACTAATACCATGTTGTTGGATTGATATTATTCAATAGTGTTTAAAATGTAAGTTGCACTATTGTGATGATTTTAAAATGAGTAATATTACCATGTTATGTATTGTTATCCAGATTGTGGATTTATATTCAAGTAACTGTTATGTGCTTGAACGTTTATATCAGCTGATGTTTAGGGGTATAATGGGATACAATCAATTATGGAAGACATACTATAAGGTGATTGAATTACATTATACATGTGACTATCCCCTTTTATGGAGACATATTGGGGTGATAGCTTCTGTATTGAGCCAAAAGCCTTATAGTTAGCTAGTATCTTAAAGGGATCCGGTGAATATGCCTAAGCAGTTCACGAAGGGAGTATTTATTACTCTCACGATTGTAAGCCATTTGGTTTTGGTGAATATGCATATGCAGTTCACGAAGGGAGTATTTATTACTCTCACGTTGTACGACATATTGTTCAGATGGACAAGGTAAAACAAGGTAACGTAATGTTTTTATCGCTTTACCAATGTGTTGTGAGCAACCTTGTTAAGTGTTGCATCTTATTTGGCATCTTGTTGCATTTATAATAGCTTGCTGAGATTTACTCTCACCCCTTCTCCCTTTACTGTTTTAGATCGCGCTGGGACATGTGACCCGAACCAGTGAGGCTGGGAAAGGAGTTTGAACTATTTTCTTTTGGGTTTTGTCAGGGTAAGTTGTATGGTTGGGTTATGGTTGGGAGTAGCTTGGGATATTTTTCTATGTTGGAAAACTTGTATTTAATATTATGTTGTAAACTGTTTAAATTTTGTAAATGATGTAAGTAAAACAGGCTGTGGTTTTATAAAGGTTGATTTCTATATTTAAAAGATAAACAAAAAGTTTTTAAATTTAGGTGATTTATCTAGTAAGGGGAGCCTCCCGCTCGGGGCACGAGCTAAGGTTCCGGGTCGGGGTCCCCACATATAGTGACTCATTGTTGTTAGTTTACCATTTCAATGGTTCCTATGCAACAAAAAATGCCAAGATGATGTCATATCTGGGAATCGTGAAAATTTTGGCAAGCAAATTTCAAGTCTTTTCCTTAGAACAAGTACCCTGTAAGGAGAACTCTCAAGATGATACCTTGGCTAATCTTGGATCAGCCTACAAAAGCTTGTCTCAAACCAACATACCAATAATTCATGTCAACATTCCGGCTGTGGAAAGATTAGAACTTTTCAGCATAGATGATGACATCCCGGAAGATCCGACGACAGAGACATCCTGGAACTCTCCAATAATCAAATATCTTCAAGATGGTACCATCCCCATGGAAGAGAAAAATTCTAAAGCATTTAGGGTAAGGATTTCAAGATATTTGTTAATAGATAATGTGTTGTTTAAGAAATCTTTTGCAGGTCCATACTTAAGATGCCTAGAACCCGATAAAGATACGAAATTTCTTAAAGAGTTACATGAAGAATTGTGTGGCAATCATTTCGGGGGCAGAAGCTTGTACACAAAAGTTCTCAGGATGGGATATTTTTGGCTGACAATGCGCCAAGATGCTACCGACTACGCCAAGAAGTGTGATTCTTGCCAAAAAAAAGGCGACATCTTGCATCAACCTGCAGAGCTACTTCATCCAATCCTCTCCCCCTGGCCATTCATGACTTGGGGAATGGATATAGTAGGCAAAATACCTAAGGCACCTGGAGGAAGAGTCTTCTTACTCGCAATTATAGATTACTTCTCAAAATGGGTTGAGGCCGAGGACTACATCCAAGTCCGCGACAAAGAAGTTATCTCCTTCATCAAAAAGAACATCTTCAGCAGATTTGGTATTCCATCTGAGATAATATGTGATAACGGTTCTCAATTCATCAGCAAGAAGACACAAGATGGGGAGTCAAGATGGTGACATCTTCACCAGTACATCCTCAAGCTAATGGACAGGCAGAATCAAGTAACAAGATCATCATCAATAACTTAAAGAAGAGGCTAGATCAAAAGAAGGGTAGATGGGCAGAGGAGTTACCACTCATCCTCTTGGCATATAGAACAACACCTAAGAATGCAACAGGCCAGACTCCATACTCCTTGGTGTTTGGTGCAGAAGCTGTCATCCCTGCAGAAGTCGTCGTCCCTACTACCAGATATGGGTTGTTGAAATTCGAACAGAATGATGCCAACCTAACCTACGATTTGGATACTATTGATGAAATAAGGGATCTAGCGAAGGTCAGAATGGCATCATATCAACAAAGAATTGCTAAGTCATATAACAAGAATGTCAGGTTGAGAAAGTTCCAAGTTGGTGATTTGGTCCTACTTAAAGTATTTCAGAATACGAGAGAACTCAATGCTGGGAAATTGGCTCCTAAGTGGGAAGGTCCGTATTTGATAGATGCTGAAGCAAGAAAGGGGACATATTGGTTATCAACTCTAGATGGTACCAGAGTTCAGAGCAGCTGGAATGCAATCCACCTCAAGTCATACTTCATGTAAGCCGTAATATGTTGATTTAATCTAAAAATAAAGGTACGCATTTACTTGCTTTATTTCCATTTGATTATTCCAGTTTGGTTTATTTTTGAAATTTTTAATGACTTAAGCATCAAAGGGGTGTTAGCTAAGCTAACACCCAACCCTAACATGTTTCTTTTTTGCAAGAAAAACCGAAACATTCAAATAAATCATGATGCATCAAGATGTCAACATCATGTTAGGTATATGACATCTTAAGGTGATAGATCAGGTATGAATCAACCTTTGTTTCTCAATAAATATATCTTTTCTTTTCCTTAATAAATAAATATTTCCACAAAAGTTTTTACTTTCCCATTTTTTACTTTCATTAATAAAAGTGACATCAGTCAAAGATGTCAAATACTCTTACCATGTCGTCATTTTGCAAGATATCTTTATTTTGGAACCTCAAAAATCTTATGAAGACAACCATCTGAGACTGGCCATCTCATCTTAAGTTTAAAGTACTTGATCCCTTCAAAGGTTTAAAGAAATTACTTTCTTTCGTTTTATTAAGATTTAAACACCTCGCCTGGAGCGCATGATGTCATCCTTGATTGAGGTGAGGGATGGGCCCGTATGTTTTATATATATGAATTACCCATTTCCACTAAATCAAAGTGTTTGACCAAACAATATTTTACAAATTGGTTATGACACATACGTGTCATCTAAAGTCAAAAGATTTTTGACATTAACATGTCAACAAAGTATATGCAAATGATTTATACATCCAAACGCAAGACAACGAACATTTTTTTATACCGTTAAAACTAAACCTGCCATAAACAGCTTTTCTAAAAAACATAGCCAAACCTTGTCTTACCTATCCTACCAAAGTACCATAGCTAAATACTTTCCTACCTTAGCAAAATACCTAAGTGTTGAACTAACCCAACACTTAAAAAAAATTGTTTTCGGCCCTTATGGACCATTACAAACCAAAAAACCATAAATTATTTTACAAATTGTACAGGGACGCAGCCCTAAAAAACCAAAAGTTCACAAAAACCAACATAAATTTCCTTCACTGGGTGGCTACTGCCGTTGGTGTTTCTTCTTCTCCTTGTACGCTGTCGTCCTTCAAGCCCGATAATACTTCCCCATCTTCTGTAACTTCTCTAGAAAAATTCTTAAGGATTGCACGCTGTTGCTCAACATCCCAATCAACGTGCTTCCAATCCAAAAAGTCTTCCATCATCTGAATCTTTATCTCCACCATACTCTTAGCAGCAGATGCCATCAAGTTTTTCTTGAGGTCTTCAATCTCCTGCACCTGAACATCTTGGATGGATGACATCCCCTTCATCAAGCTCTCAACTTCGTTATTCAAATTCTCCACCTTCTTCTCATAGTCATCCACCTTCTTTTCTAAATCATCCACCTTCTTCTCGAGATCCTCAGTCTTCTTTTTCAAAACATCCTTCTCTTCCTTATACCGCCTCTTCGAATGCAACATCTCCAACACTAGCTTTCTGATCTTTTCCTCCAAATCAATCATCTTGGTTTCCGCCGCTCCAAAAGCCTATAAAAGCAAAATCCGTTAGTGAATCAATACCAATTGAAAAATCTAAATGTACTATAGAAGGAGAAGCCATACTTATAACTGATGCCATTGTCAAAAACTCCCTCTTAATATCACCAAATTCCATTTCTTCAAGCCCCAACATCCATAACTTCCGTGGATTCACTCTTCCTCTTCTTCAGTCTAGCACCCACAGACGGTGCTTCAGCTTCCTTTTTCGGCACAATTAGTAGCTTTCTAGTTTGAGATTTCCCAACCAAATTATGCAGATCCTTGAGAGAAAAGGCAGTAGTTGATTTGGACACTGTCACCAGAAATTTGAATCTTTGAGCACAAGGATATCAAGATACAATAAATCTTAAAAGAAATGAAGAAATAGTTACCAGTTGACATTTCCACATATGACAACACCTTGATTTCTTCTTGATCCTACTCAGTGATTACTCCGGTCTCCAAAAGTTTAAATGATCTCTCCTCCTCTAAGAGATCCAATAAACTCTTCACCTTAGCTTCTGTATCTCCTAAAGCTGGAAACAACTCTGTCACTTGATAGCTGCAAAAACAAAAGAGGAAAATTACAAATTCAGTCAAGATAAAAGAATATCAAAATTTAGGATTTGAGTAAGATACCTTCCCTATTCCACCGTGTTGCAAAACCGTCACCATCAGTCAAAGAACTTTTTTCCACAAAAAAAAAAATACGTAGCACTCCAACCTCTATTGTTCATAGAAACCTTTGAAAACAAAGGTTTTTTTCCAGATTTTGTCTTCAACAGATATCGTTTTGAGCCAAAAGTTTGGAGATCATAAACTGACGCCAACTCACTTAAACCTATCCCTAGACCGTATTCCTGATTCACTTTCAAAACGCAAGCAAAAATTCGCCAAACCATGGCATTACTTGAGCAAAAACAAATTAGTTTTTTCAAAGAACTCAATAACCAACGGAGGAAAAAGATAGGAAAAATTGAGAGCAAAGGGGTATTCGTAGAAACAAACCAAGTTTTGGGCAACAAAGTCAGCATTGACAGAAACGTTGAAATGATGAAAAACAGCGATTTCAGGAAAACACCTATGGATTTTTAAAGATTCAATTTGTGCATTGTTGAAATACGAACTTCCTCATCCGGATTTACTATCAAGCCCTCACACGAGAACTCGCTAGACTCTGTATCCTTACTTGGGTTTGAAGAAAATCTAAAGGGAGTTTCTCCCTTGGATCTTGACCACTTGGTCTTTCCCATTTTAGAAGAAGTTACTAAAGAGAGAGGAAAAGAAATTACAGAGAGAAAGGAAAGGAGTTACCTTAGTCGTTTTCGCCGTTGACACAAAGGATGAATGGGTGTGGTTGATAAACCCTGGATGCAGTTAATAAATCCCTAAACCTCGAAAGAATCGCTCACTAATTGCCTAGGACTCTACCAAGTCTCGTCAAATTAATAAACCGTCAGATTCAGACCATGCGGAAACTTACCCTTTTATCTTTATTACAGGATAAGTTTGAGGGCAATTGTTATGGGCAAAAATCTCAGATATGACGATGTCTTGAACTTTACCGGCAACATGTCAACACCTTGGCTCCTGCGGATAAGGTAAATTGGTTATTTATTTGTTTATTTTATTAAATGACCTTTTAGTGGATAACTAACTGAACATAAAAACGTGCTATAAGTAGACCCTTCTCAACGGGATAAAAGACTAGGTCAAGGCTTGAAGATAACAACCCGAGATTTTAGGATGCTAGTTGCATTTTTATCTTTTTTTCCTATTTAAAGAGCTAGATGGCTGGAACACACACACACGATTCACGCACTCTCTCTTGTACTCCGCCGTAGCTCCATCACCATTTGTAACGTAATTATCAATATAATTTCAATAGTAATTTTAACTCCTCTGTCATAAAATCAAAAATTCGTTTTTCACAATACGTTACGCAACCAATCTTGTAAATTTGCAATAATTAGTATTTTGTTTATTTATAAATACCCGGCTGGCTAAAGGTTATTTAAATTTGCAATAATTAGTATTTTGTTTATTTATAAATATCCGGCTGGCTAAAGGTTACGTAAATTTGCAATAATTAGTATTTTGTTTATTTATATATATCCGGCTAAAGGTTATGTAAATTTGCAATAATTAGTATTTTGTTTATTTATAAATATCCGGCTAAACGTTAATCTCGTTTATTATGAAATAGTAAAGTATGGAACTTTTTTTGGAGGTTTTAATAAGATGGATGTTAAATGTGAACTTAGGTGGGTTTCCAGTAACTCCTTTATTTGAATGCTACTTATCTCTTCATCCCTGTCTCTTCTTTCTAAGAAAACACTATCCTGGCTTTACAAACTCCATCCCAGGTTCAAGATTTTTTTCCCTATTTGGAAAATCTCTATTTCTATTATCCAACTCTAATCCTTCATTTAATAAGTTAAAATTATGTGCAAATTATAAGCACTATATATAGTAGTCGATTGGAAGAGATTGAGCAAACGCAAAAACAAGAGACTGGCGAGAGCAATTTCAGTAGTGAATCTGTACTCGGATCCAAAAGAAAAGATCGAGATGGTTCAAATTCCTACGAATATGCCGGATTCTTTGGGGAATGAAGAAAAAGAAGCTGAAAAGAATGTGGGGAATGGTGGTCGGTGGTGGAATAAGTTGATGGACTGGAAGGAGGCGAAGAGTCAGATATTGTTTGCATTGCCTTTGATACTTATGAATGCTACTTATCTCTTCATCCCTTTGATCTCCGTCATGTTTGCCGGCCACGTTCCTGGTGATATCTATCTCCCCGCCGCCAACCTCGCCAGTTCTTGGTCAAACGTTTCCGGCTTTATGTTCCTGGTACGTAATTAAAATCATCATCAACCTATGTATTTCCAATGCTAAACTCCCTCCGTCTATAATCTTCCTACTTTTTTGTTGTTAATACGAAGATATTTTGATCAATAATTTTAGATTAATTTAATTATACCAATGAAAATTTAAAAATTGTTATTGATAGTATTTACATTGGTATATCAATAATAAGTTTTAAATTTTCATTAGGATAGTTAAATTAACCTTAATTTTTTGCTAAAAGTAAATTTGTAATAACAACAAAAAATGTGGAAAATCATTTCAAGAAAGAGGGAGTATATTGCTTACAACGGCTTGCAGTGCATATGCTATTTACTTAAACTGTTTATTGGTAGCTAGCTAGGTTTAGTGGCATTTTTATTAGATCTCATGATCACTCGTGTTTTATGAAAATGAGAAGCACTCAATAATTCATGCGCAAGATTAACATAATCTTTTAACACAAAATCTGGGGAGAAACGCGTTTCTCCGTCGCCCATGGAGAAACGGGGCTTGTTTTGTCGTGCGACATACCTAGCCAATAGCCAGAAGCTTTGGAAAGGATATCCAGAAGCTTTGAAAAGGATATCCAGAAACCAAATATTTTTTCTGGATATCCTTTACAAAGCTTCTGGATATCCATTTCAAAAGCTTACGATATTCGAAGCTTTGTAAAGGATATCCGAGGAAAAAAATGCTGGTTTCTGATATCCTTTACAAAGCTTCGATATCCATTCAAGCTTACGGATATCCAGAAGCTTTGTAAAGGATATCCAGAAACTGGCTACTTATGTCGTGCGACATAACAAGCCCGTTTCTCCAAGAAACGCGTTTCTCCCCAGACGCACTCATCTTTTAAATCAAGTTAACGGTGCACATGTTTGGTCTTTTGTAATTTCAGTCTTTTTTTGCACTTGTAGAACCATGTCACGGACTTGTTATATTAAAAACGAACCGTACAGATCTCCTCCTCTGTTTCTCGCAGTAGCTAATTCAGCCTAGTCGACTACTCGTCGTGTGCTAAAAGCTTAGATAGGAAGACAAGGAAGTAAGAGAGAGTTTGAGAGAATTGTTTTGTATTACTAAACAATGTTTACAAGTTCTTAGATGGATTGGCCAAATGGGGCCTCCCCTTTATATATGCATCCACCTACTAAATGAAGGGCTATGATCTATTTGTTGGGTTTTGGGGTTACAAACGCAGAGGAAGATTTATATAAATCACAAAATCCTAGCCATGAATCCATCTAACATGAAGAGATTAAACTATGCAATATATTTACTAACCTTGGTTGCGAGTTTGTCTTTCTATGCGATTCGTATTCACCTTTTGAGCCGTAGACGAAACTTTGATCTTCTTCCTTGTTCTTCCTTTTGATGAATCAATAATGCTAGGCCTTCAAGCTTTAGGTGATAAAGCAATCACCTTCTATCGATAATCCACACGCGAACGAACCAAGATCGAATCATGTTGGATTGCCAAATGATCCCCGATTGTTGAAACACTTTTCAACAATCTATCTATGGCTAATATGAAATTATAATCTAGGGTGTTTTGATCTTTGATTCGTAATAAAAAATCAAGAGAAGTGTTTCTCAAGCCCTAAAATTCGTATGTCTTCGCTGGGGAGAAGGGGGCTATTTATACTTTATAAATATTCCTAACTATTAGGGAGAAAAGACCTAATCCAAAGTCAAAATGGAACTGCTGAAATGGGGCGGCCGCCCAGTTGTACATCCCTTTTTGTTTTTTTCGAAAAACCATGTGTGTGGTTGCCCACACCTTTCCCCGGCGGTCGCCCAGCAGAACAGTGGATTGTGGGCGGCTGCCCTCTATCTCCTCCGGCGGTCGCCCAGTTGATCAGTTCCATATTTGAGTCATTTTCAATCAGTTCTTTGTGTGTGACCCTTTAAAAATTTTATTTCATGTTGGTAGTGAGTTGAAACATCAACCTCACAAGACATAAGTGGTTTCTAGTAAGCCATTATGTCCACCCAATTAAATATAACATCAAAGCTTGATTACTTGATAGATCAATGTCACAATCCCTTTGTCTCACGATGTCATATTGAACATAAGTCATGGTCCACGTTAACTTATATTGTTCAATGCTTTCTCGATTTTGAATATATTGATAATTCAAGTGCATTTGATCTCTATCAAATCTCTTGAGTGTGGCCACACATTTCATCAATACTATTCACCAAGGGGCCCAGGCAGACATCTCTCATTACGAGGGACAAATCCCATCTTGACTTATCATTCTTCCCTACAAGAATCCAATCAAGCCAACATAGCCCTTATTGATATCCTATTAAAGATAGTGTTAGACTACATCAAACACAACGTTCATCATGTGGATGACGATGATAATCTCAGGTATTAAGGATTCCAATGACACGACTATCATGAGATTTAATCATGACATATATGACCATAGACCATGTCATAAATCTCATAGATGGGTCGGTCCAGTACCTTGTTCTCCAACAAGTACCCATAAGTATAATATGCATCCCCATGCACATAATCATCTCTATGATTATCCATTACCAACTTATACTAGTTATTCACACTAATTAGGAACACAAAATATTATAATAAACATATAAAGCATATAATACTCAAGATAAATATTCACTATTATAAATGGTAAATACGATTACATAACAGTATTAGTTATGAGTCAAAATAACAATACGCGTAGGGCATAACACCAACAATCTCCCACTTGCACTAGGCCCAATCACATATCTATAGTATACACATGAACCTAACATGACCATCATGCTTTGTTTGCGCGAGGGGCTTTGTAAGCGGATCCCCTATATTATCATCGCTTGATACTTTGCATATCTCACTACAACAGAAAAGGGCTTTGACAACGTTTTTTAAACGTTGTTAAAGACCTTTGACAACGTTTTTCAAAATGTTGTGTCATCCACCATTGTTTTAGGCCCCAGTTTAAGACAACGTTTTTTGAATGTTGTAAAAAAGTTCATTAAACGTTGTAACCAGGCTAATGACAACGTTTATAAAAACGTTGTAATAAGCATATTGACAACGTTTTAATAAAACGTTGTAATAATCCAATGACAATGTTTATAAAACGTTGTAATGCACATTTAGACAACGTTTATAAAACGTTGTTTAAATCCTTGAGACAGCGTTTTTATAAACGTTGTCTAAATGTGTATTACAACGTTTTATAAACGTTGTGAATATGAATAATTAAAAAAAAAATCCCCTCCATGTTTGACAACGTATTGTAAACGTTGTCTTAATGCTTTATACAACGTTTTCAAAACGTTGTGTTATATGTTATTACAATGTTTATAAAAAACGTTGTTAATGTGAAAAAATTATTCCCCCCCCCCAAATTCACATATGCCCCCTGCAATTTAGACACCTATAGCCATTTCATTAAAAGTACCCATTCAAGCACTGTTGAACTATAAAGATATGATACCAATGCAAACACAAGAACAAAGCTTAAGCACAATGTACATTTATTACAAGAGATATAACTAGACAACAAAAAAAAAGTGTATCAGCACCCATTCAAGCACTACTGCTTAACTAATGTGACTTTTCTATTCACAGTGGTAGCCAATGAGGGCCGAGGCTTCTTTGTTCAAGGAGATGGCAGCCACAACTAAAGTGTGCAATAAGTCTGAATATGCACAAAAAAGTGCATATTTTTACAAGAAACTTAGTCTTACTACATTAGTAGTTCACTGTCGAGGGACGTTGTAGAAGCAACCAGTATGATCCCATTTTGTCTTTGTTGTCTAAATCCTTGGACAGATCCTGCAACCCAAATTAAACACCAAAAGGATCCATAAGCTCAGGGATGCCTTTAGTGTACATACAAAGATAACAATGTTGAGCTATAGAAAACAGTACCTCGAGTAGTGCCCTGATTTAGTGCATTTCCAAGAGTGAGAATTATTTGCATAATCTGACGCAGTTTAGTGGATTCCTTTACCTGCAGGTCAGTAAGTAGGCCAAGAGCTAAGGTAAATACGTTTTAGACTCCTTGTGATCTAGATCTACTAGTTGAAACAAGGCTTAGTAGTTTTCGTAAATCCTTTTCAAAAAAATAGGAGCAAGCTGTGACAATTCACCAAAGTACCTCTGTGATAGAATTATTGACTGTTGTCAGATTCATTCTCAAGTATTTTACCTGAAATTTGTATGAATATAAGCATAATCATGTACTAAAACTAATATTTGTCTTTGTGGTCAAGCAATATAGATAAAAAGATGAATAAAATATATATATATATACGACATCTGAAAAAGTCAACGTGAAACATATAGCACTCTTAACTTGGACTCCAGTCGTGTGACCTTTATTAACTCCATAAAAAACTGAATGACAATGAACCACAAATTCTGTCATCTATGAAAACACACTGCATTAACTTCATTATTAATTTACACTAAAATACCTGTTCACATTTCCTAAGCATTTCTTGTCTCATGTATAATTTTGAAATAATAATATAATTAATTTAGTACCAATATGTTCAAACAATCGAGGTTAATGAAGAGCACCAATGTAAACCCATTGTTGGAATTAATGTAATAATTGAGCTATCTAATATTCATCTCACATCATCCATCAAAACTGACAGTCTTATACACAAACATATATAGATTATTAGGCAAGAATAGCAAAATGTGAATAAATGAGAAGGGAAATTTTCTGAACTACAGATACTTAGGTTACATATGAAAAATAACCAAGAAAGATACTTTACCTGAAAAAGTCGCCACAGAGAATTGGGCCAGCGGAATGGTTCAGCTGCTTGAACTGATATTGAGCATCTTTACTAAAACCACTGGTACCAGAATTGAGAAGGCATACAATCAGATGGTGCTCTAGATTCGAATAAAGTAACCATATCAGTAACACACCCAACATTCATCAATCATCACAATAAAGTAAAAAATAGAGGGAGGGAGTTGTATAAAGGTATACCAAACAACTGAGATCTCTCGAAATCCAAGTCCAAGTATGCCATCTAACTTGGCTGCCAAAAATGTGATGCCTGGCTCGCTGGTCACTTCCATGAACAAAGACCATGTTTTATCAGTAAATTAAAGTAAACCAACTACCAAATTGCTTCGAAGAGAGTTCAATAGAAATGTATAGGATTCTAAAGGATTGCTTACCTATTTTTCCAGCCCTCCAATGTCATTGTAGTCTTCAGTAGGTTTTTATAGATCCATCAAATGTTTAAATCTGCAATACCCGATATAGAATGAGCAAAAATTACAACTCCAATTTAGATGGATCTGACAGTGATGAAAGAAGCGAAGTAGTTTCCGATTACGATGACTCGGATAATACAGAAGAGCACATGCCAGGAATGAAAAGAAAGAGATCCAAGGGGAAACTATCCTTTGGGAAAGCAAAAGTAAAAAGCTAGCAAAACCAAGTTTATTGGCTGGGGATCAAAATCTATTTTACAATCATCATTTCAAGAAAAAACAAAAAATAACACAATGGATTGAATTACAAATTAAATTGAATTGAAATAATGTGAGCGAGAAATCTACCTCTACCTCCTGACCTATGAGTAGACATCTTAATTGATACTCTCCGGGTAATCGTTTTCCTTGAATCGTAGACCAATGTCTGATTATGCTGTAATCGGATACTAGTCTCTGATTCATGGAAATCGATTACCCACAAAGTATCAACTAAGTTGTCGACTCATAGGTCACGAGGAAGAGGTATGTTTCTCGCTCACATTATTTTAATTCAATTTTAATCCAATCCATCGTGTTATTTTTTATTTTTTCTTGAAATGATGATTGTAGAAGAGATTTTGATCCCCAACAAATAAACTTGGTTTTGCTAGATTTTTACTTTTCCCTTCCTAGGATAGTTGCCCCTTGGATCTATTTCTTTTCATTCCTGGCCTGTGTGCTTCTGCATTGTCCAAGTCATCCTAATCGGAAACTAATTAGTTTCTTTCATCACCGTTAGAACCATCTGAATTGGAGTTATAATTTTTGCTCATTCTATATCGGATAAACGATAGAGGTGATAGTGGGTCACCTTGTAATAGAGTAGTTGTTCCCTTGTAAAACTCTCCTAAATAGCTGCAAGTTGCTGTAAAAAACCAAAGGTGCTCAGAGCCTTAATAATAGGCAGTAAATGGGAGAAGATACTACTTCCTATCTTAGATTCCTATCACCCGTAACAGCTATGAACAGAGACAGTGTGGAGTATAGGACAAACTAGATGAGGATATATGAAGTGCCTCAAGAGAGCGTATTATATCCAACTCATTCAAATGGAAGAAAAATGAAGTGTAACTAGTGAACCAGCTTTAAGCATGCAACTTTAGTAGAAACTAGTGCCACACCCGTGCGTTAAACGCACGGGCCAAATACTATCCTATTTCGTGGAAAGATAAAATCGGTATTATCAATATATCATTCACTTTTTGGTTAATTTTTGACTTTAAGGGGTGTCTAAGGGGTGGGGACTTGGAACTGTTATAGAAACATACCTACAGAAAGAATGCAAAATTTTGATGAAGAAAGAAAAGGAGTGTCTTCTTATTTGAGTTTAACAAACAAAACCTCGTGTCTAAGTTATGCCTTGTCTTATAAACAGAAACCCTAATGTCAAGGTAGGCATGCTTAAGAAATTGTTCTACGAAATTATATGAACTAATTCCATGGATGTTCAACTGGGTTAAATTTAGGCTCAAAGCGGCAGTCAGTGCCATCAATCAGCACCTGCTTTTGACTCATATTTAGAGTCTTTTGTTAGTTCTTCAAAAGTATTACCAACTAAAAATAAGGACCCTCGCCTTCCCGCACCAAAATTAAAAGAAAATCACAAACGACGTTACTCTTTGAGAGCATTTTGGTACGATCACCTAAAAAAAAAAAAAAAAAAAAGTGCTGAAGTTTGACCAAGATATAGCAAAGTTTGATATATGTCCTGCATCAACAGGGTATCTTCTATGTTGCATTCAGAGAGTAATGTAATAAACAAATATAATGACACTATAATTAAAGAATATAATCATAGATCCAAGAAACTCAATCAAATAATTAAATATACCAATTTGTCATCAAGTGGGTTATATGACAATTCATCATTCTCATCATCACTCTTATCATATATTCCCATATCATGATAGCCCCTTGGTGGTGGTCTGACAACAACTTCCCAATTAGATGTTTTGCTTTCTCTCCAATAGAACACTTGTGAGGCTTGTGCTGCTAGTATGAAAGGATCTCCTTTAAATTGATCTTGAAATTGAGCAAAGTTGACTAATGTAAATCCTTCTTCAACCTTCACTCACGATAAATATTTGCCCAATCACACTTAAATAAGGGAATCTGAAATGTAAGATAGTCCAACACTATAATGTCACGCAAGATCCCGTAGTGACCTATTGTGCTGCTACTAGATTGGCAATTGTCATTTGGCCCAGATTGACGTATTGTAGTGGCTTCAAGTGAAACACCACTATTCTGTGTGGACTTTTTGGTGTCCATGGTACGAAATCGATGACCATTTATTATATAGGCAGAATATGAGAGTGCTTGCCTTCTAGGCCCGTACGATAACCACTTTATTGTTTCAGAAACTTCTACTTCGCCTGAGGCTATTTGGTCTTTAACCTATATATTTATATTAGATAAATAACATATGTACTCACAATCTATAACCTAATAAAGTCCAAATAATATGTTAGAAAACTTTTTTGTAAACCAACTAGAGAAAGTGTCTGAATGCATCTTTGAAAGTTGTTCATCGGATATACCAGTATGTATTATCTTCAACTCTTCTATATGCATTCTAATTAATCAAATTAAAGAGATCAATAACCCATGTAGAAGAACAATTACATCAATCAACTATTAATCATAATCATGTTATATCATATATAATTGTTTCACAAAATAATACACATAAAATCATCAATCTATATCATCTTAGCATGTTAACCATATAATCCAATTATATCTAGCATGCCAATTTTAACCTAATCATGATTAAACACCGCTCTGATACCACTGTTGGGTTTTTGGGTTACAAACGCAGCGAAAGATTTATATAATTCACAAAACCCTAGCCATAAATCCCTCTAATATGAAGAGATTAAAACTATGAAATAGATTTACTAACCTTGGTTGCGAGTTTGTCTTTCGTATGCGATTCATAATTCACCTTTTGAGTCATAGACGAAACTTCGATCTTCTTCCTTGTTCTTCCTTGTGATGAATCAACAATGCTAGGCCTTCAAGCTTTAGGTGATAAAGCAATCACCCTCTATCGGTAATCCACACGTGAATGAACCAAGATCGAATCTTGTTGGATTGCTAGATGATCCCCAATTGTTGAAACACTTTTCAACAATCTATGGCTAATATGGAAATTGAATCTAGGGTGTTTTGATCTTTGATTCGAAATCAAAATCATAAATAATTGTGTTTCTTAAGCCCTAATATTCGTATGTCTTGCCTGTGGAGAAGGGGCTATTTATACTTTATAAATATCCCTAACTATTAGGGAGAAAAGCCCTAATCTAAAGCCAAAACGAAATTGGTGACACGGGGGCTGGGCGGTCGCCCACCAAGGCCCGACGGTCGCCCAATTGTACAACCCTTTTTGTTGTTTTCAAAAAACCATGTGTGCGGCCACCCATACCTTCCTCGGTAGTCACCAAGGAGAACAATGGATTGTGGGTGGTCGCCCACTATCCCCTCCGACGGTCGCTCAGTTGATCAGATTCATATTTGAGCCATTTTCAATCCGTTCTTTGTGTGTGACCGTTTAGAAATTATATTTTATGTTGGTTGTGATTTGAAACATCAACCTCACAAGACATAAGTGGCTTCTAGCAAGCTATTATGTCCACCCAATTAAATATAATATCAAAGCTTGATTTCTTGATAGATCAATGTCACAATCCCTTTGTCTCACGATGTCATATTGAACATAAGTCATGGTCCACGTCAACTTATATTGTTTAATGCTTTCTCGATTTTGAATATTTTGATAATTCAAGTGCATTTGATCTCTATCAAATTTCTTGAGTGTGGCCACACATTTCATTAACGATATTCACCGAGGGGCCCAAGCAGACATCTCTCATTACGAGGGACAAATCCCATCTTGATTTATATTCTTCCCTACAAGAATCCAATCATGCCAACATAGCCCTTATTGCTATTCTATTAAAGATAGTGTTAGACTACATCAAATACAACATTCATCATGTGGAAGACGATGATAATCTTAGGTATTAAGGATTCCAATGACACGACTATCATGAGATTTAATCATGATATATATGACCATAGACCATGTCATATATCTCATAGATGGGTCGGTCCAGTACCTTGTTCTCCAACAAGTACCCATAAGTGTAATATGCATCCCCATGCATATAATCATCTCTATGATTATCCATTACCAACTTATACTAGTTATTCACAATAACTAGGGATACAAAATATTATAACAAACATGTAAAGCATACTCCCTCCGTCCCACGTGAATGGACACTTATTTCCTTTTTGGGACGTCCCACGTGAATGGACACTGCCCAAAATAGAAAAGAATATTCACTATTCCCTCCACTCATTCTCTCTCCTACTTCACTTTTACACTCACAACATTCTCTCTCCTAACTATTCCTCCCACTCATTCTCTCTCCTATTTAATTCTTCATACTCACAAACACATCCTCCACCTATTTCTCTCTCCTACTTTTCCTTAATTCCCACACCCAAAATGTTAGTGCCCATTCACATGGGACGGAGGGAGTATAATAATCAAGATAAACATTCTCTATTATAAATGGTAAAGACGATTACATAACGGTATTAGTTATGAGTCAAAATAACTATACACCTAGGGCATAACACCAACACTATTTACATGAATGGCCTATATCTACTTATCTAGAATATTACCTAAGAAATATATAGAGTATTTACAAGTGTAGTATAAGGTGGAGCTTTCTAGAACAATCTCCCATATACTTACATAATTCTTAGGCATTCTTGGGGTAATGTGGAACCTTCATGAAATCTTAGTTTCCTTAGCATGTCCACTTTGTCAAAGTGTGACTTCCTCCACCACCAATTTCGCATCGCCCTCGTCGCCTCGTAGGCCTTGATTTTGTCTTGGAACTGCCACAAGTCTTCCCTTGGTTCCCATGAAGCCTCAGACTCGTTAATCCCTTCCATTTGATTAGGTTGTGCGTTGAAGGGGAAACTCCTCTTCTCCACACTATCTTAGATGCAAGGACCACTTCTACCTCCTTGTCGTAAGACTTTATGACTACGGGCATTGCTCAGTGAGAATATCCTCGACTCGGATCCTCCATGTCTTCATGATATAGTTTTAGCATACTCACATGGAAGACCGGGTGTATCTTCAATATGCTTGGCAAGTCGACCTTGTAGGACACCTTGCCCACCTTTGCAACTATAGGGAATGGACCCTCATTTCTCCGTATCAAGCCCTTATGCAAGCTCCTTAAGGCTATAAATTATTACGGTAGTAGCTTAACAAAGAATTGGTCTCCATCCATGAACTCACGAGGTCGCCTATTCTCGTCCGCCCACTTCTTCATTTTCTTGCGAGCTTTTTCTAATCATGTTCGGGCAAAATCAGCATTCTCTTCCCATGCTTTAGCCTTCTTGACCACACCCGGACTACTTCCCTCGGGGATAGATGTCAATATGTGAGGAGTCAAAGGTTTTTGCCCCGTGGCTAACTCAAATGGACTCCTTCTTGTGGCTTCGCTTCTTTGTATGTTGTAAGATAATTGAGCAACATCCATCAACTTGGTCCAATCATTTTGATTGGCACTTACAAAGTGTCTCAAGTACCCTTCCAATAAAGCATTCACCCTCTCCATTTGGCCCTCGATTTGGGGGTGAAAGATAGTAGAGAAGTTGAGCTCCGTCCCGAGGAGTTTGAACAACTCCGTCCACAACCTTCCCGTAAAGCGGGGGTCTCGATCACTCACTATGCTTGCCCGTAACCCCAAATACTTCACCACATTCTTGAAGAATGCCCTTGCCGCCTCTTCGGCCGTGCAATCGTTCATGCAAGAAATGAACGTCCCATCCTTTGAGAATCTGTCCACCACCACCATGATGGACCCAAATCCATCCGACTTGGACAAGGCGCTTATGAAATCTAATGTGATGGAGTGCCAAGGTATTTTTGCAACCGGTAATGGCTCCAATAGTCCCGTGGGTTATTTGTTCTCTATATTGTCTTGTTGGCACACAAGACAAGCCTTCACTTATAACTCCACACTATTCCGCATTTGGGGCCAAAAATAAGCGGTCTCCAACAATGCCAATGTCTTCTTTTGGCCCGGATGTCCCACCCACTTAGTGTCGTGACACTTCTTGATCAATTCTCGCCTCAAGTTGCCCCCATTTAGGGACATATAGTCGATGCCCTTTGGTGTAAAGCAAGCCACCTTCCTCCCAAAACCGTTGGGTCTTGCCACTCTCTGCCAATTTCTTTAACTCCTTAGCCATCGTATCATGTTTGAGCCCCTAATTTTTCTGCTCAAGGATGTCCCCTTTGGCTATGCTCATAGCTGCAAACTCTGCCTTCCTACTCAAGGCATCAGCCAAAACATTGGCCTTCCCCGGCTTATACTCCAACGTGTAGTCGAACTCTGCTAGGAAATCTTCCCACATAGCTTGTTTCGGGGATAACTTCTTTTGAGTATGGATATAAATCGTTGCCACATTGTTGTAATTGACTACGAAATAGTGTTACCACTCTCTAAAATAATGGATGACAGTCGTCATTTCCTTCTCATGAACCGTATAACGACGTTCCGTGTCATTGAGCTTTCTATTCTCGAACGCCATCGGATGCCCTTCTTGCATCAATATTCTCCCAATAGCAAAGTCGGAGGCATCAGTGTGCACCTCAAAGGACTTGCTAAAATGGGGCAATGCTAGGACCGGGTCTTGGCTCACGGTGGTCTTTAAGTCATCAAATGCTTCTTGACACTTTTCAGACCATTCCCACGATTTTCCTTTTTTAAGCAAGTCCGTCAAAGGTGCCACTCTGGCCGAATACCCTTTTATGAATCGTCGATAGTAGTTTACTAAGCCAAGGAAAGGCCTTAGCTCGGGCACTTTCATTGGCGCCTCCCAATCTACTATAGCCTGTAAGAACATGGATTAATGTAACATATAAATACTTAATAATATAATGATCAATATTATAATATATGGTATAAAGTATAGAACTCTAAATAATATGTAGAATTCCATAATATAAGTATACCATTAAATGATGGGCATAATGGTAATATCTTATATATCAATAGGTGTAGTCCCTAAATGAAGTGCTCCTTGGATTCCTATATAAAGGCCTATCCATCAAGCCTATGAATCATTAGTTATTTTTATATTCTCATTCAGTCAAAATTCTTCCTAAGTACTTGAAGAACAAAGAGATTAAAAGGCACTCATCATTTAGAAGATCTACTCTTCCTAAATCAAAGACTATCTTCATATCTTCATATCTTCATCAAGAACAAGAACAATAATGGAATCTCAAGGTATACGCTTCCGTCTTCGTCTTCGTCTTCTTCTTCTTCTTCTTCTCTTCTTAATCTAGTTATGAGTCGGTTCATGGTCACTGGATCGTTTAATGTTCCAACAATTGGTATCAGAGCCTGCTCATATACTAGATTGAGTTTGAAATTCTTATAAAGCCTTATGCTTTAATTCTTGTATGATTTCATTTAGTTTTTGTTCTTGTTCATGATACTCATCTTGTCTAAGAGTATTATATTCATAAACTTCATTCTATTTCTGATTTTGGTTTACACAAGGCTTTCAATTCTTAATGTAAGATTATCCTATTTTGGACATAGCCACCATCATTTGATGCGTTGTGAGTTTGTTCAAATGTATAGCCACACATTTAAAAATGTGATGTGAGTATAAGGATCTACTTGCTTTGGTTGAATAATCATTCACCATTAAGTTAAGAATTGATAGTCTAAAGGGTATTGGATGTTATGTCTCGTTGTCCTGGCAAAGGGTATCGGACCACAAAGGGGGGTGCGGGGGGCGTAGCCCCCCGCGGTATGGTATGACTCTCTCTATTTGGTTCAAAACTGTTCATAAAAGGGTTCAAAACTGTTCATAAAAGGGTGTTAAAAATGGTGACTTTTCGTCAAATCTGGGCACTGGGCACATGGGCGGTCGCCCATCTTGATCTGGGCGGTCGCCCATGTGTACAGTAACTTCAATGACTGTGAAATGCAGCATGGGCGGTCGCCCATCTTGACCTGGGCGGTCGCCCATGTGTACAGCGACTTCAAAATTTGTGGAATTGAAGCTTGGGCGGTCGCCCACCTTGACCTGCGCGGCCGCCCATGTGTGCAGAAGCTTCAATGTTTATAGAACTGCAATTTTTTGGTCATTCATACCCTTTTAGTCTTTTGTGATAATTTGTTAGTAAATTATAGTATCTGGACACCAGTCGCGCTTCGGCGGTTCTTAGAGTTATCGAACTTTAAGAATGGATGGGTAGAACAAAAGGATACTATCTTTTAATGATAAATTTCACTTATTTATTTACCCTTTAAATTTTCAGAAATAACCTTAAGGCCTTTTGTATCCGATTAATTATATCCTTAACATTTTGGACATAATTAACATGCTTGTTTCCCAAAGGAGACCTTGTTGATTAAATTCAAACTTGTTAAAAGATGAATGTAAATATTGATATGTGATAACATGCTTGTTTCTCAAAGGAGACCTTGTTGTTGACTAAGTATTTACATTCATGGGGTAATAATTGAACTAAACTTTTGGTCATTTTAAATGCTGTGAACAATCCAAAAGGAAGGCGGGTGTTTAAAGTGAATTGTTTATATTCTTTATTGCCGGGGAACAAGTACCTTAAACTTTAGGACACTTTTGTACTTGATCCGACCCAAAGGAAGGCAAGTATTTAAAGTGTATTGTTTAAAGCTATTTGTTTACCCTAAGATAAATCAAATTGTGAGTCAATTCGCAATCCAAAGATTAGTCTTGATGTCATATTGATTATCTTTTATTATGATGGAATTCATTTTGATATAATTAATCATTGTGTAGTTTCTTATATATGTTTTGTTTCATTCTTTTGTTCTCTTCATTCAGATTTGATCAGTGCTTCATCTGTTACTACTGCCTTAAACTCAATTCCTTTGCTAACTGGGACAAACTTTAAAACTTGGAAAAACAAGATTATTATGGTCTTAGGCTGTTTGGACCTTGACCTTGCATTAAGAGAACAAGCTCCTGCCCCTCTAACTGATAAAAGCACTGCGGAAGACCGCTTAAGTTCGGAGAGGTGGAAGCGTTCTAATCGCGTCGGCTAAGCATAATTAAGAATGCGATCCAGGAGACATTTCGAACGGTGTCTCCGAGGATGATGGTGCAAAAGGTTTCCTAGATGCCCTAGAACAACGCTTTGCCAAAAGTGATAAATCGGAAACAAGTGCTACCTTGAGGAAGCTTGTTTCCATGAGGTATAAGGGCACCGAAAACCTAAGGGAATACATAATGGAGATGTTTCATCTATCAACGAAATTAAAAGCACTCAAGTTGGACTTATCGGAAGACTTGCTTGTGCATTTGGCTTTAATTTCTCTTCCTTCACAATTTGGTCATTTTGAAACGACCTATAATTGTCAAAAGGACAAGTGGAATATTAATGAATTAATTTCACATGTCACGGAGGAAGAAGATAGGTTGAAACACACCAAACCCGAAAGTGCACATTATGCATCTACCTCTTCTCGTGGGATTAAGAGAAAAGGTAAGGAGATTGCGGTTGCATCAAAGAAGCCTAAGGGATCATCAAATGATCAAAAGGTGAAAAAGTGCTTCTTTTGCAAGGACCCCACTCACATGAAGCCCGACTGCCCTAAGTATCGCCAATGGCGAATTAAGAAAGGTATGTCATTTAGCTTTGTTTGTACTGAAGCTAATTTAGTTTCAATTCCTTCGTATACATGGTGGTTAGACTCCGGTGCAACTACTCACATAAGTTCATGTATGCGGGGTTGCACGAACTACTGAACGCCTAATGAAGGTGAAAGATTCATCTACATGGGAGCTGGAAAACCGGTAGAGGTGGAAGGCATAGGGACCTATAGATTATCATTAAGTACCGGATATTATTTAGTTTTGAACAATGTATTTATTATTCCATCATTTAGACGGAATTTAATTTTCGTCACTACATTAGATTGAGAAGGTTATTCTTGCATCTTTGGTAATAATAAATGCAATTTATATTTTGATTCAAAACTTTTTGGTACTAGCTCTTTGTCTTACATTGATAATCTATATTTACTTGACACAGTCAATTCATTAAATGAGTCCCATAATAATGAAACTAACTCTCGAGGCATAAAACAAAAGTTTTCAAGTAAAAACTCTTATACCTTGTGGCATAGGCGTTTGGGTCATATCTCCAAAAGGAGAATTGACAAGCTTGTGTCCGAGGGAATATTACATAAGCTTGATACTCCGGAAAATAACTTTTGTATTGAATGCCTTAAGGGAAAATTTACAAATAGTACAAACAAAAATGAATCCTTGAGAGC
Source organism: Adenophora triphylla var. japonica (assembly GCA_022495995.1). Taxonomy (NCBI): domain Eukaryota; kingdom Viridiplantae; phylum Streptophyta; class Magnoliopsida; order Asterales; family Campanulaceae; genus Adenophora; species Adenophora triphylla. Next base: position 49,880 of record JAFEMH010000002.1, read on the forward strand.
TACAAAAGTCTTAGAACTAATTCATACGGACATATGTGGACCTTTCCCTACCTCTTCATGGAACGGATAAACATATTTTATTACGTTCATAGATGACTTCTCTCGTTATGGATACATTTATTTACTTCATGAAAAGTCTCAATCATTGGACGTTTTCAAGTCTTTTAAAGCCGAAGTTGAAAATCAACTTGAAAAGACTAATAAGAACGTTAGATCCGATCGTGGTGGTGAATACTACGGTCGGAATGACGGTTCGGGAGAACAACGTTCGGGTCCTTTTGCTCGATATTTGGAAGAGTGTGGGATTGTCCCTCACTACACCATGCCGGGGACACCTAGCATGAATGGTGTAGCCGAGAGACGTAATAGAACCCTTAAGGATATGGTAAGAAGTATGGTTTCTTGTACTTCTTTACCTCACTCATTATGGGGCGATGCTTTGAAAACCGCAACCTACCTACTTAATAGAGCTCCTTCAAAAGCTACTGACAAAACCCCTTATGAATTATGGACCGGTAAGAAACCGTCCCTTAATCATCTTCATGTTTGGGGTTGTCCAGCCGAAGCTAGGCCTTATAGACCTAACGAAGGAAAGATGGACGCTAAGACTGTTAGTAGTTATTTTGTAGGGTATTCTCAAAGATCTAGGGGATATAAATTCTATGACCCAAATACTAAAACCTTTTTCGAGACGGGAAATGCTAGGTTCTTTGAGGATGTTGAATTTAGAGGGGAAAATTTGAATAGTAATTTTGAATTTGAAGAAATGGAAGAGGAATTCATTTCTATACCTCTTCCTATAGTTCCTATCGAAAATCAAGCATTTGTGCCTGAAATTCGACAAGAACATAATATTCAAAATGACGTTAATTCTCCTATTAATGAACAACATGAAAATGTTGATGAGGAAATTCAACACCCTCAAAATCAAGAAGAACCGGTGCCATTAAGAAGATCTAATAGAGCAAGAAGGAGTGCTATACCGGATTATTATGATGTGTATCTTGCCGAGAATGAGGAACCGTTAGGTTTAGTGGGAGATGAGCCAATCACCTTCCATGAAGCCATTAGTGGTCCAAATTCTCATAAGTGGATTGATGCCATAAATGAAGAGTTAAAATCCATGAATGATAATGACGTTTGGGATCTTGTCCCATTACCTAAGAATATGAAACCCATCGGATGTAAATGGATCTTTAAGACCAAAAGGGATTCAAAAGGTAATGTGGAAAGACATAAGGCGCGTCTTGTCGCTAAAGGATTTACTCAAAAAGAAGGCATTGATTACAAAGAAACATTTTCACCGGTATCCTCTAAAAATGCCTTTAGAATCATTATGGCTTTAGTGGCACATTTTGACCTCGAGCTTCATCAAATGGATGTAAAGACAGCTTTTCTCAATGGTGACATTGAGGAAACTATCTATATGAAGAAACCAAAAATGGTGACTGATTCGGATCAAACTAGTCAACTAGTTTGTAAACTCAAGAAATCCATTTATGGGCTTAAGCAAGCATCTCGTCAATGGTACTTAAAATTTAACCAAGTTATTCTTTCATTCGGTTTTGAAATGAATCTTGGTGAAGATTGTGTGTACCATAAGTTCAGTGGGAGTAGATTTATATTTTTGGTCTTATATGTGGATGACATTTTACTTGCTAGTAATGATAAGGACCTTCTTAAGGAAACCAAGAAATTTCTCTCAAACAAATTTGAGATGAAAGATCTTGGAGAAGCTTCTTTTGTATTAGGAATCCAAATACATCATGATCGCTCACGAGGTATGTTAGGATTATCACAAAAGAGCTATATAGAGAAGGTATTACAAAGGTTTAGCATGGAAAATTGTAAACCACATGACACCCCGCTCTCTAAGGGAGATAAGTTCAGTCTAAATCAATGTCCTAAAAATAATCTTGAATCCAAGTATATGGAAAATATCCCTTACGCATCGGCAGTAGGAAGCCTAATGTATGCTCAAGTCTGTACTCGCCCAGATCTTGCTTTTATTGTTGGCATGCTTGGGCGATATCAAAGCAATCCGAGAAGAGAACATTGGGTCGCAACCAAAAGAGTGATGAGATACTTACAAAACACGAAGAACTACATGCTTACATATACAAAGTCGGATCATCTTGAGATCATTGGTTTTTCCGATTCTGACTTTCTTTGGATGCCAAGATAGTCGCAAATCGACATCGGGTTATGTCTTCACTTTGGCCGGTGGAGCGATATCTTGGAGAAGTGCCAAGCAAACATTAGTTACTACTTCCACCATGGAAGCCGAATTTGTTGCTTGCTATGTGGCATCCAATCAAGCTATATGGCTGCGTAAATTCATTGAAGGACTGCGAATTGTCAAAGGTGTTGAAAGACCGCTTAAGTTATATTGTGACAATCGGGCCGCGGTATTGTACTCCAACAATAACAAGAGTTCATCTAAATCTAAGCATATAGATATTAAGTTTCTTGTTGTGAGAGAGAGAGTACAAAATGAACAAATTGAAATAGAACTTATTGGTACAAACTCCATGTTAGCGGATCCATTTACTAAGGCGTTATCTCCTTTAGTATTTCACGAGCATGTTGCTCATATGGGTGTAATGACTTTTGATAATGCTTAAATCAGTGGGAGTTTTAAATGTTTCTATTTCCTTGTGTTGTTTTCATTTAAATTGATCTCATTTGGTTAAAGTAGGACTAGTTGGAGAATATATATATGCATTCTTCATATATATTCATTAATTTTCCATGCTACATATCTATACTTTATCTATGTCATTTAGTTGGATATATATATGTGATTAATGTGGGTTTAGTTGCGAATCAATTACAACGAATGCCCCTTTAGTCCTTATACTTATATGACTAACGGACGGGATTGTTTTCGAATGACAACAAAGTGCATATAAGGGTTGTCATTTGTGTTATAAATATGATTGAAGAAATTTATTAAGTGAAGGTATATGTTATAATAATCCAAGTGGGAGATTGTAAGAACATGGATTAATGTAACATATAAATACTTAATAATATAATGATCAATATTATAATATATGGTATAAAGTATAGAACTCTAAATAATATGTAGAATTCCATAATATAAGTATACCATTAAATGATGGGCATAATGGTAATATCTTATATATCAATAGGTGTAGTCCCTAAATGAAGTGCTCCTTGGATTCCTATATAAAGGCCTATCCATCAAGCCTATGAATCATTAGTTATTTTTACATTCTCATTCAGTCAAAATTCTTCCTAAGTACTTGAAGAACAAAGAGATTAAAAGGCACTCATAATTTAGAAGATCTACTCTTCCTAAATCAAAGACTATCTTCATATCTTCATCAAGAACAAGAACAATAATGGAATCTCAAGGTATACGCTTCCGTCTTCGTCTTCGTCTTCTTCTTCTTCTTCTCTTCTTAATCTAGTTATGAGTCGGTTCATGGTCACTGGATCGTTTAATGTTCCAACATAGCCTTGATCTTGGTGACATCCATCTTAAGCTTCCCATGCCCAATGACATGTCCAAGAAAAGGCACCTCCTCTTGTGCAAAGGCACATTTCTCCTTCTTAACATAAAGCTCATTCTTCCTTAGCACTTCAAAGACGGTCCGCAAATGCTCGACATGCTCTTCCATTGAGTTGTTATAGACCACAATGTCGTCTAAGTATACCACTACGAACCTATCCAAAACGGGTGAAAGATCTCGTTCATCAGTGTGCAAAGGGTTGTCGGGGCATTGGTTAGCCCAATGGCATGACCAACCACCTAAAGGACCCATAGCGAGTCACACATGCTGTCTTTGGCTCGTCCCATTCCGCTATCCGAACTTGGTAGTACACCTTTTGCAAGTCTATCTTTGCATAGACCTTATCTCCTCTAAGTCTATCAAAGATATCGGTAATCAGTGGAATAGGATAATGATTCTTGAACGTTACCTTATTAAGGGCTCGATGATCTGCACACATCCGCAATGACCCATCTTGCTTCTTTTGGAACAACACGAGTGCGCCATAAGGTGCTTTAGACTGGCGGGTCTTCCCCATATCCATCATGATGCAGGACCCACAAGAGATAGAAACCTAGGATGCCACTCAACTTGGGGTTATGAAAGCCACTCAACGTCACTAATCGCGGAAGACACTCGACGCAACCAAGCCGATAGCTTGATTCAAAGGAGGATGTCACTCACTCCAAGCAAAATGGTATTTTGCAAATAAAATTATTATCCAAAATTCTACCTTACAAAGATATGTTGTGGCCTATTTATAGATTACTTGGAACATCTCTCCAAGCTTAGGAATAATAAAATACTTAAATATAAAACTAATAATTAATATTTAGTGATAAGAAAACATAGAAAACTCAAAAGACTTGATAAACAACAAAACTTAGCCCATTTTCGGATGAATCTGACTTTCAGGCTACCTGTCACGAAAATGTTCATAACTCCCTCTAATAATCCAAATTCTGATCCGAAAAGTGTGTCGGAAACTAGATTCATAGAGCTTTCCAACCATATATTTCTTGCAATACTTGAATAAATGAAATGGGAGATACAACCTGTAAAATTTGACTAACTTTGTTGAGAGTGTCAAATACCGACCACTTGGCTCCTGCATCATACTCCTCCACTTGAAGAAAATTCACCCACGAATTTTGTGAAGTGCATGAAAAATACTTGTATGAATTATTTCCAGATGACGTTGAAGAATTTTATATTTTATCACCTTCGTGAAGATATCCATCCAATCAGTCCAACGAGTTATGAGAAAGTAATCAATAATAAGCTTCTTGATGAACCAAGAGTATGAAATTCTTAATTGATTGACATCAAAAGGATCTTTGTAACAATGGTCAAATTTATTATTTTCAAAATTATCATGTGACTGACTCAATAATGAAAGTATGGTAAAAACTTTTTAAATTGAATGCTTCCCAACTAGTTAATATGAGTTTGGATCACAAATTGGACAAGGATCTAAACATTTATTATAACACGATGAGAAATTATTTTCAAGTTGTTCAAATGAAAATTCTTTTGAATTGTGAGGATATTCATCAAAGATAGGAGGTTGAGACCAATCGATGATGGATTGTGGAGTAAAGAAATCCGTAAATGGCCAAACAAGATCAACCATGGTGAGCCAAGAAAGTTTTTTTTTTTTTAGAAGATAACAAAATGTGAAGATAAGTAAAGTTGACGAAGGTAGGAGGAGAAAAAGAAGAAGAAAATTTTAAAAAGATTCTTCAACCGAAATTCTTGGTTTCGGTTCCGATACCAATTTTGATGCAGGTCGAGACCTACAAGAGATAGAAACCTAGGATGCCACTCAACTAGGGGTGACAGAAGCCACTCAACGTCACTAATCGCGGAAGCCAATCGACGCGACCAAGTCGATAGCTTGATTCAAAGGAGGATGTCACTCACTCCTAGCTAAATGGTATTTTGCAAATAAAATTATTATCCAAAACTCTACCTTACAAAGATATGTTGTGGCCTATTTATAGATTACTTGGAACATCCCTCCGAGCTTAGGAATAACAAAATACTTAAATATAAATCTAAAAATTAATATTTATTAATAAGAAAACATAGAAAACTCAAAAGACTTGATAAACATCAAAATGTAGCCCATTTTCGGATGAATCTGACTTTCAGGCTACCTGTCACGAAAATGTTCATAACTCCCTCTAGAGCTTTCCAACCATATATTTCTTGTAATGCTTGAATAAACGTAATGGGAGATACAACGTGTAAAAGTTGACTAACTTTGTTGAGAGTGTCAAATACCGACCACTTGGCTCCTGCATCACATCAATTCTTTTATTTGTTTCCTTAACTCCTCGAGCTTGGGTGGTGACATTTGGTACGGTGCCATAGTGGGCGGCTTAGCTCCTGGTTCCAACTCAATTTTATGGTCCACCTCTCTCCTAGGTGGAAGCTTGTTTGGTAGCGTCACGGGCATTACATCCTTGCTCTCCTCTAGCAAAGCTTGAATGATTGGTGGCACATCAAGATTCTTAGGTTGGACTTCTTCTTCCTTAAGAACCACAAAGTATTTTGGCTCACTTTCCTTCACTCCCTTAGCGAATTGCATTGCCGACAATTGCTTTCCTTTGTCAATATTTCCTCCCTCCACAGTAGGTATCATACACGGAGGCCCTTTTTCCAAAATGCACATTGTGCTATATGAAGGCATGGGAATAGCAGTCACTTGCCTCAAGAAGTCCATACCTAGCGAAGTAATCCATTGGTGCAACAGAAAAGTCCACTCGGCCCTTACAAGTCCCCAACTTTAGTTCCACTCCTCTTGCTACTCCATTAAGTGGTTGAGCTTTAGCATTCAAGGTCTTAAGCCATCCGTCTCCCTTTGACATTGGCAAACCCAACTTTTCAGCCTCATCCTTGGTAACAAAGTTGTGTATTGCTCCTGTGTCAACCAATGCTTTGGTTGGTTTTCCATTGACAACTGCCTCGACATACATTAGCCCCTTGCTATTCTTCGCAGGCGTTGAATTGACCTCGAGTGCATTGAACAACTGTAGCGATCCCATGTGGGTAGATTCCTCATCATGAGCTTCTGTCTTATGTTGCTCCACAATAGCGACAAAGATCCCAACTTGGGACAATCCTTCATTCATGCGGCCCCTTGCACACATAACTTCCTCCTTTAGGCACAAAGGCCTTCTTCTTCGCTTCATACTCCTTTCAAGATGACCCCTTGTCATATCTCTTGGGTGGTGGCATCCTTCAGTCCCGCTCCTTGTTGTCTCGCTTATATTACCCACTTTTAGCTTGGTACTTGTCCTTTCCCTTCGAATGATCCACCGGGTTAGCACGTTGGAACTCCGTGAGGGACTCAGCTGCAGCAATGACCTCATCCAACGACCTTATCTCCATTAGATGTAGTTCTTGCTTAGCCCAATTTTGTAGCCCATCCACAAAGTAGAACCTCAAGTCTTCGTCGGAAAGGTTGGGGATTTGAAGCATTAGAGTGGTAAATTCCTTGACATAGTCTTCGATGCCACCCCTTTGCTTCAACTCCCTATGTTTCTTCCTCGCCTCATAAACCACATTCTCTGGGTAAAAGTGTCATTTGAGTTCCCTCTTGAAATCTTCCCAAGTGTCAATTTGGCAAGCACCCCTTTCAATATCAACATGCTTCCTATGCCACCATAACATAGCGGTATCCGTGAGATAACGAGAAGCGGACTTCACCTTGGTTGCCTCATCCTCCACATTAACACTCTCAAAGTATTGCTCCATGTTCCAAATGAAGTTCTCAACCTCCTAAGCATCCCTCTTCCCGTTGAAGCTATCGGGTTTGGGACATTCCATCCATGGAACATAGGTAGCAGGGTTAATCACTCCCGCAACGACAGCGTGTTTGCACAAAGTCAAGTCTTCTTGCATCCCCTCGACGCTAATACGAAGAGCTTGTATGGCTTCATTCACTTGATTCTCGAGCCTATTGAAGCGCTTCTCCAATAGTTCATCCACATTGACATAAGTTTGGGGATCCTCCTTGCTCTGGTCAAGTTGCTTAAGGACATACTCCTCGAGCGTCCCCATGTTGCGCTCAAGAATTGCTACCCTTTTGTCAAGCTCCCCCCATGGCCCTCTCCAATGTCGGAGCCCTACTTTGGTCTCGCTTCTTCTTTCCTTGTCCCGTGGGGATGGTTGTTTCCCTTCCCCTTTCCTCCCTGGTCATGTTGGACAACACCTCGTTGTTTCCGGCCATTCCTTTAGGATCACAACCAAGAACAACTTAACTGGGCTCTGATACCAACTGTCACGGACTTGTTCTCTTAACAACGAATCGTGCGGCCTTAGCTCCTTTTATGCCCCTTGCAGTAACTAAGTCAGCCTAGTCGACCCCTCGTCTTGCGATAAAAGCTTAGCTAGGAAGACAAGTAAGGAAGTAAGAGAGAGTTTGAGAGAATTGTTTTGTATTACTCAAGAATGTTTACAAGTTCTTGGATGGATTGGCCAAATGGGGCTCACCTTTATATAGGCATTCACCTACTCAATAGACGGCTAGAATCTATTTACATGAATGACCTAGATCCACTTATCTAGAATATTCACTAAGAAATATCTATGATATTTACAAGTATAGTATAAGGTGGAGAATTTTAGAATAATTTCTCATATACTTACATAATTCTAAGGCATTATTGGGGTAATATGGAATCTTCTAGAAATCTTAGCTTCCTTAGCATGTCCACTTTATCAAAGTGTGACATTAGTTATTGAGTAGGTCTCCGGAGAAATGCGTTTCTCCATAAGTTATGGAGAAACGTGTTTTTCCAAAGGTTCTGGATATCAGTCTCAAAGGTTCTGGATATCCAGAACCTTTTGATTATGATATCCAGAAGTTATGTTAAAATGGGATCAACACATATCAACTTTCTGGATATCAACTTAAATAGATTCTGGATATCACTTTCAAAGAGTTCTGAATATCCAGAACATTTAATATTGATATCCAGAAGCCTTTCAAAATGTTCTGGATATCCTTTCAAAAGGTTCTGGATATCCTTTCAAAAGGTCATGGCCAATACAAAATTTCTGGATATCACTTTCATAAGGTTCTGGATATCCAGAACATTGAATATTGATTTTCAGAAACTTTGGAACGGATATCCAGAAAAAAAAGATTTGGGGCAAAGGCCAAGGCCAAGGCCAAATTTCTGATTCTGGATATCACTTTCATAAGGTTCTGGATATCCAGAAGCCTTGGGACGGATATCCAGAAAAAAGAGTCGTGCCATACTTATGGAGAAACGTGTTCTGGCCTGCATTGTCGCGCGACAAATCGGGCCCCGTTTTTCCATAAATTATGGAGAAACGCGTTTCTCCCCAGATTTTACGTTAGTTATTTTAGAGAATTGACATAGACTATCCTCATTCTTATAATGGTAGACCCCACAGATTGTCCATTCCATACTACTTTTTTTTTATCACCAAACTATTAAATAATGCACACTCAAGTGGGTATACATTTCTTTTTATTAATCTAATTTCATTTAACATGTTTCAAGAATGCAACTTTACTTGTTTGTACATATTTTATTTGTTTTAGACCCCATGGATTGTCCTTTCAATTTAACTGTACTACATATATTCATTCAAAGTCACTTTCTACAAGAATAGAGAGACAAAAGTTGTGGTGCTATGAATATGATATTGGACCAAATAAAGGTTATGATTCACTTTGTGTACAGATAAAAGCAACTATTTCTAATTATATAAAGAAAGGATGTGATATTTGACTGTATACAAAATAAGAAATTAATTTATGAGTCAAGAAAATTGCACTCCATGTTCAACTTTACTGCTATACATTTATGCGAGTCTGCGACTTATCTTTTTTGACAGTGGAATATTTCTTCTGTTTTTGACAATGGTCCAATTGAAAGCGCTCGCCATTGCACATAAGCTTTGAAAAACAGTAAACTGGTGTGAATAAGATATGCATTCAGGTCTCTATGTTTACGTGTTAAGAACCTAGTTTATGCAATTTTAGCTCTTCTAACCTCAAGTACATTTCTGCAATATCAATTTATGTATATTACATAATTACTTTCATCTTTGTTCTGCTCTGACATATTACACAAATACTGACACATTACTTACCCTTTTGTCACCTTAGCTTGGTCTAAGTGGTTCACTCGAGACATTATGTGGGCAAGGATTTGGCGCACAACTATACGGAATGTTGGGGTTGTATTTACAATCATCTTGCTTCATTTCAATCTTCTTATCTATTCTCATTACCATTTTCTGGATATTTACGGAACCCATTCTCATATTACTCCATCAAGATCCCAAAATTTCGGCAATGGCTGCTCTCTACGTGAAGTATCTTATACCAGGATTGTTTCCTTATGGCTTGATCCAGTGCATATTGAGGTTTCTTCAAATGCAGTCTGTTGTAATCCCAATTGTTATTTGCTCAGTAGTGCCTTTGGTCATTCACATTGGCCTTACTTACATTCTGGTTCATTTGACACCTCTGGGTTATATTGGAGCCCCTTTGGCAAGTTCTATTTCGTTTTGGATTGCTTTTTTTATGTTGGCCGTTTATGTTTTTTATTCCAAGAAATGTAAACAGACATGGCAAGGATTCTCATTGGAATCGTTTAGTTATCTTCTTTCCAACTTGAAGCTCGCTCTCCCCTCTGCACTTATGTATTGGTTAGTAAGAATTACACATTATTCTTGAACTTGAATTACTGTTTTTTATAATTTTATTTTATTTTGGTACATATGTTTGCCAGTTTGGAATACTGGGCTACCGAGGTGCTGGTGTTATTGGCTGGACTGTTGCCAAACTCAAAAATAACAACTCCATTGATGGCAATGCTGTAAGATTTGATTCCTTCTGTACACTTTTCTCGCCTCTAAATCTCTTAATTTCCCAATTTGTTTAATATGATTGTTACTTTTGCTGTCTTGGTCTCAGCCTAAATACACAAATATCTGCATACATGATTGCATATGGTCTCAGTGCTGCTGTATGGTTAGTTGGAATCTATATCTTCCAAAAGAAAAACGATCTTTAAATCTCATTTAACGTTTCTTCTGAAAAAAGAACTGACTTTTTTTATTTTTATCGTTAAATCTATCTGACAGCACAAGGGTATCAAACGAATTGGGAGCAGGCAATCCTGATAAAGCTAAGCATGCATTCAAAGTCACTCTGAAGCTCTCTGTCCTTATGGGTCTTGTAACTGTACTAGCTTTAGGCGTGGGTCATAATATATGGGCTCGATTATTCAGTGACAACCCCGTTATCATCAGTAAATTTGCTTCAATGGTACCATTTCTGGTGATCGGAATTTTTATGGATACTGTTCAAGGAATCTTGACAGGTATTGCAAATTCATCGTCTTTAATTTGGTACTACCTCTGTCCCAAAATTTGAAAATTATTCTTTTTGAGACAGAGGGAGTAGCTTTCTTGAAGGGTATATCTGGAAATAGGAATCTGAGATTGAAATGTCGAATAATGCAGGGGTAGCTAGAGGATGTGGTTGGCAGCGAGTGGTAATGTATATTAACATGGGGGTTTTTTATTGCCTTATGTTGCCGATTGCGGTTTTCCTTGCTTTCAAGCTCAAGCTTCATGTTAAGGTAAAATTATGCATACATTTTTGTATTCACAAAATCTGGGGAGAAACGCGTTTCTCCGTCGCGTCTGGAGAAACGGGGCTACTTATGTCGCGCGACATACTTAGCCACAACAACTGGATATCCTTTCCAAAGCTTCAGGATATCCAGAAGATTGAATATGGATATCCAGAAGCTTTGGAAAGGATATCCAGAAACCAAATATTTTTTCTGGCTATCCTTTCCAAAGCTTCTGGATATCCATATTCAAGCTTCTGGATATCCAGAAGCTTTGGAAAGGATATCCAGAAAAAATATTTGATTTCTGGATATCCTTTCCAAAGCTTCTGGATATCCATATTCAAGCTTCTGGATATCCAGAAGCTTTGAAAAGGATATCCAGAAACTGGCTAAGTATGTCGCGCGACATAAGTAGCCCCGTTTCTCCAGACGCGACGGAGAAACGCGTTTCTCCCCAGACCGACTCTTTTGTATTTGTTTTGTCAAAATTTGAATTCGTGGGCATATAATTTCATTTCATTTCTATTGGGAGACTGATAATTTATTTTCTTATTTTGTATAGGGGTTGTACATTGGGCTTATGTGTGGAATCTTCTCCCAAACCAGCAGTCTATTGTTGCTTACTTATCTCAAAAAATGGAAAAGACTTGTTCTTCCTGGAAATAACAATGTAGAAAATCATGTTGTTGTGTAAAACTCTTTTTCCCAAACCACGTTTCACATATAAAATAATTGTCTACAAATCCTCGATTTTCTCTCCATCATTCTTCCCCTTCTCCTTCTCATAGTCCCCACCATCACTGTCACCCTTGGCACCTTACTACCACTACCACCACCTACTTTCTTTGGTTGCACAATCTCCACTGGCCTTTTAGCTTCTCCACAAATGCCTTTGCATCAATTACTCCTTTCGTTGTAGCAATAATTTGTTCTCATCCTTTTGGTTTCTTTTCTTATGATGATTTCTTCTTCTAATGTGTTTTCTATTGTTGTTTCTCAAGCTGTTGAGGTTTTTTCTTTTCTTACAGTTATCTTTCGTAAATTTCACTTTCGTTTTTAACTTTCCTAACAACACGAAAGATGGGTGTGGTCAGAACCCTTGCACCAACTGATCCCCTTCCCAACTCAAGTCCGCAACCTTTGGCCACAATTGAATAACCTCATTTTTACCCTCCGCCTTGCCTCTAAATTGCAATTTTGTCATTGATTAAAATAGACATGTACAAAGACATGTATACCTTCAAAAGCTAAAGTATGTGATGTGGAGTGTGCTGATACATGTCAACGGAACTGTTTGTTCAGATAAAAAGTTGATCAAAGGCAACTTGATTCAACAATTACTCCCTACACTCCACTCCACGTCTCCACTCAAGTAGCCCTACATTATATCCTGGGATCGTCTCGCATGTTAATCTGCTATATTTCTACATTTCTTATTGTTGGAAATTAAATTAATAAGCACCACAGATTAAACAACAATTTAATCAACAGTAGGGGATTTTATTGATCAAGTCAAACGTACCAATTAAGCCAATAGCAAAACCGAAAGCCAAGGAACAGGATCAGGAAAACAAACAGAAACAAGAAATCAAACGGTTAGAAAACTTATCGTGATTTGATCAAGTCGCCTTAGAAAGACTGTCCTAAGAGAAAATATTGCCCCCAATTGGTGCAACTCGTGCATGTGCAAATTTCTCCGAGGATAAAACGATCACGGACTACGTACCACAAAGCAGCACACAGGTAGGTAGTCACCGGCGGTCCTATCTCAATCGCCTTGAATCTCACGAACAAATCTCTATGAACGGGAGTAATCGATCAATGAATAAAAGCAAGAGAATTGTGTTTCTCTTCAATATTCATGTGTCAAAAACGGCTGGGAGGAAGAGAGTATTTATACATGTGGTACAAATTAGGTTTAAGGCTTAATTAGACCTAAAAACCTGATTTAATTCGGCCCAGGATTTCACCAACCCGTCACAAGCGCGGCCGCCCTAGGGGCATGCGCGACCGCGCTCAAGGTCAGACAGATTTGGTGGAGCTACGGTGGAGAAGCGCGGCCGCCCTCAGGGCTTAGCGCGACCGCGCTCAAGGGCAGTAACTCCGACGTGAAATTCCCCTTTGCCTAGTTCAACGCAAGCCAATTACCCTCCAAGGCAATATGACTATGAACTTAAACACCACATATGCAAATATTCCAACACTTATGAGTTCTCAAATTAAGTAGATTTCATTAAAATTAACAATGCCAAATCGTATTCTAATATATAGTAAATTAGCCCTACAACATTCACATATATAATCAATTCGGCAAATGTGATAAATCAAAAAAGAAGAATAAAATATAAGGGACCTTAATTAGACTATAGTATGTTGTAAGGGAGGTCCTGCTATTTGTGCAACCATCTAGATCTTCGAGGCTTCGATGATGAAGATCAAGAGAACTTGAAATCAAAAGCATTAAGTTTTTTGACCAAAAGACTCCACCAAGAACGTCTGATTCATGTGGTGCTCAATCTTGACCTCTGGCAGACAATTGTAAGGGCCATTCAACAACAACAACTAAGCTTTAGTCCCAAAACGAATTGAGGACCCAAAAATACAATTTCACTAACCATAAATAGAAAAATACTATTATTTCGATGAAAGGCAAGTAAACCACTTGAAAAAATTGCTTAGAGAATGTAACCTGTCTCCGTCTGAAAATGATAATATTTCTAATTTGCTTTTCAAACGGCATCAACTATTTATTCTAATGCCTTGGGCTTCGGTGACCGGAGTTCAGGTATCAACCCAATCTTCTAAAGTAAATTGTGATAAAGTTTGAGGTTCCACCTTAAAATCAATTGGTGATAAGGGGAGTAGCCCAGGATCCTTATATGTTAGAGACAAGTCTTGTTTATTCCCGATGTGGGATAATGTTCTCTTACACGCCCCCTCACATGTAGCCGGGCTTTGCCAAAGGCTTACAACGTGGACTGGATGGTGGGTGGCGCAGAGGGTTCATCGTGGGCCGTTGGGCCTGCACGTGTAATGGACCAGCTCTGATACCATGATAAAGTCTGAGGTTCCACCTTAAAACCAATTGGTGATAAGGGGAGTAGCCCAGGATCCTTATATGTTAGAGACAAGTCTTGTTTATTCCCGATGTGGAATAATGTTCTCTTACAAATTGCACCTTTTTCTAAACTCCCAACAGAGAAGCTCATTCCTAGTTGTAAATTATTTATGAGAAAATTTGACGTAGCGGAAGACTTGATAAATGTCAATTACTAGAAGAATTTAATTGATCCTAGCAAAAGACCTTCGACCCACGTTGAATCGCGCACGATTGCCAGGAATTGGACGAAAGGAGAACACTCAAACTTTCGGATTTAACAGAGTAAACACTCAATTTTTATTAATCAACAACTTAAATTCGGAATTACAATTAATCCTAATTATATAGTGACTCTAGGACTTGAAAAACAAGTCAAAAACTTTCCAAAATAACCCTAGTCTATACTCCCTCCGTCCCACCGATCTTAAGAAAACTTTCCATTTTGGGCGTCCCGCTAATCTTAAGAATTCCCAAAATGGAAAGTTTTTATCACTATTCTCTCCACTCATTCTCTCTCCTACATTATTTTAATACTCACAACACCATTATAATTTACTATTCCCTCCACTCATTCTCTCTCCTATTTTACTATTACACTCACAACATTTATCATTTCCTTAATCCCCCGTGCCATTTGAAAAATTCCTAAGATCGGCGGGACGGAGGGAGTATAGTAACCTAATCAATCAATAAAACATTAAAATAAAGTCCTAATATACTTCTAATACCAAATATACTAACAACCTAATATTAAATCCGAAAATAACATTAAATAAATAAAACTAAAACTAAACTTATCACTATATTCTTCTTCATCATTCTCCTCGGCCTCGAAAAATTCGTCCTCGAATTTGCAGCAAGTTGTAGTTGAATCTTGATCATTGCATAAAAAATATTTGTAACGATTCTCTCATTGAAATAATACTTGAACACTTAAAATCTTTCTTTATAACCTTGTCGGACTTTAAACTTGCTTACTTGAGTAACAACCTTAATCCAATCAGTCCAATGTAATCTAATAAACTCATGAAGTAACAAATTTTTTATGTAACTTGAAGAAAATGTCTTTGAATGAGGGATATCAAACGGATCAACGAATCGATGAGTAATAATCTCATCATCGTAAAACGAAGGCTGAAACCAACCAATCATAGATTGTGGAAAAGGTGTATCGAAAAAAGGTAGGACACTATCAAACTGACAATTTTCACAATCACACTTATCATATTTTGGAGGTATTGACCAATCGATAGAAAGTTCGGTAGTCACCGATTCGACGAAAGGCCACGAAATATCACCACCATCAGAATCCACCTCCCAGTCTCGCTGTCCGTCGCAGTCACCAAGTTTAGGATGATTCCGCCGAGCTTGTTGATTGAACAATTCGGTCATCCTGCCCGTTAACTGTTCCACCAACAACTCTATATGTTGATCTACGATGGATCTGATGCGTTCTTCCAGAACCGCCTCATCTCTCTCGTAAATCGCTTCCACAGTGGTCTTCTTTCCTCGTCTCATTCTTCCTAGAACAAACCGGAATCTGATACCAACGGACGTAGCGAAAGACTGGATAAATGTCAATTACTAGAAGAATTTAATCGATCCTAGCAAAAGACCTTCAATCCACGTTGAATCGCGCACGATTGCCGGGAATTGGACGAAAGGAGAACACTCAAACTTTCGGATTTAACAGAGTAAACACTCAATTTTTATTAATCAACAACTTAAATTCGGAATTACAATTAATCCTAATTATATAGTGACCCTAGGACTTGAAAAACAAGTCAAAAACTTTCCAAAATAACCCTAGTCTATAAAGTAACCTAATCAATCAATAAAACATTAAAATGAAGTCCTAATATACTTCTGTTAGGACCTAACTTTGATCAATGTCTTAGTTAGTTGGTTTTGATAAAGGAATATATATATAGAACAGGGTTTATATCAAAAGATGTTATCTGTCATAATTCTTCACTTTGACAGCTATGAGTCTGACAGCTATGATTCTTTCTTATACAATGTTTACAATCAATCAAAAACATGAATCATAGTCACTCTCTAAGTCATCAAGATCATCAAGTGCATCTCAGTCCTTATTAGAGATCCTCTCTGATAGCTAAGCATTGCCATGATCTGACAGCTATGACTTCAGTCCTCAGACAGCCATCTCCCTGCCTCACACCATGTTACCACAAACTCAACCATGTTAGATCCTGCATCTTCACAGTTATCAAGTCCTAACAAGAAGACCAATGAAGACCACTGAAGACCTTCTAGAAGCTCTCAGTTCAAGCTCACAGCTCAAGACAGCTCATGAAGACCTGCATGTGGACAAGTGGGACAAAGACCAGTCAAAGCTCATTAATGTAGCCTGCAGCGGTCATATTCCAACGGCTACATTGAAGGGTATAAATAGAGGATCTCTTCCTCTAACAAAATCACCGAAAAATACTCATTTTCCCGAGTCAAAAAACCTTTCCAAACACCCACACACACCTTACGTAATCCACACACACACACACCAATCCTTACCTTTAAAACCCTGTTCCAAACCAAAACCTTCACCCCTAAACCTTTTCACCAACAAAAACAACCCCGAGTGTGTTAATTCACAAACCCCAACCACCTAAGGCTGTACTTTAGGTGTAGAATAAGTTTGTAATCACTCAAGACTCGTACTTTGAGTGTATTAGTTATTTTGTAAAATCTTGAGGCTGTACTTGAGTTGTAAAAGCACTTAAGACCTGTACTTTAAGTGTATCCCTAGTTATTTGTACTAATTAGGAAGAGGAAGTTCAAGGAACTTGCCTAAATCAATCATTTGTAATTTTTGTTGATTAAAGATTATAATAAAATTGATCTCACTTGTCAAGTTTGACGGTGAGGGTGGATGTAGGAGGAGTGAACTACGAACCACTTTAAATTCTACGTGTTATTACATTCTTGCAATCACATTCACACACTTGCATTATCTCCTTGTGTTTGTTGTCCTACCATTATTTCAAATCACTTTTATTCCGCCGCACAAATTAAATTATCATCGACGGCTAAGCCAATACCATAGGCGTACGATCATCTACATACCAAGCAAGGGCCTTTCAATTGGTATCGAGCTTGTCTTCACATTCAAAAGTCTAACAACTTGTGAAGGATCCTCTTCAAACCCACCATGCCTCAACCAAGAAGAAATAATGAGAAAGACATCCCACACATTGATGACTTTGTGGATCCTTTGAGATCTATGCATCAAAGATAAAAACTTATCTTGATGCAAACGGCATTTAGGCTGGTATGTTCTAGAAAATGAAGTGTCATACCCAACTCAAGTCTGTCTTGATGGAGGACCAAGTAAAATCAAATCCCCGAAACTTGGTGCAGGTGAAAAGCAATTAGTAAGTGCAAACTTGAAAGTCAAGAACATTCTTCAAAAGAGTGTAAATGACTCTCTAGCCCAAGAAATTGCTAAGGAACCAAATGCCGGAAGCTGCATGGGCTCTTATTCAAACCAAGTTCACTAAACACTCCGGTGTTAGGACACTGAAAACTTGTACAACTTGCTTAGGCAATTAGACAATTTCAAGTTCTACCTGGAGAAAAGGTGAGTCTTTGCTCGGCCCAAGGTTTGAGAACCTTGTTAGATCAATTACTTGATCATGGAAAAACATTTGAACAAAGAAGATCTACGCCTCAAGATTTACTCAAATCTCCCTCAAGAATATGAGAAGGTAGCATTACCTATTAGAGAAGGATACGAATGGAGCACCATGACGGTTGAGCAATATTTTGGAAAGCTTGAAGCTTATGAACTGGAAGGTATGATAAAAATTCCATCGGTCCCTCCATTTCACAAACCTTAGCTTTAAGCGCACAAGAACATCAACAAGCCAATCACTCACCATGACATTGAGACCATTGTCAACAATGCTCTTCAAAAGATAAACATCGGCTCCAAATACGTCGGCCAAACAGATCTCCCAAGAAGACATTCCAAGCCTCATTTCCATGGTATCGAAATGCCATGAAATTTCAAAAGAAGTCTTTTGACAAGAAATTCAATCCCTCCACCTCTAATGCCCAACAAGACAGCTACAAGAAGACAATTGATTGCTTCAATTGTGGAAAGCAAGGACATTACTCATCGATTGCCACTGAACCAAGGAAACCTAGGGACAATCGGACGGCTAAGAAGATGACATACTCAAAAGAGATCATTCACGGCTCTAAGTGCAGCTGCTACAATTGCTCCAAAAATAAACATGACAAAAACAAAGAGCAAGTCATGATTGTGACTCATCAAAATTCGGTGATGAAGAGTATATGTCAAGTGATGACTACGAAATTGAAGGAGAAGAAGCCATGATATGCCTTATGGTGAAGATGATGAAGAATCGACAATGAGGAAGAGATGGAAGCACTTCTTCTGTGATGAACTAAAAGAGGTACATGATTTTAACTCTTTAAATATTGATGGTTTTAAACAATTAGTTTGCACTCTGTTAATTCAAACCAAAAAACAAAAAACTAGCTTTGCCTCATTGGTCAATGAGAACCTTTCCCAATCCTCAACCATTGACAACCTCACAAAAACCATTTCGAGCTTGAAAAAGCATGCCAAGGGCTAAGAGATCAATGCATCATGCTTGAAAAACAAAACATGGATCGGCAGTGAGACATCTAATATTCATGAAAATTGTCAAAAACTCGGTAATCTTGAAAAAGAAAATGATGCTCTTAAAAAGAAAATAGATTCATGGAACATGTCAAGCAAAGCATTATCTCTTTTCACCTACACCCAAAGGCGTCCAAGTGACAAAACAGGGATTGGAGCGATGATCCTACACAAAAAGTGTACACTCCTCCCACTTGGTGAAAGGGCAATTGAAAAAATGGTTCTAGAAAACTTGAGCTACGGCGGCTATCAAACTCAAACCTATCCCATTCAAACCAAAGGAAAAGAAAAGGAAATCTTGGGTGGCCCTAGTCAATCAAAGGAAGGACCAAATAAAGTTCAAGGAAGCAAGTTTATTTGGGTTCAAAAAGGGCCAATATAAAGGAAGAAATCAAGGCGCAAAAGGTGCTAGTCGGTCGAGCCACTGTCGGACGACGAGGTTGACAGGACGGCTAAGGCATGACAGACGGCCAAGTTCCTCCAAACAACAAAGAACCCCAAGACAACAAAGATTCTACAACAAGCATAAATACACCAAAAACAAAAACCTCAATGGCAGTATTCAAATGGAAGAAGTCATGCTCATCAACATGACTCTCCAAGGTCATCACATTCAAACAATTTTCGGTCTCAACCCCAATACAGAACCCAAACCACTACTTCAATCCTTCCCAATCCACTGTTCTTACACCTTACATGATGCAAATCATGTCATATTACCATACCACTAAACCAGCTTCTTCAATAAGGGATCAATGAACAATGTTAGGGCTCCAAAGAAAAACTAATCCTTTGGACCCCGAAAAGAATAAAAAGGGTACCATAAATCTTATTTTCTGTTTTGCGGGTATCCAAGAAAGGTCTCTGGTACTTAGATAGTGGTTGTAGTAGACATATGACCTTCAATAAAGATTGGTTGCAACAATATTCCCTAAAAATGGTCCAAATGTAACCTTTGGTGACAATTCCCAAGCTAAGGTCAAAGGATCGGGAAATCTTGTTACAAAAGATATCATTTTTACAAATGTATCCTATGTGGAAGGTCTCAAACACAATTTGATCGGCATTAGTCAAATGCGTGACAAGGGATATCATGTTGTTTGTACTAAAGACAAATGCACTTGTTAAAGATAAAAACAATAAAGTCATCCTAACTGGATCAAGAAAAGGAAATCTCTATTGCTTGAGCTTAGAGATTGTGGAATCTTCAAGCGCTCATTGCCTTACGTCCTTCAATCAATCGATATGTCATGGCTATGGCACAAGAGATTGGCTCACCTCAATCACAAAACCATTTCCAAGCTTGCAAATTCCAATCTTGTCAGAGGTCTACCAAAGATCCCATTCAAAAAGGATAAAGCGTGCAAAGCATGCCAATGTGGGAAGCAAAAGAAATCCTCATTCAAACCCAAGATCAAGTTGGACACCTCAAGACCTATTGAACTGCTTCATATGGATCTTTTTGGACCCATAAGAACTAGATCTTTAGGAGGAAAAAGATACTCCCTAGTTGTTGTTGATGATTTCACAAGATTCACTTGGATCATTCTTCTTGAATCCAAAAGTGACACCCTTAGCCGTCGATAAAGCTATTCAACAAAATTCAATATCAAAAGGGACATCCATCATCAAGATCGAGATCGACCATGGAAAGGAATTTGAGAACAACTGGAGTGGAAGAATATTGTGATTCAAAAGGCATAGATCACAATTTTTCAGCCCCAAGAACTCCACAACAAAATGGTGTTGCGAAAGGAAAAACGAGAACAATGCGTGAGGCGGCAAGAACAATGCTTTGTCGAACATAATCTCCCAAAATATTTTTGGGGTGAAGGCTACATTACCACTTCTTTGTGTATGTTCAAAACAAAACCACGATCAACAAATTTCACAAGAAGACTCCATATGAATTATGGAACAACAAAGTCCCTACCATTTCCTACTTTCACGGCTTTGGAAGTAGATGCTTCATCCACAACAATGGCAAGAACAATTTGGACAAATTTGACTCCAAAAGTGATGAAGGAATTTTTCTTGGATACTCTAACACAAGCAAAGCTTATAGAGTGTACAACAAAAGAAGACTTGTTGTGGAAGAATCTATTCATGTTGACTTTGATGAAAACAATGATCAAAGTATAAGCTGAATTATGTGATTTTGATGAAGGATTGGGAAATCTAGATAATCTCCCTGAATCATCCCCCATTCTTGATTCAACTATTCTCGATCATGAACAAGATTCATCAAACCTTCCATACATGGTTCCAAGAAATTCATCGACGGCCATCCTATGCCAGGACGGCCATCAACCATTCCACTCTCATCAACAACCAATCAAGCCAACAAAGTCAACGTAAATCTCTCCCACCTTCAATCCAATGGATGAGGAAGAAAATATTCAAATAAATAGTCATCCCTTGGTGATCTTCCTCAAAATCCTCACTTAGGCGACACCAACCCTTAGTGACGAACCATCCCAATTCCTCATCTAATCTATCTTCTAACCTCCTTCCATCTTCATCCAATAATCCTCCTTCACCTCTCAAAACCAATGATGAAACCACAATTACCCATATCATTCCACCCAATAAAGATCTTTACATCGGCCTTGATTGATAAAACCCGATTCGAGACAACATCCCCTTTCTCATGAGTGCATTCATATCCCAAGTGGAACCAAAGAAGATAAATGAAGCACTCCAAGATCTTGGCCCGGATTGAAGCCATGGAAGAAGAAGCTGGAGCGAGTTTGAAAGAAACAAAGTATGGCAACTTGTTCCTAAACCAAGAAATCAAAGCTGTGATTGGAACAAGATGGGTCTTTAGAAACAAGATGAATGAAGAAGGTATTGTAATAAGAAACAAGGCCAGGTGGTTGCTCAAGGTTATAGACAAGAAGAAGGCATTGACTATGATGAGACCTTTGCACTGTTGCAAGACTTGAAGCTATAAGGCTATTTCTTGCCTATGCTTCATTCAAGAAGATGAAAGTTTTCGAGATGGATGTCAAGAGTGCATTTCTAAATGGAGTTCTAAATGAAAAAGTGTTTGTATCTCAACCCCTGGTTTTGAGCATCCAAAATTCCACGATCATGTATTCAAAGCTGAACAAAGCATTGTATGGGCTTAAACAAGCACCTAGAGCTTGGTATGACACCCTATCTAGATATCTTCTTGGAAAAGGATTCACCAAAGGACATATTGATAACACCTTGTTTATCAAAAAATATGGAGATGATCGGTTGCTCATCCAAGTCTATGTTGATGACATAATCTTTGGCTCATCAAATGAGAACTTGTGCCTTTGAATTTGGAGATATCATGAAGGATCGGTTTGAGATGAGCATGATTGGTGAGCTCACATTCTTCCTAGGCCTTCAAGTCAAGCAAATGAAGGAAGGAATCTTCATCAACCAAGCCAAATACTCAAGGGAAATGATCAAAAAGTTTGACATGCAAAGCTGCATCCCCTGCTAAAACTCCTTGTCAACCACAACCAAGCTTCATGCTTTGATCAAGATGGACAAAGTGTAAATCCAACACTTTACGAAGCTACATAGGATCTCTCCTATATCGGCGACTTCAAGACCGGACATAATGTTTAGTGTATGTCTATGTGCTAGGTTTCAAGCCAATCCCAAAGAATCTCATCTCTCATTTGTCAAGAGAATTTTGAGACATATCAAAGGAACCCACGATTTTGGCCTATGGTATCCCACTTTGAATCCCCATTCTCTCTAGTTGGATTCACTGACTCGACTATGCGGGGTGCAATCTAGATAGAAAATCCACTAGTGGTGGATGCCGGTTTATTGGATCAAGGATTATCTCATGGTCAAGCAAAAAGCAAACCTCGGTTGCAACCTCAACTGCGAAATTTGAGTACATTCTTTGCGAGGCTTGTGTTGTTCACAAATTCTCTACCTTAAAAGTCAACTTCAAGTCTTTGGAATTGAATTATCAAACATTCCCATCTTACGTGACAACTCAAGTACCATTGCTATGACAGAAAATCCTGTCCAACATTCAAAAACCAAGCACATTGAAGTCGAGGCATCATTTCATCGAGATCATGTTGAAAAAGGGAATATCAACCTTGCAAAAGTTTGCACGAGAACAATGTCTACGATATTCTCACAAAAGCCATGGATGAAAAAAAGATTTGAACTATTGAGAGCCATGCTTGGGATGATTAATATGCCAAAATAAAAGGGGTGTTCTTTTCAAATAAAAGAGGATTACAAACAGAGTAATGCTATCACAATGTTGCACGATAGCTATTACATCTTACACATTCCTAACAAGCCATCCACGACTATCATTCCAAAAGCCTTGAAAACCAAAAACAACAAAAACTTACAACAAAAACATTCAAACAACCCATCAAATTCTTCTCTCTCATCTCAACTTACCCAACAAAAACTTCTTCCAAACCAAACAAATCTCGGATCCACTCTTTTCTCTTCAATCCTTCTCCTTTCTTTGTCGGACATTCTTTGGAAATGTCACGGTCTCCCAGAACCCTCCACCAGCACTCATTCCTTCAATTCTAGCCTCCTGAGTTGATTGCAAAGTTTGTTGGTACCTCTGCTGCAACCACCTTTGGATGCCTCTCCAAGAAAGGATCAATGGAAGTGACTGAATATTGGAGAGAAGGACTTGCTCTTCTAGGCCACCACTCTTCAAGCTGGATCATATGGCTGAAGCAATCCCTCCATTGGAGTAACAAAGCTAAATTCTCTGAAAAGGAACCATTCCCTGTGATTGCAAATGGTTGACCAACATTTGACTCCACCCTCTCCACAGTAGGTGCTCTTGCAGGACTGAAGCAACCTACAACCTGGTTGAACAGGTATGAGATGGTTGAAGAAGGAGATATATGCACTCCTGCAAAGTTATCTCCTCTACCTTCCAACAAACCAACTCCTGGAGAAAGAGAATCCCTGCTCACAGGTGTATAAAGCTTATCTTGCTCAACCTTCTTTCGACGGCTAAGCTTCTCTCCTTAGGCTGTCCGAGCTGTCTGCTTCACCAACTCCCCGGTGTGTATACCCTTTCTACCTTACTCCTTCCCTTACTTGACTCTCCTTGATCAACTTTGATTGTCTTCCCAAACAGTCTTATTCCTTCTCCCTCCTTGCTGTCAATCTTTTCCCTGACAGCTACCTCCTTCATTTCTATATCTTCATCAACCCTCACTCTCTTTTTCTTTCCCTTATCATTCACTCTCTCTAAACTTTCAACAATGTTGAAAGCCTCTCTATCTATCTCCATCTCATCACTCATCAAATCATCCTCACCATTTTTCCCAAAGACCAATTGCTTAGGCACATGCGAGCCATAACCTTTGGATTAAACTTTGAAGAAAATCTTCCCATTTTTGTTTGTAAATCAATCGAGTTATTTTCCTCTGAAGTTTTCATTGTTTTATAGGCAAATTTTCACCTAGCTATCTCGGACGGCAATCATCATTCAAACTAGCTTAAGCGTCGAGAGATTTCTTTCAACTTGACTAGGTTAAAGCATACTTTAAGTGATTTGATCGAGTTAATTGCTCACAATTGTCACTTCCTTCGCCGCCTCTTCCACTGCAAATCTCCTTGAAAAGGAGAATGTTCTTCTTGTGTTTTGTGGGAATAAATGTCTCAACATGGGGAAGGGTAAAAACCACTGTTCATATGAACAGTTACTTAACTTTGTAACCCCCAATGCTCATTAAAGCCCACGTACCACTCATCATTTGTCTCTCTCTCTCTTTCGTAATCACCAAAATTCCTTTTTCCTTAAACCTCAGTTTAAATTTCTTCTCTTTCCCTCTCCAATCTACCATCGTATTTCTCCTACCCTAATTCTTTTTCAAAGCATCAATGGCAGACCCTAAAGCAATGTACCCAGATGCTCATGGCTACTTCATCAAACCCAACTTCTATGACTACGAAGTTGGAATCCTCATCAAAGAACTGCTTGAGGTAAATGAACTACTTGATTTTATGGGAGCTAAACCCCCAATTTATGAAGAACTCTGCAGAGAAATTTATTTGGTAGGAAGAAGAAACAATGAAGATAATTCAATAAGCGCCACCATAGAAAATGTAGAGATAACTATCACTCAAGATATGGTTAGTGAGGTATATGGAATCCCAAATAAAGAAGATCTTTGTGAAAAATATATGGGATAGAGGATCGGAAAGATTAAAGGCTGTTTATGAAAAATTTCTTGGTCTTAAAGTAACCGACTTCAAAGTCTGTTCAAGACAAAGCTATGGTGAAGAACAAAGATGATATCTTCAAGTCAACATTGATGGATGTGGTCAACAAAGCCATTGATGGCAAACAATCCTCATTTGACCAAATGGGATCAAATGAGTGGAAAGCGGATGCTCGGCTGATGACCAAGGATACAAATTGGTGCATTGTCCTTCTCCATAATTTCCAACTTCTTTGTCTCATCCTCTACTCTCAAATTCAAGAAGCAAGGTGGAAGAATGAACAACTTCGCATTCATGAGTGGAATCCTTGAAGTCCTAATTCCAAAGCTCAAACCTGCTCTATCCAAGAAATGGTAGAAGACGGTAAAGGTATCGAGAAACAAGATGCTTCAATGAAAGAACCTTTTCATTGAAACAAAAAAAGGAATTGTTATGAAGGTGGGGATATGAGCCTTGAGAGTTTCAAAGAAGCCCAAGAGAAAATGCTTGAAGAAACAAGAATAAAGCTTAATCATTGGAAAGATTTGATAGCTTTGGCTACTAGTAGGAGAATGAAAAGAGGAGTAAAAACCAATGTCAAGAAAGGCTGGAGTGCTCAAGAGAAGCTGTGGTATCTCCTAGCAAAAAGAGCAAAAGCAAGGATGATCGATAGGCGACGGTGAAGGAACCATCTCGACGACCATGCTATGAATACCGAAGAAAGAGGTGATGTTGATGGCCATGAGGTTGACACTATGAATCAAGATGATGCTTTGGTGATGCTAACATAGATTCTCAAGAGCTTCGGGCAGCCCTTGCCCTATCCAAAACCCTTCACAAAGGAAAGCAACATCGAGACTGGCTATCCCCTCCCGGTCAGACGGCTACCGGATCAAAGGTACAATCTTCCTTAACCATTCCTTCTAGATCATTACCTAAGAAAAGAAAAATTGAAAAGAAAGCCCCCAAATCAAAGAAAACCAAAATATCTACCCCTTCCATTTCCCCAAAATCCACACCCACTCGGGACATCAATCGGCCATTGAAGCTATCCTCAATCTCAAAGAACCCTTAGATAAGCAACCTTTAAGGGGAACAACGTGAGAATATCCCCTCTACCCAACCTCAACGAGTTAGCTAAAATCATGAGAGCAATTGAGGCTATTGAGTTGGATGGGAACCCGGATCTTGAAAATTTGTTCTTTTTTATCTTAAGGACTTTCGAGTGAGGAAGAATGCTGTAGTGGCCCTAGATGAACTCGAGGCTTAGGTTAATGCGGAAAAGAAGTGGACCGGTGAGTCATCTAGAAACCCCAAGGTGACGGCTATGAATGTTGATAGCCATCCCTTCCCTTCCATTCACGAGGGTGAACACGTGAATAATCACCTGCCCCAACCGTTGAAACCGAAAGGGGAATCTTGATGATACTTCTAAGGTCATTCAAAAACTCAAGAAGGTTGGAGTTGAGATTAATCCCATTCTGGTCTCAAAAGGAGACTCAATTGTGAATGCTTGCAAAGGTCTTGAGCTTGATGGAACTCAGGAAAATGAGGAAGCTATGATAGCTATCCTTGAGAAAAGGTTGGCAAAAAGTGAAGTAAGGGCAGCCTTGAATCTCCTAAAATCTCAATTCACTTCCAGGTCTCTAAATCAAAGTCTTGGCCAAACCTCTGAGCCAATCCCAACTGTTTCAACCCAATCCTCTGCACCTTCCAAGCCACCTTCTCCAATTCCTGAAAATGAACCTTTTGAAGCCTCTCCACAAAGTCCAATCTTGTTGGACAAGGTCAAGACATATCGACGATGATCCCATTCCTAACGGTCCTCACAGTTCTCCAAGTCATTCTATTCCTCCAAATCCAAATCAATCCTTCCTTCCCAAAAGGGAACCTTGGATGCTTAGGCTGTGGAATTGATTTCTCTATGTCTTCCATCAAAGCGGCAAGGACAAGGTTACCCCATGTAACTCACATCCCGAAATTGCAAATCCCTTCATCTATCCAAAATTAAGGAGCTGTCAAGGAATGGCTTGATTGTTGTAGCAAGAAACACAGCGGGGTTAGTGTTCTTTGCCTATGAAAAATGGCGGTATCAAGAACCTCATCCACCTCCAACTTTGTTCATCAAATCCCATCCTTCCCAAAGTTCATCACTCCTAATACTCTTCTTGATTGGGAAATTCTTTTCACCCAACTCATCTCTCCATCACTCAATTCTTGCTTGTATATGCCAAAGGGTTTAGTCTTCTCCTGTGCATTGACCTTGCAAAAACACTTTTCCTTTCTTTGTTTGAACAAAAGTGTGCCATTATGCTTCTATTAAGCAAAAGCTGTCAACATCTTTTCCCCAACTCTTAATCCAGGAATTGAGCCATACCTCTCACCCTTCATCACTTGTAGATCCTATTAACTTCACCTCACCCAATGAAAACTCTCATTTCAAAAACTTGGTATCTATTCCCGAGATCAAAGAATTCAGATCTTCCATAGTCGATCAAAGCGAGCGGAAGCTGTTATTGATCTTTCATCGGACTCGACGGCTATGATATTGATAGTGATAATGATGCTCCATCAAGCCCTGATCAAGACTCTCCAACAATATTTCCACCCCTACGGTTTCCAATCCTCCTCGGCAATTCACTCATGCTCAAGCATCGGTTCGGCCACAACCGGATCGAGTCCGATTGTGCCCATGCGAGCAAGAAGACCAGGAACAAGAAGAAACATTTGTGGGGCACAATGAGAATCGAAATGATCAAATACCCCTTAGAAGATCTCAGCGAAGTCAAAGGAAGACAAATTCTTCAAGTATGATGAAAGGATGTCACGGGAGTGGAACAATGAGTTCTTCTACAGAGGAGTTGAGCCTGAAATGAGAAGAGAGTTAGAGGATGAAAGAAATCAGATTCTATCAGCCAGACAAGAAAGAGATGAATTCTATGATCAATTGGCTGATGAATAATTGTATTTGTTATGGAACAATTTTTTTTGTTAAAAACAATTTGTTTTGTATGCCTCAGTTTGTATGACAATATTTTGTGAACTCTTCTCATCTTGAGATTAATTCCAAGTATTCAATCTCAGTTTGATTACCTCTGCCTGATATGATTCCTTGGATTACTTCTTTTATTATTTCTCTTATCAAACTATGAAAACTTGTTCTAAATAAATCTTCCTTTACCAAAAAGGGGGAAATTGTTAGGACCTAACTTTGATCAATGTCTTAGTTAGTTGGTTTTGATAAAGGAATATATATATAGAACAGGGTTTATATCAAAAGATGTTATCTGTCATAATTCTTCACTTTGACAGCTATGAGTCTGACAGCTATGATTCTTTCTTATACAATGTTTACAATCAATCAAAAACATGAATCATAGTCACTCTCTAAGTCATCAAGATCATCAAGTGCATCTCGGTCCTTATTAGAGATCCTCTCGATAGCTAAGCATTGCCATGATCGACGGCTATGACTTCGGTCCTCGACGGCCATCTCCTGCCTCACACCATGTTACCACAAACTCAACCATGTTAGATCCTGCATCTTCACGGTTATCAAGTCCTAACAAGAAGACCAATGAAGACCACTGAAGACCTTCTAGAAGCTCTCGGTTCAAGCTCACTGGCTCAAGACAAACGGCTCATGAAGACCTGCATGTGGACAAGTGGGACAAAGACCGATCAAAGCTCATTAATGTAGGCTGCAGCAGTCATATTCCAACGGCTACATTGAAGGGTATAAATAGAGGATCTCTTCCTCTAACAAAATCACCGAAAAATACTCATTTTCCCGAGTCAAAAAACCTTTCCAAACACCCACACACACCTTCTGTAATCCACACACACACACACCAATCCTTACCTTTAAAACCCTGTTCCAAACCAAAACCTTCACCCCTAAACCTTTTCACCAACAAAAACAACCCCAGTGTGTTAATTCACAAACCCCAACCACCTAAGACTGTACTTTAGGTGTAGAATAAGTTTGTAATCACTCAAGACTGTACTTTGAGTGTATTAGTTATTTTGTAAAATCTTGAGGCTGTACTTCAAGTTGTAAAAGCACTTAAGGCGTACTTTAAGTGTATCCCTAGTTGACTGTACTAATTAGGAAGAGGAAGTTCAAGGAACTTGCCTAAATCAATCATTTGTAATTTTTGTTGATTAAAGATTATAATAAAATTGATCTCACTTGTCAAGTTTGACAGTGAGGGTGGATGTAGGAGGAGTGAACTCTGAACCACTTTAAATTCTCTGTGTTATTACATTCTTGCAATCACATTCACACACTTGCATTATCTCCTTGTGTTTGTTGTCCTACCATTATTTCAAATCACTTTTATTCCGCTGCACAAATTAAATTATCATCTGACAGCTAAGCCAATACCATAGCTGTCTGATCATCTACATACCAAGCAAGGGCCTTTCAACTTCTAATACCAAATATACTAACAACCTAATATTAAATCCGAAAATAACATTAAATAAATAAAACTTAAACTAAACTTATCACTATATTCATCTTCATCAAAATTGATTGAAAAAAACATCAGAAAGGCTCATTCATAAGGGTTTTTTTTTTTTACAGAAAAGTAGGGTAACAGTCTTGACAATTAACCAAAAAAGGTACCTAACTCTCATTTTAACACACAACATGCACTTAACAGTTTTGACAATTCAAGCATTTTTTTTCCAGCACCTGAGTCAGCACGCAATTGAGATAGCAAAGTCTTTTTTCGTCGTTAATATAAAGGTATTTTGATCAATGATTTTAGGTGATTAAATTATTCTAATGAAAATTATTACTCAAAGTATCTTCTTCTTAACTACAAAAAAGTAGGAAGATTATTTCGGGACGAAGGGAGTACTATTTTAATAATTTACCACCAAAAAGGTTTAAGTAGTTGAGTCATAGACCAAGAAGCTATACCACCAGTTCAAAACAAGCTAATGAGCTCCAATCAAAGTACTTTGAAGACACATATTTGAGAAGTCACCCAAGCACACAATTCATCAGCTGAAGCATCAGAAGACGACAGACGAATTTCGTAAGGGGAATACGGGGATTTACCTTGAACGTAGGGAATAACGGAGAACGCAGGGAACACCGGAGGATGGACCCAATAAAAGACTTGCTGGAGATAACAGAGGAGGTTTGAATTATGTATATTTAAAGGCATAAAATCAATTAGAAATATCATCACATTTTATCTCTTTTGTAGTTTACTAGAAACATCAATCAATACAAAAAAAAACAATGATATCCGGTGCAAAAGAGAATTTAAACAGAAACCTGATGATGATGAAGTGATTGACGGAAACCATAGGGCTAACCTGGTGAGTGGTGATACCGAAGCGATTGACGGAAGCGGTAGGGCTTTTGCTTTGCTGTTGCAAATCCTTCGAGTCTTCTACCCCCTTTTATCTGATTGTTGGAGGGAGAGAGTGTGCATAATTGATACTCCCTCCGTCCCAAAATGTTTGTCTCATTTGACTTTTTTGTTGAACTTTGACCACAAATATATGACAATTTAATTATGTTCATGAAATTCTAAAAATTCCTATTTATTCACCATTAATAATATTACCAACAACAACTTTTAGAATTTCATGAACATGATTAATCTCTCATAAATTTGTGGTCAAAGTTCAACAAAAAAGTCAAATAGGACAAACATTTTGAGACGGAGGGAGTACAATATATGTGTGTGTTGGGAGATAACATGATGATGGTTGCATTTGAAAGAGTAGTGTTAGAAACCATCAAATTAAGACCCTAGGATGAATTTTGAGAAACAATCTGATCCACGAAAATAAATAACTAAAATTAAAAAATAATTTCAAGCCATTGGATCGTTGTTGTTACAAAGCAATACAAACCATTCTTTATCTAAAGTCAATAGGCTGTTAGTACTTAGTACCGAGCATTATTGTAATATAGATACTTTCGTACTCTCTTCCTTTCAAAATAAATATTTTTTATAATATACTTTTTTCTTTGTCTCGAAACAAAAACAAAATTTTTATTATATGACTCCTCTATATCAAAATAAATATCACATGACTTTAACATTTTTAGACAAATACTTCTCCAATTTGTACAATGCTCGTTAATAATAAATTTGCTAATTAATTATATTTTTTATAATTGTAATTTTATTTTAGGATGAACCAAAAAATAAAGTGTGACATTTATTATGAAACATAAAACAATACATTTTATTAACAAATAAAAATTAATAGAAAAATATTAAATGAAAGAAAAAATAAAGAATATTCTAAGAATAGAATATTTTAAGAAAATATTTTTTTTGGTGCGAGATTTGAAACACTTGGTTGGAGATGATGATAAACATTTTGCACCATTTTAAAGTAATATTGAAATTATTGCACTAAATCATTAAAGAAGGTTTTAAAGACTTTTTTTTTTCAAATGGGACATTTCTTTTAGGACGGAGGGAGTTGTACGGATTATTTCTTGCCTTTTAAGATCCCTCAACGGTGATAATTCTTGCACGGTTAGCAGAAACATTGAACGCTAATGCAGACCAAAAAGAAAAGTAAACAGAAAAGTAAGAACCTTAAACGGGACGAAGAGAGTATTTATCTTTTATCACTTTGAAAAAGATAATCTTTGTAGGAAAAAAAAAAGAAAAAGGATAATCTTAATTGCACGTACCAAAACTCTTTACCTTAAAACCGAGGGAGTAATACAGATATTTTGCACATTCGTCAAGTCATCCGAAGGACACCAGCGTCAGAATTAGCAGTGTCTGTCAGGAGACAACTTGGAGGGATCGATTGATTAATTTCTCCTTCAAACATTTTGATCGATCGATGAAGAATGAGTGATTCTCATGACAGATTACAGGTTCGTAGTTGTAATTATTAGTGTCGGCATTGTGATGCAGGTCTATGGCGGTAGATCAACAAGGCGACTAATACAGGGCAGATCAATAAGGCGAGGCGGGCGCCTGGTGAAAGGGGAGGCAGGCGCCTCGACGGCAGATTCTTGAAGTTCAGAAACAGGCATGCGGCTGACAATTTCAATGGGCTTCAGCGTGGCTGGTTTTAAGGTTTTAAGTGTTTGTTTTATGATTAATTAGTATAGGGTATTTTAGTCTTTTCATTTAAAAAGTATTCTAGGGTTCTATTAGGATTTTCATTCTAGTATTTATAGTTGTGTAAGGGTTTGAGAAAAAAGAAGACTTTGATTATTGAACTATAGAAAAAGCTTAGGCTTTCAATTATTGATTCTTGTTCTTTTCGTTCGGTCATAAATCTCTATCCTTCCGTTTGCATTATTTGGTATCAGAGCTCCGGTTCAAATATCAATGGCCGAACGAGGACGCGTTGGTCGTGGGGGACGAGGTGGTCGAGGGAGCGGCCATGCAGCGGAGCCCCAAGAAGATGACCATCATCGCAAAGGAAACCTTCATGCTATCGAGATAGACGAGATACGAAGACAGATTCAAATACTCCAGAACCGCATGGATCGCATGGGGCTGCCAGCGAAGATGGGTTCAGATCCGGTTATTCCAGCCGAGGATATGGAGTATCGAGAAGGGATGGATTCCTTCGCCCAACGTCATGGACATCGTGACAGGTATGCGGCTGACCCTTCTAGGGATGTCAATGTGAGGATCGAATTCCGGAGCCCGAAGGTAAGGCAAATCCGGATGATTCCATTGATTCTTGGATTATCCCGTTCAGTATAAAAAGGGGGGTTTTTTCTTCGAATCTTCAAGTCAAGAAGATCTTGTTGATTGGTCAAAATCGCCTAGGTTTGATGTGTGTCATTGTGATTGTTGTCAAGTAATGCCATCTCATCCTGTTCGTGTTGAAATAGTTGATTTTGAAGCTTGTGTATCTATTCATGTTGTGGAGGAAAGTGAGATATCTGATTCTGCGTCTCTGGAAGAAATATGTGAGGAAAATTTTGTTAAGCCTCCGGCGGAGGTGGAAAAAGTGGTGGTGAGTTCTTATTCAAAGCACCAACAATAGCCTACTAGGGTTTGGGCGATGCAAGATCTGCTGAAGTATTATAAGTTTCATCCTTATAAAGACACCTTTGGAGTTGAATCTTCACAAGATAAATTGATGTGGGAGTTCGAGATTAGTCATTCTTATAAGGACCCCTTTGATGTTGATTGTTCAAATTTTTCTGCTTCTTGGTTCTTCAAAAGATTGATTATTGAGAAGTTTCTCGCTAAGGGATAGACTGATTGGATGGATATTTTGACGAGTGATACTAAATATAAAGTTTGTCAACGATGTAAGGATAAATTTCAAGATGAATTTCCTAAAGCAACATGTCAAATTCGAGGACGATTTTTTAAGCGTGGAAGAATGATGCAGGTCTATGGCGGCATATCAACAAGGCGACTGATACAGGGCATATCAATAAGGTGAGGCGGTCGCCTGGGGAAAGGGGAGGCGGGCGCCTCGACTGCAGATTCTGGAAGTTCAGAAACAGGCTCTCGGCTGATAATTTCAATGGGCTTCAGCATTGCTGGTTTTAGGGTTTTAAATGTTTGTTTTATGATTAATTAGTATAGGGTATTTTAGTCTTTTCATTTAAAAAGTGTTCTAGGGTTTTATTAAGATTTTCATACTAGTATTTATAGTTGTGTTAGGGCTTGAGAAAAAGAAGACTTTGATTATTGAATTATAGAAAAAGCTTTGGCTTTCAATTATTGATTCTTGTTCTTTTCGTTCGGTCATAAATCTCTATCATTCCGTTTACATTACAATGCCCCGAATTAGTTCTTATTAGCTGGGTCGGTGATCGAAAAATGATGATCGCAACTCAGATATTTGTGTCGGAGACGATTGGTTACTGTATTGCATTTGACGCCATTTCTAGGTTTCGATTCATTCTCATTAAATCATCCGTTATGACCACCTTCGTAAACCTCTAGATACTCCGTACTATTCTACTTTGTTGATGTTGAAGTATGCATATTAGGCTCCGTTTGTTTCACCGTAAAACATTTTCCGGAAAATATTTTCCGGAAAATAACCTGTTTTACGGTGTTTGGTTAGCACCCGAAAAATGTTTTCCGGAAAATAACTCGTTTTCCGCTGTTTGGTTGCCTAAGTAAAACGTTTTCCGGAAAACATTTTACGCCCTTCCTAAGTAAAACGACCTACTGACCTTGTCCTAAGTAAAACATTTTCCGGAAAATGGAGGCCTTAATGTACAACTCATATTACGCCCGGTACAACCACCCCACTGCCTATCCCACCCCCCCCCCCACCCCCACCCCCCAAAAAATTTTTTTTTTTTTAATTTTTTTGTAATCGCCCCCACCCCCGACCTACCCCACCCCCACCCCCCACCCACCCCCCTCCAAAATTTTTTTTTTTTTTTTTTTTTTTGTAATCGCCCCCTACCCCTGCCTACCCCCACCCCCCAACCCCCCACCCCCCAAATTTTTTTTTTTTTGTAATCGCCCCCTACCCCCCACCCCCCCCACCCACCCCCAAAAAAAAAAATTTTTTTTTTTTTTTTGTCGCCCCCTACCCCTGCCTACCCCCCCACCCCACACCCCCAAAATTTTTTTTTTTGTAATCGCTACCCCTGCTGCCCACCCCCCACCCCACCCCCCCCACCCACACCCCCAAAAAAATTTTTTGGGGGTGGGGGTGGCGGGGGTGGGGAGGCAGGGGTAGCGATTACAAAAAAAAAAAAAAAAATTTTTGGGGGGGTGGGGGTGAAGTAGAGCCGAGGTAGAGCGATTACAAAAAAAAAAAAAAAAATTTTGGGGGGGAAGGGTGAGAAGGTAGGCGAGGGTAGGGGCGATTACAAAAAAAAAAAAAAAAATTTTGGGGGGTGGGTGGGGGGTGGGTGGGGGTGGGGGGGTAGGCGGGGTAGGGGGCGATTACAAAAAAAAAAAATTTTTTTGGGGGGGGGTGGGTGGGGGTGGGGGGTAGGCGGGGGTAGGGGGCGATTACAAAAAAAAAAAAAATTTTGGGGGGGTGGGTAGGGGGGTGGGGGGATAGGCGAGGGGTAGGGGGCGATTACAAAAAAAAAAAAAAAAAAAAAAATAAAAAATTTGGGGGGTGGGGGGTGGGGGTTGGGGGTGGGGGTGGGGGGGTAGGCGAGGGGGGTAGGGGGCGATTACAAAAAAAAAAAAAAATTTTTGGGGGGTGGGTGGGGGGTGGGTGGGGTAGGGGGCGATTACAAAAAAAAAAAAAAAAAAAAAATTTTGGGGGGGTGGGTGGGGGGTGGGGGGTAGGGCGATTACAAAAAAAAAAAAAAAAAAAAAATTTGGGGGGTGGGTGGGGGGGTGGGGTAGGTCACCTTGTGAAATATGAGTCGTTTTACCAAACACCCGAAAACATTTTACACCCTTCCTCCGTAAAATATTTTCCTCCGTAAAATATTTTACGCTCTACCTCCATAAAACATTTTACAGGAAAACATTTTACAGGAAAACATTTTCCAGAAAACGTTTTCCGGAAAACATTTTACGTCGAAACAAACGGAGCCTTATTTTCCTTTTGGAATCAAAATTGTATATCAAAACTCTGATTATGAAACAAGCTTTTGGGTAAATTTCGAAAGGGGGTGTTCTGAAAATGCTTAATTTTTTGAAATTTTCATTCAAGCGGCTCTATGTCATGTTCTAAAGTGATCTCCCAAACACATTAATAAAAGAATTCTTTGAAAAAAGTGGGCTCCAATAAATTGAGTATGCCATATCAATTGTTATTGCTTTAGCCTTGGCTCAGTGGTGCGTTATATATTGAGATACTGTGGGGGTAATTGTACCAATGTTAGGCATTGATCTGCATTTTTGTGGTTCATATAGTGCGTACATATGGGTTTGGTAGGAGCACCTCCATTTTGTTCTGAATTTATTTCATTTTATTTGATTTGTCGGGGTGAGTATGACATGGGGGTCTTATTAATATAAAAACAATAAAACATTTTTATTTTAGGAAATGTGTAGTTTGTATTGAGACATCCTCTAAGTAAAGTGTGTAGCTTGTAACCTTAGCAACCACATAATCAAGCCGGTGTATTATGAAAATTGCATTTTACAATAATTTTGGCATAAAGCATGTTATTAAATATGCGGTCAAATCATGGGGCTTTGACCAGTAAACCACACATCGAAATGAAATCGCCAATAAATACAGACATTTTCGAAACTCGTCAATAAGTCTCTGCTAAAAATGTGAACAAAAATACCCCTAACTGCAATTTCCGCACGTACCAACGCCTTGCTCTTGATGGGTGAAAATTATGATCCGCTGCTTCGCACTCCATATACATTATGCCTCCCTCTTTCTCTCTATTCTTTTTTTTTTCAGTTTATAAAAACATCAACAACTGTGAAATTTATCCTACAATTGTTCTAAAAGAATGACACAAATAACTGAAAAATCTACAACACAGTTATAACATAAACCAACTCTAGAACAACTATGAAAATCTATAAAACATTAATGTGAAATAGAATTCTCAATTTATAACATAAACCAACATAGTTATAACATAAACCAATTCTATTTCACAGTTATTTAAATAACTGTGAAATAGAGTTCACAGTTATTTAAACCAAAACTTGTATCCAGGTTTCATGAGAAATATTAGTTGTTCACTAATAAGTAGTTATTATATAGTCTTTTATGGTCTTTTTATTATATTATTTACCTTAAATTTTGCACCATTTAAGTATAAATTAGCCTCTTTTTGTATATATCTTCAATTTTATGCTTGGTTGGTATATTGAGTGATTTTACAGGTTTTTGGGTCATTTTTCGAAGTATAAAGGGTTCAGAGCAAAAAGCCTTGGAAATAGAGGGATCAGAAATGAAAAGTTCTTGAAGAACAAGTCAAAGAAGTTCTGCTCGGCCGAGCAGATCCCTTGACTCGGCCGAGCATCCCCCTTTCAGCCAAAAGGTGCCTTTTACAATAGTTGTGACCAGTCAAAAAAGCTCTGCTCGGCCGAGCAGATCCCTTGACTCGAACGAGCACCTCCCATATCAGCCAACAGGTGCCTTTTTGCAAGAGATGTGTCCCTAGCATAGAATGCCTATATAAAGGCTCTTTGTACTCAGTTTAGAGCATCCGAAAAAATGATCAAAAATATATCCAGAAAGGATCAGATCATACTTAGATTAGATAGCAAAAATACTCTAGCAATTTATACACGATATTAAAAATGTATTAATGATTCGTGACAAGTCCTTGTGTACTCTTGAAGATTGTGAATGCAATAGAAGATTATTCCAGCCATTGTTTCTCTTTTATTATGAATAAGTATCTATTCCCTTATCTCTATTTCTTTACTTCTTTTATTATGATTATTTCAATGGTTTGAGTAATCCTCCATTTCTCGGAGTTGGAAACTCAATGGTTTATATTCATGCTTCTCTTACATGTCATTTCAATTCTCTTCTTATTAGTCTTAATGCTTGCAATTAGGGAGACGTCCTTAGTTGTATAACCTCAGTTGATCAAGTGAAAAACATTGATCAGCGGAACTCTAAGAATTGAACTTGGTCAATAAATCACGGAAAGTAATTTAAAGACATAGGGATGATCCTTTAGTGGAAAATACGTGAGAATGATAGACTTAATGGATTTTGATTTATATAGTACCCTCGAAAGGTGAGCCGGATTTCCCGCATGACGAACGGGATTACACTAAGCCGGACCCTCAAGAGAAAGGCTGGTGAGTCTTAAAATACATGTGCTAGTTAGCACAACTTAGCGTATCATCCTTGAACTTGGCACTTTCATCTTAAAACAATTTCTTCATATTATTCTTGAGTTGCCTGCAAATATAAAGACGTTCATATTTGTAGAACCCCAGTTAATCGAGAGAAGGACCTAGCGGAGAATCTCGATTGACGGAAGCATATGAAGGAACTAGGTTCCATTGATCACGAGAGTAGTTCAACGGCCTAGGGGTGTTCTTTGAATGGAAAGTACGTTGACTTTCGAACTTAATGGATTCTTACTAATTGTGGTCAGCTAGAGTTAAGCCGGAATGCCCATTTGTGACAGGGCGGGAGTACCATAAACGGAAATCTCAAATAGTTAGGACATAATTAGTGAAGGATTCAATGTTACTGTCTTAACCGTGAGAAGTAGTGTAAGCCTAATGTACCATCCTTGTTATTTTGATAAAAGCCTTTATCTAAAACATATTTATTTGTTTTCAATCATGTGAATACTATTATTATGTGTTAGAGTAGTTTCTGTATATTTCTAGTATTTTCTCAACAAATTCTTGTCTCCCCCAATCATTTATCTATATATTTATATAAAGACAAATATCATCCCAAAGTAAACCCTGTCTCTGTGAGATCGACCCGTACTTGCACCCGCTATATTGCAATAGCCCGTGCGCTTGCGGATTTTAAAATAAACAGTAAGGTTTCAACGGAACAAGTTTTTGGCGCCGTTGCTGGGGACAACGGTTTCCTTTTTGATATTTGTCTTTATTATTTATTTTTATGTTTATATATTATTATTGTGTTGGTTTCTAACTCTGTTTTGTAGGGAAAATTTTTTTTTGAACAGTGTTGGAGTGGCCGTGCACCAAATATTAGAGCGTTCGTGCATTCAAGAGCGGATGAACAAAGTTGAATCAACCAAGTGGAGCGGCCGCACACTTCTTTAGTCCGACCGTGCATTTCGTAGGGATGCGTTGTTTCAAAAAAAAATTCAGCAAAAGTTCTCGACCGAGCAGTCCCTTAACTCGACCGAGAAAGGAGGGACAGAGAGATGATTAAACTGGAGGATGATGCTCGGCCGAGGCAAGGCCCATGCTCGGCCGAGCAGTTTGAATTTTCAGAATTTTTTTTGGTCAAAACGGGACCTTGGCTGGTGACTCTTCACTTCACCTCCCTAAACCCCTCTACTCTCTCTCTCTAAAACCTTCAACCCATCCGCCCCTTCCCACCCTAAAGCCTCAAATTTCACCATAAATTCCGGCCATACAACCATTGCTTCAACCATATTTCATCTCCTAACCACATTTCTAGCCTTAAAACCTAGAAATTTCACCCAATCTCTTCAATTTTCCGAAACCCTAAGTTCTTCAAAAAAAATTCAAAATTTCAAAATTGCTCAGTTTGGAAGATAAAGTTAAATTCTTTTGGGTATTCAAGCTTCAATCAAGAAGGGGAACAAGTTTTCAAGGCAATCATCTTTCTCCATTCTCGGGTATCAAAATTCTCTCTCATAAATTTTTGCTTTTAGTTGGGTTTTGTTTGATATTTCTTGCCATGGAAAGAGGTAGGGGAAGGGGAAGTAAATAATCTAGGACCACAAAGAGGTCCCGAAATGATGATTCTTCTAGTTCTAAGCCTATCCCTACATTGAACAGTTTGGGAATTGATTTTCAATCCAAAGATGAGACAACTAGATTTGCCAAGTTAAGTGGAAAGAACATTAAGCCCACGTAATTTCCCAACATAGATACATTGAGAATTCTAGGAATTAGGGGCAATATCTGAGATTTGCACCAAGAGTTGAATTGTGTAGATTTTATGCATTTAAGCGAAAAGACCTACGAAGGTATCACCTTAGAATTCCTATGTTCTTTAACTAAGAGAAATAGGACTTTGATTGATGATAATACGTGTGATGAATTTGATCTTAAAAGCAAAAAGAAATCTATTACTTCCTAAGTAACTCGGGGCACGGTGTTCGCTGCGACGATGCTTCCTTGCCAAATTGGAATAATATCTGAAGTATTCTTGATCTAAGTATTAGGAACATAGGGTTCGCATCCCAATGTTTCCTACTTGATAATATCAAAAATAAATAAGGTCTTTTGCAAAAATTTAACACGTGAAAAAATAGATAAAATTGTTGAAACCTTGATAAGATTTTTCCACTATCATCATCCAATTTTCACCCTTGTGATTCAAAAATGCAATCCAATTCTATGAAAGCTTCTAGTTTGTGAATGAGTATTTATACTTCCATTTGTACATTTTAAGGCAATAAATTCATTTTCTCAAAAATCACTCTAAAGAGTGAAAGCTTCTCTTTTTACCAAGTTATTGATCTAAAATTTATCCTTCTAGCATGCTTTACTTGATCAATTTCTATATATTCTATATAAGTTTATTTTCTTAAAATTTCTCCTTTGAAATATCCACTAAGCACTTCTTTCTAATGATTTTTTAAGGATATGAAAAATATGACTAGAAAGATAAAGGCAATCTTCAAAAGCAATAGGCTTGCTACAATAAATTTTCTGAGGGATCATTCTCCTTCTTATTTTATTTTTACATTCTTTTCTCCCTCTCCATGTTTTTCATCCTAATCTTGCTTGGGGACAAGAAAGGTTTAAGTGTGGGGGAATTTGATAAGTAGTTATTATATAGTCTTTTATAGTCTTTTTATTATATTATTTGCCTTAAATTTTGCACCAATTAAGTATAAATTAGCCTCTTTTTGTATATATCTTCGATTTTTTGCTTGGCTGGTATATTGTATGATTTTATAGGTGTTTAGGTCATTTTTTGAAGTATAAAGGGTTCAGAGCAAAAGCCTTAGAAATAGAGGGACCAGAAATGAAAAGTTGCTGAAGAACAAGTCAAAGAAGTTCTGTTCGGCCGAGCAGATCCCTTGACTCGGTTGAGCATCCCCCTTTCAGCCAAAAGGTGCCTTTTACAACAGTTGTGACCAGTCAAAAAAGCTCTGCTCGGCCGAGCAGATCCCTTGACTCTGCCGAGCACCTCCAATATCAGCCAACATGTGTCTTTTTGCAAGAGATGTGTCCCTAGCATAGAATGCCTATATAAAGGCTATTTGTACTCAGTTTAGAGCATCCAAAAAAATGATCAAAAATACATCTAGAAGGGATCAGATCATACTTAGATTAGATAGCAAAAATACTCTAGCAATTTATACACGATATTCAAAATGTATCAATGATTCGTGACAAGTCCTTGTGTACTCTTGAAGATTGTGAATGCAATAGAAGATTATTCCAGACATTGTTTCTCTTTTATTATGAATAAGTATCTCTTTCCGTATCTCTATTTCTTTACTTACTTCTTTTATTATGATTATTTCAATGGTTTGAGTAATCCTTCCTTTCTCGAAGTTGGAAACTCAATGATTTGTATTCATGCTTCTCTTACATGTCATTTCAATTCTCTTCTTATTAGTCTTAATGCTTGCAATTAGGGAGACATCCTTAGTTGTATAACCTCAGTTGATCAAGTGAAAAACATTGATTAGCAAAACTCTAAGAATTGAACTAGGTCAATAAATCACGGAAAGTAATTTAAAGACCTAGGGATGATCCTTTAGTAGAAAATACGTGAGAATGATAGACTTAATGGATTTTGAATTATACGGTACCCTCGAAAGGTGAGTCGGATTTCCCACGTGAGGAACAGAATTACACTAAGCCAGACCCTCAAGAGAAAGGACGATGAGTCTTAAAATACATGTGCTAGTTAGCACAACTTAGCGTATCATCCTTGAACTTGGCACTTTCATCTTAAAATAATTTCTTCATATTATTCTTGAATTGCCTGCAAATATAAAGACGTTCATATTTGTAGAACCCCAGTTAATCGAGAGAAGGACCTAGCGGAGAATCTCGATTGACGAAACCATATGAAGGAAATAGGTTCCATTGATCAAGAGAGTAGTTCAACGGCCTAGGGGTGTTCTTTGAATGGAAAGTACATTGAATTTAGATCTTAATGGATTCTTACTAATTGTGGTCAGCTAGAGTAAAGCCGGAATGCCCGTTTGTGACAGGGCGGGAGTACCATAAATGGAAATCTCAAATAGTTAGGACATAATTAGTGAAGGATACAACGCTACTGTATTGACCGTGAGAAGTAGTGTAAGCCTAATATACCATCCTTGTTATTTTGATAAAAGCCCTTATCTAAAGCATATTTATTTGTTTTCATTCCTGTGAATACTATTATTATGTGTTAGAGTAGTTTTTGTATATTTCTAGTATTTTCTCAACAAATTCTTATCTCCCTAATCATTTTATCTATATATTTATATAAAGACAAATATCATCCCAAAGTAAACCCTGTCTCTGTGGGATCGACCCGTACTTGCACCCGCTATTGCCATAGCCCGTGCGCTTGTGGATTTTAAATAAACCGTTAGGTTTCGACCGAACAAGTTTTTGACGCCGTTACCGGGGATAACGATTTACTTTTTGATATTTGTCTTTGTTATTTATTTTTATGTTTATATTTTATATATTATTATTATGTTGGTTTCTAACTCTGTTTTGTAGGAAAAAAAAATTTGAACAGTGTTGGAGTGGCCGTGCACCAAATATCAGAGCGGTCGTGCATTCAAGAGCGGATGAACTAAGTTGAATCAACCAAGTGGAGCGGCCGCACACTTCTATTGGTTCGACCGTGCATTTCTTAGGGATGCGTTGTTTCAAAAAAAAAAAATTCAGCAAAAATGCTCGACCGAGCAGTCCCTTGACTCGGCCGAGAAAGGAGGGACAGAGAGTTGATTTAACTGGAGGATGATGCTCAGCCGAGGCAAGGCCCATGCTCGGCCGAGCAGTTTGAATTTTCAGAAATTTTTTTTGGTCAAAACGGGACCTTGGCTGGTGACTCTTCACTTCACCTCCCTAAACCCCTCCACTCTCTCTCTAAAACCTTCAACCCATCCGACCCTTCCCACCATAAAGCCTCAAATTTCACCATAAATTCCGGCCATACAACCATTGCTTCACCCATATTTCATCTCCTAACCACATTTCTAGCCTTAAAACCTAGAAATTTTGCCTAATCTCTTCAATTTCCCGAAACCCTAAGTTCTTCCCCAAAAATTCAAAATTTCAAAATTGCTCAGTTTGGAAGATAAAGTTAAATTCTTTTGGGTATTCAAGCTTCAATCAAGAAGGGGAACAAGTTTTCAAGGCAATCATATTTCTCCATTTTCGGGTATCAAAATTCTCTCTCTTAAATTTTTGCTTTTAATTGGGTTTTGTTTGATATTTCTTGCCATGGAAAGAGGTAGGGGAAGGGGAAGAAAATCATCTAGGACCACAAAGAGGTCTCAAAATGATGATTCTTCTAGTTCTAAGCCTATCCCTACATTGAACACTTTGGGAATTGATTTTCAATCCAAAGATGAGACAATTAGATTTACCAAGTTAAGTGGAAAGAACATTAAGCCCATGCAATTTCCCAACATAGATACATTGAGAATCCTTGGAATTAGGGGCAATATTTGGGATTTACACCAAGGGTTGAATTGTGTAGATTTTATGCATTTAAGCGAAAAGACCTACGAAGGTATCACCTTAGAGTTCCTAAGTTCTTTAACTAAGAGAAATAGGACTTTGATTGATGATAATACGTGTGAAGAATTTGAGGATGTTCAGTTAGAATTCCGGCTCCTAAACACCCATCACACCCTTAACTTTGAAGAGGCCAATGAAATGCTTGGTTAGCCT
Source organism: Adenophora triphylla var. japonica (assembly GCA_022495995.1). NCBI lineage: Eukaryota > Viridiplantae > Streptophyta > Magnoliopsida > Asterales > Campanulaceae > Adenophora > Adenophora triphylla. The sequence continues at coordinate 93,424 of JAFEMH010000002.1, forward strand.
TTCCCCAGAAATGCCACAAACATCCACCCTCCTCAGTTTAACACAGATTTGTTTTGGTTGCAAATTAAGGGTCATACTCCTTTCCTACCCAAAACATCCAAAACCTTTCTAATAATCCACCATGTCCTCCGTTACATACAAAGGATGTATGCTTGCACTGTTTTTGCAAGAGAAGATAAAGGGACGATCAATAGGACGGAGTTATTCCTTTTGTGGGCATTCATAACAAGGTATGAGGAGATAAATCAGGGAAAGTGGTTGGTTGACAGGCTTTGCGATCGCATTTCCCCAACTTTTTCCGGAGATATTCATATTGGAGGGATTATAACCCTCATAGCAGTCTATGTTGGTATTGAACTACCGGAGGAAGGTCCCAATGCTTGGGTGCCTGTTAGAGGATCTAGGGTGCTTGATATAACAGCCCTAAAAATGATGAACATGATCTCCGAAGAAGGGCAAGGAAGGTATACTTGGTTTGTAGGAGGTGGTGCTAACAAGACACCACATGCTATTTTGCCCAATGCCAACATTGCGGTGGTATTAGTAAACCAACCGGATACTTGGTCCTTACCGCTTTTGTTGGGGAAAGCTGAAGAGGGAAATGAAGATGTAAACATGGGGCAAGAAGAAGAAGAAGGGCAGGCCAACCTTAACCAAAATCAAATGCCACCCGACTTTTACCAACAATTCAACCAATTGGCCCTCCAACAAACCCAAATGCTTTAACAACTCAACCACTTCAATCAAAACATCAATCAATTCCAAGAGAATATTGAAGGGCGTATACAACATGTGCAAGGAAGGGTTGATTACATCTACTACTACGGAGTGAGGCATTGGGAAAATTTCTATCCACCACCACCACCGCCCCCAATGTAAGTCTTTCTATTTTATTCTTTCCCTACCAATCTCTTTATAGTCCTTGAATCATTGAGGACAATGCTTAAATTAAGTGTGGGGGAGGAATTCGCGTTTTATTTTAGTCTTTCGCGTTTTATTTTAGTCTTTCGTTTAGTTTTCCTTTTATAACTTAGTTGCATTTTTCTTTTCTTTTTATGAATGCATGGAATTTTTTCTCAAATAATCCCGTTTTACTTTTTTATTTACCAAAATGACTTACTGTTCAAACTATTGCCCGGAATGTCCTCTTTTTTGAAACTCGCTACACCGTGTAGCGAGTTTGACTAGGGTTGGTCAAAACTCGCTACACCGTGTAGCGAGTTTAGGGCAATTAATTTAGGCCGTTGGGAAATTAATTAGGCATTTAATTAAACTAAACTCGCTACACGGTGTAGCGAGTTTGTATTAAACTCGCTACACCGTGTAGCGAGTTATTTAAAACCCTTCTCACCAGTTTACGTCTTCATTCAAACAATCTCAGAAAAAAAAAAAAAACTTACAGTCAGTCGCCGCCGCCGAGAGAGAGAAGAAGGGAAGAAGAAGAAGAAGAAGAAGCACCGATCAATCGAAGAAGAATTTGTCAAGTAATTCAACCTTTTCTTAATTGTAAGTTTAAATTTTTGTATTGTATTAAATTTTTACTTTGATTTTATTATTTATTTACTTATAATTTATAATTTTTTTTTTTATTTTTATATGATGTTCTAATTGCATTTTGATGACATTGTTTATACACAAATTAGTCTCAAGGAATTTTTTTTGATTTTTTTTGATTATTTATTTACTTATAATTTATAATTCAATCAAGGAATTTGTTATTATATTTAGTTTTTTTAATCCGAATTTTTTTATTATTTATTTACTTATAATTTATAATTTGTAATTTTATTATTTATTTACTTACAATTTAGGATTTTTTTTTGATTTTTTTGATGACATTGTTAATCCGAAAATATGAATGTTTATTTAATTACTCTCTATTTTTTTTTTGTTATTAAATTTAGTTTTGTTGTGCCGAAAATATGAGATAGTAATGTTTATTAATTTACTTGCAATTTAGGATTTTTTTGTAAATGTATGATATCTTTGGTTTTCAATCTTGTAATCTATCAAAATAATTTATTTTTGTTTAGTGAATTCGTGTGTCATGTTTGGCTTATCAAATGAATTATTTATGTGACTAATTTGGTAGCATTTGTCCAATTCAGATTGTTGAGATATTAACTTGGTTACTTGTAAAAATTGTAATTAGTCGATCAACATGAAAAGTAATGCATACTGAATTTTAAAAAACAAAGGAGAAGGGATCCAACGTCCTTACGATGAAATGCAATGAACAACGACCATTTATCTTTCATCAAACGTCAATGTGTTGAAACTACACACGAAATAAATAATTATTCAAACATGCAATTAAAAGATACCATAATAATTCTATCGTTCATTTTTCTATCTTCACAATTGATTGAACATGATATATAAAGGAATCATGGAATAAGAGAAAATGTATATGTGACTTAAACAAATAAAAGAAACTCACTTGAAAGTGATATTTCGATTAACACATCTTGGTTGATGATAACTAGGCATGAGCAAGAAGTAGGCATATCAAAATATATAACCTAATTGTAGGATCATTTTAGAAAAATACTCAAATTCAATTAATGTGCACCCGAAACCGAAACCGTTATTAAGAACCCAAATTTGGATATGTTTTTAAGAAAAGCTATCGGGTGAACTTTCACATTAGTAATCTTGCTAGCACTTCTTTAGTAAGTATTTCCATTCATTAATAAGATAGGTCTACCCCAAATTTGGATTCCTTCTCCTTTGTTTTTTAAAAAGATAAATAAAAATTAAGAAGTATACATTATTAAGACGTTGTAGGTATAAATAATAGGATATGAATTATTAGTGAGATAGCAAAATAGGATAGAAATTAATATACCTATAACAACATCCCTAATCTCATATAATTATATCCCAAACCCTAAACCCTAAATCAGATAGGTCTACCCCAAATTCTTAAAATATGATTTATTGTTCAAACTTTTTTTATAAAAAAAACTGCATCCTTTTTTTCAAAATCGCATGAGGATTACTTTTGAAGTATTACTTAGTATATAGGCTGGAAACCAAGAACTTCCCCACAGGCACTTCTTGGAAGTGTGGGATAACTTTGGATTACAATGCCACGTACTAGTAATTACACTTTTTGTATTCTCTTATTTATTTTCTTGCCTTATAGAACAATAACCAACCTTGATATTGAAATAAATAGATGGAAGCGTTCATTGATCCCGGGCCTATCGATACATCTGTTCTGACCCGGCATGCGGACCATAGGGCTAGGTATATTTGGTCCGGGTGGCCGGTTTCTAGTCCCCTCGTTTTTCGTCATGGTGCCGCCTTGCCAGGCGTATTAGCTCCTGTCATATTATTGAGACTGGCAGAGTGCGGATTCAGTGGAGTACACTACATAGGCCGGATACAGTACGATTTTGCATTGCTGGAGGCCTTGATCGAGAGATGGCGTCCGGAGACCCATACGTTCCATCTCCCGGTTGGTGAGATGACGATTACCCTACAGGATATCGGCATGATTTGCGGGTTGCCGATTGATGGGGATGCTGTTACCGATGATGGGTTTCCAGTACATATAGACTGGCGGGCTGCCTGTCTGGAGTATTTAGGCCATATCCCTGGTGACGCAGATCTAGATGGGAGCAGTCTGAAGCTCCGATGGATTACCGTACGTTTCCCACACTTTAGTGACCTCGATGATGATACTGCTCCAGAGATTGTGGATCGCTACGTACGGGCTTATATCTTGCTTGCCTTGGGTTCTACGATCATGCCTGATCGTACGAACAACAAGGTTAAGCTATGTTATCTCCCGCTGCTTAGGGATGTTTCTAGGGTCAGGGAGTACAGTTGGGGGAGTGCTGCGCTTGCTTTCCTGTATCGAGAGTTATGTAGTGCGACAGACCCTCACACGAGACAGTGCGGAGAATTTCTCAACGTTCTACAGGTATTTTATTTCATTTTAATGTTCATTATGTTTTTAAGTTTTATTTCAAATTTGCGGCATTATTTATAGTATTTGATATACATTTATTACATATAGATTTGGGCTTGGAGAGGTTGAAATATGTGAGGCCGCAGATCCGTTTTCGACTCAAAGACCCAGACTACGTCATCATGCCCCTCGGATGCAGGTATACATATATCATACTTTATTTTCTCGTCGTTAATGTTTTTATTTTTTTTGAACAAAATCTTATAATTATTTTGTTTATGAAATTTCAGGTGGACGCAGGCTTCCCTGGATCTGAGAGAGGTTACTGCACATAGCCTGCGAGGCTATCGGGATCAGCTGGCCCGGCTGAACGAGGCTCACGTGGAGTGGCAGCCTTATGAGGGGAGACCCGCTCCGGTCTACTGCACTAAAGGTGAGGAGATATGGTTGGCGAAGGTCCCTCTCATATGCTTTGAGAGGGTTGAGTGGCATCTGCCTGATCGCGTGATGAGGCAGTTTGGCCTGAGACAGTTTGTCCCATCACCGTTCGACACTGGCCTGGAGTTGCACCGTTCGGATCGGCAGGGAAAGAGTACGGCGAGATGGGGTGACCACCATCGCCCACTTATTGCACTATGGGGACAGCGCCACGAAAATTTGGTTTCCGGGGTGTTCGGCTTCCACGATATGACTTACACCGACCCATATATGGTATGGTATAGGGACATAACGTGTAGGTTTGTGCAGCAGCTCACTCACATAGAGGTGGATGGATACCAGTCGTCTGCCCCTGCCATAGAGTTTATGGTAAGTTTTTACATTTTTCAAGTTTTTATTTCTATTTTTTTTTTAACAAAACATCAATTATTAACTTATGTCTCTCGTTCTTATATATATTTTTGATATACAAACAGGTGCAGACCCTTCAGCGCATGCATGTCGCCAATGAGAGGGATGAGCATCCCCACCAAGCTGAAATGCGGGAGATTGTGACACACGGGTTCAGGGGAGTTAGGGAGCTCCACCGCCTTCAGTCTGCTGCACCTCCCCCACCAGTAGATCGCGTACAGGGACAACCTCGACAACGTCGGCGACGTCGTGGACAGGCAGAACCACCACCCCAAATGGATTTGCACGATGAGCCCGAGCCCGAGCCCGAGCCCGAGCCTCAAGCGCAGACCCAGACCGATACATCTTATGACTGGCTGTCACAGTCACAGCCACAGTCACAGTATGATTTTGAGCGTTGGAGCGGGGGTTTCGGGGGGACTGGGACTGGGGGTGCCGGAGGGAGTGGGTGGGGGGTGGGACTGGGGGTGCCGGAGGGAGTGGGAGTGGGAGTGGGTGGGGGGTGGCTGGGGGGTGGCAGTGGGGGTGGCTGGAGGGGTGGCAGTGGGAGTGCCCAGGCAGACCCTTCCCCTGGACCATCCACTATGGGCTTCGGCGCTTATACGAGTGGAAGTGGGTTGAGGACTCCTTTATCACATGCAGGGTTCCATGGTTTCGTCGATCCGGCTCAGATGACCCCTGAACAACAGCAACTGCAGGAACAGATGCTTAGAAGAGGGTCTCGGCTCCGGAATCCGCCTGATCCCTACACCCCGTCTTACTATGATAATAGGTAGAGAGTTCACTTTTGTTTTTTTATTATTACGTAATGAAACTTTGTTGTATTGGTTTAGTTTTTATTTGAATGTTTTTTATTTGTATTGAAACTTTGTACTATTAGTTTACTTTTTATTTGAATGTTTTTTATTTGTATTGAAACTTTGTAACTTTGTACTATTAGTTTAGCTTTATATTTGATTTGAATGTAATTTTCCAATTTCTAAAAATGATTTTAGTTATTTTAATGAATATTTGAAAATTATAATTGATGATAGTTATTTTAATGAATATTTAAAAATTATAATTGATGATATTTATTAGATTAGGGAGTAATAAAATAAAAGTTTATTTTCCATTTAAGTTTTAAGGTTCAATTTATGTTTAGCATAATTCCAAAAAAAAAATGTTCAAATGTGCTACTGTGTAATTATTGCGGGACGAATCAAAAAATTGTATTCATTGGGCCAAAATTGGAGTGGCCGCCCTTGTTCTTCGGCCAAGGCAAGGCAGCTTGGGTGGGCGCCCAAGTTCTTTAAAATCGCTACACCGTGAAGCGATTTTCACTAAACTCGCTACACGGTGTAGCGAGTTTAGTGAAAATCGCTTCACGGTGTAGCGATTTTAAATGAACATTTCCAATTCATCCTTGTATTCCAGCGTTAGTTTCTGTAAAAGGGAGCGTCCGCTCCCAATGTAGGGGAGCGTCCGTTCCCAAGCTGCCTGTAATGTAATATGTACCTTTTTTTGGAATTATGTCGAACATAAATTGAAACATAAAACTTAATTAAAAAATGAACTTTTTTTTTATTACTCCCTAATCTAATAAATTTCATCAATTATAATTTTTAAATATTCATTAAAATAACACAAAATCTGGGGAGAAACGCGTTTCTCCGTCGCCCATGGAGAAACGGGGCTTGTTTTGTCGTGCGACATACCTAGCCAATAGCCAGAAGCTTTGGAAAGGATATCCAGAAGCTTTGGAAAGGATATCCAGAAACCAAATATTTTTTCTGGATATCCTTTACAAAGCTTCTGGATATCCATTTCAAAGCTTCTGGATATCCAGAAGCTTTGTAAAGGATATCCAGAAAAAAATACTTGGTTTCTGGATATCCTTTACAAAGCTTCTGGATATCCATTTCAAAGCTTCTGGATATCCAGAAGCTTTGTAAAGGATATCCAGAAACTGGCTACTTATGTCGTGCGACATAACAAGCCCGTTTCTCCAAGAAACGCATTTTTCCCCAGACGCACTCTTAAAATAACTAAAGTCATTTTTAGAAATTGGAAAATTACATTCAACTCAAATATAAATTACATTGAACTTTTCAAGTTTAATGAAAACGACATAAAATAAAACTGCAAACGAAACTGAATCCAATTCAAGACAAACATAAATTACATGAAAAATATTCTACTACTCCCTAAGGTTCGGGCATCTACGACGATTGTGCCCTTCCTGATGGCATGATGGACACATACTCTTCCATTTATCTGCTTGAAAGTCTATAGAATTACGAAAGCGTCTTGATCTAGGTCGTCCGGACTTCGCAGAACGTCGAAGTAGGGGATTAGGGAAGAAACTAGGCACCAAACCATCCACGCCCCAATAGTCCTCATGCTCGATTGGTTCGAATGTCCCCTTCCATGTCTTGTAGTATTCCCCAACGGTGTAATATTCAGAAACGAAATCTCGACCATCAATATTTTGTGCAGAACAACAAGCAAGGAGATGGGAACAAGGCATGCGATAGGCAACCCATTTACCACATGTGCAGGTGCGCTCATTAAGTCGGACAATCTGTATATTTCCTCCGTGATCACCCTGACGTGCGGTTGTCACTTGATACACCCCCATTTCGTGATTGTTGAACCTCCTGACGTGATGTGTTGCCGCTTTTCTGTGTTCTTCAAGTAGTGATAACTGACTTTCTGGCTGAATTGGTGTCGGGGATTGATGTTAGGGTTATCAGGATTACCTCCTAAGGCATTGATTGAAAATCCATGCCTTACTTGAAAGTACTCCACACAACGATAGAAGGCAGTTTCAACAATTGCTGTGATTGGCATCCCACGAGCTCCCTTCATCACACCATTGAAAACCTCAGACATGTTGGTAACATCAAAAAAAAAATTTCGTTCGCGAAGCTATTTTTGAGCAATAATTATAATTTGGACAATTAAATCAGCTTCAAATTTTTGCTCAAAATAGCTTCGTTGTAACATCAAAAAAAAAATTTTGTTCGCAAAGCTATTTTGAGCAATAATTATAGGTTAATTTAGATATCATAATGAATATCTAAAAATTGTTACTTGAAGTACATATAATGGTGTAACAATAACAACTTTTAAATTTTAATTTCGACAATTAAATCAGCTTCAAATTGTTGCTCAAAATAGCTTCGTACTAACAAAAAAAATTACATGTGTTAAAAAAAATAATGACATGTGGCTGAATTTTTTTTTTATAAATATTTATTTTTCATATTTTAAAACAAATGATAACATAGGAAATCTTACATAAAATTACAAAAAATAAATATTTTCGAGTTAGTGGCCACATCCCGGCCACATAGGAAATCTACATAAAATCACAAAAAATAAATATTGTCAAGTTAGTGGCCACATCCCAGCCACATAGGAAATCTTACATAAAATCACAAAAAATAAATATTTTCAAGTTAGTGGCCACATCCCGGCCACATAGGAACTCTTACATAAAATCACAAAAAATAAATATTTTCGAGTTAATGGCCACATCCCGGCCACATAGGAAATCTACATAAAATCACAAAAAATAAATATTGTCAAGTTAGTGGCCACATCCCGGCCACATAGGAAATCTTACATAAAATCACAAAAAATAAATATTTTCAAGTTAGTGGCCACATCCCGGCCACATAGGAAATCTTACATAAAATCACAAAAAATAAATATTGTCAAGTTACATGTCCAATAACAGAAATTAACAGTCCTTGGGAAACACCTTAAAAACATTGGAAGTAACAATGTTAAGTATTTTTGATGAGCGCGAGGGGGCCCAAACAACAGCCTAATAAATCAACAAAACAAAACATTTAAAACAAAATGTTAAGGAATATAATCTTAGGGAGTGTAATGTTAAGGAAAATATTTCATACCTTAGTCAATATAAGAACAGCACCAACACCTATGTGACTTCCGCCCTCACTATCTCTCATCACTTTATCAGCAATGTAAGCATCAATGGTATCAGTAGGATCCTTCAAAACCAAATGCACAGAGCCATGATCACTTCGAGTAAACTCCTTCACAACCACAACAACCTAATAGAACAAAAAAATATAATGATCAATTATTTATAAATTTCAACCTTAACTATAATTAAAATAAAATAATATACCTGTTCCACCCTCTCATATTTTTGGCAATTCTCCTTGATCATTCTCAAGGGATAATAAGTACCCTCTGCAGTGAGATAGTCCATCGCAGAAAGCCAAGCTTTGCCCTGAAAATCATCATCTTCCACCGGCTCTTCAAGTTTTTTACGTATGGCCTCTTGGGTCGACTGAGCGGGGGGTCCCTGAGAAACATGAGCTTTTTCGGTGCGATGCCGACGCATGGCGGCCTGTGCTTCACCAGCGGGACCAGGTATGATATGACGCGGTGGAGATTCTCTCTCTCGTTCGATTTGAGGCGGTGGAGACGGTGGAGATTGAAACTCTCGTTCAATTTGAGAGAGATTAGATAGACGATTGGAGGTTTGACCGGGATGTCCTGGAAGAGGTTTTCGTCCAAGATACCAGCGGGGTTTTGATGGATCCATTTTGAGAGAGATAGATGAAAGATGGACTAGGAAAGAAAGAAAGAAAGAAAGAAAGAAAGAAAAGGGAGAACTGGACTGAGAAAGGAAGAGAATGGTATGTTTTGTTGGGACTGACGGAGGGGGTTATGTAGGGGTTTGGAATATATTAAACTCGCTACACGGTGTAGCGAGTTTGACTTAAATCTGGTCAAAACTCGCTACACCGTGTAGCGAGTTTAGTTTAATTAAATGCCGTAATTAATTTCCCAACGGCCTAATTAATTACCCTAAACTCGCTACACGGTGTAACGAGTTTTGGCCAACCCTAGTCAAACTCGCTACATGGTGTAGCGAGTTTCAAAAAAGAGGACATTCCGGTCAATACTTTGAACAGTAAGTCATTTTGGTAAATAAAAAAGTAAAACGGGATTATTTGAGAAAAAATTATGAATGCATGCCTAGTATTTAAAAAAAAAATCCCTACGATGATCCATATTTTTATTCTTTATGCTTGCTATTTGCTCTAGAATAATGCCTTTATTTTTCCTCTCATATTTTCTATAAACTTAGAAATTAATAAGAAGAAAAATATAGGGATATTTTTAGAAAATAAATTAAAGCCTCATAAGTTAATATAGCAAAATATAGGGTTTTGTCAAGAAAAACATTTGATTAGATTGAATCTTTATTGATCATCTTTATACACTTGGTTGTTCTTATGAAATTTTTTTGAAAATATTTCTTTAAATTGTACATTTTGAATTTTATTAATGCTTATTCCCTTATTAGAAGCATTTACTTTGTTTTGCATCCCTTGAATCACAACTTTTCATTAAAATCCCATCTTTCCATTTCCACTAATCGAATCAAGGTTAGGCATTTTATCTTATTGCTAAAAGAGTGACTTAGTCACCAAATCTTAAAAGCAAAAAGAAATCTATTACTTCCTAAGTAACTCGGGGCACGGCATTCGCTGTGATGATGCTTCCTTGCAGAATGGAAATAATATCCGAAGTATTCTTGATCTAAGTATTAGGAACATGGGATTCGCAGCCACAATGTCTCCTACTTGAAAAGATAAAAAAATAATTAAGATCTTTTGCAAAAAATTATCACGTGCAAAAATAAGATAAAATTGTTGAAACCTTGATAAGATTTTTCCACTATCATGATCCATTTTTCACCCTTGTGATTCAAAAATGCAATCCAATTCTATGAAAGCTTCTAGTTTGTGAATGAGTATTTATATTTTAAAGCAATAAATTCATTTTCTCAAAAATCACTCTAAAGAGTGAAAGCTTCTCTTTTTACCAAGTTTTTGATCTAAGATTTATCCTTCTAGCATGCTTTACTTGATCAATTTCTATATATTCTATATTAGTTTATTGTCTTAAAATTGCTCATTTGAAATATCCACTAAACACTTCTTTCTAATGATTTTTTAAGGATATGAAAAATATGACCAGAAAGATAAAGACAATCTTCAAAAGCAATAGGCTTGCTACAATAAATTTTCTGAGGGATCATTCCCATTCTTATTTTATTTTTACATTCTTTTCTCCATCTCCATGTTTTTCATCATAATCTTGCTTGGAGACAAGCAAGGTTTAAGTGTGGGGAAATTTGATAAGTAGTTATTATATAGTCTTTTATGGTCTTTTTATTATATTATTTACCTTAAATTTTGCACCAATTAAGCATAAATTAGCCTCTTTTTGTATATATCTTCGATTTTATGCTTGATTGGTATATTGTGTGATTTTACAGGTTTTTAGGTCATTTTACGAAGTATAAAGGGTTCAGAGCAAAAAGCCTTGGAAATAGAGGGACCAGAAATGAAAAGTTGCTGAAGAACCAGTCAAAGAAGTTCTGCTCGGCCGAGCAGATCCCTTGACTCGGTCGAGTATCCCCCTTTCAGCCAAAAGGTGCGTTTTACAGCAGTTGTTACCGGTCAAAAAAGCTCTGCTCGGCCAAGCAGATCCCTTGACTCGGCCGAGCACCTCCCATATCTGCCAACATGTGCCTTTTTGCAAGAGATGTGTCCCTAGCATAGAATGCCTATATAAAGGCTATTTGTACTCAGTTTAGAGCATCCAAAAAAATGATCAAAAATACATCCAGAAAGGATCAGATCATACTTAGATTAGATAGCAAAAATACTCTAGCAATTTATACACGATATTCAAAATGTATCTATGATTCGTGACAAGTCCTTGTGTACTCTTGAAGATTGTGAATGCAATAGAAGATTATTCCAGCCATTGTTTCTCTTTTATTATGAATTAGTATCTCTTCCCTTATCTTTATTTCTTTACTTACTTCTTTTATTATGATTATTTCAATGGTTTGAGTAATCCTCCATTTCTCGAAGTTGGAAACTCAATGATTTATATTCATGCTTCTCTTACATGTCATTTCAATTCTCTTCTTATTAGTCTTAATGCTTGCAATTAGGGAGACATCCTTAGTTGTATAACCTCAGTTGATCAAGTGAAAAACATTGATTAGCGAAACTCTAAGAATTAAACTAAGTCAATAAATCACGGAAAGTAATTTAAAGACCAAGGGATGATCCTTTATTGGAAAATACGTGAGAATGATAGACTTAAAGGATTTTGATTTATACGGTACCCTCGAAAGGTGAGTCGGATTTCCCGCGTGACGAACGGGATTACAATAAGCCGAACCCTCAAGCGAAAGGCCGGTGAGTCATAAAATACATGTGCTAGTTAGCACAACTTAGCGTATCATCATTGAACTTGGCACTTTCTTCTTAAAATAATTTCTTCATATTATTCTTGAATTGCCTGTAAATATAATGACGTTCATATTTGTAGAACCCCAGTTAATCGAGGGAAGTACCTAGCGGAGATTCTCGATTGACAGAACCATATGAAGGAACTAGGTTCCATTGATCATGAGAGTAGTTCAACGGCCTAGGGGTGTTCTTTGAATGGAAAGTACGTTGACTTTCGATCTTAATGGATTCTTACTAATTGTGGTCAGCTAAAGTTAAGCTGGAATGCCCGTTTGTGACAGGGCGCGAGTACCATAAACGGAAATCTCAACAGTTAGGACATAATTAGTGAAGGATACAACGCTACTGTCTTGACCGTGAGAAGTAGTGTAAGCCTAATGTACCATCATTGTTATTTTGATAAAAGCCTTTATATAAAGCATATTTATTTGTTTTCAATCCTGTGAATACTATTATTATGTGTTAGAGTAGTTTCTGTATATTTCTAGTATTTTCTCAACAAATTCTTATCTCCCCCAATCATTTTATCTATATATTTATATAAAGACAAATATCATCCCAAAATAAACCCTGTCTCTGTGGGATTGACCCGTACTTGCACCCGCTATATTGCAATAGCCCGTGCGCTTGCGGATTTTAAATAAACCGTTAGGTTTCGACCGAACAAGTTTTTGGCGTCGTTGCCGGGGACAACAGTTTACTTTTTGTTATTTGTCTTTATTATTTATTTTTATGTTTATATTTTATATATTATTATTATGTTGGTTTCTAACTCTGTTTTGTTGGAAAAAAAAAATTGAATAGTGTTGGAGCGGCCGTGCTCCAAATATTAGAGCGGCCGTGCATTCAAGAGCGGATGAACTAAGTTGAATCAACAATGTGGAGCGGCCGCACACTTCTATTGGTTCGACCGTGCATTTTATAGGGATGCGTTGTTTTAAAAAAAAAAATTCAGCAAAGGTGCTCGACCGAGCATTCCCTTGACTCGGCCGAGAAAGGAGGGACAGAGAGTTTATTTAACTGGAGGATGATGCTCAGCCGAGGCAAGGCCCATGCTCGACCGAGCAGTTTGAATTTTCAGAAAATTTTTAGGGTCAAAACGGGACCTTGGCTTGAGACTCTTCACTTCACCTCCCTAAGCCCCTCCACTCTCTCTCTAAAACCTTCAACCCATCCGCCCCTTCCCACCATAAATCCTCAAATTTCACCATAAATTCCGGCCATATTACCATTGCTTCACCCATATTTCATCTCCTAACCACATTTCTAGCCTTAAAACCTAGAAATTTCACCCAATCTCTTCAATTTCCCGAAACCCTAAGTTCTTCCCCAAAAATTCAAAATTTCAAAATTGCTCAGTTTGGAAGATAAAGTTAAATTCTTTTGGGTATTCAAGCTTCAATCAAGAAGGGGAACAAGTTTTCAAGGCAATCATCTTTCTCCATTTTCGGGTATCAAAATTCTCTCTCTTAAATTTTTGCTTTTAGTTGGGTTTTGTTTGATATTTCTTGCCATGAAAAGAGGTAGGGGAAGGGGAAGAAAATCATCTAGGACCACAAAGAGGTCCCGGAATGATGATTCTTCTAGTTCTAAGCCTATCCCTACATTGAACACTTTGGGAATTGATTTTCAATCCAAAGATGAGACAACTAGATTTGCCAAGTTAAGTGGAAAGAACATTAAGCCCACGCAATTTCCCAACATAGATACATTGAGAATTCTGGGAATTAGGGGAAAAATCCGGGATTTGCACCAAGGGTTGAATTGTGTAAATTTTATGCATTTAAGCGAAAAGACCCTTGAAGGTATCACCATAGAGTTCCTAAGTTCTTTAACTAAGAGAAATATGACTTTGATTGATGATAATAAGTGTGAAGAATTTGAGGATGTTCAGTTAGAATTCCAGCTCCTAAACACCCATCACACCCTTAACTTTGAAGAGGCCAATGAAATGCTTGGTTGGCCTTCCCCCTGAAATGCCACAAACATCCACCCTCCCCAGTTTAACGCAGATCTATTTTGGTTGCAAATTACGGGTCATACTCCTTTCCTACCCAAAACATCCAAAACCTCTCTAATAATCTACTCCGTCCTCCGTTACATGCATAGGATGTATGCTTGCTCTGTTTTTGCAAGAGAAGATAAAGAGATGATCAATAGGACAGAGTTGTTCCTTTTGTGGGCATTCGTAACAAGGTATGAGGGGATAAATCTGGGAAAGTGGTTGGTTGACAGGATTTGGGATCACATTTCCCCAACTTTTCCTGGAGATATTCATATTGAAGGGATTATAACCCTCATAGCAGTCTATGTTGGTATTGAACTACCGGAGGAAGGTCCCAATGCTTGGGTTCCTGTTAGATGATCTAGGGTGCTTGATATAGCAGCCCTAAAAATGATGAACATGATCTCCGAAGAAGGGCAAGGAAGGTAAACTTGGTCTGTAGGAGGTGGTGCTAACAAGACACCACATGCTATTTTGCCCAATGGCAACATTTCGGTGGTATTAGTAAACCAACCGGATACTTGGTCCTTCCCGCTTTTGTTGGGGCAAGCTGAAGAGGGAAATGAAGATGTAAACATGGGGCAAGAAGAAAAAGAAGGGCAGACCAACCTTAACCAAAATCAAAGGCCACCCGACTTTTACCAACAATTCAACCAAATGGCCTTCCAACAAACCCAAATACTTCAACAACTCAACCACTTCAATCAAAACTTCAATCAATTCCAAGAGAATATTGAAGGGCGTATACAACATGTGCAAGGAAGGATTGATTACATCTACGACTACGGAGTGAGGCATTGGGAAAATTTCTACCCACCACCACCACCGCCCCCAATGTAAGTCTTTCTTTTTTATTATTTCCCTAACAATCTCTTTATAGTCCTTGAATCATTGAGGACAATGCTTAAATTAATTGTGGGGGAGGAATTCGCGTTTTATTTTAGTCTTTCGCGTTTTATTTTAGTCTTTCGTTTATTTTCCTTTTATAACTTAGTTGCATTTTTCTTTTCTTTTTTTGAAAGCATGCCTAGTATTTAAAAAAAAAAATCCCTATGATGATCCATATTTTTAATCTTTATGCTTGCTATTTGCCCTAGAATAATGCCTTTATTTTTCCTCTCATATTTCCTATAAACTTAGAAATTAATAAGAAGAAAAATATAGGGATATTTTTAGGAAATAAATTAAAGCCTCATAAGTTAATATAGCAAAATATAGGTTTTGTCAAGAAAAAACATTTGATTAGATTAAATCTTTATTGATCATCTTTATACAATTGGTTGTTCATATGAAAAAAAAATTGAAAATATTTCTTTAAATTGTACATTTTGAATTTTATTAATGCTTATTCCCTTATTAGAAACATTTACTTTGTTTTGCATCCCTTGAATCACACCTTTTCATTAAAATCCCATCTTTCCAATTCCACTAATCGAATCAAGGTTAGGCATTTTATCTTATTGCTAAAAGAGTGACTTAGTAGTCACCAAATCTTAAAAGCAAAAAGAAATCTATTACTTCCTAAGTAACTCGGGGCACGGCGTTCGCTGCGACGATGCTTCCTTGCCAAATGGAAATAATATCCGAAGTATTCTTGATCTAAGTATTAGGAACATGGGATTTCCAGCCACAATGTCTCCTACTTGAATAGATAAAAAATAACTAAGGTCTTTTGCAAAAAATTAACACGTGCAAAAATAAGATATAATTGTTGAAACCTTGTGGTACAGGTATGGAAAGGTGGTGCAAGTATGGAAGGGATCGGTCGGAATATGCAAGATTTCACAATATGAAAGGAGGCAAGATTTCACAATCAGTCAAGAATATTTCACAATAAGTCAAGAATATTTTATTTAGTTTTGAAAGATTCGGTTATTATTATTTCTTTTATTAATTAGAACATAGATAAATAGGTATGTTAGGGCTTAGGTATTCAGCAGACTTTGATATTAATTTATGAGAAAACATTGCTGTGAGCAATTATTAGGGTTCAATCCCGTCTTGTATCGTCTTTTCTGCTCAGTCTTTTCTCCCAAATTCTCATATAACCTTCCATCTGTATCATTTGGTATCAGAGCTCCGGTTCGTATATCAATGGCTGAACGAGGAAGCGTGGTTCGTGGTAGACGTAGTGGTCGATGGAGCAGCCGTGCAGCGGAGCCCGAAGAAGATGACCATCAGTACAGACGACGCCATCGCAATATCGAGTTGGATGATATACGAAGACGGATTCAAATACTCCAGACCCGCTTGGATCGCAGAGAAAAACTTCTAGCGATGAGGGGTTCAGATCCGGTTGTTCCAGCCGAGGAAAAGGAGTACTATCAAGAGGGGATGGATTCCCTCGGCCAAAATCATGGACTTCATGATAGGTATGCAGCTAACCGTTCGAGGAATGACGATATGAGGATCGAAATTCCGGAAATCGAAGGTAAGGCAATTCCTAATGATTCCTTTGATTCTTGGGTTGATACTGTTAGTTTTAAAGAGGGCCTTTTTGTCGAATCTTCAAGTGAGGAAAACCTTGTTGATTGGTCAAAACCCCCCTGTTTGATTCAAATCCGGAAGAATCGATTGATTCTTGGATTGATACTTGTTAGGACCTAACTTTGATCAATGTCTTAGTTAGTTGGTTTTGATAAAGGAATATATATATAGAACAGGGTTTATATCAAAAGATGTTATCTGTCATAATTCTTCACTTTGACAGCTATGAGTCCGATGTTATGATTCTTCCTTATACAATGTTTACAATCAATCAAAAACATGAATCATAGTCACTCTCTAAGTCATCAAGATCATCAAGTGCATCTCGCCCCTTATTAGAGATCCTCTCTCGATAGCTAAGCCTTGCCATGATCTCGACAAACTATGACTTCGCCTCGTACACCCATCTCCCTGCCTCACACCATGTTACCACAAACTCAACCAAGTTAGTTCCCGCATCTTCACAGCCTATCAAGTCCATCAATGAAGACCAATGAAGACCACCGAAGACCTTCTAGAAGCTCTCGCTCAAGCTCACAGCAAGACGCTCATGAAGACCCGCATGTGGACAAGTGCGACAAAGACCAATCAAAGCTCATTAATGTAGCCGCAACAGTCATATTCCAACGGCTACATTAAAGGGTATAAATAGAGGAGTTCTTCCTCTAACAAATTGGACTCGAAAAATACTCATTTTCCCACCAAAAACCCTTTCCAAACACCCACACACACCTCCCGTAATCCACACACACACACACCAATCCTCACCTTTAAAACCCCGTTCCAAACCAAAACCTTCACCCCTAAACCTCTTCACCAACAAAAACAACCCCAAAGGTGTTAATTCACAAACCCCAAAAACCTAAGACTGTACTTTAGGTGTAGAATCGTTTGTAATCACTCAAGACTCGTACTTTGAGTGTATTAGTTATTTTGTAAAATCTTGAGACTGTACTTCAAGTTGTAAAAGCACTTAAGACTCGTACTTTAAGTGTATCCCTAGTTGATCGTACTAATTAGGAAGAGGAAGTTCAAGGAACTTGCCGAATCAATCATTTGTAATTTTTGTTGATTAAAGATTATAATAAAATTGATCTCACTTGTCAAGTTTGACAGTGGGGGTGGATGTAGGAGGAGTGAACTCGAACCACTTTAAATTCTCTCGTGTTATTATATTTTTGCAATCACATTCACACACTTGCATTATCTCTTTGTGTTTGTTGTCCTACCATTATTTCAAATCTCTCTTATTCCGCCGCACAATTCAATTATCATCCGACAACTAAGCCAATACCATAGCCGTCTCGATCATCTCGCATATCAAGCAAGGGCCTTTCAATTGGTATCGTAGCTTGTCTTCACACTCAAAAGTCTAACAACTTGTGAAGGATTCTCTTCAAACCCACCATGCCTCAACCAAGAAGAAATAATGAGAAAGACATCCCACACATTGATGACTGTGGATCCTTTGAGATCTATGCATCAAAGATAAAAACTTATCTTGATGCAAACAAAGATTTGGAACCGGTATGTTCTAGAAAATGAAGTGTCATACCCAACTCAAATCATACCGATGGAGGACCAAGTAAGATCAAATCCCCGTAAACTTGGTCCGAAGCCGAAAAGCAATTGGTAAGTGCAAACTTGAAAGTCAAGAACATTCTTCAAAAGAGTGTAAATGACTCTCTAGCCCAAGAAATTGCTAAGGAACCAAATGCCGTAACCGCATGGGCTCTTATTCAAACCAAGTTCACTAAACACTCCAGTGTTAGGACACAAAACTTGTACAACTTGCTTAGGCAATTAGACAATTTCAAGTTCTACTCGGAGAAAAGGTGAGTGCCGCTCGCCCAAGGTTTGAGAACTTTGTTAGATCAATTACCGATCATGGAAAAACCTTTGAACAACAAGATCTCTGTCTCAAGATTTACTCAAATCTCCTCAAGAATATGAGAAGGTAGCATTACCTATTAGAGAAGGATCTCGAATGGAGCACCATGACAAGCTTGAGCAATATTTTGGAAAACTTGAAGCTTATGAACCGGAAGGTATGATAAAAATTCCATCGGGCCCCTCCATTTCACAAACCTTAGCTTTAATCGCACAAGAAACCGTCAACAAGCCAATCACTCACCATGACATTGAGACCATTGTCAACAATGCTCTTCAAAAGATAAACATCGCCTCCAAATCACAAGAAACAGATCTCCCAAGAAGACATTCCAAGCCTCATTTCCATGGTGTCGAAATGCCATGAAATTTCAAAAGAAATCTTTTGACAAGAAATTCAATCCCTCCACCTCTAATGCCCAACAAGACAGCTACAAGAAGACAATTGATTGCTTCAATTGTGGAAAGCAAGGACATTACTCATCCGATTGCCCCGAACCAAGGAAACCTAGGGACAATCGTACAGCCTAAGAAGATGACCTACTCAAAAGAGATCATTCACTCTCTAAGTGCAACCGCTACAATTGCTCCAAAATAAACATGACAAAAACAAAGAGCAAGTCATGATTGCCGACTCATCAAAATTCAGTGATGAAGAGTATATGTCAAGTGATGACTCAAATTGAAGGAGAAGAAGCCATGATATGCCTTATGGTCAAGATGATGAAGAATCGACAATGAGGAAGAGATGGAAGCACTTGCCGCCGCCGATGAACTAAAAGAGGTACATGATTTTAACTCTTTAAATATTGATGGTTTTAAACAATTAGTTTGCACTCTTTAATTCAAACCAAAAACAAAAACTAGCTTTGCTTCATTGGTCAATGAGAACCTTTCCCAATCCTCAACCATTGACAACCTCACAAAAACCATTTCGAGCTTGAAAAAGCATGCCAAGGGCTAAGAGATCAATGCATCATGCTTGAAAAACAAAACATGGATCCGACAAATGAGACATCTAATAATCATGAAAATTGTCAAAAACTCAGCAATCTTGAAAAAGAAAATGATGCTCTTAAAAAGAAAATAGATTCATGGAACATGTCAAGCAAAGCATTATCTCTTTTCACCTACACCCAAAGGCGTCCCAAAGGACAAAACAAAGGGATTGGTGCCGATGATCCTACACAAAAAGTGTACACTCCTCCCACCGGTGAAAGGGCCATTGAAAAAATGGTTCTAGAAAACTTAAGCTCGGGCAATATCAAACTCAAACCTATCCCATTCAAACCAAAGGAAAAGAAAAGGAAATCTTGGGTGGCCCTAGTCAATCTAAGGAAGGACCAAATAAAATTCAAGGAAGCAAGTTTATTTGGGTTCAAAAAGGGGCCAATATAAAGGAAGAAGTCAAGCCGCAAAGGTGCTAGTCACCAAGCCCCGTTAGACGACTAAGGGTCGACAGACACCAAGGCTTGACAGACAGCCAAGGCATGACAGACCAAATTCCTCCAAACAACAAAGAACCCCAAGGCAACAAAGATTCTACAACAAGCATAAATACACCAAAAAACAAAAACCTCAATGGCAATATTCAAATGGAAGAAGCCATGCACATCAAAATGACTCTCCAAGGTCATCCCATTCAAATAATTTTCGCTTTCAACCCCAATACAAAGAACCCAAACCACTACTTCAATCCTTCCCAATCCACTGTCCTTACACCTTACATGATGCAAATCATGTCATATTACCATACCCTAAACCAGCTTCTTCAATAAGGGATCAATGAACAATGCTAGGGCTCCAAAGAAAACTAATCCTTTGGACCCAAAAGAATAAAAAGGGTACCATAAACCTTATTTTTTGTTTTGCAGGTATCCGTGAAAGGTCTCTGGTATTTAGATAGTGGTTGTAGTAGACATATGACCTTCAATAAAGACTCGG
Organism: Adenophora triphylla var. japonica; assembly: GCA_022495995.1. NCBI lineage: Eukaryota > Viridiplantae > Streptophyta > Magnoliopsida > Asterales > Campanulaceae > Adenophora > Adenophora triphylla. Next base: position 113,822 of record JAFEMH010000002.1, read on the forward strand.
CCGCAACAATATTCCCTAAAAATGGTCCAAATGTAACCTTTGGTGACAATTCCCAAGCTAAGGTCAAAGGATCGTGAAATCTTGTTACAAAAGATATCATTTTTACAAATGTATCCTATGTAGAAGGTCTCAAACACAATTTGATCAAGATTAGTCAAATCTCGTGACAAGGGATATCATGTTGTTTGTACTAAAGACAAATGCACCGTTAAAGATAAAAACAATAAAGTCATCCTAACTGGATCAAGAAAAGGAAATCTCTATTGCTTAAACTTAGAGATTGTGGAAACTTCAAATGCTCACCGCCTTCGTCTTTCAATCAATCGATATGTCATGGCTATGGCACAAGAGATTGGCTCACCTCAATCACAAAACCATTTCCAAGCTTGCAAATTCCAATCTTGTCGAGGTCTACCAAAGATCCCATTCAAAAAGGATAAACTTTGCAAAGCATGCCAATGTGGGAAGCAAAAGAAATCTTCATTCAAACCCAAGACCAAGTTGGACACCTCAAGACCTATTGAACCGCTTCATATGGATCTTTTTGGACCCATAAGAACTAGATCTTTAGGAGGAAAAAGATACTCCCTAGTTGTTGTTGATGATTTCACAAGATTCACTTGGATCATTCTTCTTGAATCCAAAAGTGACACCCTTAGTCAGTCGATAAAGCTATTCAATAAAATTCAAAATCAAAAAGGGACATCCATCATCAAGATCAGATCGACCATGGGAAGGAATTTGAGAACACCGGAGTGGAAGAATATTGTGATTCAAAAGGCATAGATCACAACTTTTCAGCCCCAAGAACTCCACAAAGAAATGGTGTTGCGTAAAGGAAAATGTAACAACTGTGAGGCAAAGAAGAACAATGCCGTCGTAACATAATCTCCCAAAATATTTTTGGGGTGAAGCCGCATTACCGCCGCGTATGTTCAAAACAAAACCCCGATCAACAAATTTCACAAGAAGACTCCATATGAATTATGGAACAACAAAGTCCCTACCATTTCCTACTTTCACAAACTTGGAAGTAGATGCTTCATTCACAACAATGGCAAGAACAATTTGGACAAATTTGACTCCAAAAGTGATGAAGGAATTTTTCTTGGATACTCTAACACAAGCAAAGCTTATAGAGTGTACAACAAAAGAAGACTTGTTGTGGAAGAATCTATTCATGTTGACTTTGATGAAAACAATGATCAAAGTATAACCGAATTATGTGATTTTGATGAAGGTTTGGGAAATCTAGATAATCTCCCCGAATCATCCCCCATTCTTGATTCAACTATTCTCGCCATGAACAAGATTCATCAAACCTTCCATACATGGTTCCAAGAAATTCATCTCGACAGCCCATCCTATGCCGCATACCATCAACCATCCCACTCTCATCAACAACCAATCAAGCCAACAAAGTCAACAAAGAATCTCTCCCACCTTCAATCCAATGGATGAGGAAGAAAATATTCAAATAAATAGTCATCCCTCGACCGATCTTCCTCAAAATCCTCACTTAGCCGACAAACCAACCCTTAGCCGACAAACTCAACCCTTAGCCGACACCATCCCAATTCCTCATCTAATCCATCTTCTAACCTCCTTCCATCTTCATCCAATAATCCTCCTTCTCCTCTCAAAACCAATGATGAAACCACAATTACCCATATCATTCCACCCAATAAAGATCTTTACATCGCCCTTCAAATTGATAAAACCCCAGCCTGCATAACATTCCTTTTCTCATGAGTGCATTCATATCCCAAGTGGAACCAAAGAAGATAAATGAAGCACTCCAAGATGCCGACCGGATTGAAGCCATGGAAGAAGAACTAGAGCAAGCTTTGAAAGAAACAAAGTATGGCAACTTGTTCCTAAACCAAGAAATCAAACCGTTATTGGAACAAGATGGGTTTTTAGAAACAAGATGAATGAAGAAGGTGTTGTAATTAGAAACAAGGCCAGATCGGTTGCTCAAGGGTATAGACAAGAAGAAGGCATTGACTATGATGAGACCTTTGCACTGTTGCAAGACTTGAAGCTATAAGGTCAAGTTCTTGCCTATGCTTCATTCAAGAAGATGAAAGTTTTTCGTATGGATGTCAAGAGTGCATTTCTAAATGGAGTTTTAAATGAAAAAGTGTTTGTATCTCAACCCCTGGTTTTGAGCATCCAAAATTCCCCGATCATGTATTCAAACCGAACAAAGCATTGTATGGGCTTAAACAAGCACCTAGAGCTTGGTATGACACCCTATCTAGATATCTTCTTGGAAAAGGATTCACCAAAGGACATATTGATAACACCTTGTTTATCAAAAATATGGAGATGATCGCTTGCTCATCCAAGTCTATGTTGATGACATAATCTTTGGCTCATCAAATGAGAACTTGTGCACCGAATTTGGAGATATCATGAAGGATCGCTTGAAATGAGCATGATTGGTGAGCTCACCTTCTTCTTAGGCCTTCAAGTCAAGCAAATGAAGGAAGGAATCTTCATCAACCAAGCCAAATACTCAAGGGATATGATCAAAAGTTTGACATGCAAACCGCATCCCCGCTAAAACTCCCTTGTCAACCACAACCAAACTTCATGCCGATCAAGATGGTCATAGTGTAAATCCAACACTTTACGTAAGCTACATAGGATCTCTCCTATATCTCGATGCCTTCAAGACCATACATTATGTTTAGTGTATGTCTATGTGCTAGGTTTCAAGCTAATCCCAAAGAATCTCATCTCTCACTGTCAAGAGAATTTTGAGATATATCAAAGGAACCCCGATTTTGGCTTGTGGTATCCCACCGAATCCCCATTCTCCCTAGTTGGATTCACCGACTCGACTATGCAGGTGCAATCTAGACACAAAATCCACTAGTGGTGGATGCCGCTTGTTGGATCAAGGATTATCTCATGGTCAAGCAAAAGCAAACCTCGCTTGCAACCTCAACCGCCGAGGCCGAGTACATTGCCGCAGCTTGTGTTGTTCACAAATTCTCTACCTTAAAAGTCAACTTCAAGACTTTGGAATTGAATTATCAAACATTCCCATCTTCTCGTGACAACTCAAGTACCATTGCTATGACAGAAAATCCTGTCCAACATTCAAAACCAAGCACATTGAAGTCGTGCATCATTTCATCGTAGATCATGTTGAAAAAGGGAATATCAACCTTGCAAAAGTTTGCACTGAGAACAATGTCTCTGATATTCTCACAAAAGCCATGGATGAAAAAAGATTTGAACTATTAAGAGCCATGCTTGGGATGATTAATATGACAAAATAAAAGGGGTGTTCTTCTTAAACAAAAGAGGATTACAAATAGAGTAATGCTATCACAATGTTGCCTGATAGCTATTACCTCATACACATTCCTAACAAGCCATCCACTGACAGCTATCAATCCAAAAGCCTTGAAAACCAAAAACAACAAAAACTTACAACAAAAACATACAAGCAACCCATCAAATTCTTCTCTCTCATCTCAACTTACCCAACAAAAACTTCTTCCAAACCAAACAATCCTCAGATCCACTCTCTTCTCTTCAAACCTTCTCCTCTCGCCGTCGACATTCTTTGGAAATGTCACAGCCTCCCTGCACCCTCCACCAAAGACTCATTCCTTCATTTCTAGCCTCCCGAGTTGATTGCAAGGTTTGTTGGTACCTCTGCAACCACACCGGGTGCCTCTCCAAGAAAGGATCAATGGAAGTAATCAATATTGGAGAGAAGGACTTGCCCTTCTAGGCCACCACTCTTCAACCGGATCATATGGTCAAGCAATCCCTCCATTGGAGTAACAAAGCTAAATTCTCCCGAAAAGAACCATTCCCTGTAATTGCAAATGGTTGACCAACATTTGACTCCACCCTCTCCACAGTAGGTACTCTTGCAGATCAAGCAACCTACAACCTGGTTGAACAGATATGAGATGGTTGAAGAAGGAGATATATGCACTCCCGCAAAGTTATCTCCTCTACCTTCCAACAAACCAACTCCCCGGAGAAAGAGAATCCCTGCTCACAGGTGTATAAAGCTTATCTTGCTCAACCTTCTTCCGACGCCTAAGCTTCTCTCCTTAGCCGTCCGAGCTCGTCCCGCTTTTACCAACTCCCCCAATGTGTATACCCTTTCTACCTTACTCCTTCCCTTACTTGACTCTCCTTGATCAACTTTGATTGTCTTCCCAAAAAGTCTTATTCCTTCTCCCTCCTTACCGTCAATCTTTTCCCCCGACAAGCCTACCTCCTTCATTTCTATGTCTTCATCAACCCTCACTCTCTTTTTCTTACCCTTATCATTCACTCTTCCGAACTTTCAACAATGTTGAAAGTCTCTCTATCTATCTCCATCTCATCACTCATCAAATCATCCTCACCATTTTTCCCAAAGACCAATTGTTTAGCCGTTTGAGCCATAACCTTTGGATTAAACTTTGAAGAAAATCTTCCCATTTTTGTTTGTAAATCAATCAATAATTTTCCTCCGAAGTTTTCATTGTTTTATAGGCAAGTTTTCACCTAGCTATCTCGTACAGCCATCATCATTCAAACTAGCTTAACTGTCAGAGATTTCTTTCAACAAACTAGGTTAAAGCAAACTTTAAGTGATTTGATTGTGTTAATTGCTCACAATTGTCACTTCCTTCGCCGCCTCTTCCACCGCAAATCTCCTTGAAAAGAGAATGTTCTTCTTGTGTTTTGTGGGAATAAATGTCTCAACATGGGGAAGGGTAAAAACCACCTGTTCATATGAACAGCTTACTTAACTTTGTAACCCCCAATGCTCATTAAAACCCACGTTCCACTCATCATTTATCTCTCTCTCTCTTTCGCAATCACCAAAATTCCTTTTTCCTTAACCCTCGCCTTAAATTTCTTCTCTTTCCCTCTCCAATCTACCATCGTATTTCTCCAACCCTAATTCTTTTTCAAAGCATCAATGGCGTACCCAAAAGCAATGTACCCGCATGCTCATGGTTACTTCATCAAACCCAACTTCTATGACTCAAGTTGGAATCCTCATCAAAGAACCGCTTGAGGTAAATGAATTACTTGATTTTATGGGAGCTAAACCCCCAATTTATGAAGAACTCGCAGAGAAATTTATTTGGTAGGAAGAAGAAACAATGAAGATAATTCAATAATCGCCACCATAGAAAATGTAGAGATAACTATCACTCAAGATATGGTTAGTGATGTCTATGGAATTCCAAATAAAGAAGATGTGTGAAAAATATATGGGATAGAGGATCGAAAGATTAAAGACAGCTTTATGAAAAATTTCTTGGGGTTAAAATCACCGACTTCAAAGCCGTTCAAGACAAAGCTATGGTGAAGAACAAAGATGATATCTTCAAGTCAACACCGATGGATGTGGTCAACAAAGCCATTGATGGCAAGCAATCCTCATTTGACCAAATGGGATCAAATGAGTGGAAGCAGATGCTCGGCTAATGACCAAGGATACAAATTGGTGCATTGTCCTTCTCCATAATTTCCAACTTGCGCCTCATCCTCTACTCTCAAATTCAAGAAGCAAGGTGGAAGGATGAACAACTTCAGATTCATGAGTGGAATTCTTGAAGTTCTAATTCCAAAGCTCAAACCCGCTCTATCCAAGAAATGGTCAAGACAAGTGAAGTCGCCGAACAAGATGTTTCAATGAAAGAACCTTTTCATTGAAACAAAAGAAAGGAATTGTTATGAAGGTTGGAGATATGAGCCTTGAAAGTTTCAAAGAAGCCCAAGAAAAGATGCTTGAAGAAACAAGAATAAAGCTTAATCATTGGAAAGATTTGATAGCTTTGGCTACTAGTAGGAGAATGAAAAGAGGAGTAAAGACCAATGTCAAGAAAACTGGAGTGCCGAAAGGGACCGTGGTATCTCCTAGCAAAAAGAGCAAAAGCAAGGATAATCGATAGCCGACGGTGAAGGAACCATCTCCGATACCATGCTAAGAATGTTGAAGAAAGAGGTGATGTTGATAGCCATGAGGTTGACACTATGGATCAAGATGATGCTGGTGATGCTAACATAGATCCTCAAGAGCTTCAGCAAACTCTTGCCCTATCCAAAACCCTTCACAAAGGAAAGCAACCTCGACAGCCTATCCCCTCCAATGACAAACTACCGGATCAAAGGTACAATCTTCCTTAACCATTCCTTCTAAATCATTACCAAAGAAAAGAAAACTTGAAAAGAAAGCCCCCAAATCAAAGAAAACCAAAATATCTACCCCTTCCATTTCCCCAAAATCCACACCCACTCCAGTCATCAGCCATTGAAGCTATCCTCAATCTCAAAGAACCATTAGATAAGCAACCTTTAAGGGGAAACATCGCTGAGAATATCCCCTCTACCCAACCTCAACAGTTAGCTAAAATCCTGAGAGCAATTGAGGCTATTGAGTTGGATGGAAACCCCGACACCGAAAAGGCCGTTCTTTTGTATCTTAAGGACTTTCTAAGTGAGGAAGAATCAGTAGTGGCCCTAGATGAACTCGGACTTAGGTTAATGCAAAAGAAGTGGACCAGTGAGTCATCTAGAAACCCCAAGGTGACACTATGAATGTAGATAGCCATACCTTCCCTTCCATTCCCGAGACCGAACCCGTAAATGATCCCGCCCCAACCGTTGAAATTGAAAGGGGAATCTTGATAATACTTCTAAGGTCATTCAAAATCTCAAGAAGGTTGGAGTTGAGATTAATCCCATTCTTGTCTCAAAAGGAGACTCAATTGTGAATGCTTGCAAAGGCCTTGTGCTTGATGGAACTCAAGAAAATGAGGAAGCTATGATAGCTCTCCTTGAGAAAAGGTTGGCCAAAAGTGAAGTAAGGGCGGCCTTGAATCTCCTTAAATCTCAATTCACTTCCGTGTCTCTTAATCAAAATCTTGGCCAAACCTCCGAGTCAATCCCAACTGTTTCAACCCAATCCTCCGCACCTTCCAAGCCACCTTCTCCAATTCCCGAAAATGAACCTTTTGAAGCCTCTCCACAAAGTCCAATACCGGCCGGACAAGGTCAAGACATATCCGACAGCTGATCCCATTCCTAACAGTCCTCACAGCTTCTCCAAGCCATTCTATTCCTCCAAATCCAAATCAATCCTTCCTTCCCAAAAGGGAACCTTGGATGCTTAGTCATGGAATTGATTTCTCTATGTCTTCCATCAAAGCAAAGCAAGGACAAGGTTACCCCATGTAACTCACATCCCGAAATAGCAAATCCCTTCACCTATCCAAAATTCTGGAACCTGTCAAGAAATGGTTTGATTGTTGTAGCAAGAAACCTTGCAGGGTTAGTTTTCTTTGCCTATGAAAAATGGCAACTGTCAAGATCCTCCTACACCTCCAACTTTGTTCATCAAAGCCCATCATTCCCAAAGTTCATCACTCCCAATACTCTTCTTGATTGGGAAGTTCTTTTCAGCCAACTCATCTCTCCTTCACTCAATTCATGCTTGTATATGCCAAAGGGTTTAGTCTTCACCACCGTGCATTGACCTTGCAAAAACACTTTTCCTTTCACTTTCGTTTGAACAAAAGTGTGCCATTATGCTTTTATTAAGCAAAACCGTCAACATCTTTTCCCCAACTCTTAATCCAGAATTGAGCCATACCTTTCACCCTTCATCACCGTAGATCCTATTAACTTCACCTCACCCAATGAAAACTCTCATTTCAAAAACTTGGTCTCTATTCCCGAGATCAAAGAATTCAGATCTTCCATTGTTGTCGGTCAAAGCAGAGCCGAACTGTTATTGATCTTTCCTCGGACTCGGCTATGATGATAGTGATAATGACACTCCCTCAAGCACTCATCAAGACTCTCCAACAATATTTCCATCCCCTACAGCTTTCCAACCCTCCTCGAATTCACTCATTCCTTCACTAATGCTCAAGTATCGGTTCACCACAACCAGATCAATCCGGTGTGCCCATGCGAGCAAGAAAACCAGGAACAAGAAGAAACATTTGTGGGGCACAATGAGAATCAGAAATGATCAAATGCCCCTTAGAAGGTCTCAACTGAAGTCAAAGGAAGACAAATACTTCAAGTATGATGAAAGGATGTCCTGGGAATGGAACAATGAGTTCTTCTACAGAGGAGTTGAGCCTGAAATGAGAAGAGAGCTAGAGGATGAAAGAAATCAGATTCTATCAGCCAGGCAAGAAAGAGATGAATTCTATGATCAATTGGCTGATGAATAATTGTATTTGTTATGGAACATTTTTTTGGTTAAAGACAATTTGTTTTGTTTACCTCAGTTTGTATGACAGTATTTTGTAAACTCTTCTCATCCTGAGATTAATTCCAAGTCTTCAATCTCATTCTGATTACCTCTGCCTGATATGATTCCTTGGATTACTTCTTTTTATTATTTCTCTTATCAACTGTAAAAAAAATGTTCTAAATAAATCTTCCTTTACCAAAAAGGGGGAAATTGTTAGGACCTAACTTTGATCAATGTCTTAGTTAGTTGGTTTTGATAAAGGAATATATATATAGAACAGGGTTTATATCAAAAGATGTTATCTGTCATAATTCCTCACTTTGACAGCTATGAGTCCGATGCCTATGATTCTTCCTTATACAATGTTGACAATCAATCAAAAACATGAATCATAGTCACTCTCTAAGTCATCAAGATCATCAAGTGCATCTCAGTCCTTATTAGAGATCCTCTCGATAGCTAAGCCTTGCCATGATCTCGACAGTATGACTTCACCCCTCGACAGCTGCCATCTCCCCGCCTCACACCATGTTACCACAAACTCAACCAAGTTAGTTCCCGCATCTTCACAGCTATCAAGTCCATCAATGAAGACCAATGAAGACCACCGAAGACCTTCTAGAAGCTCTCGGTTCAAGCTCGCTCTGGACGGCTCATGAAGACCCGCATGTGGACAAGTGGGACAAAGACCAATCAAAGCTCATTAATGTAGCCGCAAATAGTCATATTCCAACGGCTACATTAAAGGGTATAAATAGAGGAGTTCTTCCTCTAACAAATTGACTGAAAAATACTCATTTTCCCAGTCAAAAACCCCTTCCAAACACCCACACACACCTCCTGTAATCCACACACACACACACCAATCCTCACCTTTAAAACCCTGTTCCAAACCAAAACCTTCACCCCTAGACCTCTTCACCAACAAAAACAACCCCAAAGTGTGTTAATTCACAAACCCCAAAACCTAAGACTGTACTTTAGGTGTAGAATCGGTTTGTAATCACTCAAGACTGTACTTTGAGTGTATTAGTTATTTTGTAAAATCTTGAGACCGTACTTCAAGTTGTAAAAGCACTTAAGACTCGTACTTTAAGTGTATCCCTAGTTGATCGTACTAATTAGGAAGAGGAAGTTCAAGGAACTTGCCTGAATCAATCATTTGTAATTTTTGTTGATTAAAGATTATAATAAAATTGATCTCACTTGTCAAGTTTGACAGTGGGGGTGGATGTAGGAGGAGTGAACTCTGAACCACTTTAAATTCTCTGTGTTATTACATTTTTGCAATCACATTCACACACTTGCATTATCTCTTTGTGTTTGTTGTCCTACCATTATTTCAAATCTCTCTTATTCCGCTGCACAATTCAATTATCATCTGACAGCTAAGCCAATACCATAGCTGTCTGATCATCTGCGTATCAAGCAAGGGCCTTTCAATACTGTTGGTTCTAAAGAGGGTTTTGTGATCGATTCTTCAAGGCAAGAAAATCATGATGATTGGTCCAAATCACCTATTTAAAATGAGTGCAATTGTGATATTCCAAAGCCAGATTATACCATTCGTGCGGAAATTGAACATTCTGAACCTATTGTTAATGTTTCTGTGAATTCTGAATATCAATCGCCTATCCAAAGTGGTGTTCTTTCAGTTGAAAACCATTTGAGGTGGGAGTTTGAAATTAGTCATTCTTATAAAGATCCCTTTGATGTTGATTGTGCAAATATTTCGGCTCCTTGGTTCGTCAAAATATTGATTATTGAATATTTCGTCTCAACATAATGGGCTGATTGGATGGATGTTGTCACAAGGGCATTGAAATTTAGAGCTCGTCAAGGGCATCAAATTCCTTTTGCGGATGGTGTTCAGATTTTTCGGGGTATCGTGGTGTTCATATCGAGGATATTGACTCGAGGACGAGTCTTTTCTAAGGAGGGGAGGAAGATGCAGTATGACACGGACAGAAGACATCAGCAATTGAGCAGCAACAACGAAACAGAGGAGGGTGATCTGGAACTGAGCCGTGCACCTCATTTAAGCCCAAGCGGGCGCCTGGCGAGTAGTGAGCAGGGGCTTCAGCAGACATCAGAAACGAGCTCCTTGGTTGGCTTGATTTGGGCTTAAGTGTTTATGGGTTTTGGGCTTAAACTGATTTTTGGGTTTTAGGGTTTTAATGAATTATTAAATTAGGGTTTTATTTATTTAGTATCTCTAGAATGTTCTTAGGATTAGTATAAATAATAAGCTAGGGTTTTGTATTTGCAGACTTTGATTTTATGAAATAGAAAAAGAAAAGCTTTGGCTTTCGAAATTGATTCTTGTCATTATCGTTCGGTCACTCTATTCTCTTAGCCTATTCGGCATCACCTTGACAAGATTTTTCCGCTATCATTATCCATTTTTCACTCTTGTGATTCAAAAATGCAATCCAATTTTATGAAAGCTTCTAGTTTGTGAATGAGTATTTATACTTTCATTTGTACATTTTAAAGCAATAAATTCATTTTCTCAAAAATCACTCTAAAGAGTGAAAGCTTCTCTTTTTACCAAGTTATTGATCTAAGATTTTTTCCCTCCGTCCCGCTACAAATTGCACACTTTCGTCATTGGCGTCCCATTATAAATTGCACACTTTCTAAAATGGCAAAGAATCTTTACTATTCCCTCCACTCATTCTCTCTCCTACATTATTTTAATACTCACAACACCATTATAATTTACTATTCCCTCCATTCATTCTCCCTCCTATTTTACTTTTACACTCACAACATTTATATCATTATTTTATTCCTTAATCCCCGCGCAAACAGTAACTGTGCAGTTTCAAATGGGACGGAGGGAGTATCCTTCGAGCATGCTTTACTTGATCAATTTCTATATATTCTATATTAGTTTATGGTCTTAAAATTTCTCCTTTGAAATATCCACTAAACACTTCTTTCTATTGATTTTGTAAGGATATGAAAAATATGACTAGAAAGATAAAGGCAATCTTCAAAAGCAATAGGCTTAATTGCTACAATAAATTTTCTGAGGGATCATTCTCATTCTTATTTTATTTTTACATTCTTTTCTCCCTTTCCATGTTTTTCATCCTAATCTTTCTTGGGGACAAGCAAGGTTTAAGTGTGGGGGAATTTGATAAGTAGTTATTATATAGTCTTTTATGGTCTTTTTATTATATTATTTACCTTCAATTTTGCACCAATTAAGTATAAATTAGCCTCTTTTTGTATATATCTTCGATTTTATGCTTGGTTGGTATATTGTGTGATTTTACAGGTTTTTAGGTCATTTTTTGAAGTATAAAGGGTTCAGAGCAAAAAGCCTTGGAAATAGAGGGACCAGAAATGAAAAGTTGCTGAAGAACCAGTCAAAGAAGTTTTGCTCGGCCGAGCAGATCCCTTGACTCGGTCGAGCATCCCCCTTTCAGCCAAAATGTGCGTTTTACAACAGTTGTGACCAGTCAAAAAAGCTCTGCTCGGCTGAGTAGATCCCTTGACTCGGCTGAGCACCTCCCATATCAGCCAATAGGTGCCTTTTTGCAAGAGATGTGTCCCTAGTATAAAATGCCTATATAAAGGCTATTTGTACTTAGTTTAGAGCATCCGAAAAAATGATCAAAAATACATCCTGGAAGGATTAGATCATACTTATAATAGATATCAAAAATACTCTAGCAATTTATACACGATATTCAAAATGTATCAATGATTCATGACAAGTCCTTGTGTACTCTTGAAGATTGTGAATGCAATAGAAGATTATTCCAGCCATTGTTTCTCTTTTATAATGAATAAGTATCTCTTCCCTTATCTCTATTTCTTTACATACTTCTTTTATTATGATTATTTCAATGGTTTGAGTAATCCTTCATTTCTCGAAGTTGGAAACTCAATGTTTTATATTCATCCTTCTCTTACATGTCATTTCAATTCTCTTCTTATTAGTCTTAATGCTTGCAATTAGGGAGACGTCCTTAATTGTATAACCTCAGTTGATCAAGTGAAAAACATTGATTAGCGGAACTCTAAGAATTGAAATAAGTCAATAAATCACGGAAAGTAATTTAAAGACCTAGGGATGATCCTTTAGTGGAAAATACGTGAGAATGATAGACTTAATGGATTTTGATTTATACGGTACCCTCGAAAAGTGAGTCAGATTTCCCGCGTGACGAACGGGATTACACTAAGCCGGACCCTCGAGAGAAAGGTCGGTGAGTCTTAAAATACATGTGCTAGTTAGCACAACTTAGCGTATCATCCTTGAACTTGGAACTTTCATCTTAAAACAATTTCATCATATTATTCTTGAATTGCCTGCAAATATAAAGACGTTCATATTTGTAGAACCCTAGTTAATCGAGAGAAGGATCTAGCGGAGAATCTCGATTGACGGAACCATACGAAGGAACTAGGTTCCATTGATCATGAGAGTAGTTCAATGGTCTAGGGGTGTTCTTTGAATGGAAAGTACATTGAATTTCAATCTTAATGGATTCTTACTAATTGTGGTCAACTAGAGTTAAGCCGGAATGCTCGTTTGTGACAGGGCGGGAGTACCATAAACGGAAATCTCAAACAGTTAGTACATAATTAGTGAAGGATACAACGCTACTGTCTTGACCGTGAGAAGTAGTGTAAGCCTAATGTATCATCCTTGTTATTTTGATAAAAGCCTTTATCTAAAGCATATTTATTTGTTTTCAATCCTGTGAATACAATTATTATGTGTTAGAGTAGTTTCTGTATATATCTAGTATTTTCTCAACAAAATCTTATCTCCCCCAATCATTTTATCTATATATTTATATAAACACAAATATCATCCCAAAGTAAACACTGTCTCTGTGGAATCAACCTGTACTTGCACCCGCTATATTACAATAACTGTGAAATACAGATCACAGTTCAAAAATTATCAGTTGTTTTAAGCAAAATAACTGTGAAATACATATTACAGTTAATTATTTCACAAACAATGCATGAGCATGAACAACTTTGAAAACCTATAAAACATTAATGTGAAATAGAATTCTCATTTTATAACATAAATTGAGACATTCATTTCTTAGATGTGTAAATTAAAAAATAAAAAAAACTAAGACATTAATTTCTCATTTGTTCATAATTGATTATAAAAACTAATAAATTCATTTTCAATTTTTCACAATTGATGAGTCAATTTCTTGGTTTATTATCGTTAAGGATGAACTTCGTCACGTAACCTTATAAATAAAATAGATAAATTTATTTCACAGTTGTGTGAAGTTATTGCCCCTTAAACAGTAAAAAAAATCAATTGATAATCTCTTTAACAGAAGTTAAAGTTGAAAAACTGATACATTCTATTATCATTAGTTAATAATTGAGTATAAAATGAGATATTCATTCCTTATTTTTTCATAATAATTGAGTATAAAAACTGATAAATTAGTCTTTCAATTTCCACAATTGATAGTCTATTTCTCAGATGTTTAAATTTAAAAATTGAGACATTCATTTCTTATTTGTTTATAATTGAGTATAAATTAGATTAATTTATCTCTCAATTTTCACAAATAATAGAAGTTTAAATTTAAAACTGATAAATTCATGTCTCAATTATTCACAATTACGTAAAAAAAAAAAAAATTATTATTAAAATCTAAACAGTGAGTATATTAATTGAAATATAGTCAAATCTTTTATTTCCCATCTTCAATTTTTCTTACAACATTTACTTGAAAAAATTACAGTAAGTACTTAAATGAAAAAGACAAAGAGATTTAAGTAAAGCTAGGCAGTCATTCTAAATCGCATTATATAAGCCAGAAGACCATAATCTCAGCTCTTAATTACATCATTTGCATATCTCTTTTTTGTGTTCGAGTTATGTTATTTTTCTTCTACTTCTTCAAGTGTCAATGGTGATCGAAATTATTGGAGAGAAAGATGGCTACACCGTCAAACCAATCCAATGGTCAGTGTTGTTTATTTATAAAATCAATATGCGATTCTTGGTGATTGTAATATCAATTTGATGTAGAACAAGTATTCGTTGATCAAGCCTTGGTGGAAGATTGCAAGTTTTTGCATTTTTGGTGCAACAGGAAGTGCACGGTCGCGCTATGGAAAGTGCACGACCGTGTCATGTGAAGGAGCGACCGTGTCCGGGCAAAGACGCGACTGTGCAGAATGAGATGAGCAAAAATGAGTTTTGGAACAGGCAGTGAACGGTCGTGCATAATTGGCGACTCGGTCGTGCAAGGCAGTGCACGACCGTACGGAATTAGGACCCGGCCGTGTACGTCGGGAATTGAAGTTTTGTTTCCTTTTTCAATTAGGATTCTTAAACAATTACTTAGGGATATTTTTGGTGTTTTTCTAATTCCATTTAATTAGGTTTTCCAGCTTTCCTAGGTAGTATAAATACTTTCTAATTAGGTTTTCCACTTCTGAACATAAGCTACTGTCCTCTAATACTTAATGCTGCCTCATTTGTTCTTTTCTTATTATTATCATTATTAATATGCTATATTTTCCATTTTGCAGCTTACAACAAGGCTCTTGAAGATGCTCTCGCAGTGTTGGACAAGATTGCCACAATGTTGGGATTAGTGAGGAGTTATATATGTACAAAGTGAGAAATTGCATTCCTCTCTCTTTCTCTTTCTCTTTCTCTTTCTCTTTCTCTTTCTATTTCTCTTTTTCATTTTGCTGACATCATTCTTTCATTTGACAGATGCCACAATGTTGGGATTAGTGAGGAGTTGTATAGGTACAAAGTTTACTAGTCAATTTGGGGACTGATTGCAGTAAGTATCTTTCTCCCTTTCTATTTTCCTAGGTAACAGTTTGTTGTTGAGGAAGCATAGAACTTGTTCACCCTCCCCCCTAATTTGACTCAATTCATATTTGATCCAAATTGCTAGGGTTTCGCTATTATTCTTTTTTTCCTTTTTTGCATCTGTAATAGTTCCAAAGCAAGATGACATATGGGGCTTCTAAGATATTAATTGTTTTCAACTGTCATATTATTTTCATACTAACTTTGACTTTGGTCTGTTAGGATTTAGCAATTGATGCAACGAAAATCGCTGTTGTTGATCTTGATCAGGGACTGATAGTGGTAATGCCTCTGCCTTATCAGTCGGTCAATACCTTGATTTGGAAGGTGGTCGTGACAAAACTTATGTTGTTTTTTAGAATTTAGTGAAAGTTGAATTTGTTTTTTCATGTTTTTGGTTAATGTTTAATTGATTTGTATCAGAATGTTGGTATTTTGGTATTTGAAAAGGTTGCAGGTGGCTTTCTAAATAATTTAATTTTTTAAAAATTCTATACAATTTACCGACGAAATTTTCCGTAATTTTTTAAAAACTGATAAAAGGTTTACCGACGGAAAAGTCCATCGGTAAATTTCGTAATTACCGACGTATATTTCCGTCGGTAAACCATCAAATCCATCGGTAATAGTTGTTTACCGACGTTAAATTTGTCGTCCACAAGCAAACAATTTTTTGCCATTGCGACGGATTATACGGCCTTAACGAGAGATAAATCCGTCACAAGATATTGAAAATTTGTCATCCCATCAATTTCATTCGCGACGGATTTTATAACGTTAGCAAGGGATTTTTTCGTCGCTATATCACCGATGGACATACATTTCCGTCGTTAAGCATTTACCGACGAGAGTTTTAGCGAGGAAATTATTCCGTTAAGAATCCTTCGTTAAAGTGTTTTGCCGACAGAAATTTTAGCTTTAGCGACGGATTTTTCCATCACTATTTTGCAATTTTCTTGTAGTGTTGTATTCAAGAACTACAATAAGAAATAAATCAAATCACAAGATTTGGACCCTAAAAGCTTTCTTTAATTTGTATATTCCGTAACAATAGCATATGACATTATATACTTGAATTACCCATCAATAAATTAATAGAGTTAAATGATACTTGGCACTAATTTGAAATTGTAAATCTAAAAAGATGTGAAAGAACAAGATATTTATGACACTTTCCACAATTTCATGCATTCAAATTAGTAATATCAAATAAGACATGATAGCAATAATGTTTACCCGCTTAGGCCAAGATACAATGATTTTTTTCTCAAATAATTCTTTTTTAAAAAACTAGTTTCCAAAAAAATCACTTTCCAAACTATTTCCCAAAATGACCACTTTTTGGGAACTCGCTACACAGTGTAGCGAGTTCAACTTGTTACCGTTGAAACTCGCTACATGGTGTAGCGAGTTTTGTGTAATTAGGATTAATCAAGGCGCCGTTCAATTCTGGTAATTAGTCAATACCTAAATCGCTACACAATGTAGCGATTTCATTCGGTTCATGAAAATCGCTACACGGTGTAGCGAATCTTCAAAAATCACTAGTCCCCCTTAGCGACTTGCAGACGGTTTTACAGAAAAAAAAAACCTAAGTTGCAGCAGCCGCAAGAGAGAAAGAGAGAAGAAGGAGATTATTGACATTGTTATTTTCATCAAGTCAAAGGTTATCATCTTCCAAATTTCTCTATTGTAAGTTTACATTCTAATTTTTTACTTCATTTGTGTGTTGATTTTATTTTGATTTGAGAAGTTTTTTACTTGAAAATTAGGTTTATTCAACTAAATTGTTGGTATATTTTGAATTCAATTGTTGGTATACTTTGTTTTGAGTTGTTGAACTCACTTAGTGGTGTTATTGAACTCATTCTTTCCTTGCTCGATCTTAGCAAGGCCAGTCAATCTTTTCTTCCTCTTCTCTTCCGTAGCAAAGTGATCTAGCTAGGAACATCCTCCTCATATTCCTCAAGCTATCAATGCTTCCATTTTTTAGCTCACGGAACCATGTTAAGGCTGTTCCGGAGAAGGTACTCGCAAAAGCTTTGCAGAGAATGTCATTTGCTTTGGTAAGGAGGGTTATAGTGGATTCAAAACGTTGCACATGATCCCTTGCGGCAGTGGTTCCTGCATACTTGTCGAAACTTGGGACTTTAAAAGCATGGTTAGGAGGTATTTCATTGATTTCTTAAGAGAATGGACGGGTGGCACTTGTGTCATCTTCTTCTATTTCTTTCTTACCCATTTCCATCTCACCAAGCCTCTTCTTTAGCATTAATAGTTCTCTGGCGTCAATCCCATTTTCAAAGCTGAAATGAGAGCTACGGTGGGAGCTCCGATGAGAACTGTTCCGGAGAAGGTACTCGCAAAAGCTTTGCAGAGAATGTCATTTGCTTTGGTAAGGAGGGTTATAGTGGATTCAAAACGTTGCACATGATCCCTTGCGGCGGTGGTTCCTGCATACTTGTCGAAACTTGGGACTTTAAAAGCATGGTTAGGAGGTATTTCATTGATTTCTTAAGAGAATGGACGGGTGGCACTTGTGTCATCTTCTTCTATTTCTTTCTTACCCATTTCCATCTCACCAAGCCTCTTCTTTAGCATTAATAGTTCTCTGGCGTCAATCCCATTTTCAAAATTTGAAATGAGAGCTACGGTGGGAGCTCCGATGAGAACTGTTCCGGAGAAGGTACTCGCAAAAGCTTTGCAGAGAATGTCATTTGCTTTGGTAAGGAGGGTTATAATGGATTCAAAACGTTGCACATGATCCCTTGCGGCGGTGGTTCCTGCATACTTGTCGAAACTTGGGACTTTAAAAGCATGGTTAGGAGGTATTTCATTGATTTCTTAAGAGAATGGACGGGTGGCACTTGTGTCATCTTCTTCTATTTCTTTCTTACCCATTTCCATCTCACCAAGCCTCTTCTTTAGCATTAATAGTTCTCTGGCGTCAATCCCATTTTCAAAGCTGAAATGAGAGCTACGGTGGGAGCTCCGATGAGAACATAGGTGGGACTTTTCTCTTGGGTGATCATTCACTCAGCTATGCCCCTCGCCATCTTGGTAGTTATCTCCTCGCCTAGAGGGTGTTTTGTCTCTCCTCGGCACTCCTTCATGATGGCCGAGGATTATTCTGTATGGACGAGGGCTCCTCGGCCTTACTTGGTTTCTAGGGCGAGGTAAATTATGCCCAGGATGATGGTTAAATCGAGGAGAATTGTTATGACAAGTAGGGGAGAAACGTCTAGCCTGGCGGAGCCTTACTCGCAAGTCGACTGAGTTACCTCATGCTCCCTCGAATTCAAGTGGCTTCTCATGTCTACCACATTCCTTTCGTTATCATGATTGTTCGACCGAGGACGAGGAGGGGCATCTTGGTGGTTCTGCTTAGGTGGTACATCAGGCTCATAGGGAGGAGGATCTTGGCCACAAGGAGGGATCCTCTGACTACCTCGCCTATCACCCTTAATTTCTCCTCCACGAGAGTTTCCTGACCTCGAAGGCCTAATGAACTCGGCCATTGAGTTTTCTGGATCCAATTGCAACAGAGCATTTTGAGTTTCATAAATTCGTTGCAAAGTCTCCATTTGTTGATGTAAGAGTGTACGCCGATCAACGGGCTGGATGTTCTCAACTCATCCTGCGTCAGCATTCCTCGTCGTCTGCTCATTAGTAATACTTGCAATATTTTTGTCTTTCATTGGAACTCAAGATTGCAACAGACTAGAATTCTCACAGAAACAGAATTCTTAAACAAATCAAACTTTCTGGTTGGCCCAAATTTCCTAGGGAACTGTGCTTTTCAGGTCAACAAAATTCCAGCATAACAAGTAATTCTGATCGAAAAAACAGAAAAGATTGCAAACGTCAAAACAGAATTTTTCCAGCCGAAAACAGACTTTCTCAAAACACAAAATTTCCCAGCGAAAAAGCAAGCAAAACAATGGGACTTTTTCCGGCCAACAACAAGAATTTTTCGGCTGATAAAGGGTTAAGGCGAACGAAATTTCAGACTTATTCAATGGGTATTCGAATCGTTTCCCGGCAATGGAACCAAACGGATGCTGCAAAAAACGTTCGGATCATCCCAAATCCAGCGGTCGATTGTACTCCGGCGATTGAATAGCCTGAAACAGATGAACAAACACGTAAACTAAGTCGGAGATTCTCCGGCGAAGGCCCTCGGGCGTTAGAGTATGTATTTGTTTTGTGAGAGAGAGAAATCAATTTGACAGAGCTTGGAGTCAAAAGATAACGTACCAAATAATGTGAATTATGGATTGTATTTATAGGCATAGCGATGTATAATCCATGTTGAATTGGATTGCTAAGAGATAAGATAAAAATCCTAAGAGGATTATATTGATGAGTCCTTGTTGGACCTGAATTTGTATGTGAGGTGGTTATAATCCTATGGGAATTATAACTGTTCAATGTCCAACAATAGGACTGGATAACTGCCATTCTGCAAGTATGCCGGGAAGGCCTTCCTCGTCATACGTAGCCTTGTCGGCATACGATGTGCCGGGGAGAAGATAAGAGATAAAGGGGTGAAACCCGTCATGGATTGATAGCCGAGGAGGCCTCCTCGTTGTCAAGGGAGATCTAGCTCGGCCTTGGAGGGAGGTCTCCTCATCATTGGATCTGATCCTTGGTCTTGTCGCCCGTTAGGCCTTGGTCGGCCTAGATGATAATGAGCTGGAATGGTACGAGGATGCCCATTTCCTTCTTCTTATTTGAGACTTGATGGATTATTTTTAGGGCCCAATCCACTTGGGCCTTGCCCGGACTAAGCCCAAGTTCGTATCTTGATTTATACTGTTCAGTTATATTGTGGAAATAGTAGGCAATAATGACTTGTGAGTAGTGAATAGTTGTTATTTTGAACTACGAATGAAAGAAAAATAAAAATGATAAAAATCGGACAAAGTTCATCAAGCACCGTTCACCAGAAAATAAAGGTCAAATTCAATCAACCTTCTATTTACCTTTTTAGGAAAACAATGAATCTATTCAGTCATATCTTTTTCACAATTACCCTTTTGAAATTGTCCTTCCTTTTTCCATAAGAATCTTGGTATACAAATTTCCTTTTTATAAGAGATATTGATATAAAACTTTTTGGGCTTAAAGCCTTGTTTGATATGGTAAGATCCAGTAAAGGTTTATTTCTTTCTTTTCTTTTATTTTATTCCGCTGCTTATTGGTGAATATTTGAACAGTTGTAACTCAAATCTGTACTCACATCCGTATTATTTTGTGTTGAATTGATTTCCTACATACACTAAACTTTGAAGTTCCACTGGACTACCGATAAACATGCCCACGGTTTATATTTGAACCGGATGAACCGGCGGTTTTGAACCGTTGAAAAACCATTGAAAACCGTGAACCGGATGAACCGTTAAACCGGGTGAACCGTGAACCGGCAGTTTACGGTTCATGCGGTTTAGGCTTCGAAACCGGCGGTTCATAATTAGATAATTTTTTAGTACCTTTGTATTTTATAATTTAGAACTTTAGAATTTTTTAATTGTTATGTAATATTTTTTTAGTATCTTTGTATTTTATAGTTTAGAAATTTAGATATTTTTTTAAGTTTAATTGTGTAATTTAATTTTTGAGGTAAGGCTCCTAAATTTCCTTCTTTAATTATAAAAGAGTAAGGTTGGTTGTCCCCCTCTATGTGAATTTGCTTAAAATTAATAAAATTATAATGGTACTGTCCCTTTAAAAAAAATCGTCTCATTCCACACATTAATTCCTATAAAAATATGAAATTTAAAATTTTCTTAATACTTATGTAAAGTAAAATAATTTATAATGTATCCAAAAATTGAAAAAAAAAACAAACTTTGAAAAAAAATTTGTCTAAAAACTGCTCAAAATATTTTATTATAAAAAAAGATGAACCAAATGAACCGGTGAACCGTACCGTGAACCATGAGTTAACGTGTCACGACCCTAATCCTTAGTTCTATTTTTAGTCATGCTTGAGTTAGTAAATTGGGGGGGTGCATTTCATGTTATTATATGTTTTGCATTTGATTGGTAGAAATTATGTGTTAGTTAGCATTTTTATAACTTATATGATATATTAAAGATGTTAATAAATATAAAATAATTATTTAATGTTATAAATGAAAATATTAGGAGTGTGTAGTTAAAATGGTAACTTTTGAAAATTATTAGTAACTTATTATAATCCTTGAGGTGCTTGAGTGTAAATAGTATAACATAAGGATTTTAGTTGTTGGAGTGTTTGATAGTTGAAGGAGCTTATGTGTAATTAGTTATAATTATCCATGTCAAAGTTGAGAAGCTTCATCATTTAGCAAGAATAATTCCTTCGGCTCAAATCCATGGTCCCAAAATCCCAAACCCTAACCTTTCTACTTAATAATCTCCCTAAAATTATAGAAAAATCCAATCGGCGATCCGCTCGTTCTGTGGTGTTCGGGAGAAGAAGGGGAGCAATTCCATCCGATCAAAGTTTCTAAGTTTTCATATTATTTTTCAAGTAAGTTATTATATTTTCTTGAATTTTATGTTCATTTAGTGTAGAAGTTAATATTGTTGTTGTTTAATGGTAAAATGTGACTTTTGGATTAATTTATAGAAGTTGGAAATGGAAGAAAATGGCTTTGGTCAAGTGGAAAGGTTTTGGTCTGTTGAACTAGTGAGTTGGTTTTGGGGTAAATGGAAAATAGTTTTGAGTGTGTGTTGAATTGGTAAAATAATTATTTTGGGTTGTTAAAAAGAGTTTGGGTCATATTAGAATGCATGGAACTGAAGTTGGAGTTTGAAATGGGTGTGTAAGTTGGCAAAATGAATTGGTAAAAGTTCCTTTGAGTTGGTTGATGTTGCAGCTCTGTTTCTGAAGTTTCTGCTAAGGGCACGAGTCATGCCCTATGGCACGAGTCGTGCCCAGTCGTGCCTTAGCTTGGACGATCAGAGGGGGCGTCAAAATGTCACGAGTCGTGTCCTGGGGCACGAGTTGTGCTCTGACCAGTTTTGTGGAATTGTTTTCAAAGCTATGTATGTTCAATTTTATAACCTATCTTTCAACCAATTGAACACAACAATCAAAGTACAATGTATGAACAACAAAATGATGTATTAACATTCCAATTATGATAATTTGAAGTTGATTAAATGATTGGTTAAAGTAGGTTAGAACCATTGAACCTAACTTGGTTAATATCATTATGCCTTTGTTAATACATCCTTGAATGGCTATTATAAGTGTGTAGTCCTTATGTGTTACACCTTATGCATTGTTTGACATCTTTGTGATGTGTTTGATTAGGGTTCCCTACTTTGGAATCCTAAGTTCATTGAATTGGTTCAAGGATGGTTTAGCCTTAGTGCTACTATTAATTGATACTTGTTATCATGTTGCTATCATTTTGATATGCTTTACTTGTATGGTTCCCTACTTTGGAACCATATATTGGTTGTTTAAGCAAGTAGTTATTACTGTGCTTATATTTGAAAGTCCAACTGGTACTTGTTTGTTGGGCAGTTTTATGGGATTATAATGGCACCCGAGCCGAGTTTGTTATAATCCATAAACAGGTTCCCTGTTTGCCCTGCCATTGGCCATGGTTTGGGGGTAGTGAACTAGCTCAAGGGAAGTCTAATTGCACTATTGGGTATGAATTTGTGTCATAGTTCCGTTTGTTGTTACTGTGATTGGGTTTCGAAATGATGATTCTGCTGCTGATGCTGCTCGGATCGTGATATCCTTTTGAGGATGAAACCTTGGCTCAGTTTCCTTCTAAGTGTTACAGTATTGCACTTATGTGTTATAAGTATATATATATCTTGCTTTGTATGGATATGAATGTGATATATATATGATGATTTGTTGTTATATGATTCCGAATGTGATTGCATATCATATTGTTGCATATATAATAACTTGTTGAGATTTTTCTCACCCCGTCCTTTTATTGCTTTCTTAGATAGAGCCGATCCAGGGCTAGGGCACGTTGAGCACTGAGAGGGCGCCTAGTAGGGATTTTGTGGAGAAAGGTATTATAACCTTGGGTAGCATTCTCAGACTTTAACATGTTGTCTTTATTTTGCAACTTTTAAAGGCTTTGTAAATATTTTTCATTTGAGAACTAGGTTCCTTGATTTGTTATTAAGTTATGTGTGGTTTGTAATTGATGTGAAAGTGGTGTGAGTTTTAAAAGTTGAATGGTTTTACCTTTAATGGTAAGTTAGGAAAGTTTTCTTAATGTTAAACAGGTTTTGAAAGTGATAACTTTTAGAAAGTACATTTCGAATTTTTTTCTTCAAATGGCGTCTTCAGAACGTGTTTCGACTTGGGGCCAAGTAGGACCTCGATTAGGGGCGCGTCATAACGATTCATAAACGGTTTTGATTTTTTACGAACCGTGAACCGGCGATTCATGAACCGTGAATCAGGCATGTTTAAATATGGAGAGAAGAAAGGGACTACTTGCTTAAAAAGATATTGACAAGTCACAGGTGTATGGTGTTTAAAATAAATGTCAATTTTACGGTTAGACCATCTACAATGGTTTCAACACCTAAAATTTTTTAACACCCATTTTAACACTCTACATCAGCTTCTCTCTCTTCTAACTAATAATTCAACACCCCATTCAATTTTTAACCCTACAATGGTTTTGTTTAATAAAATTAAACACCCCACCTACTCATCATCCTATACCCCACCACTTTTATTTTATTTTATATTCTTTATTTTTTCGATTACTAAAATAATAATAATTATTATTATCATTTATGATTAAAAAATTACTTCATACTTAATTAAATTTTTTAATTGCAATTAAATAAATATGAAAAATGACGATAAAAAATACTTCATACTTAAATAATTTTTTTAATTATTGGGATCCATTTCACTAAAAAGAAGGTTTTTTTTTTGTGAAAAATGAAAGATAATTGAGAAATTTATATTGAAAAAATAGTGTTTTTTTTCTGTGTCCAAATCAAACGAAAGAGGACTCTATTTATAGAGATTTTTTTTTATGAATTTTGGTGTAAAAGAATAATTTTTTTTATATAAGATAATTGCCTTTGAAAATTCGGATGAGATTTGGAAAAAAAAAATCAGTGACCGATCAGGTGGCACCACTTGGCAAGAAAAGGGGCCTTCATGAATTCAATATCTATTGAATTTTTTCAACTATTGAAAATGGATTTCAATAGGGTTGAATGGTTTCAATAGTAGAAAATGGTTTCAATAGTTGAAAATAGTTTCAATACCCCATTATTGTAAATGGTCTTACAAGTGTAGCCAACTAGCCACTGATTTTGTTTGAAAGGAAAGATGAGAGGATGGATGGCTGCTTTGGACTTTGTTTGACCAGTAATATACAAAAGGTTAATAATTGTCTACTATCGATAAGGCAAATCTATGTTTCCATGCATAGTCTGACTTTTCTTACGCTAGGAAAAAACATAATTCTTTTGAGCTTCATAATTGTTAATTTTAACTCCTCCGTCTCACAAAACGTTACGCAACCAATCTTGTAAATTTGCAATAATTAGTATTTTGTTTATTTAAAAATATCCGGCTAAAGGTTATGTAAATTTGCAATAATTAGTATTTTGTTTATTTATAAATATCCGGCTAAACATTAATCTCATTGACCAAGAATAGTAAAGTATGGAACTTTTTTTGTAGGGTGTAATAAGATGCATGTTAAATGTGAAGTTAGGCGGGTTTCCTGTAACTCCTTTATTTGAATTTCCATCTCCATACTGCCACCACCACATAAAAACAACAAAATAGAGAAGCCAATATCAACTTCTCTTGATCAAGTACCACTCCCTCTCCTTCTCCCTGTCTCTTTTCTTTTTAAGAAAACACTATCCTGGCTTTACAATTATCCAACTTTAATCCTTCATTTAATATGCCAGAGCAATTTATAAGCACTATATATAGTAGTCGACTTGAAGAGATTGAGCAAACACAAAAACAAGAGATTGGCGAGAGCAATTTCAGTAGTGAATCTGTACTCGGATCCAAAAGAAAAGATCGAGATGGTTCAAATTCCTACGAATATGCCGGAGTCTTTGGGGAATGAAGAAAAAGAAGCTGAAAAGAATGTGGGGAATGGTGGTCGGTGGTGGAATAAGGTGATGGACTGGAAGGAGGCGAAGAGTCAGATATTGTTTGCATTGCCTTTGATACTTATGAATGCTACTTATCTCTTCATCCCTTTGATCTCCGTCATGTTTGCCGGCCGCGTTCGTGGTGATATCTATCTCCCCGCCGCCAACCTCGGCAGTTCTTGGTCAAACGTTACTGGCTTTATGTTCCTGGTACGTAATTAAAATCATCATCAACCTTATATATGTATTTCCAATTCTAAACTCCCTCCGTCCCGATATAATCTTCCTTATTTTTTTGTTGTTAATACGAAAATAATTTGAACAATAATTTTAGATTAATTTAATTATCTCAATGAACATTTAAAAATTGTTATTGGTATTATTTACAATGGAATATCAATAACAAGTTTTAAATTTTCATTAGGATTGTTAAATTATTCTAAATTTTTTGCTAAAAGCAAATTCGTATTAACAACAAAAAATGTGCGAAGATCATTTCAGGAAAGAGTGAGTATATTGCTTACAACGGCTTGCAGTGCATATGCTAATTACTTAAACTGTTTATTGGTAGCTAGCTAGGTTTAGTGGCATTTTTGTTTTTTATTAGATCTCATGATCACTCGTGTTTTATGAAAATGAGAAGCACTCAATAATTCATGCGCAAGATTAACATGATCTTTTAAATCAAGTTAACGGTGCACATGTTTGGTCTTTTGTAATTTCAGTCTTTTAATTTTGCAGTAGCACGGCCTTACCTAATTTTCTGCCCCTCGCAGTAGCTAAGTTATACTAGTCGAATCCTCGTCGTACGCTATAAGCTTGGCTAGAAAGACAAGTAAGGAAGTAAGAGAGAGTTTGAGAGAATTGTTTTGTATTACTCAATAATGTTTACAAATTCTTGGATGGATTGTTCAAATGGGGTCACCCACTTATATAGGCATCCACCAACTCAATGGACGGTTAGGATCTATTTATATGAATGACCTATATTTACTTATCTTGAATATTTCCTAATAAATATCTAGGGTATTTACAAATCTTTCAGCCGTTATAGGTGTAAGCTTTTGATCGCTTTTGGCCAAACTTTGACCAATAATTTAAGGCCATAATAATGATCATAATAAAAATTTAAAAATTTGTTATTGTATCACGCTTAATAATATTAACAATAACATTTTTTGGATTTTTATTAAGATCATTATTATGGCCTTAAACTATTGGTCAAAATTGGTCAAAGTTGACCAAAAGTTTACACTGGGCTGGGCGGAGGGAGTATAGTACAAGGTGTGCAGGATTCCAGAATAATCTCCCATATACTTACATAATTATAAGACCCCATGGATTGTCATTTCAATTTAACTGTACTACATATTTTAATTCAAAGTCACTTTTTACAACAATAGAGAGACAAAAGCAACTATTTCTAATTATATTGGACCAAATAAAGGTTATAATTCACTTTGTGTACAGATAAAAGCAACTATTTCTAATTATATAAAGAAGTTGTAGTGCTATGGATGTGATATTTGACTTTATTTAAAGTTAAGAATCACTTTGTATGAGATAATGTATTGATAAAGTTTGAAGGACAGAAATTTCATTCAAAGTCAATTTTTTTTTTCAAAATTCTGAGGTGGACTGGAGCCTACGTTAATTACATACTAGATCCCCCCCCTGTTTTTGACAGTGGAATATTTCTTTTGTTTTTGACAATGGTCCAATTGAAAGCGCACGCCATTGCACATAAGTTGGGTTGACCTATCTACGGCATTGATTTTGCATAATTGCTTTGCTTGTATTAGATACTCCGTATAAAAAAATTAGAAAAACAGAAAACTGGTGTGAATAAGATATGCATTCAGGTCTCTATGTTTATGTGTTAAGAATCTAGTTTTTGCAATTTTAGCTCTTCTAACCTCAAGTACATTTCTGCAATATCAATTTATGTATATTACATAATTACTTTCATCTTTGTTCTGCTCTGACATATTACACAAATACTGACACATTACTTACCCTTTTGCACCTTAGCTTGGTCTAAGTGGTTCACTCGAGACATTATGTGGGCAAGGATTTGGCGCACAACTATACGGAAAGTTGGGGTTGTATTTACAATCATCTTGCTTCATTTCAATCTTCTTATCTATTCTCATTACCATTTTCTGGATATTTACGGAACCCATTCTCATATTACTCCATCAAGATCCCAAAATTTCGGCAATGGCTGCTCTCTACGTGAAGTATCTTATACCAGGATTGTTTCCTTATGGCTTGATCCAGTGCCTATTAAGGTTTCTTCAAATGCAGTCTGTTGTAATCCCGATTGTTGTTTGCTCAGTGGTGCCTTTGGTCATTCACATTGGCCTTACTTACATTCTGGTTCATTTGACACCTCTGGGTTATATTGGAGCCCCTTTGGCAAGTTCTATTTCGTTTTGGATTGCTTTTTTTATGTTGGCCGTTTATGTTTTTTATGCCAACAAATGTAAACAGACATGGCAAGGATTCTCTTTGGAATCGTTTAGTTATCTTCTTCCCAACTTGAAGCTCGCTCTCCCCTCTGCACTTATGTATTGGTTAGTAAGCATTACTCATTATTCTTGAACTTGAATTACTGTTTTTTATAATTTTATTTTATTTTATTTTTATTTTGGTACATATGTTTGCCAGTTTGGAATACTGGGCTACTGAGGTGCTGGTGTTATTGGCTGGACTGTTGCCAAACTCAAAAATAACAACTCCATTGATGGCAATGCTGTAAGTTTTGATTCCTTCTGTACACTTTTCTCGCCTCTAAATCTCTTAATTGCCCAATTTGTTTAATATGATTGTTACTTTTGCTGTGTTTGTCTCAGCCTAAATACAGAAATATCTGCATACATGATTGCATATGGTCTCAGTGCTGCTGTATGGTTAGTTGGAATCTATATCTTCCAAAAAAAAAAAAAAATGATCTTTAAATCTCATTTTTCGTTTCTTCTGAAAAAAGAACTGACTTTTTTTATTTTTTATCGTTAAATCTATTTGACAGCACAAGGGTATCAAATGAATTGGGAGCAGGCAATCCTGATAAAGCTAAGCATGCATTCAAAGTCACTCTGAATCTCTCTGTCCTTCTTGGTCTTGTAACTGTACTAGCTTTAGGCGTGGGTCATAATATATGGGCTCGATTATTCAGTGACAACCCCGTTATCATCAGTAAATTTGCTTCAATGGTACCATTTCTGGTCATCGGACTTTTAATGGATACTGTTCAAGGAATCTTGACAGGTATATTGCAAATTCATCGTCTTTAATTTGGTACTACCTCTGTCCCAAAATTTGAAAATTATTCATTTTGAGACACAGGGAGTATCTTTCTTGAAGGGTATATCTGGAAATAGGAATCTGAGATTGAAATGTCGAATAATGCAGGGGTAGCTAGAGGATGCGGTTGGCAGCAAGTGGTTATGTATATTAACTTAGGGGTTTATTATTGCCTTATGTTGCCGATTGCGGTATTCCTTGCTTTCAAGCTCAAGCTTCATGTTAAGGTAAAATTATACGTACATTTTTGTATTTGTTTTTGTCAAAATTTGAATTCGTGGGCATATAATTTCATTTGATTTCTATTGGGAGATTGATAATTTATTTTCTTATTTTGTACAGGGGTTGTACATTGGGCTTATGTGTGGAATCTTCTCCCAAACCAGCAGTCTATTGTTGCTTACTTATCTCAAAAAATGGAAAAGACTTGATCTTCCTGGAAATAACAATGTAGAAAATCATGTTGTTGTGTAGCCAACTAGAGAGATGATTTTCACTCTTTTGTTTTTTATTGTAGTAACACGGATTTTTTATTTATTATTAATTGATTTATTTCCTTTTTATTAATAATTGTTTCATTAATTAAATTGTTTCCTTTAAATTAATTACTTGAGTTACCTTTTATTAAAATGATTGTGAATTGGGCTTGAGTTATTATTGGGTTAGATTACCTAATTGACTTGGATTACCTTTTGGCCTAAGATTGGGAAACCTAATTATAAATACATCTTTCTAAACATAGGATTACTTATTGTTTTTCATAAACAAGAGAAATAGAGAGAGAGAGCAGCCGTGAGAGAGGGAGAGCAGTTGCGGAGAGAGAGAGAAAACCGCAAGAAGGAGAAGAAGAAACCGAGGAAGAAGGAAGAAGGAGGAGAAAAAGACCTCCATTGTTGTGTGCCCAAAGCTTAAGAACAAAGGTAAACAATTCTTTTCCTTGTTTTGAATTCTAATATAGAAAACCCCAGAAAAACCCTAGAACATCCTTAGATTGATTGGGGTTGTAATATCATTATGTTGATTTATTTGGGATTGAATCTATAAGATTATGTTGAATAATAACATGGGATGAAAAAACTTAACATTGATGAATAATGGTTAAAGTTTGGGGTATGTAATCAATGGTATGACCCAAGGTATTGCATGCTAAGGTTTATGAAAGATAATTAGGGTTTTGTATGTATTTTTGAGGGTGTGCCATGTGAGTGTGCATGTGTGTGTCGTGTGTGTGTGTAAATCGTGTGTGTGTGTTGCTGATGTGTGTGCAGTGGGTGTGTGTGTGCATGTCTGTTGCTGTGCGTGTGTGTATTGCTGCCGTGTGTGGCAGCAAGAGTGTGTGTGTGCCATGTGAGTGTAGGTTAGTGTGTGTGTGTGTGTGTTTGTTTATGTGTGTTGTGTGTGCTGAGAAAGGTGTGTTTAGTGTGTGTAAATTAAATATAAGAGATTGAACAAGGATTTTGACATCTAGAAACCCTAAGGTTATTTTGGGGAAACCTAAAATGGGTAAGAGTTAACCTTAAAAGGAGTTAAAGAAGATAACTCGTAAGTTAACAAGACAATGAAAAATTGTTTGGGTTAAGTAAATGTACATTACTTGTACCCTAAGATATGCGTTGCATGATTGTAGATTTGTACGTTGATATTGCTAGGAGCGTGCATCAATCGAGGTAAGGGATTACGTTCTATAGTGTTGAATGTTTTCACTCCATTGTGATAAAATTCCTGGATTTCATAAAAGTATGTGCTACCAAGTGGCCGGTAGTAATTTGTATTCCTTTAGCTTTAAAGTTTCTTTGTAATATCTTACCTTGATAAGTATTGTTCAACGGGTATCCATAATAATTTGAGTTGTTTATTGTATTCTTGTACCTATGAATACATTGTTGAATCTTGCTATAAATGTATATAGCTAGTATTTGCTATAAATGTATATAGCTAGTATGGTAATTGCTATAAATGTATATAGCTAGTATGGTAATTGCTATAAATATATATAGCTAGTATGGTATTCGCTATAAATGTATATAGCTATAATGGAACTTGCTATAAATGTATATAGCTAGTTTTGTCTTGTTCCTAAAGAAGGACTTGACGTTTATTTATCTACTTGATGAAGTATAATTAATTACTAGGAATTGACGGACTATGTGTATATAATCTCCATCTTATTTATTCTTGTGGAAGTGCCACTATTTGTTAATTGAAAAGTATTCTCCATTGTTGTTTCAGTATCTGAACCATTTGTTGTATAAGTTATGCTTTCGTTGAATATTCGTTTGAACTCCGTTTGTTCCGGTCATCTCTTCCTAGAACCCGAAGAGATCCCGTATGAACTTACTGAGCATTGTTCGCTCACCCCTTCTTATTCTTTCCCCCTCCCAGGTAATAAATGATTGGAGTGGAAGGGTCGCATGGATAGCGGCTTAGCATTTAAGGAGTTTAATTGTTTGAAGACAATAAGTACTATTTAGAGCTAGTGGGTTGTACTAGCCGTTGGTTATTTAATAATATTTATTGATGTAATACGTTAGGGTTACCGTTGGTGTATTTTATGGATATTGCTTATGTTTTGGGGATTTATTATTATTATTATTATTATTATTATTATTATGATTTATGGAAATTTGGAATCGTTACAGTTGATATCAGAGCTTTGGCTTTAGGTCACATGGGAGATCTTAGATTGTTAAGGCTATTAAAAGAGAGTAGTACTTAGCCATGATTGGGCCTACCTAGAACTTATTTTGGGATGGAGAATTTTAGGAAAAGATTTCTCTAGGAGAATAACTAAGAATTCACTTGGGAGTCTAGAGGACTTACTTTTGAAGATATGCAATTATGATTATGATTTACTTTTCTGTATTTTGAGGTTTATGAAGTACTGATGAGTAGTTCTTTCATTGTATGAAATGGAAGCTATGAGAGAAATAATGAGGAAGACCTTGGAGACTAAACAAGTCAAAGGAAGACTGAGGCAAATTCATAGGTATTTACAAAAGCTTCAGAAGTATAGAGAGGATGTCAGAAGAGCGCAAAATCTAATGCTTAATGTAAGTACCCAAATCCGGATTATCAAAATCCGTTAAGAGTTAACCGGAATCCGTTAACTGGCCCTTTCCAGGTTAACCGGAACCTGTTAAACTCCCCAGTCTCGGGTCAACGAGACATCCCAGGACTGCCCCATGCATCCTGACACCAAAGTGTACTCAACACACGTTATCGCACGTAAAAGTACCACTTTCCTCGAAAAACGCACTTTTCGAGACTTTCCGGGGGCGTTTCGGATATTTTCCTGACAGCTATTTAGAAAACAGTCAAAACCAGGAAAAAGGGGACAAAAACCCTAGCTCCGATGACTCATTAGGACACATGGCACGCATGCATGGCCTCCCCCATCCCCATCAATCAAATTCAAGGGTGAAAAGATCAAAATGCCCCTGAAACTGAGAGTTAGGCCGTCCGGCTTGTTTTACTTGAAGAACTAGAATTCTCATCAAGTCCCTACAATTTCCAAAATACTCAAAAACCCCCCAAATTGAGTCTTACTCCGTCCGACCTGTTTCGCAAAATCACCCCTATAAATACAAGGGCTGTCATTTTGTTTTAAAGAGGAAAAAATATTACCCCTCTCCCAAAACCCCACGGTTCTAGGCAGTTCTACCCCATCTCGAGCCCTGTTTCATCTCGATTTGCGTGAAAATCCTATTTTCCGACCAAACACGAGCCAAACAACTTCCAAACACCTTCCAAACACCATACAGTATCCTGTATACGTCTTTTCGAGCCAAAGAGTCAATCCCTAGCCATAGATAACACACTCTCTCTCTCTCTCTAAAACTTTGTTTTGCCTCAATTTACGCGTCAAAGGCTATTTTCGATCCGGCCAAAACTATCAAAATGCAGACGTAACTCCGTCTAAGGGGCTCCGTAATCATCTTCTCTCCCATAAGAGAAGTAATTTCGGGTTAAAACGGCGTTCCAGTCCCCTTTTTACCATTTCTGTCATTTACAGTCTGGATCGTTTGATCCGTTGATTCGTTCTTTACTGTCCGAACCGTTTGGTTCGTGATCGTCATTTACAAAGTTCGGATCTTTTGATCCGTTGATACTGTTATTTACTTTATGCAACTTTACAAATCCGAGCCGTTTGGCTCGTTGATCGCATCTTTAGTGTCCGGATCGTTCGATTCCGTTGATACCGCACTTTTAAATACTGTCATTTACAAGTCCGAGCTGTTTGGCTCTTGATAGTATTTACTTATAAAAGTTAGAGTCACAAAACGACTCGTTGATCGCATATCATTGATTACTTTTTTTCATGAAATTGGTAACAATGTAATGCCCGGTTCAAACCGGAGTTCGACATTCGAACTCCTTTTCAAAACAACGCAAAACCTGACGTTTGACATTCAAACGCTCTTTTCAGTAAAATCAACGTTTGACATTCAAATAAAAGATTTAAGTTCGTCACTCGAACTCCTTTTCAAAACAACACAAAATCCGACGTTTGACATTCAAACGTTCTTTTCACTAAAATCAACGTTTGTCATTCAAACTAAAGATTTAATTTTGTCACTCGAACTCCCTTTCAAAACAATACAAAACTCGACGTTTGACATTTAAATGCTCTTTTCACTAAAATCAACGTTTGTCATTCAAACTAAAGATTTAAGCTCGTCACTCGAACCCCATTTTCAAAACAACGCAAAATCGACGTTTGACATTCAAATGCTCATTTCCGACTCAAACCCGACATTTGACATTCAAACGCTCTTTTCATTAAAATTAACGTTTGACATTCAAACTAAATATTTCAGTTCGTCATTCAAACCCTCTTTTCATACTCCAAAACCGACGTTTGTCATTCAAACGCTCGCTTTTAACCACAAATCAACGTTTGTCATTCAAACCAAGATTAAAGCTTGTCATTCAAGATCCTTTTCAAAATGCAACACACACACACACACAATTTCGAGAAAGGTAGAAAGACTCGTCATACGAGGCATTTCGGGTGATCTCAATATACTCTTCCCGAAACGTAATGTGACCTCCGAACCTAACAATCTCTGGTCCTAAAAGCCTTTTTTCAAGTTTTGGTTACCAATCAAAACGTCACATTTTTAAAACCTTTTTTCAAGTTTTGGCTACCAATCAAAACGTTTCATTTTTAAAAGCCTTTTTTCAAGTTTTGGCTACCAATCAAAACATCCCATTTTCAAAGCCTTTTCCATGTTTTGGCTACCAATCAAAATGCCCCCTTTTCCAAAAACTAGCCATTTTCAATGTTTGGGCTCATAATACAAAATGGCGTGGCGACTCTCCCTTTCATTTCCAGGCGAGGTCCCAAGTCCGCGAAATGGCGCTCGCCACGTCCCCCTGCGCGCGATCCGGCTAATTCAGTTGGCGACTCTGCAGAGGATCGAACAATGTTTTTTCAAAACTCCTTCGTTTTAAAAAGCATTCCGTGGGTCAAACTTTCATTTACCCTTCCTCATTTTTTTGTGTGCGTGTGTTGTTCAAAACATCGGGCTGTTTTCGAAAAGAAAAAAGATGTTGCATTTTCATCTCATCCAAAATCATAACATGTTCGCGCTTTTCCGTTCATACTTGATTCTTCGTGCTATATTTTGAACTGCTCATAAATTCTTAAAAACGCGTTTTGAAAATTTCTATTTTACTCAAAAAAAGAATTTAGTGACCGCACACTACTTGCACTGCTGCCTCGGTACACCTCACGCTACGCGCACTTGCTGCCTCGGTACACTGAACACCACAACCCTCAACCCGGGATGACCGTTCAGTTGCAGCATGATTGGTCTACCAGACACCTTTCGAGCGCGCACGGGGTAGTCCCAAACAGCCCATCCTAGCCCGTGTAATCCATGCACTCTTTGTGTCACACTTCGTCCAAGACCTTGGTTGGTTTTTGGCTTAGTTCATGTCATAAAGCCTAAGTTTATGCTTTTACGCCGATCTCCCTCACAAGTCAAGCTTAAAAGTTGAGATCGAAGGTCGTTTCCGACCTGAAGTCTTTGCTTTTCAGCCTTGACTTTAACGTGGAGCTATGCTAACCGATGGTATTTTGGGTCTATTGAAACGACCAATGGTCTAGTGATTGGACCTATAAATTAAATGTTTAGTCTGATGAGACTGCTTGTTTAAATTGATATAAATGTTTTAGCATTGAATATTGCTAGTAATGGCATGAGTGAAAGCGCTTAGACTTGTAACCTAAAGAGGGTATTGTATTGTTCTCAGATGTCGAGAAGAAATAGGAACAACACGAGTAATGGCAATGGACGAAACCAGGAGCATGTAGACTCTGACATGGAAAACCTCCTGATGTTAAATCAGACAGTAGCCGGCATAGGGCAAGTAGTAGCCGCTTTAGCTCTGCCGCAGCAACAAGCACTACAGATTTCGCTGAGGGATCCGTTATAACTTTTTCAGAAAAGGAACCCAGAATCATTTTTTGGTAGCCCGAAGGAGAAACCCAAAGATTGGATAAAAGATATGGAAAAGGTATTCGAGACATTGTCGTGCACAGATGAGCAAAAGGTGGTGTTCGCGACATTCATGCTGAAGGGGCAAATGTTAAAATGGTGGGTGATGGATAAAATCTCCTTCTTATTAAAAATACCTAGCAAGTGTACTAGCTACCGTTGTAGTAGTATGCACAAGCACGGGTCGAATCCACAGTGATTTTAGTGTTGAACAAATTGATTTAATTAGTGTGAAAAGAAACAAAGGGGGTTTGGTTTTGATTTTTATTAAACTAATGACCAAAAGTAAATAAGAAAATAAAATAGTGAATAAACAAAACAAGGAAATAATTCAAGGATTTAAGAAATAGTCCACGGATTGGATTCACAACATATTATCACTTTATGCTATTTAAATCATGTAAAGAAATAACTCAATCTCATTCTTTGGTTCGTTCACAAAAGCATAGGGTTAAGATGTTAACATATTCCGCAAGGTCAATACCAACGTTAAAACCCTAAAATCGCTATCTTGTTTATATCTTCCGCAAAGTTAATATAAACAATCAAGCTTTTCTCATTTAAAATTATAAGAACTTTAAAAACCTAGATTCAAGTGAATTCCGCAAGGTCATCAATTGAATCTACAATTCTCAACAATAGGCAAATTACAAATCATCCACGCAAGTGCAATAATTCATACCCAAATAAATTCAAGAGGTCAAAGGTATTCCGCAAGGCCAATGCAATTGATCTCAAGAATAATAGTTAAGAATGTTTGAGAAAAACAAGAACGAGAAAGATATAGGAAGAATTAAAACCCTTGCATAAAGACCTAATATGTGTTACTACCAATCCGCAAACTAAAAAATTTAGCCTCGAAGGGCCATCAAAATAAATAAACCAAACCTTCAATTAAAACCTTCAATCTTGTACAAATAAATTGTAATATGTGTTTAGGGGAAAGAAAAGGTAGAGAGAGAATGATAGATGATAGATTATCTCCCTCAAAACTAGTCTAGGGTTCTTTTTATAGGAGGAGGGAGATGAAAATCCTTTTTGGAAACCAAAATCTTGTCAAAATCCTAGTCAAAATAAAAATCTGCTGAAATCCATCACTGATTCTGTTGCTGATTCTCGTTTTCCTTATTTGTGACGGATTAGAATCCGTTGAAAATCATTGGCCAGCGGTCTCCCAAGTTGGCCCAGCGACCGCCCATGTGTATAGAAGCTTTCACGGCCAGTTTCCTTGCTTCAGCGGCCGCCCATGCTTGTTTGTGCAGTCGCCCATGATTTCCAAAGCCCAGGCCTAGTCAAGCCAGCCTTGGCCCAGCAGCCCCTTTGTTCCTCGGCCAACAAATGCCTTGGCCGGCCACTCCCTGGCTATGCCCATTAGTGTTTATCCTTCTTTTGACTCGGTTCGTATCGCAATTGTACAGTCGCACTTTAGTCACTATAATTTCAAGTTTTTCACTTCAGTCCTTGACCTTAATATTTTCACTTTGGCCCCTGATCTTTTATAAAATCAAATTCCTCCCAATTTTCCATATTTCCAGTTTGGTCCCTTCTATTCCAAGATTTACATTTTGGCCCTTGAACTTCATAATTTCAGTTTAGTCTCTGAATTTCCAAAATACGTGAAAAACCTCTGTTTTCTCAATTTTCTCAATAATTGCAATTCAACCCCTGTACTTTCAAAACACTACAAAATACATTAAATTTCCAAGGTTTCGAGCATCAAATAAGCTAGAAAATATATCTTTTGGATGGGTAAAACCACATCTATCAGTGGGAAGCCGAGAAGAGGGCGACAGCGGCACGTGGAGATGGCAATTTCACGTGGGAGATGTTTAAGAACGTATTCAATGAAAAGTACTACGCGACAAGCGTTCGGAATGCCAAGATATCAGAGTTCATGATGCTGACCCAGGAGAACATGACCGTAGAGGAGTACTGCGCCAAGTTTACCGATTTGATGGAATTTGCCCCCAACGTTGTTTGACAACGAGGAACGGAAGTTAAGAAAGTTCGAGGCATGGTTGAGTGACAGAATCAAATACAGAATTACACCGTTAATGCTGCCAACCTACAGACAGGTACTGGACAGGGCAAGAATAGTAGAAAAGGAAGCAAACAGTTTTCACAGTAAGCGAGACAAGAAGAGGAAAGCAATAGAAAAAGATTCAGTTGGAACCAGAGGAAGTACTGGAAGCTGGAACAGAGATGGGGCCAGTAACAAGAGGAAGGCTACAGAAGAAAGCCCCGGAAAGGAAGTTGTGGGTAATATGTATCAGAACCAAAGTTACAGTAACCGAAATGATGGGGACCAAAATAACAACCAAGGAAAAGGGACAGATGACAAGTGTAATGTGTGCGACGGGAAGCACAAGACTGAGAAGTGTTGGTATAAAGATTAGAAGTGCTATAATTGTGACAAGGTGGGACATCCAAAGTGGAAGTGCCCGGAACCAAAGAAGGTTGGAAACATGCAAGGAGCAAGAAATGATAACGGTAATGGAGGAGGGCGTGGACGAGTGTTCACCATGACAACCAGAGACGCAAGGGCCACAAATGATGTCATGGAAGGTACGCTTCAATTTTATGCTCGTAGCGTATATGTATTGATAGACACTGGTGCTACGCATTTTGTCATTTGTGCTCGTTTAGTTAAGAAAATGAACTTGAAACCCGAAGCATTAGAAATACCTCTTGTGATAGATACTCCGACTAGAGAGTGAATCCCTATTTCATCTATTTATAAAATGTGTCCTTTGAGAATAGGAGATAGAGAACTTGAGGTTGATCTTATTGATATAGAATGAACGAATTGGACATTATCCTGGGGATGGATTAGTTAGCAGCTTACCATGCTAAGGTACACTTTTAGGAAGGAAGTACAATTCAGATTACTATCTAGCGAGGAGTTTAGCTTTCAAGGATCGAAACCGAGAATTTGATCGTGCCTTATTTTGGTAATGAAGGCTTGGAAGATTTAAAGAAAAGAATGTAAAGGGTTTTTGGCCTACTTGGCGAGACAAACGGGAAAGAAGTAAGCTTAGAATCTATTTCAGTGATCAGGGATTTCAAGGATATTTTTCCAGAGGATTGTCGGGAATACCACTAGAGAGGGAGGTGGAATTTTCCATAGACCTATTACCAGAGACCGCACCGATATCTAAGGCACCATATAGGATGGCATCGACTGAGCTCAAAGAACTGAAGGTACAACTACAAGAATTGCTGGATAAAGGTTTGATTAGGCCAAGTGTTTCACCATGGGGTGCACCGGTGTTTTTTGTGAAGAAGAAGGATGGATCGATGAGGATGTGCATCGAC
Source organism: Adenophora triphylla var. japonica (assembly GCA_022495995.1). Lineage (NCBI taxonomy): Eukaryota > Viridiplantae > Streptophyta > Magnoliopsida > Asterales > Campanulaceae > Adenophora > Adenophora triphylla. The sequence goes on from JAFEMH010000002.1 coordinate 152,139, forward strand.
TATCAGGAATTGAATCCTGTAACGGTAAGGAATCAATATCCGTTACCCAGAATTGATGACTTGTTTGACCAATTTTGGGTAGCGTGTTATTTCTCGAAGATAGATTTGAGATCGGGATATCATCGGAGGATGTTGCGAAGACGGCCTTTAGGACAAGGATGGTCATTATGAGTTTTTGGTTATGCCTTTTGGGTTGACGAATGCACCAGCAGCATTCATGGAGCTTATGAATAGAATATTTCAGGAGTTCTTGGATAAGTGTGTCATTGTGTTTGTAGATGATATATTGGTGTATTCTAAAACTAAGGAGGAACATAAAGAGCATTTAAGGTTGGTACTGCAGATCTTAAGGGAATAGAAAATTTATGCAAAATTTAAGAAGTGTGAATTTTGGCTGAAGAGAGTGGCATTCTTAGGACATGTGGTATCTAAGGATGGGATTGAAGTGGATCCAACAAAAATAGAAGCTATAGTTAATTGGGAGAGACCAACCACGGTTAGCAAAATAAGAAGTTTCTTGGGGTTGGAAGGATATTATAGGAGATTTGTCGAGGGATTCTCAAAGCTGTCAGTGTTGTTAACAAGATTAACACAGAAGGGAGCAAAGTTCCTTTAGTCGGAAGAATGTGAGAAAATTTTTCAGGAGCTGAAGCAAAGTTTAATGTCCGCACCAGTTCTTACTTTACCATCTGGATCGGACGAATTTGTGATTTATAGCGACGCATCACTTAAGGGATTAGGCTGCGTATTAATGTAGAATGATAAGGTTATAACTTATGTGTCAAGGCAACTAAAGAACCATGAGTAAAATACCTGGCTCATCGCATTCATATGTTTCCATGCATTTTGCATCGCAATTACATTCTTCTACTGAGTCTTTGCCTTATGTGTTAGAAGTATTGACTCCTATGGGAGAGTGTTTGGTAGCTGATGAAGTGTTACGTGCTTGTGATGTGCGTATATACGATCATGTGTTACATGCTGATTTAGTTGTGCTACCAATATATGATTTTGATGTCATTTTGGGCATGGATTGGCTAAGCAAGTATCATGCTTTAGTTGATTCTCGTAAGAAAATTGTTACATTTCAGTCCTAGATATGCCTGAGTTTGTCTTTGAGGTCATCCCATCGGTTGGGAATATACATGTTATTTCTTATGTAAAAGCTAGGAAATTGTTACTTCGTGGTTGGGCTGGATATTTGGCTAGTGTATTTGATACTACGAAAGAGTTGCCTGAATTTGGGGATGTACCAGTAGTTTAAGAGTTCCCTGATGTATTCTCTTCAGAGTATGTTACGCCTCCGGATAGGGAGATCGAGTTTTGTATTGATTTGCTTCCAGGTACAGCTCCGATATCAAAGGCACCTTATAGAATGGCTCCGGCAGAATTAAAAGAATTGAAAGTTCAGTTACAAGAATTACTTGATAGGGGATTCATCCGACCCAGTGTTTCACCATGGGGAGCTCTAGCTTTGTTTGTTAAGAAGAAAGATGGATCCTTAAGATTGTGTATTGACTATCGGCAATTGAATCAAGTGATTGTGAAGAATAAATATCCATTGCCTCATATTGATGATTTGTTTGATCAACTTCAAGGCTCGACAGTCTGTTCGAAACTCGATTTGAGGAGTGGATATCATCAGTTGAAGGTCCGTTCAGAAGATATTTCTAAGACTGCCTTTCGTACCAGGTTTGGCCATTTTGAGTTTCTTGTCATGCCATTTGGGTTAACAAATGCACCGGCAGTTTTTATGGATTTGATGAATCTGGTTTTCAAGCCTTATCTTGATACTTTTGTAGTTGTATTCATTGATGATATTCTTGGTTATTCTAAATCTCGGGAGGAACATGAACAACATTTGCGCATGGTTTTGGCGGTGCTCCGAAAGAAGAAATTATTTGCAAAGTTTAGTAAGTGTCCTTTGTTTCTTGAGGAGGTAGATTTTCTGGGGCATGTTGTGTCGAAAAAGGGGATTACTTTTTATCCTTATAAGATTGAAGCCATTGTTGTTGGGGGAGGCTGGAAACAGTAACCGAGATTCGAAGTTTTCTGGGTTTAGCTGGGTATTACCGAAGATTCATTGGGGGGTTTTCGAGGATTGCTACACTATTGACTCAGTTGACTCAAAAAAATGAACCATTTGTGTGGAATGAGAAATGTCAAGTTAGTTTTGAAGAATAAAAGAAGAGATTAACCACTCCACCTATTCCTGTGTTGCCTAATCGGAATGATGGCTTGGTTATCTACTGTGATGCATTGAAGGAAGGTTTGGGGTGTGTCTTGATGCAAAATGGGAAGGTAATTGCATATACTTCAAGGAAGTTAACTCCATCTTAACAGAATTATCCGACCCATGACATGGAACTTGCTGCAATTGTTTTTGTGTTACACAAATGGAAGCATTATCTTTATGAGGCAAAGTTTGAAATTTTCACGGATCACAAGAGTTTGAATATCTTTTCTCCCAGAAAGAATAGAACAATAGACAGCGTAGATGGATGGAGCTTCTAAAGGATTAAGATTGTACCATTTCCTATCATCCGGGTAAGGCAAATGTTGTTGCTGATGCTATTAGTCGGAAGTCATATGTAGCTTCAATGATGGTCCGAGAATGGAAGATGTTAGAAGATACACGAGATTGGTGTCCCCGTGAGTCGAGACATGGAACTATATTTGCTAATATTAGTGCATTGCCAACCTTAATTCAGCGGATAAAGGATGTTCAGAAGGATGATTCCGAGTTGAAGAAAATAATGGATAGAACTATGGATGGAAAATTTAAGGATTTCTCACTTAGTTCCGATAGAGTATTGACTTATAGAGGCCGATTATGTGTACCTAACCTTGAGGAAGTTAAACACCAAGTTCTTGATGAAGGCCACGCGTCTATGTATACCATTCATCCTGGGAGTACAAAGATGTATCAGAATTTGAAGCAACATTTTTGGTGGAACAATATGTAGCGAGAAATAGAAGATTATGTATCAAAGTGCCTGACTTGTCAACAAGTTAAAGCCGAACACCAAAGACCCATAGCTAGGTTTGCTTCAACCTTTAGAGATTCCGGAGTGGAAATGAGAGCATATCATGATGGATTTTGTAACGGGATTGCCTCGTACTCATAGGAAGCATGATGCAGTTTGGGTATTCGTGGATAGACTAACAAAGTCCGCTCACTTCTTACCTATTGATATTCGGTATTTGATGGAGAAGCTTGTAAACTTGTATATTCACGAGATTGTGAGATTGCATGGGGTTCCTGTTAGTATTATCTCAGACCGTGATCCCAAATTCACTTCTAGATTTTGGCAGGCATTACAAAAAGCCTTAGGTACAGATTTGAGATTTAGCACGGAATTTCATCCTCAAACTGATGGCTAATCCGAAAGAACAATTCAGATTCTTGAAGATATGTTACGGGATTTTTTTGTTGACTTCTCAAATTCTTGGGATATTCACTTACCACTTGTTGAGTTTGCTTACAATAACAGTTGTCAGTCGAGTATTGAGATGGCCCCTTACGATGCTTTGTACGGGAGGAAGTGTACATCTCCTATTTGTTGGAATGAAATCGGGGAAGCCAAACTTTGGGGTATTGATATGGTTCAGGATTTAGTTGAGAAAGTCAAGATTATACGGAATCGATTGAATACGGCCCAAAGTAGACAAAAGATCTATGTTGATCATAGGAGACGAGACCTGGAGTTCCAGATGGGAGACTTTGTAGTTTTGAGAGTTTAGCCAAAAATGGGAATTAGAACTTATGGGAAGAAGGGTAAACTCACTCCAAGGTATGTTGGACCTTTTAAAATTTTGGAAAGAGTCGGAAATCTTGCTTACAGTCTTGCGTTGCCCCCTTCTCTTGGTAAGATGCATAGTGTGTTTCATGTGTCTATGCTTCGTAAATATTTGCACGATCCATCTCACGTGTTACAAAGAGTACCGAAAGATATTGAGCCGGATATGTCTTATGTGGAGTAACCAATTCAAGTGATTGATACCAAAGTTCAAGAGTTGTGGAACAAGAGCATTTCCCTTGTTAGGGTCGTATGGAGGAATCATGATGTTGAAGAGTCGACTTGGGAATTTCTGGAAGAGATGGAGCGAAAGTATCGGTGGTTATTTGAACTTCTCGGTAAGTAAATTTAAAATTCGGGATGAATTTTCTTTAAGGGGGAGTGATTGTAACGACCCTCAATCTAGTGACTATTTTGATCACATGTTTGAGCACGTGTATGTGACGTGTGTTGCATATTATTTCATGCATTGCATTATATTTGTGATTATTTTGTGTTAGTTAATATTTAAATAATTTATTTAGCATTTTAAGTAGACGTGGCCGGTTGTGAAAACCGCCGGTTAGCCGGTTTTCAACCGGCGGTTTTTAAGCCCCAAAATCCAAACCGGAACCGAACCGCCTAACCGGCTCAACCGGTTACGGTTTAGGCGGTTTACGGTTTTAACGGTTATCCGGTTAACCTCCGGTTTGACGGTTTGGATATGCTCGGCCGAGTCTTTGGTGTTGCTCGGCCGAGCAACCCTTTTAGGGTTTAGGGTTTTGAGGGTTGCTCGGCCGAGTCTTTTGTTCTGCTCGGCCGAGCAACCCTTTTAGGGTTTAGGGGTTGAGGGTTGCTCGGCCGAGTCTTTGGTGTTGCTCGGCCGAGCATATCATTTTTCAGTTAATTTTTTTAACGGTTTTTTGAAAAAAGTTAACTTTTATTTTTTTTCAATTTTTTTTTGGATAGATAAGACTATTTTAAACTTAAGTTTACTACATACATTTTTTACAAAAAGGTTTATAAAAAAAGTTATGAATTTTTAAAGAAATGAAAGTTAACGGTTTTTTGAAAAAAGTTAACTTTTAATTTTTTTCAATTTTTTTTTTGGATATATAAGACTATTTTAAACTTAAGTTATCTACATACATTTTTTGAAAAAAGGTTTATAAAAAAAGTTATGAATTTTGAAAGAAATAAAACTTAACTTTTTAAAAGAAACGGAAGTATATAAAAGAAAAAAGCGACGGTACCCTTAAATTTTATTAATTAAAATACAATTACAACGAGGGTATTGGTAGGAGTGGTGGTGGTAAATTTGGTAGTAGTGGACCTGGACCTAGTGGTATTGATAGGAGTGGTAGTGGTAGCCGGTAGGAGTGGTAGTAGTAGTGGTGGTAGTAGCGGTAGTGGTAGTGGTGGTAGTAGTAGTAGTGGTAATAGTAGTTGTGGTGGTGGTGAATGGTGATGTTGGTGATGTAGACCGATAGTAGTGGTAGTGGTAGGTAGCGGTAGTAGTGGTGGTGGTAGTAGTAGTAGTGGTAGTAGTAGTGGTGTTGGCGGTGATGGTGGTGGTGTAGACTAGTAGTAGTGGTATTGGTAGGAGTGGTAGAGATAGGAGTGGTAGTGGTAGCGGTAGTAGTGATGGTTGTAGTAGTAGTAGTGGTAGTAGTAGTGGGGGTGGTGGTAATGGTGGTGGTGTAGACTGGTAGTAGTGGTATTGGTAGGAGTGGTAGTAGTAGCGGTAGTAGTAGTGGTGATAGTAGTAGTAGTGGTAGTAGTAGTAGTGGTGGTGGTGGTGGTAGTGATGGTGGTAGTAGTGGTGGTGGTAGTGGTGGTGGTGGTGATGGTGGTGGTGTAGACTAGTAGGAGTGGTAGTACTAGTAGTAGTGGTAGTGGTGGTGGTGGTGGTGGTACTGGTAGTAGTAGTGGTGGTGGTGGTGGTGATGGGGGTGGTGGTGGTGGTGGTGAACATAACGGCTAGTTTGAAAAAGTAGCCGTTGGAATGAGTTCTGGCGTTCTGCTCGGCCGAGCAACTCATATGACTCGGCCGAGCATGACCGTTATTGGAAATTAACACTCGAGGTTATGCTCGGCCGAGCAACTCATATGACTCGGCCGAGCAAGCCAAAAACCGGCGGTTAACCGGCGGTTGGCCGGTTTTTCAAAATTTCAAACCTTAACCGAACCGGCCAATTACCGGTTTCGGTTAGCCGGTTCCGGTTAACCGCCGTTGACCGGTTTTGACCGGTTTTGGCCGGTTTTCAACCTCCCGGTTGGCCGGTTCGGTTTATAAAATGGACACGTCTAATTTTAAGTATGTTAATAAATTAAATTAAATTATTTAATGACTAATTGAAACTAATAGGAGTTATGTAGTTGAATTGGTAATTGTTGAAATTTAACTAAAAATCTATAAAATATATTGAGGTGCAAAAGTGTAAAAGTTGAAACTTAAGAAATCTAATTGTAGCAACTCCATGCTTGGAGGAGCTTAAGTGAAAATTCTTCATATATATCTCCTCATTTTCATGTTTCTAGGAAAAGCTTCAAGAAAGAAATCAGACCAAATATTACTCTCCTCCATTTCTTCTTCCTTAGGTTTTCATTCCAAAATTCCCCATAAATCCAATCCTTGTCCGTTCTTCAATCCGACTTCGTCTAAATGTTCGGGAAGCAAAGTAGATCATTTTCATCTGAATAGATTTTGGATTCTTTCATTTTATTTCGGAAGGTAAGTTATTATTTCCTTCTTTAATTCTAGCTCATTTGATGTTTCACGTTACAATTGTTGAGGTATACATGTTGCATGTTACATTTGAGCATTTTCCTTGAGTTTGGAATGAATTGAAATGGTCTTGGATGAGTTATACTGAAGGTTGCGTATGGTGGTGCAAGTTTGAGGTGAAAGGGCAGGGTAAATGTGAAGGTTTTCAAGCCTTGCTGAATTTTTTCAAACAACAGATGGATTTTTTGCTGAGGGCACGACTCGTGCTTGAGGTCACGAGTCGTTCCCATCCTCCAGTCGTGATAACGTGTCGTGTAAATAATTTCAATCATTCTGATTCGAGTGGCACGACTCGTGATGTCTGTGTCACGAGTCGTGCCTTGCCCTGTTTCTGCCGTGTCAGTTTTAAAGCAATTTATTCCTAACTACCTAATACATCATTTATCCAATTGAACACCATAATCAAAGTACAATATATGAACTTCCAAATGAGGTATTAACATATCAATTGTAAAGTTGGGAAGGTAGTTTAAAACTTGGTTAAAATAGGGTGGAACACTTGATTTCCATGATACCCAAATTACTCTAAACATTATGTGGTTGATCAAAGATCCTTGAAATGTTATATTGAGTGTGTAGATCTTATGTGTTACTCAATATTGACTTGTTTGACATCTTTAATGGTGTGCTTGATAGGGTTCCCTACTTTGGAATCCTAAGCTAAAGTGAATGGTTTCAAGGATTCTTAGCCATTGTGCTATTTATGAGTAATACATGTTTATAATCTTATTATGATGTATTTGGTATGGTTCCATACTTTGGAATCATATATTGGTTGTTTAAGAAAGTATTTATTACTGTGCTTTTATTTAACGTCCAGCTAGTACTTGATTGTTACATCGGGTAGTGGTATGAGATTATAATGGCACCCGAGCCAAGTTCATTATAATACCATTCACTGGTTTCCCATTTTTACCCCCTTTCCATTGGCCATGGTTGGGTTTTTCTAGCTCCTTTTGAGTGAGTTCTAGCTACACGTTTGGGATATGACTTTGTGTCATTCTCTTGTTGTTGATGTTGTCGCTTGGTTCCGGAACCTCTTTTTCAGTTGTTGATGCTGCTCAGACTATGATATCCTTTTGGATTGAACCATGGCTCAGTATCCTTCTAAGTTTTACGTTATTGCACTTATGTGTTTATCTTATGGACCCTTCTATATGTTGCAAGATTGTGGTGTATACGATGATAAAGTTGCTATATGTTTATATGTTGCAGTTTTGCCTATCATATTGTTGCATTCATAATAGCTTACTGAGATTTATCTCACCCCTTCCTTTATTGTTTTCCTTCGATAAGGGCGAGCCAGGGGATAGGTCACATTGAGCACGGGGAGGACATCGAGTTGGGTATGTTATTTTGCGCAGATATTTTGTATTGGGTTGCATTATGTAAATGTATAACCAATGGGGTAGTATACCCGAGACCTAAACTTTTTGTCACTACTTTGTTACACTTTTAGTGATTGTAAATATTGTATGTAAAGAGAGCAAGTATGGAGTTATGTTCTTTGATTGTAAATAGTTTGTAAAGTCTTGGAGTTAGGATTTTAAGCTATGTGTTGTTACCTTTAATGGTATATAGAATGTTTTAAGTTTAAATAGGTTTTGGCATATTAAAAATTTAAGAAAGGACATTTCGAAAGTAAAAAGAAAATTATCACGTCTTTCGAGCATGTCCCGGACGTGGGGCCAAGTAGGACCACGGATTGGGGCGCATCACTTAGTATCAGAGTCTGATTATAGATAGTCTAGAGTGACTACGTGACCTAGGAGGGTAGTTATAGATTGAGTGAGTGACGTTAAGTGTGTTATGCAGGTACTCAGTTGTTATGGCAGGAACTGAGAGTAATCAAACTGAGTCTTCAGGCCACGGAAATGCAATGGATGAGACTCGAAATATGTTTCAAGGTATGTTCGAGGCAGCAATGAAAGCTATGAATGATCAGAGGCAGGGAGGAGAACATGCACCTCCAAGGTATGGACTTGAACAGTTTTTGAAGATGAAACTAATCGGGTATGATGGTGAACCAAATGTGACTAAGGCTAAAAGATGGATGGAAGCAATGGAGAAGATATTTGATGTATTGATATGTTCTGATGAGGATCGAGTTAGATTTGCTGCTTATAAGTTTTCTGGGGCTTCAGAACATTGGTGGAGAACGTTAAAGCCTAGTTGGGATGATGCTCACGTGCCTTATACTTGGGAGAATTTTGTAGGAAGTTCAAGGAGCATTTCATTCCTAAGGTGGATCAAGATCGAAAAGCGGTAGAGTTTCTTAATTTGGAGCAGAATTTCTTATCGGTTGCTCAGTATGTGGCTAAGTTTACTGAGCTATCCAGGTATTGTACTCATTTAGTTGCAACAGAAGAGAGGAAATCAATGAGGTTTGTCAGGGGATTGAAGACAGCGATTCAAACTCAGTTAGTATCTCATAAGTTTCAAGATTTCCAGGATGCGGTAGATCGTGCTTATCACGTGGAGCATGACCATGAGGATCATAAGAGGAAGATTGAAGTGTTAAGTGTCGGAAGACAAGGAGGGCAAGGAAGACCCCAATAACAGGACAGGATAGTCAAGGAGGATAGGGAATGTCATCACAGTTTAGAGCACAACCACAGGGTCAGCAAATGTTAGAAGTCGAGGTAATACTCCAGGGAATCAATAAAAGAGGGTATGTACTTATTGTCATAAGGAAGGACATACAGAGGAGCGATGTTGGAAGAAGCAAGGAAAGTGTATGAATTGTGGACAGTTGGGGCATTTCCAAAAAGATTGCCCTGAAACAAAGAATCAACCATCGAGGAGTGGCACCGCGACTTCACAAGGTCAGAAAAGGGATGCTTCGAGGAGGCCTAAGGTTCAAGGTCGTGTCTTTGCCGTGAATCAGCAACAGGCAGCGGATTCCTCAACAGTAATAGGAGGTACCATTTTTATATCGAGTCTAAGAGCACGCGCACTTAAAGACCATGGCTCATTGCATTCATATGTTTCCATGCATTTTGAATTGCAATTGCATTCTTCTGCTGAGTCTTTGCCTTATGTTTTAGAAGTATCGACTCCTATGGGAGAGTGTTTGGTAGCTGATGAAGTGTTACATGCTTGTGATGTGCGTATATGTGATCATGTGTTACATGCTGATTTAGTAGTGCTACCAATATATGATTTTGATGTCATTTTGGGTATGGATTGGCTAAGCAAGTATCATGGTTTAGTTGATTGTCGTAAGAAAATTGTTACATTTTCAGTCCCAGATATACCTGAGTTTTTCTTTGAGGCCATCGCATCGGTTGGGAATATACGTGTTATTTCTTATGTGAAAGATAGGAAATTGTTACTTTGTGGTTGCGCTGGATATTTGGCTAGTGTATTTGATACTACGAAAGAGTTGTCTGAATTTAGGGATGTACCAGTAGTTAAAGAGTTCCCTGATGTATTCTCTTCAGAGTATGTTACGCCTCCGGATAGGGAGATCAAGTTTTGTATTGATTTACTTCCAGGTAGAGCTCCGATATCAAAGGCACCTTATAGAATGGCTCCGGTAGAATTGAAAGAATTGAAAGTTCAGTTACAAGAATTGCTTGATAGGGGATTCATCCGACCCAAATTTTCACTGTCGGGAGCTCCAGTTTTGTTTGATAAGAAGAAAGATGGATCCTTAAGATTGTGTATTGAATATCGGCAATTGAATCAAGTGACTGTGAAGAATAAATATACATTGCCTCATATTGATGATTTGTTTGATCAACTTCAAGGCTCAACAGTCTTTTCGAAACTCAATTTGAGGAGTGGATATCATCAGTTGAAGGTCCGTTCAGAAGATGTTTCTAAGACTGCCTTTCGTACAAGGTATGGCCATTTTGAGTTTCATGTCATGCCGTTTGGGTTAACAAATGCATCGACAGCTTTTATGGATTTGATGAATCGAGTTTTCAAGCCTTATCTTGATACTTTTGTAGTTGTATTCATTGATGATATTCTTGTTTATTCTAAATCTCGGGAGGAACATGAACAACATTTGTGCATGGTTTTGGAGGTTCTTCGAGAGAAGAAATTATTTGCAAAGTTTAGTAAGTGTGCTTTTTGGCTTGAGGAGGTTGATTTTCTGGGGCATGTTGTGTCGAAAAAGGGGGATTATTGTTGATCCTTCTAAGATTGAAGCCATTGTTAGTTGGAGGAGGCCGGAAATAATAACCGAGATTCAAAGTTTTCTGGGTTTAGCTGGGTATTACCGAAGATTCATTGAGGGGTTTTCAAGGATTGCTACATCGTTGACACAGTTGACCCGGAAAAATGAACCATTTGTGTGGAATGATAAATGTCAAGTTAGTTTTGAAGAATTAAAGAAGAGATTAACCACTCCACCTATTCTTGTGTTGCCTAATGGGATAGATGGCGTGGTTATCTACTGTGATGCTTCGAAGGACGGTTTGGGGTGTGTCTTGATACAAAATGGGAGGGTAATTGCATATGCTTCGAGGAAGTTAACTCCATGTGAACAGAATTATCCGACCCATGATATGGATCACAAGAGTTTGAAATATCTTTTCTCCCAGAAAGAATTGAACAATAGACAGCATAGATGGATGGAGCTTCTGAAGGATTATGATTTTACCATTTGTTGGTGTAAATGCCCTAGGCTATAGTTATGTTTGACTTGAACCGTTATGTATCATCTTTATCATTTATTATAGAGCGTGTTTATTCTATTCATTATATGTTTGTATGTTTATTATATTGAACTGCGTCCCTAGTTATTGTGAATAACTAGTATATGTTGGTAATGGATAATCATAGAGATGATTATATGCATGGACATGCACATTAAACTTATGGGTACTTGCTAGAGAACGAGTACTGGACTTGACCTACTTATGAGATTTATGACATGGTCAGTTGTCATGATTAAATCTCATGATAGTCGTGTTAGTGAATCCTTTGTACCTGAGATTATCGTCATCTTCCACATGATGAAGATCGTGTTTGATATAGTCTAACACTATCTTTAATCGGATAGCAATAAGGGCTATATTAGCACGAATGGATTCATGTAGGGAAGAATGATAAGTCAAGACGGGTTTGTCCCTCTTATGAAGAGAGATGTTTGTTTGGGCCTGTAGACACCCCATTCTAAACCAATAATACATGATTACACTACTCTTCGTCTCTCTTTTATGTTTTGATGAAAGCATATCAGTTTCGTCATGTTTCGTTAAGTTTCTAACTAACCTCGTTAGTTTTGGACCTAACTGACTAACAGAATAAACTGAAGAGGACAAAATAGTCAAATGAATAGTTATCTCGCGCGGAATAACGTGTCTCGCGCGAGATATCCCTTCGACAGGATGTGCAGAAATCACTCTCCTTCTCCATTCCAACCTCATTTCTTGATAAACCTCATCTAATCCGGTTCTCCAATCAAATTTGAGTTCTGGAAGCTTCCTATGAGTGTTTTACCTCTCCACCTCTACCTCTTAAACCCCTATAAATACTTGGTGACTTCCACTGTTTCAGAGGTCCAGAATTCCACACAACACACACAATTTGTTGGTTTCTCTCCACGAAAGATTCCTTCAAATCACTCACAAAACCTCCCTAAAATCACCTAAAGTTTGTTTATCAACCTTGTTGATCAACAAACATCCAAACTCGAATCAAGGATTGAGGCGAAGCTCTGTCCGCATCAAGATTTGACTCTCATATTGAGTCGAAACTCTTCCCTAATCACTTCTCGATCGAAAAGACATCTTAGAACCACGTTCTAAATCAAACACTCCCCAAACGCTAGGTAAATTCCTATACTTTTACTCTCTTCTTCTCAATCTCTCTCTATTGGCTTTTAGAGTGGTGTAATCCCATCAAAAGGATTGGCCTAGAGTCCCTTCAATCGATGAAGGCGATCTCGAAGCATACAATCCGACATTCCCAATCAAGAAATTGATTAGGGTTTGCTTGTTTTCTTTAATTATATATATATATATATATATATATATATATATATATATATATATATATATATATATATATATTGTAAAGATTGAAAACCTCTCTTTTCTTTAGCAAGACCGATCTCCGGATTGGGTGAAATGGATGCTCCTTGACCTACCCATTTCATAACCTAAGCCCCGAACCCAAATCTCTTTCAAAATGGTTTTTCTATGTTTCCAATCGAATAAAATAGGTGGCGACTCAAAAAGATAAAATTCTTTTCTCACAACGCTACAGTGGCGACTCCGCTGGGGACTTAAAATTAAGAGGCTTAAACTTGCGTCAAAATTAAAAGAGAGGTTTTCAAAAAATATTGTAAATTTGATTTTCTGCTCTCAGATGAGGCATATCTCGCACGAGATATCATTTCTCGTGCGAGATATCGCCTCGGCAATCTAGTTGCTTTCTGGTTTCTCCCGTTCATCTCATAATCCAAGACGAGAGCCGAACGTGCAAAGGGGATCCCAGAATTCACTATCTGCAGAGTTCCCGCATCTTAAGGCCTCCCTTAAGGTGTAGAACTCGAATCTTTATTTCATTTAAATAATTGATTATTATTTATAAACTGCGTGCGATTGGGTTTTATTTAATTAAAGTCCGGTCCATTGGGGATTCGGGAGCTGTAATTTAAATTATTTATTTCTCTCTCTCCATTATGTGGAACTACGACGGCCTGAGTCTTCCTAATTTGGGAGAAACGTAGGCAACCACTTGGTGCGGCCACTATCTGTTTTTCTTTTCGTTTTCAAAAATAAAACTTTCTATTTTACTCTATCACCTAGATTGACTCTCACACACGCGAACTCATATTATAACTGTCATTGCATTACACACCCTCTATAAACCTGGGACCCACACTAAGGACGGATGACGGTAACCACCTAGTCGCCGGTCTCTCCGAAGTTGGATCATCCCACTCCGCGTATTCAATCCATCTAGATTGTCATATCGCGGGGAGCCTAGCCTTCCAGCCCTGCATCGCCACATATCATGTAGATTGACCTTTTTAAGACACTCCTTGACCGGTCGGTTTGACCTTGGAGTCTTTGTAATCCCTTGTCAAGATCGTTTTGTGCAATAAACCATGGAAAATAAATCAATAAATTGTCGCTTCGGAATTGTCCCTTCGGAAACGTCCCTATGATTGTCCCTACGAATTTTCCCCTAAAGAGAAAAATTTCTCGCCAAAATTATTGCACAAAACTTGATGTTACTTGAGATTACTCCGACCCCTAGGTCCCTAGGTTTGGATTCTGAATATTAGAAACCCCCAAAACGGATGTTCCGTCCGACCAAAATTAGGATTAAAATCAGAAAAATTGTGACTTTCCGTGGTGAAGTCTCGCGCGAGACTACTTGTCTCGTACGAGATAAGTGTTCGGTCTTTTCGTGTTTTTGCCAAAACCTTCAAACCTTCAAAGCCTTCATTCACCCTATTCAGCCGACTTGTTGGGACTCGATCATGGTTTAACACGGTTGCTACACGTCTAGGTCATCGCCAAATCTCAAACACGATGTCTGCTTCTCCTTCTACCACCGAGGCCGATATCAACGACGCTAAGGCCCAACTCATCGAAGCCATGACTAGGTTGGATGAACAAAGTAAGCAAATTGATGAGCAAAATGCCCAAGTGGCCGCCCTCATGAAAGAGCTCAATGACATGAAAGTCAAGAAAGGCAGAAAGCAAAAGCAGAAAGTGGAATCCTCCTCCGACGAAGAGGAATCCTACACCAAAGTGAATAGAAAAACCAAGAAGTCAAGCAAGAAAAAGGAAGAATTTGATTCCTCCTCTTCCTCATCCTCCTTCGATGATGAGGAACATACCTCCAAGGGTGCTAAAACCAAGAAAGAAGGCAGTGGTGAAACTACTAAACTTGGTGACCATGTTACTAAGAACTACCTCGAGAAGAAACTTGCAACTCTTGACACTTCAAAAGGTTCATTCGTTCCATTTGATCCCGATGCTCTTCAACAATCCATCACCAAGTTTCCTCGCAAGTACAAGACACCCGACATTGCCTAGTTCAAAGGTAATACTTGTCCTCGAGCTCATGTTGAGACCTACACTTGGGCCATGCTTCCAATGGGCGTTGACAACACAATCTTGGCCCAATGCTTTCCTCAAACTTTGGAGGGTGCTGCAAGGGATTGGTACATGTCTCTTCCTACGACTACAAGGCTTGATTGGTCGTCCGCATGTTTATGTTGGTGTTATGCCCTAGGCCTATGATTGATAGACTTATGTGTTGACATTATTTAATATTATATGAGATGTTTATTATTTGATTATTATATGTTTTGTATATTTGTTTATAATAATCTCTATCCCTAATTATTAAGAGAATAAATTAGTATAATTGTCAATGGATAATCATGTGATGATTATATGCATAAGAGATGCACATTGAAATTATAGGTACTTGTTAGAGAACAAGTGACTGGACATGACCCGCATGAGATTTATGTCATGGTCAAATGTCATACTTAAATCTCATACGGTTACTTCATTTATTTCCTAGACCTAAAATTATCGTAACCTTACATATGATGAAAGTCATGTTTGATTTTAGTCAAACGATATCTTAACACGATATCTATAAAGACTATCATTGGCATGATCGGATTCATGATGGGAAGGATGATAAGTCAAGAAGGAATTTGTCCCTCGGAAGAGAGATGTTATGCTTGGGCCCCTCGATGAGTGATAATGATGAAAGTGTATGGCCGTACCCCAATATGATTGGAATTATCATTATACTCAAGAATCGAGAAAGCATTGAACAATAACAAGTTGACAAGGACCATGACTTGTGTTCAATATAACATCGTGAGACAAAGGGATAAATGGAAGTACACCATTGGAAACGTGAACTCTTACGTTGCATTATTTGGGTAGACATAATGGCTTGCTAGAGTCCGCTTATGTCTTATGAGGTTCGATATGATCGAACTCATTGCCAACATAATGTAATCCTATTGGGTCACACACAACTAGAATGAATTGGTTAAACCGGAGGAAGAATAGTTGAGAGTTTCTGTATCTGGCTATATATACCGCGCGACATATTAAGCCAATGGCTTAATATACCGCGCGACATATCAAGCCTGTACGCGTTTTTGACAGCCTGTCTCTCCTAATACGATTAGGAGAGGTATTCTTACTATTGTAGTATAAATACAAGGGTTCTGTCAAACCTAATACCCTAGCCAAAATTTTCAATCAAAATTCACAACAAAATACTCTCAATATTCTTCAAGGTTTAGATCTAGCAATCATCAAGAAATTGTTCTTGGATTCATTCAAAGGTGTGGATACCAAAAGAGGGTCTTCGCTCGTTCATCGATCAAGGCCTAAAGTTCAAGCAAGTTGAAGAACGAAGTTTGTGATTCGATATCACATAATCAAAATCGTTCGATAGCTCAAGACCGGAAAGCGTTTCAAGGTTGGTTTAATTCTATCTCATAGGAATTTAAATTAATTGTATAGAACGGATCCTAGGGCTTCTTGGGTTTTATGTTTTAATGCTTAATTCCGTTGCGCATGGACCCGTAAAACCCAACAGTGGTATCAGAGCCCCGTTCGTATGGTTAAGTTTGAATTAACATGCTAGATTTAAGATATAAATTGTTTATATGCTTATTGCATGTTTTGTATGCGATAGAATTTTTAATTGTTTATGTGAAACAATGTGAAAATCGTTTTCGAATTATGCTGAATTAAATCAGAAAAAGGATGTTTTACCCGATTTAATTACATGTAATCTGTATTGGTTCGAATCTGAAATTCCTGTAACCTGGCTACTTTGGTCGCGCGACATATTAAGCCATGTGGAATTCAGGTTAACTGGCCTGTTAGGTCGCGCGACATATCAAGCCTCTGGCTGATGTTGTCACGCGACATAATAAGCCAAAACTGGGCAGAATCAGTTTGTTCAATTTTTCTGCTATTCTGTGATTGTGTTTACAATCTGATATGTTGATATGAAAATCTGGATGTTATAAAATTGAGTTTATAAGTCCGCGATAGATTGATTCATTGATATACATGATTAATTGATTAAAATGTGATTTTAATAATTATTGCAATGTATATGAAAAACTGGATGTTATAAAATTGAGTTTATAAGTCCATGCTAGATTGATTCACTAATATGCATGATTAATTGATTAAAATATGATTTTAATAATTATTGCGATGCATGTTTTATTTGTTCTTACATGTTAAGAATTTTTTTTAATTAGATGTTTAGTTGAAACATGATATTTAGTTTCCTAATATGTTTAGATTTAGACATTGTAAATTTTGGATCTTATGATTGTTTATGGAAACAAGTCATAAATACGCGAAATTTAAAAGGAAACTGATTGTTTATAAAAGGTAGGGATTATGTTGCCTAATCAGAGTTGATTTCTAATTATGCATGTCTAGGAGAGTTCTGTCAAAGGAAGAGTTGGTACTTAAGAAGTCCTTGTGGCTCACCTATCTTCCTGGGAACTTACCTGGTGCATGATTTTGACTATCTTTCTGACATGCTTATAATCTACCTTTAAAGAACCTTCATTTAACTTTTAAGTTCTTTATGCCAATTCATGATTAAAAACACTTGAGACCATTCGGATAGTTTTGGGTGGGCTTGCCATAGCAAGGTGCTTTGATTCTATTCGAATGCGAGCAAGATGAGGAAATGGTGGTTCCTATACGTTTTAAAGTGAATGAACTTAATTGGGTTATCAAAATGGTTTTGGACCCAAGGCATAAGATGAGATTAAAATATGCCTAGACATATGATGTCTTGAATTGATCTCATAAAAGATCTAAGAGTCATATATGTGATATGATTGATGTTTTCTACCTAATTAATTTAATTTTGAGCGGTTTGCCATAGCAAACTTGAAATTGAATTAAAGTTGGATCTTAGCCCATTAAATGTATATTATGCTTATTTGCATTTGAAGGTGTATAATTGATAAGTGACTATTATATAGTCATTTATCCTTATTTTTATATACTTTTTATGGCATAAAACATCATTTTTCATTTCATTTCTTATACTTTTTAGTTTCTTTTCCTTATTTTCTAGATTTTACGCTTTTGGTATATTTCTTGCCTTTTTAGACAGGTTTTAGGTTCATTTTTATCAAAAGGATACTTGGACACTTCAAGGCAAAAGACATGGGAGAGCACCAACCAAATCAAGCACACAAAGTTAAAATTCAGACAGAGCGGCCGTGCAGCAGAGATGGAGCGGCCGTGCACTTGGCATTTTTCAGGCCATTTTTTATGGAGTGGCCGTGTCTTGAAGAAGGAGCGCCCGTGTCATCAGGCGGAGCGGCCGTGCAAGTTCCTTAACACGGCCGTGCAAGGTGTCAAGACTTAAATTCAAAACTGGCGCCAAGGGTCACACGGCCGTGCAACTTCCTTGACACGGCCGTGCAAAACGTGACTGCTGACGTAAAGGCACCTTTTGGTTGCACCCGATTGAAGAGTTCCCTCCTTTTTATAAATAGGACCCTAGAGATCAGTCTTAAACACGAATCATTAGAGAGAAATACTGATATTTGATAGATAGAAAACACAAAATACTTGTGATAACAATTTCCAAGGAGATTTGAAGATCAAGTCATTACTTTGTTCTTGAAGTTACTTTGGAAGAAGATCAATAAAAGTGAAGCATTATTTCCAGCATTTGTCCATCATAAGTCTCTCTTACTCAATCTCTTATTTTAATTGCTTTTATATTATAAATGGCTTGTGAGTAATCCCCCATATTCTTGGGGTTGGAAACTCAAAAACATGCTTATTCATCATCTAAAAAATGATTAGTCTTGTCTTCTTTCTTCATCTAAAACAATTTCTTTATATTATTCTCTAAATGCCTTACTTATTGGCGATATCCAATTTGTATGATTCCAATTGAGAGAAGTACCTAGCGGAGAATCTCAATTGACGGAACCATATAAAGAAACTAGGTTCATTGATCACGAGAGTAGTTCAATGGCCTAGGGATGTTCTTTTAATGGAAAGTATGTTGAACTTCCGTCCTTAATGGATTCTTACTAATTATGGTCAGCTAGAGATAAGCCGGAATGCCCGTTTGTGACAGGGCGGGGTCAAACATAAACGGATTTCTCAAACAGTTAGGACATAATTAGTGAAGAATACAAACGCTATTGTCCTAGCCCGAAATAGCGTAGGCCTAACAACCATCCTTGCTTTTTATGAAAACCTTTTATTTCTAAGACAATGACAATTTGATGAATAAGATTATGTGTATGATTTACAATCCCGAGAATGCTTCGTTTTATAAGAATTCAATTAAAGTATTTTCTGTCTATGCTCTCTATTATTCTAAAAACAAATTTTATCTACCCCCAATCCTTTTTATATTTTCTAAAGACAAAAATATCCCTTAAGTAAACCCCCGTCTCGTGGGATCGACTCGTACTTGCACCCGCTATATTACAATAGCCCGTGCGCTTGCGGATATAAAATAAACCGTTAGGTTTCGACCGAACATGTTTTTGGCGCCGTTGCCGGGGACAACGGTTTACTTTTTATTTTTGTCTTTACTACAAATTTTTAGTTTTTGTTTTTACTATTTTGCTTTCCTATCCTATAATCTGTTGCGTTTAATTTCCCTTCAAGTGTTTTTCTTGTAGTTTATGAAACGGTCTCGGACATTTGTTGACAACTTTGATCCGGAACCCGAAAGAAGCTTTCACGAAAGATTAAGAAGATTTAGAGAAACTCTACAAAAATACATGGACGGAGAACCGCAAACACCTGCTAGGACCCTACGGGACTTTGTTAACCCAAGTACCCCGGGAACTAGATCCCCTATTGTTGTGCCGAATGCCGGAGCGGCAAACTTCGAAATAAAGCCGCAATTATTGCACATGGTTATGAATAACCAATACGGCACCGCCTTCGAAGATCCCCATCTACACATCCAAACATTCCTTGAATATTGTGATACTACACGTATTCAAGGTGTTACGTGGAAGCAATCCGGATGCGCCTTTTTCCATTTTCTCTCAAGGATAAGGCGAAACAATGGTTGAATTCGGTCCCCGAATTCATTGACAACATGGGACCAAATTCAAGAAGCATTCCTTGGTCGATTTTTCCCGCCAAGCAAGATCGCTCAGATACGAACAAAGATCACTAACTTCGTCAAACGTATAGTGAAACTTTGTATGATGCATGGGAACGGTACAAGGAACTTCTCGTAATGTGCCCCCACCACGGGCTTGAAAAGTGGTTGATTGTTCACACCTTCTACAACGGTCTCATTTTTAAAACAAGAGAGACCATTGATGCCGCAGGAGGAGCTTTGATGAACAAAGGAGTAGATGAGGCGTACGACCTCATCGAAAATATTGCATTGAACCATTACCAATGGTCAAGCGAGAGGAGCAGAACAAGGTACACCCGGTAAATATAATGTTGATGCGGTTACTCTTCTCTCCTCTAAAGTTGACATGCTTTTGAAGAAGTTTGAAAATCTTAATGTCAATCCCATTGCTAGTGTAAATGTTTTGTGCGAACTATGTGGGTCTAACTCACATAGTACGGATAATCGCGAAGTTGCTTGACGTTACTTCTAACGATCAAGTGAACTTCGTTAATTCTTTTGGGCAAAAAGGGGGGATGTATTCTAATACATACAATCCCGAGTGGAGGAATCACCCCAATTTTTCCTATAAGAATAACAACGTTCTTAACCCGCAATCATCTACACAACCTCCGGGATTTGCACCTAAGAATTTCAACAACAATGCAAGTACTTCTCCCTAAGTCTAAATTAGATCTTATAATGGATTTTGTAGTGAAAAATAAAAACTCCCAAGAAAAGATCAATAATGAGTTTAGGGAATGTTTTAAATTGCTAAATGCTAGGTTTGATAACTTGGCGCATAATAAGATGCTAGAAACCCAACAAGCTCAACAGGCTACCCCATTGAATAGACCACAAGGGAGTCTTCCCGGTCAACCTCAAAGGCCAAATGAGCAAGTTAATGTGGTAGAAACTAGGGATGAGCAAGAAAAGAAGAATGAATGCCCTAGAAATAATCACAGTCCAATCCCTCCGATGATTGAGACTAGTTTGGGGACGGAATCCCCTAGAGAAAAAGGCAAGGATTATGATGAATTCCTTGATAACTTGGATGCCATTAATGTTAACATTCCTTATTTTAGAAAGGATGAAGATATGCCTTTAGCCGTTAAACCTTTAAAAAAATTAATAGAAGAAAAAGAAAGGCTAAAAGAAAATGAGAATGTTATGTTAGCGGAGGAGGTGAGCGCCGTTTTGCAAAATAAAGACCCTCCAAAATTAAAGAATCCGGTACATTCACCATTCCTTGTTGTGTTGGCGTAATAAACATAGATAACGCTGTCCTTGACTTAGGAGCAAGCGTCGCATAATGCCATTATCGGTTAGCGAGAAGCTTGGTATAGGGGAACTCGGACTCCACAACCATAACTCTCCAATCGCGTAACCGATCCGTTCAATACCCCGTTGGTATTATGGAAAATTTGCCTTGTCGAGTAGGGAACTTAATCATCCCCTGTCGACTTTGTTATCTTGGATATGGCGGAAGACCATTATATTCCCGTCATTTTAGGAAGGCCATTTCTTGCCACCGCGGGGCAATCATA
Organism: Adenophora triphylla var. japonica; assembly: GCA_022495995.1. NCBI lineage: Eukaryota > Viridiplantae > Streptophyta > Magnoliopsida > Asterales > Campanulaceae > Adenophora > Adenophora triphylla. The sequence continues at coordinate 173,354 of JAFEMH010000002.1, forward strand.
GATGTGAAAAATGGCACATTTTCCCTAAATATAGGGAAAGAAAGGGTCGAATTTAGTATGCATGGGCCAGTTCTCGAAGATCCCTATTTAGAGGCCTATACTCCTAGTGAAGAAGATTGGACCCCAATTGAAGAGACCTACACTCCCTAGCGAAGAAAATTGGATTCCTAGTGAAGAAGATTTAATGGGTGAGGAAACAAAATCAAAGGAAGAAATAAAAAATGATCCTATAAAAAATGAACCTTTGATTTGTAATGATATTTTAGATATTTCGCTTGTCCCAAGACTAACAATGCAAAGAAAAGTCAAAAAGAACAAAGACGGAGGTCACTTCGAAGTTTTCGAAAGTGCAAAGACTATAGGTCACTTGTTCTACCCAAGAAATCGGGATGGAAGAAATGTCTACCGCAGAAGATACTCATTACCCCGAAAGGATTGCAATGGCAAGTTGTCAATGACAAAAGGCCAACCAAATATCATGCATCTCCTACTACCGGGAAGGGGTCAAGCTAAGGACCTAAAACAAGCATCATCGGGATGGTAACCGATGGATTATTTTTGTTTTATTTTCATTTTATTTTATTTTATTTTTTATCATATTTGTTTGTGCTAACTTTATTTTTTAGGGAAAAAGATTTAAAAAGTGGTGAAGTTCAGTTCGCACGGCCGTGCAGCTCATCCGGGAGCGGCCGTGCGGTTCATATCGAGTTGGGATGTGTTGACTCGGTGAAAGGGACACGGCCGTGCAAGTTCCTTAACACGGCCGTGCAAAACGTCCGGGAGTTGCGTCGGTTCACCAAAAGACGCACCTTTCCCCCTCCTCCCTCATTTACTCCATCTTCAACCCTTCTCCATCAAAACCTCCGCCCAACACACCTTAAATACCCATCTTTCTACCATTCTAACCCACATTATAACCCTCAATCATCCTCAAATCCATCACTCAACCATTTCTCCACCACCAAAATCAGTCCAAAAACCCTCCTAAAACCCAATTCCGAAAATACCAAAACCCTTCACCCATTTCATAAAATTCGAAGGGATTGCTCAAGATTAAGGTTAAGGAGGAAGCTCTTGGACATTTCAAGGTGGGCATCAAAGGTTTCGGGTTTATTCAGCAATTTCTTCGGGTAAGAACTCCTTCACCTCTCTTGTCTTTCAAATTTTCTGAGTTTTGAGATAATGGCTACCAAAGGGAAAGGAAAGGCTAGAGAGAGTAACAAAGAAGTCTCGAAAAGAGCAAGGTTCTTCCTCCAACCTAAATCCTACTCTCAACACTTTGGGAATTGATTTTAGGACTCCAAGGGAAACGGCACGTTTTGTTGCCTTGAGTTCAAAAAGGATTAGGCCAACCCAATTTCCTGATAGGCTTGCCTTGAGAGCATTAGGACTTTATGGGGATGCTCTTACTCTTTTTATGGGAATGAGATCTGATAGCTTCCTTCAAAGGCATGAGAAAACCTATGAGGTCCTTACCTTAGAATTTTTGAGTACTTTAAAGGTGAAAATTGTGGAGGAAAATTGTAGAATGACAGGGAGAGTTTTTAATCAATTTCATTTGGACTTTCGCCTTGGTGGTAGAGAGCTTCATTTAACCTGGCTGAGATTAGTAGAATTTTGGGGTTATCTTTCCAAACGGAGTCTTTTCCCGACTTGCCCATTGAATACAATGAGACCTGTTTTTTGGAACCAAATTACCGGCCTTCCATCCTATACTTCCCGAAGTGCCAAAGCTTCTTCTATCATTCACCCATCCCTCCGCCTCATTCATAGGATGTTCGCTTGTACCATCTTTGCTAGGGAAGATAAGGGAACCGTGAATAGAAAGGAGTTGTTTGTTTTATGGTGTTTTGTTTTGGAGCGAAGAAGGATGAACCTTTGTAATTTCTTCTTTGAGTTGATTGGTGACATAGTTTCTCCCACCTTTAATGGAGAAATTCATATGGGAGGTATAGTTACTCTTTTTGCCAAACACTTCAATTTTGAAATTCCAAATGAGTGGGTTGAGGTGAGAGGATCAACCAAACTGGATATTCCAACTCTTCGAACTATGCAACTCATTTCGGTGAGGGGGAATAATGAGTATAATTGGTTAGTAGGAGCGGATAAAACGCCCTACATTGTACTCCCAAGCAATAATCTCCCCACCATCCGGATAAGAGAGCCCGAGACTTGGATTTTCCCAAATGCTATTGAAGAAGAAGGTCAAGAAGAAGAAGAAGAGATTCAAGCCCCATTGCCACCCGACTTCTACCAAAGGTTCGATCAAATGTTTGTCCAACAAGGTCAATTACTTGAGCAAAATGCTCAAATCCTTCAACAACTCGGCCAAATGGATGGTCGTATTCAATATGCTCAAGGAAGGATTGACGACATTTACAACTATGGGGCAAACTATTGGGACAACTTTCCACCACCACCACCACCATTTTAGTAAGTTTTTCCTTTTACCCTCCCGGGATTTGGCATTGTTCCTTGAAACATTGAGGACAATGTTCATTTCAAGTGTGGGGGGGTAATTCTATCCTTTTATTTTTCGCTTTATTTTTCGCTTTCTAGTTTTTAAAAATTTTTACTTGCTTTCTAGGATAGATTTAATCATTTTCTAGTATAAATTTTTCTTTTTTAACTTAGTTGCATTTTTTCTCTTTTATGCTTGTATAATAGTATATAAAAAAAAAAAAAAAATCCCTATGATGATCAAAAATTATTATCATTATGCTTGCCAATTGCCCTAGTATAAATGCCTTTATCTTTCCCCTCATATTTTCTATACACTTAGAAATTTATAAAAAAGGAAAAGTATAAGGGATCTTTTTAGGAAATAATTGAAAGCCTCATAAGTTGGTATAGCACAATATAGAATCTCATCAAGGAAAATGCATTTGATTAGAAAGGAATCCTTTTATGCTTGGTTATATATGCAAATTTTTGAATATATTCCTTTAAGATTGTACATTTTTTATCTTTATTAGATATTTATTCCCTTTTTAAGAAGCACCTTTTTGTTTGCATCCCTTGAATCACACCCTTTCATAAATTCCATCCTTCCATTTTCAAATCAAGTCAAAGAAAAACACTTTTATCTTATTAATAAAAGAGTGACAATGGTCACCAAAAGCAAAAAGAAAATTATCTCCTAAGTAACTCGGGGCACGGCGTTCGCTGCGACGATGCTTCCTTGCCAAAACGGGAATAATATCCAAAAGTATTCTTGATCTAAGTATTAGGAACATGGGGCTCGCGACCACAATGTCTCCTACTTGAAAGGATCAAGAATAACTTAGGTCTTTTGCAAAAATATAACACGTACAAAAATAAAGATAAATTTGTTTGACTTTGACGAGATTTTTCCACTACCATCACCCATTCTTCACCCTTGTGATTCAAGAATGTAATGCAATTCTTCGGAACTTCTAAATTGTGAATAAATGTCTATACCTTTTCTTGTACATCTTAAAGAAATAAAATTCATCTTTTCTAAAAAAATCACTCTAAAAAGTGATGGCTTTTTCTACCAAGAAAATTCTTCCTTCTAGCATGCTTTACTTGATCAAAATTCTATATATGCTATACTAGGTTATTGTCTTGCATTTTATCTCTTTAAAATATCCCTAAAATACTTCTTCCCAAAATAAAATTTTTAAAGATATTCAAAATATGATTGGATAGATAAAAGGCATTATCTACAAGGCATTCAAGGGCTTGCTACTTTATTTCTGAGGGATCAATCATAAATTTTCTCCCTCCCCATATTTCATTATAAGTTTGCTTGGGGACAAGCAAAGGTTTAAGTGTGGGGGAGTTTGATAAGTGACTATTATATAGTCATTTATCCTTATTTTTATATACTTTTTATGGCATAAAACATCATTTTTCATTTCATTTCTTATACTTTTTAGTTTCTTTTCCTTATTTTCTAGATTTTACGCTTTTGGTATATTTCTTGCCTTTTTAGACAGGTTTTAGGTTCATTTTTATCAAAAGGATACTTGGACACTTCAAGGCAAAAGACATGGGAGAGCACCAACCAAATCAAGCACACAAAGTTAAAATTCGAGACAGAGCGGCCGTGCGGCAGAGATGGAGCGGCCGTGCACTTGGCATTTTTCAGGCCATTTTTTATGGAGTGGCCGTGTCTTGAAGAAGGAGCGCCCGTGTCATCAGGCGGAGCGGCCGTGCAAGTTCCTTAACACGGCCGTGCAAGGTGTCAAGACTTAAATTCAAAACTGGCGCCAAGGGTCACACGGCCGTGCAACTTCCTTGACACGGCCGTGCAAAACGTGACTGCTGACGTAAAGGCACCTTTTGGTTGCACCCGATTGAAGAGTTCCCTCCTTTTTATAAATAGGACCCTAGAGATCAGTCTTAAACACGAATCATTAGAGAGAAATACCTGATATTTGATAGATAGAAAACACAAAATACTTGTGATAACAATTTCCAAGGAGATTTGAAGATCAAGTCATTACTTTGTTCTTGAAGTTACTTTGGAAGAAGATCAATAAAAGTGAAGCATTATTTCCAGCATTTGTCCATCATAAGTCTCTCTTACTCAATCTCTTATTTTAATTGCTTTTATATTATAAATGGCTTGTGAGTAATTCCCCATATTCTTGGGGTTGGAAACTCAAAAACATGCTTATTCATCATCTAAAAAATGATTAGTCTTGTCTTCTTTCTTCATCTAAAACAATTTCTTTATATTATTCTCTAAATGCCTTACTTATTGGCGATATCCAATTTGTATGATTCAGTCAATTGAGAGAAGTACCTAGCGGAGAATCTCAATTGACGGAACCATATAAAGAAACTAGGTTCATTGATCACGAGAGTAGTTCAATGGCCTAGGGATGTTCTTTTAATGGAAAGTATGTTGAACTTCCGTCCTTAATGGATTCTTACTAATTATGGTCAGCTAGAGATAAGCCGGAATGCCCGTTTGTGACAGGGCGGGGTCAAACATAAACGGATTTCTCAAACAGTTAGGACATAATTAGTGAAGAATACAAACGCTATTGTCCTAGCCCGAAATAGCGTAGGCCTAACATACCATCCTTGCTTTTTATGAAAACCTTTTATTTCTAAGACAATGACAATTTGATGAATAAGATTATGTGTATGATTTCCAATCCCGAGAATGCTTTGTTTTATAAGAATTCAATTAAAGTATTTTCTGTCTATGCTCTCTCTATTATTCTAAAAACAAATTTTATCTACCCCCCAATCCTTTTTATATTTTCTAAAGACAAAAATATCCCTTAAGTAAACCCTGTCTCTGTGGGATCGACTCGTACTTGCACCCGCTATATTACAATAGCCCGTGCGCTTGCGGATATAAAATAAACCGTTAGGTTTCGACCGAACAATAATTTAGTGGGAGCATTTATTTAAATGCACTATACTTCTCATATGATATGTTTACTTATATGTGTTCATATTTTATGTATATCTTTTTGTAGAATAAATGGCATCAAACAATAATCACTTTTCACTGCGATCTGTACTTGAGAAGGAAAAGTTGGAAGAGAATGGTACAAACTATATGGATTGGATCCGTAGTTTGAGAATTGTTCTCAAACAAGAGGAGAAACTGTACGTTCTCACTGAACCTGTTCCACCCGAACCTCGCTGCCAATCTTTGCTAGGGCAATAAGGGAACAATATCGAAGCACAAGCGTGACGCTACGGATGTTGGTTGCCTTATGCTCTCCGCCATGTGCAAGAGTCTTGAGGAAGAATCTTGAGCACTTGGGGACAATCGACTTAAACAATCGGTGATGGAAATGTTCCAAGTTCAAGCTAGGCAAGAAAGGTACAACACGGTTGCGGCCTTGACCTCATGCAAGATGAGTGAAGGACAAGCCGTTGGTCCCCATGCTCTCAAGTTAAAGGGCCACATTGAGCATCTTGAAAGGCTCGGTTTTCCAATTAGCCAAGAGTTGGCTACCGACATAATATTGAATTCATTACCTAAAAGTTTTAGTCATTTCATAATGCACTATAACATGGGTGGAATGAATAGAAACCTTTCCGAGTTAGTTCAAATGTTGACTCTTTGCGGAAACCAATATTGTCGAGAAGAAAACCGATCAAGTGCTAATGGTTAACAAGGGAAAGGGTTCAAGGGTAAAGGAAAAGCAAAAGTTGCTAATCCTAAGGCAAAGGTTGCCAAGCCCAAAGAGGCTTCCAAGCCTAAAGAGGCTAAGCCTAAGTCCCAAGAGGACGCAATCTGCTTCCATTGCAATGAGATTGGACATTGGAGGAGAAACTGCGCAAAATACAAGGAAGCACGAAGAAGGGCAAAGGAGTTGCTTCAACTTCGGGTATCTTTGTTATAGATATATTCCTATCTACTTCTAGTTCTTGGGTATTGGATACCGGATGTGGAACTCACATTTGTTTAAATGTGCGGGGTCTAAAGAACAGAAGGATGCTTAAGGAAGGTGAAGTGGACCTACGTGTGGGGAATGGAGCAAGAGTTGCTTTGCATTAGCCGTAGGAACTTATGAAGTTACTTTACCTAGTGGACTAATACTTGTTTTGAACAATTGTTATTACGTTCCGGCTTTAAGTAGGAATATTATTTCGATTTCATGTTTGGATAATGAAGGTTTTAATTTTCTTATATGTGATAAGAAATTTTCTATTCACAAGAGTGATATGCATTATTGTATTCTTTGTTTCATTCAATGGCCTTTATGTTCTTGATATTGAAAATCGTGGATAATGATGTCTATAACATTAACAAGAAATCTAAACCCAATGATGTAAACCACACTTACTTATGGCATTGTCGTCTTGGCCACATAAACGAGAAACGCATCTCTAAACTCCACAAAGATGGATTTTTGGACTCACATGATTATGAATCATATGAGACATGCGAGTCTTGTTTACTTGGCAAGATGACCAAGGACCCATTTACCAAAACCGGTGAAAGGGCGGGCGACTTATTAGGACTCATACATACCGATGTATGTGGGCCTATGAGTAGCAATGCTAGGGGAGGATTTCGGTACTTCATAACATTCAATGATGATTATAGTAGATTTGGATATGTTTATCTAATGAAACATAAAAGTGAATCGTTTGAGATATTTCGAATATTTCAAAATGAGGTGCAAAATCAACTTGGCAAAACTATTAAGGTACTTCGATCCGATCGAGGTGGTGAATATTTGAGCCAAGAATTTGTGATCATCTTAAGAGTTGTGGAATCATTTCAGAACTCTCTCCACCTGGAACACCACAATGGAATGGTGTGTCTGAAAGGAGGAATAGAACTTTGTTGGACATGGTTCGTTCTATGATGAGTCAAGTTGAGCTTCCTTTATCCTTTTGGGGACATGCACTAGAAAGCTATTTGCTTTCACTATAAACAGAGTTCCTACCAAATCGGTTCAAAAGACCCCATATGAGATGTGGCATGGAAGAAAACCTAGTTTGTCTTTCATGAAGATTTGGGGTTGCGATGCATATGTCAAGAAGTTAACTTCCGACAAGCTAGCACCTAAATCTGATAAATGTGTTTTCGTGGGATATCCTAAGGAAACCAAAGGATACTATTTCTACAACCGAAACGAGAACAAAGTGTTTGTTGCTCGAAATGGTACTTTCTTAGAAAAAGAGTTTCTTCGCAAAGGAACCAGTGGGAGTAAAATAGATCTCGAAGAAGTTCGAGAACCCGAAAACAACATTGAACCAATGGTAGAAACTGAACCAAGTTCACAAACCGTTGTGGAACCGGTACAAGATGCACAAGTTCCTCGCCGAAGTGGTAGATCACGATCCGAACCCGAGAGATATGGATTTCTCGTTACGGAAAGTGATGAACTGGAGTTAATCGAAAATGATGAACCCACTTGCTATCAAGAAGCGATGTCCGCTCCGGATTTGGAAAAATGGCAAGAAGCCATGAAGTCCGAATTACAATCCATGGCTGATAATCAAGTTTGGAACTTGATTGATCCACCCGAAGGTGTAAAAACCATAGGGTGCAAATGGGTTTTCAAGAAGAAGACCGACATGGATGGGAAGGTGCACACCTATAAGGCTAGGCTAGTAGCTAAGGGATATAGCGCACTCATGGCATTGACTATGATGAAACCTTTTCGCCTGTAGCTATGCTTAAGTCTATTAGAATTTTACTTGCCATAGCCGCATATTATGACTATGAGATATGGCAAATGGATGTCAAAACGGCTTTCTTAAATGGGAAGTTACTTGAGGATGTATACATGATACAACCTGAAGGTTTTGTCAATCCAGAAAAATTCTAACAAGGTGTGTAAGTTGCAGAAATCCATTTATGGATTAAAGCAAGCTTCAAGGAGTTGGAATCTACGTTTTGATGAAGCAATCAAGGAGTTTGGTTTTATCAAGAACGAAGATGAACCTTGTGTATACAAGAAAATTAGTGGGAGCGTGGCACTATTTTTAGTGTTGTATGTCGACGATATCTTACTCATTGGAAATGACGTTCCTGCACTAGAGAATGTCAAGTCTTGGTTGGGAAAGTGCTTTTCAATGAAAGATATGGGCGAAGCCGCATATATCCTTGGTATCAAGATTTATAGAGATAGATCTAAGAGGATGATTGGTTTAAGTCAAAATACTTACATTGACAAAATTCTTAGAAGATTCCAAATGGAAAATTCTAAAAGAGGAAACTTGCCAATGTTGCATGGTATATCTCTTAGAAAGAATCAAAGTCCTAAGACTAATGATGAGCGAAAGAGAATGAATGGTATTACATATGCTTCGGCAATTGGGTCTATCATGTATGCTATGTTATGTACTAGACCCGACATCTCGTGTGCTCTAAGCATGACGAGTAGGTACCAATCGGATCCCGGCGAACCACATTGGATAGCAGTCAAGAATATCCTTAAGTACTTACGAAGAACTAAGGATGTATTCTTGGTTTTTGGAGGAATGGAAGAAGATCTTGTAGTAAAAGGCTACACAGATGCTAGCTTCCAAACCGACAAAGATGATTTCGCATCGCACTGGATTTTTGTTTACGCTTAATGGAGGAACCGTGAGTTGGAAAAGTTCCAAGAAAAGTACCGTCGCTGATTCTACAACCGAAGCTGAGTACATAGCGGCATCCGATGCAGCTAAGGAAGCGCTTGGATCAAGAAGTTCATTAGTGATTTGGAAGTCGTTCCAAGCATCGAGACCCTATTGAACTTTACTGTGATAACAATCGTGTCATTGCACAAGCAAAGGAACCAAGATCACACCAGAGATCCAAACACATACTTCGACGTTTCCACATTATCCGTGAGATATGTGAAAGGGAAGACGTTAAGATATGCGAGTAGACACTAATGACAACGTGGCGGACCCATTAACTAAGGCTCTCCCGCAAGCTAAACATGATGGTCATGTTAGGTCCATGGGTATTCGATACATGGTAGATTGGGCCTAGTGCAAGTGGGGAGGCTGTTGGTGTTATGCCCTAGGCCTATGATTGATAGACTTATGTGTTGACATTATTTAATATTATATGAGATGTTTATTATTTGATTATTATATGTTTTGTATATTTGTTTATAATAATCTCTATCCCTAATTATTAAGAGAATAAATTAGTATAATTGTCAATGGATAATCATGTGATGATTATATGCATAAGAGATGCACATTGAAATTATAGGTACTTGTTAGAGAACAAGTGATCGGACATGACCCGCATGAGATTTATGTCATGGTCAAATGTCATACTTAAATCTCATACGGTTACTTCATTTATTTCCTAGACCTAAGATTATCGTAACCTTACATATGATGAAAGTCATGTTTGATTTTAGTCAAACGATATCTTAACACGATATCTATAAAGACTATCATTGGCATGATCGGATTCATGATGGGAAGGATGATAAGTCAAGAAGGAATTTGTCCCTCGGAAGAGAGATGTTATGCTTGGGCCCTCGATGAGTGATAATGATGAAAGTGTATGGCCGTACCCCAATATGATTGGAATTATCATTATACTCAAGAATCGAGAAAGCATTGAACAATAACAAGTTGACAAGGACCATGACTTGTGTTCAATATAACATCGTGAGACAAAGGGATAAATGGAAGTACACCATTGGAAACGTGAACTCTTACGTTGCATTATTTGGGTAGACATAATGGCTTGCTAGAGTCCGCTTATGTCTTATGAGGTTTGATATGATCGAACTCATTGCCAACATAATGTAATCCTATTGGGTCACACACAACTAGAATGAATTGGTTAAACCGGAGGAAGAATAGTTGAGAGTTTCTGTATCTGGCTATATATACCGCGCGACATATTAAGCCAATGGCTTAATATACCGCGCTTGACATATCCAAGCCCGTACGCGTTTTTAACGGCTTTGTCTCTCCTAATACGATTAGGAGAGGTATTCTTACTATTGTAGTATAAATACAAGGGTTCTGTCAGACCTAATACCCTAGCCGAAATTTTCAATCAAAATTCACAACAAAATACTCTCAATATTCTTCAAGGTTTAGATCTAGCAATCATCAAGAAATTGTTCTTGGATTCATTCAAAGGTGTGGATACCAAAAGAGGGTCTTCGCTCGTTCATCGATCAAGGCCTAAAGTTCAAGCAAGTTGAAGAACGAAGTTTGTGATTCGATATCACATAATCAAAATCGTTCGATAGCTCAAGACCGGAAAGCGTTTCAAGGTTGGTTTAATTCTATCTCATAGGAATTTAAATTAATTGTATTGAACGGATCCTAGGGCTTCTTGGGTTTTATGTTTTAATGCTTAATTCCGCTGCGCATGGACCCGTAAAACCCAACAGTTTAGTCTTCCAAAGGCAGTTTGAAGATAACTCCACCTACCGCCTTACTAGGATGGATCTTGAACAAACCAAACAACATGCCAATGAGTCCTTTGCTGAATTTTCTAGAAGATGGAGACTCAAACTCACTGAAATCGTTGAAAGGCCTACTCTCAAAGAGCAAATCCACATCTTCCTTCAATACCTCCGTGATGAATTTCAAGAGAAGCTCGCCGGTAATTACTTTCCTAGTTTCAATGAACTCCTCGTGTCCGGAATTAGGGTTGACGACTTCCTAAAAAGCAAAAAGAGGGAAAGTAACTTCCGCTACAACAAACCCGCTACAAGTAAGGATGCTTCAGTCAATGCCATTGCAGTCAACCGCTCCAACACCGGCAAGTATTCTGCTGTTCCTCCTCCCGAAAAGAAAAAGAGGCACTATGACAAAATTGAAGGAATCACTCAAGAAGAACTCTTCGATGTGCTTGTCCAGAATGAAAAGATCAAACCAAGGGAAGGTGGTCCTCCGAAAGATATGGGTCCAAATCATGCTCATCACTTATTCTGCAAGTACCACAACTTCACCGGCCACGACACCAACTCCTGCCACCACTTGAAGGACATCATCCAAGACCACTTTGACAATGGAGATCTAGAACGTCCCAACGTCATCACCAATCTTCTCCCTCGTACTCCATGAAGAAGATGAAGCTCCAAGAAGAAATCTACACTTACCACTTTGGGCTACAACTATCCTCTCCCTTTCTCCTTTGATAGAAGTAGATTAGGTTTTAAGTTTCCAAGTATGAACTCGAAGAGTCGTTCTGTCTTTCTAGTACTTCTCACCCTCTCTAGTTTGTGTCCTCTAAACTATCGAGTCTGTTCTTAAATTTTTCGATTAATCAAAGTTATCTTCTTTTCCTAAACACTTTCCCTAAGGTTGTTTTACCTCATGAATATCATTTAATTCATGCAAAAATAATGGACCCTCCATTCCCTAAATCATCGCAAAAAAAAATAGAGACTTCTAAGCGAGTTTAAGAAGCAAGTTATCATTAGGAGGCTTATGGGCTAAACATTACCCCTACTGAAAGTCAAAGATCAACAAGCGAAGAAAGCCAAAGGTGTTGCTGTCAACCTTCATCCCAAGAAGAGTGGGGCTACTCAATTCAAAGCTTTGAGAGTACAAAAAAAAAGAGGAAAAAAAAAAACTCTCAAGCTTTCATCACCCCCACAACAAAGGTGAAAACTCAAATGCATGAAGGACTCTCCCACAAAGAAGAAGAGTCAAGTGATACCAAAGAAAAGAGGATTCCTCAACATCCTCTTATAACAAGTGAAGAAGACTTTCAGTATCAAGAAAAATGTTTACCCTTAAGTCATACTAATGATTGGCTTTCTCCTCAAACTTATTTAGAAACTTCTAGATGATGCACGATTCATTAAAAGGTAGAATAACTTTTCTAGATCCTTGAGCCAAGTAACGTTTCTTGTTGAGTCTAGGGGCTTCCTGTTAGCCACTCTCATACACACTCTTGAAATCCAAGCATCAAAACTGGGGCTTCCTCACCTTTTCTACTCCGGTCAATCTCTATTTCAACTCCTCAAAATAATCAAATATGCATTAGGAGCTTCCCTCTTTACTTCTCACTCTCATCATTAGAGAATACACTTATTCAAAGAATCGATGCTTGGATCACCTTCCAAAGAATAGAGTTCATCTCTCCTCAACTAACTTGAAATCTCATTCCTCTCTCCTCAATGAGATTCTTCCAACTGAGTTCTCTTCGAGTACACATACTTTTCAAAAAAAAATGGCTCGCTAGGTTGAAAACTCGTAAAGAGCGGCCTAGGCAAAAGTTAGAGCACAAAAAAAAGGAAAGGCGCAAAAGAGATGCCCGCTAGATTGAAAACCCGAAAGGGCGGTCTAGGCAAAAACCAGGGTGCACACTAAGAAAAAAAAATCAAAGGTCAAAGGGAGAGTATTCTTCAACCTTCTTCACCGGACGTCATTCGATCCTCTTCAAATCAAACCAACAAGGAGAGTCTTCTTCAATCACCTTCAAATCAAGAGAACAGCTTCACAAGCTTGTTCACAAAGTCATCTACCACTTGCAAGCAACTTGGGGCTTGAGACACCAAAGGGCCTTGGACATAAAGCCATTACGACAGTCGACAGATGTGTAGTCGTTTGCCTCCTAGAGACACGACTCAAGGAGAAGTAAGAATGAAGATTCTCAACAGACCTAGATGTGTTCACACAAGGATACTCATCGAACGAAATTCTACAACAATACAGCCTCGCTGACTAGCAACAGATTCTGCAAAACCTGATTTGGTCCCAACTTGTCAAACACAATTTCACTCATATATTTCACCCCTCTCAAATACAAATCCATACAAATGTCCCTAAATTTCCATATACCATATACTTATACATAAACTCACCACCAAAATGTCCGACCGGCCATTTACACGAACAGACGTGAGCACCACCACATAAGTCCAGTTGAACAACTAAAATCTGGAAAATCTACTTGGAATTTTTATGTGCTGACAGGTACAGAAAGGTAAGAATCATTCGGGTCTATCCGAGACCATATCCATATATCCTTGCATTACAGGGGCCGATAGAACCTTCATCTCAACCGACAACTTCAAGTCCGTGACCTCGGCGACATCAACAAAGTCTGTGACGGCAGCAACTTCAAGTCCGTGACCTCGGCGACAACTTCAAAGTCTGTGATGGCAGCAACTTCAAGTCCGTGACCTCGGCGACAACTTCAATGTCTGTGATGGCAGAAACTTCAAGTCTGTGACCTCGGCGACAACTTCAAAGTCTGTGACGGCAGCAAACTTCAAGTCCGTGACCTCTGCGACATCAGCAAAGTCTGTGACGGCAGCAAACTTCAAGTCCGTGACCTCGGCAACAACTTCAAAGTCTGTGAGGGCAGCAAACTTCAAATCTGTGACCTCGGCATCAACAAAGTCTGTGATGGCAGCAACGACAACAAAGTCCGTGACCTCGGCAACAATGGCAACGTCAGTAACCTCAGGCGGCACACTTCAACAACTTCGTCAACAAACAGGTATCTTGAGAATTGGGTCATGTCTTTTGATTCCTCAGTATGATTTTACCTTTTCAAAAACAAATCCCTCTTCAATTTTTCAAAAAAAAATACTTTTCAAAATACCTAAAATAGTCTTTTTAGTGTTTTGGAGTCGAACTACGTTTGGTCTGATTCTCTCTTAGAAATACGTAGGCAGCCGTGCGGCACAACCATCCCAATGTTCAGAATGATGTCTTTTCTATCGACGACACTTCTTCTTTCATAAGACCTGTCGCCAAGGGGCTCTGTAGACACCCCATTCTGAACCAATAATTCATGATTACACTACTCTTAATCTCTCTTTTATGTTTTGATGAAAGCATATCAGTTTCGTCATGTTTCGTTAAGTTTCTAACTAACCTCGTTAGTTTTGGACCTAACTGACTAACGGAATAAATTGAAGAGGACAAAATAGTCAAATGACTAGTTATCTCGCGCGAAATAACGTGTCTCGCGCGAGATATCCCCTCGACAGGATGTGCAGAAATCACTCTCCTTCTCCGTTTCAACCTCTTTTCTTGATAAACCTCATCTAATCCGGTTCTCCAATCAAATTTGAGTTCTGGAAGCTTCCTATGAGTGTTTTACCTCTCCACCTCTACCTCTTAAACCCCTATAAATTCTTGGTGACTTCCACTGTTTCAGAGGTCCAGAATTCCACACAACACACACAATTTGTTGGTTTCTCTCCACGAAAGATTCCTTCAAATCACTCACAAAACCTCCCTTAAATCAACTAAAGTTTGTTTATCAACCTTATTGATCAACAAACATCCAAACCCGAATCAAGGATTGAGGCGAAGCTCTGTCCGCATCAAGATTTGACTCTCATATTGAGTCGAAACTCTGCCCTAATCACTTCTCGATCGAAAAGACATCTTAGAACCACGTTCTAAATCAAACACTCCCCAAACGCTAGATAAATTCCTATACTTTTACTCTCTTCTTCTCAATCTCTCTCTATTGGCTTTTAGAGTGGTGTAATCCCATCAAAAGGATTGGCCTAGAGTCCCTTCAATCGATGAAGGCGATCTCGAAGCATACAATCCGACATTCCCAATCAAGAAATTGATTAGGGTTTGCTTGTTTTCTTTAATTATATATATATATTGTAAAGATTGAAAATCTCTCTTTTCTTTATCAAGACCGATCTCCGGATTGGGTGAAATGGATGCTCCTTGACCTACCCATTTCATAACCTAAGCCCCGAACCCAAATCTCTTTCAAAATGGTTTTTCTATGTTTCCAATCGAATAAAATAGGTGGCGACTCAAAAAGATAAAATTCTTTTCTCACAACGCTACAGGGCTCCTCGATGAATGTTGTTGATGAATGTGTGGCCACACTCAAGTGATTTGATAGAGATAATATGCATTTGGATTATCAACATATTCGGAATCGAGAAAGCATTGAACGGAATGAGTTGACATAGACCATGACTCATGTTCAATTGAACATCGTAGACAAAGGGATTATGACATTTGATCTATCGAGGAATCAAGCTTTGATGTTATATTATTTGGATGGATATAATGGTTTGCTAGAAACCACTTATCTCTTGTGAGGTCATATTTTGACTCACTACAAACGTAATATAATTCCTTTTGGGTCACACACAAAGAACGAATTTGATTCTGACTGAAACTTGGAATTTTGGCTTGGTATACCGTGCGACATACTTGGCCACATTGGAAAATCGTTTTCTGGCCTGTTATACCGCGTGACATATCTTGCCAGTCGTTGGGCACGACTCATGCTCCTGAGCACGAGTCATTCCCAAAATCGTCACGACTGATTTTTGGGGTACGATTCGTATCACGAGTGATTTTGGCCTGGCACGACTCGTTCCCTTGGACACGACTCGTTCCCGTAGCGAATTTTAGCCCGTACGCGGTTCTAAGGCCGGATTGTTTTTATAGTTTGACAAGGTTTCTACCCTAAGTGTTAGGGGATTTATATGGGATATAAATACAAACTTTGGGCAGCCATAAAATCTCAATCACCTCCATACATCATTGTTCTAGATTTATGAAATCCTAGGCCTTGATTAATCCAATAGTTTTTGCCATTGATTATTGAAATTGTTTCAATAATTGGGAAGGATCATCTAGCAATCCAACAAGAAAAGTTCTTGGTTCGTTCGCGTGTGGATCACAATCAGAGGGAGGTTGCTTTATCTCCTAAAGCTTGAAGGAATCCATTGTTGATTTCATCACAAAGGTTTTGAACAAGGAAGAAGAAGATCTGATTCGACATCAAAATTCCAAGGCTTGAATTTTGAGATCGATTTTGACAAACCAAATCGCATTTGAGGTATGTAATTCTATTTCATGGTTTTTTCTAATCTCTTCATGCTAGACATATCTAAGGGTTAGGATTTTGATGTTAACTTGTTAAATTTCCGCTGCATTTGTAACCCCAAAACCCAACAGTGGTATCAGAGCCCTGTCTTGCCATGATTTGGATTGAAATTGTATGCTAGATTTAATTGGATTATTTGCTACCATGCCATATGAAATAGATCAAGATTCCATGTGTTTTGTTTTTATGAAAAACAAGTATATATGATATGCCGTGTTCATGATTTATGATAAATTAATTAGATTAGTTTATCATATAGGTTATTGATCTATTAATATGATTATGTAGATTTGTAATTTCTCAAAATTGAAATCAAATTGTTTGTATGATATTTTGTGAAGCCCTATATTCATGATTATGTTCACATGAGATCTATATTACAACCATGTGATGTTTGTTACATGTTGAAAACCTTCTAAATATTTGAGTCTTATGTCATTCCTTGACTAGAACACTTGTGAAATTTTAGGCTATTTTGATGTTGTTTCAGCCACAATTGGGTGCATCATTATATCTTAATTTGTGATCAAGATGAGATAATGGTTGATGTAGTTTTGGCCATAGTCAGGTGCATCATTCCGTGTCTCATATGTTTGAAAAAGGTTTTGACTTAATTGGTGCTTTCAAATGAGATTTGACCCAAGGCATAGATGAGATTTACAACATGTTTTTGACATATGATGTCTAAGGAAATCTCATAAAAGATCTAAGAGTCATATAGTGATATGATTGATGTTTCTACCTAAATAGCTTGATTTCGGGCATTAGCTCAGTTAAACCGGAATTTAGTGAAATATGGATCTTAGCCTACTATGATTATATGATACATATTTGTATGTGAAGGTGTATAATTTAGTGGGAGTATTTATGAAATACATTTTTGTATGTGAAAGTGTATAATTTAGTGGGAGTATTGATAAATGTGTTGATACTTATGTGTTTCACTGTTTGCATATTTTATTGTATAATGGCTAATCACAATAATCAACCCCTGTCACTGCGATCAGTCCTTGAGAAGGACAAGCTTGAGGAGAACGGTACAAATTATTCTGATTGGATCAGAAGCCTTAGAATTGTTCTAAAGCAAGAGAAGAAATTGTACGTTCTCAATGAACCCATTCCACCTCAACCTGCTCCAAATGCTCCTAGGACTGATAGGGATGCACATAAGAAACATAATGATGATTCTATGGATGTTGCATCCCTTATTCAAGCCACTATGTCTAAGGCTCTTCAGAAGGACCTTGAGCACATAGATGCAGCATTTGATCTTGTTGAGCGCTTAAAGGAAATGTTCCAAGTGCAAAACGATAGGTATGATGTGTTTAAGTCCCTTACTGCATGCAAGATGCAAGAAGGGCAATCGGTGGGAGCTCATGTCCTTAAGATGAAGGGTCACATTGAGTGTCTCGATAGGCTTGGAAATCCGTTGAGTTAGGAACTCGCCACGGATTTGATATTGAATTCATTGCCTGAAAGTTATAGTCATTTTATTATGCACTATCACATGACTGGCATGGATAAGAATCTCTCGGAATTTCATGCGATGCTTAAGCCCGCAGAGATGAATATCAAGAAGCCTAAAACCGATACTGTGTTAATGGTTAACAAAGGTAAAGGGTTCAAGAAAGATGGCAAAGGTAAAGCAAGTGTTGCTAAACCTAAGGCAAAGGTTGCCATTGCCAAAGAGGCTCCCAAAGCATCTCAAAAGGATGCGGTTTGCTACCATTGCCAAGAGGTTGGTCATTGGAAGCGCAACTGCAAGTCTTACAAGGAAGGCCTAAAGGCGAAGAAGGGCAATGCGACTGCTCCTGATTCAGGTATCTATATGATAGATATTTTCATTTCTGTTTCTAGTTCATGGGTATTAGATACCGGATGTGGATCTCACATTTATTTAAATGTGCAGGGACTGAGAAATAGGAAGCTTCTCAAACAAGGTGAAGTTGACCTACGTGTTGGGAATGGATCAAGAGTTGCTACATTAACCGTAGGGACATATGATGTAACATTACCTAGTGGCTTAGTACTTGTTTTGAACAATTGTTACTATATTCCGGATTTGAGTAGGAATATTATTTCTGTTTCTTGTTTGGATAATGAAGGGTATAATTTTCTTATTAAGAATAAGAATTTTTATATTTACTTAAATGATATGCTTTATGGTATTGCACATTCATTTAATGTCCTTCATGTTCTTGATGTTGATGAGAAACAAAATAGTGTTGAAAATGTTTATCATGTGGACAAGAAGTCTAAACCGAATGACGTGAACAACTCGTTCATGTGGCATTGCAGGCTTGGTCATATAAACGAGAAATGAATTTCTAAACTCAAGAAAGATGGAATGTTAGACTCACATGATTATGAATCATATGAGATATGCGAATCTTGTTTATTGGGCAAAATGACCAAACCACCCAACACTAAGAGTAGTGAAAGGGCTAGTGACTTATTGGGCCTAATACATACTGATGTATGCAGACCAATGAGAAGCATTGCTATGGGAGGATTTCGGTATTTCATTACATTCACCGATGACTTATCTAGATATGGCTATGTCTATCTAATGAAGTCAAAGAGTGAATCGTTTGAGATGTTTAGAACATTTCAAAATGAAGTAAAAAATCAACTTGGCAAAACAATTAAAGCACTTCGATCCGATCGTGGTGGTGAGTATTTGAGCCAAGAGTCTGAGAATCATCTCAAAAACTATGGAATTGTTTCAGAGTTGACTCCACCCGTAACGCCACAATGGAATGGTGTTTCCGAGAGGAGGAATAAAACCCTATTAGTTATAGTTCGTTCGATGATGAGTCAAGTAGACCTTCCTATATCCTTTTGGGGACAAACATTAGAGACTACTGCGTTCACACTGAACAGAGTCCCTACTAAATCGGCTCCTAAGACCCCACATGAGATGTGGCATGGAAGAAAACCTAGTTTATCTTTCATGAGGATTTGGGTTTGCGAAGCTTATGTGAAGAGACTTGTCTCTGATAAGTTAGAACCTAAATCCGACAAGGTTATTTTCGTTGGTTACCCTAAGGAAACCAAAGGGTATTATTTTTACAACCGCAAAGAGAACAAAGTGTTTGTTGCTCGATCACTACAAGAAACTGGTGCTTTAGCGACGAAAGCATTCCATCGCTAAATAGCGACGGAAATTATGCTATAGCGACGGAATAATTTTGGCGTCAGATTTACCGACGGAATTTATTTCTGTCGCTAAATTCCGTCGCTAAAACGAATATTCTTCGAATATTCGTTTATTTACCGCCACTAAATTGGCGTCAACTTTACCGACGGAATATTCCGTCGCTATCTCTTTATCAGCGACGGAATTATTCCGTCGGTGAAAGGTTATTATTTTTTATTTTTTTTTAATCAGCGACGGAATTATTCCGTCGGTGATTTTAATATTTAATTTTTAATTATTTTTGATTAATCAGCGACGGAATAATTATGTCTGTAAAAATTAAATATTTTTTATTTTTTTTTAAATAAAACCAGCGACAGAATATTTCCGTCGGCGATTAATTAATTTTTTTTAATTTATCACCGACGGAAATATTCTGTCGCTGATTATTAAATTTAATTTTTAATTATTTTTATTTAATCAGCGACGGAATAATTCCGTCGGTGATTAATTAATTTTTTTTTAATTTATCAGCGACCGAAATATTCCGTCGGTGATTATAAAATATAATTTATAATTACTTTTAGAACTAATTAATAAAATAACTAACTGAAAACATTAAAAAATTTAACTGAAACGTTAGAAAATTGACTGGAATTTCAAAAAACTAACTGAAATTTTGAAAAACTAACTGAAAACGTTAAAAAACTAACTAGAAACGTTAAAAAACTGATTGAAATTCTAAAAAACTAACTGAAAACGTTATACCCTATACCATATACTATATATATACCCTATACCATATACTATATACCCTATACACTATACCCTAAACACTATACGCTATATGCTATACACTATACCCTATAACCTATACAATATACCAAATACACTATACCCTATACCCTATACATTATAAACTATACACTATACCCTATACACTATATCCTATACCCTATACCCTATATACTATACCCTATACTCTATACCCTATACACTATACACTATACCCTAAACCATATACTATATACCCTATACCATATACTATATATATAGCCTATACAATATACTATATACCCTATACACTATACCCTATATACTATACACTATACACTATACCATATACACTATACACTATACCCTATACCCTATACACTATACCGTATACACTATACACTATACCATATACCCCATACCCTATACACTATACCCTATACCCTATACACTATATCATATACCCTTTACCCTATACCCTATACACTATACCCTATACCTTATATACTATACCCTATACCCTATACACTATATACTATACCCTATACCCTATATACTATACCCTATACCCTATACACTATACACTATACACTATACATTTTAGCCTATACCCTATTCCCTATACCCTATACCCGATACCCTATACACTATACAGTATACACTATACCCTATACCCTATACACTATACCCTATACCCTATATACTATACACTATACCCTATACTATATACTATATACACTATACCATATATTATATATATACCCTATACAATATACTATATACCCTATACACTATACCCTATACACTATACACTATACACTATACCCTATACCCTATACCCTTTATACTATACCCTATACCCTATACACTACACCCTATACCCTATACCCTATATACTATACCCGATACTATATATCCTATACACTATACACTATACACTATACCCTATACCCTATATACCATATACCCTATACACTATACACTATACACTATACACTATACACTATACCCTATACACTATACCCTATACACTATACCCTATACCCTATATACTTACCCAATACCCTATACCCTATACCCTATACCCTATACCTTATACACTATATCCTATACCCTATACCCTATACCCTATGTACTATACCCTATACCCTATACACTATACACTATACCCTATACCCTAAATACTATACCCTATACCCTATACACTATACCCTATACCCTTTACATTATACCCTATACCCAATATACCCTATACCCTATACACTATACACTATACACTATACACTATACACTATACACTATACACTATACCCTATACACTATACCCTATACCCTATACCCTATACACCATACCCTATACTCTATACCCCATATACTATAGCCTATACCCTATACACTATAAATTATACCCTATACCCTATACCCTATACACTATACCCTATACCCTATACATTATACCCTATACCCTATACATTATACCCTATACCCTATACACTATACCCTATACCCTATATACTATACCCTATACTCTATACCCTATACACTATACACTATACCCTTTACCCTATACACTATACCCTATACCCTATATCCTATACCCTATACACTATACACTATACACTATACCTTATACCCTATACACTATACCCTATACTCTATACACTATACACTATACCCTAAACATTATACTATATACTATACCCTATACCCTATACACTATGCACTATACCCTATACCCTATACCCTATATACTATACCCTATACCCTATACACTATACCCTATACCCTATACACTATACCGTATACCCTATACCCTATATACTATACCATATATCCTATACCCTATACACTATACACTATACCCTATACACTATACCCTATACCCTATACCCTATACCCTATACCCTATATCCTATACCCTATACTCTATACCCTATACACTATACTCTATACCTTATACCCTATACACTATACCTTATACCATATACCATATACACTATACACTATACCCTATACACTATACCCTATACCCTATAGGGTATATGGTATAGGATATATGGTATAGGGTATAATGTATAGTGTATAGTGTATAGGGTATAGGGTATAGGGTATAGTATATAAGGTATAGGGTATAGGGTATATGGTATAGTGTATAGGGTTTAGGATTTAGGGTTTATGGTATAGGGTATAGTGTATAGGGTATAGTGTATAGGGTATAGCGTATGGATATAGGGTATAGGGTATAGTGTATAGTGTATAGGGTATAATGTATAGTGCATAGGATATAGGGTATAGGATATATTATATAGGGTATAGGGTTTCGGTTTTAGGGTTTAGGGTATAGGGTTTAGGTTTTAGGGTTTAGGGTTTAGGGTATAGGGTATAGGGTATAGTTTATAGGGTATAGGGTATAGTGTATAGGGTACAGTGTATTGGGTATAGGGTATAGGGTATAGTGTATAGGGTATAAGGTATAGGGCATAGGGTATAGGGTATAGTGTATAGGGTATAGGGTATAGTGTATAGGGTATATGGTATATGGTATAATGTATAGTATATAGTGTATAGTGTGTAATGTATAGGGTATAGTGTATAGGGTATAGGGTATAGAATATATTGTATAGGGTATAGGGTATAGGGTATAGTGTATAGGGTATATGGTATAGAATATAGGGTATAGGGTATAGGGTATAGGGTATAGTGGTTAGGGTTTGGTGTATAGTGGTTAGGGTTTAAGGTTTAGGGTGTAGGGTATAGGGTTTAGGGTTTAGGGTTTAGGGTTAAGGGTTAGGGGTTAGGGTTTAGGGGTTAGGGTTTAATGTTAGCGGTTAGGGTTTAGTGTGTAGGGTTTAGGGTTTAGGGTTTAGGGTTTAGGATTTAGGGTTAAGGGTTTAGGGTTTAGGATTTAGGGTGTAGGGTGTAGGGGTTAGGGTTTAGAGTTTAGGGGTTAGGGTTTAGGGGTTAGGGTTTAGGGTGTAGGGTTTATGGTGGTGGTAGTAGCGGCGAAATAATTATGTCGGTGTTAATTAGATTTTTTAAAATTTGTTTAGCTCTATTTTTATTTATTTTACTTTATGATTTATTTATTTTTCAAAAATAATATTTATTGACTCATATTTATATTTTTGAGAGTGATTTAAAATAATTTTATTTAAAATAATTTTCATGTTTTATATAAATAAAAATAATGATATTTAAAATAATTTTCATGTTTTATATTAAATTAAAATTAATTAACCTCAGCGACGGAATATTCCACCGCTAAATATTAATTCTAGCGTCGGAATTTAAATTCCGCCGCTGTTATTAATATTTAGTGGCGGAATATTCCGTCGCTGAGGTTAATTATAAATAAAAATCTCATCTCCTCAAAATCATTTACGCTCTAATTTCTCTTTCTCTTCGGTCTTCACACGCCACAACGATCTCTCTCTCTTCCCTCGCTCACGATCATCTTAAACCGCCGCCTCCACCCTCTCCGGTGACGAAGCTTCGCCGTCCACCATTTCCACCGTCTCCGTCTCGAGCTGCTGCCGACGACGCCGTCCTCTCCTCCGTCTCCGTCTCTCTCTCCCTCTCCACACCGAAAAAATCAACTACCCAGATTCTTTTCTTCTTCTTTCTTCTGGTAGTAATATCTAATCTGAGCTCAATTAATCTTGCACTTTAACTATGTGTAAATTTTGTCTATTGTTGCTCCTCATCTTTTCTCTACCAAGAATAATGTTGCAAGGAAATCAGTTAGCACAATCAAAGCCCTAAAAGAATCAGCCTAATTAAACTCAGTTGATTTAAGCTCAAATCATCTTTTTAGTATCACTCTTATAATAAATTCAGTTATTCGTCTGATTCACCCTCTACAACTGCCACTCTTGATCTAGGGCTTTCAATCCATAACCCCAGAGTTCATCTCTGTAAGATTTTGTATATTTTACAAATTTTAATCCAGTTAGTTAGCTCTTGAAGATTAATTGATTATTGGGTTACATTTGATTGCTCATTTGTCTGTTCTTGATTCCAAATGTGACTGCTCTGTTGTTGCTTTGCTTGATGATGTAAATTTGCATTTGGGTTTGAATTATATGGGGTATAGTTTATAAATGGAGGGATTTTTACTGGGTTAACTTCATTTTTCGAGTTCTACATTAAAGTTTTGATTTTTTTGCCTGTAAGTATAAAGAAAGTTGAGTTATAGGTCAAATGTTTTGTAAAGTAAGTTCCAGTTCATATGGGTACTTTAGATTCAGGTCTTATATTGTTAGAATTCTCAGTTATGATGGAAAGATT
Source organism: Adenophora triphylla var. japonica (assembly GCA_022495995.1). Taxonomy (NCBI): domain Eukaryota; kingdom Viridiplantae; phylum Streptophyta; class Magnoliopsida; order Asterales; family Campanulaceae; genus Adenophora; species Adenophora triphylla. Next base: position 197,818 of record JAFEMH010000002.1, read on the forward strand.
GGGCTACATTGTAAAAGCTGGGTGATTAAGCAAAATTCACTCGATTTATTGCGATTAGTTCTTTGTTCTTTGTTGTTCTTGCCCTAAGATGTGGGTACTCATACTTTTATCAAGGTGCCGAGCTGGTAATTCTTCGTAAGCATGAGGTTCTTAATACTACTAATTTGAATGGTACTTGCAATTTATATGATGGGAATTGGGTGTATGATGAAAAAGTTTAACTTGTTAGATGAGACTATTTTATTTTAAACGTGGCTTGCACTCTCGGTTTTTAATATTATGCCTTTATTTTCATTAGCTTTATGCCCCTATGTTCATATGTATATTACAAAGGAATTAGTGTCAACATGTTGCTATAACACTTCTCAGATTATAGTTTAAATATTTATCAATCTTGAAGTGATATGGGTGCATAGATTTCTTTCTTTGTGTCCATATGCGTTATTTTTATCTTAATTTGTGTTGCTTCTAAACAATTTGGAATTTGCATGCTTTGAATCCCTACTGTTGAATTTGCCTAGCATGTCTACCATTCCTTGGAAGGATGCTTACTTCAATTATACTTTCTATGGGAAAGTTAGGAACTTTAGCTAGAGAAAATAGTTGATCTGTTTTTACACTACAAAAGTTAATTATAGGATCGAGAATTTGTTCGTAACACCTCTATCTCACACCTAGGTAACAAACTAACAAGTACATTTACAGTAAAGACAAGAGGACTGGAGACAAAGTTCACCCCTTTCCCTAGAGCAGTAAGTTAAAGAAGAAAAATTGAAGGCAAAAGAAACAATAGCTAGAGAAATAAACAATCGTACTCATAATCAACACAATTACCACCAATAACATGAATGGTAAAAATGGAAAATGTGATGTATATAAATTAAGTTACTAAATATCTAATTTTAATAATTTCAACACCAATCAATACATTAGATAAGTTACTAAATATCTAATTTTCAAGTCTTTTAAAGTCAAAGGGGGAGGAAGGGGGGTTAATGTCTCAATAATATAACATATTCAACCGCACACTACCTTACTGGTGAGTATGAAGATGTGAATGCAGTAGGATTCGGAGGCCAGAGATAGAACACTTACAACCCGAATTGGAAGAATCACCCAGGGTTCAATTGGTCCAATCCGAATGGGGCGCAGCAGCCGCAGTTCGGTAATCAGTTCGGTAATCCGCGGGGTTTTATGCCGGTTCAGCAGTCCATGCAGTTAAGGCCACCTATGCAGCCACCGTTAGCTAAGCTAGCCAGAAAGAAGAAGAAGAAAGCCGCAACAAACAAGCCACCACAGGACGCCTACAGAAGATATGTTCCGCACATTGGCTCAAAGTATGAGCACCTTATCCAGCGGTCTTCAGCAGTATCAGCAGAGGACTGATACGAGTATCAGTGGTCTTGAGAGGCAGATGGGACAGATTGCAGATGCGGTGGGTAGATTGGAGGCCTCGGGATCGGGAAAGTTGCCATCAAGGGCGACGTAACCGAATCCGAATCAGAAAAACGTGAGTGCTGTAACACTGAGGAGTGGTAAGGAGTTGATAGACACAATGATCAACGAGGAACCGGAGCTAGAGGTTGAGAAGACTGAGCCGACAGAAAAAGTCGTGGAAGAGAAGGGTACTGCATCTGAGTCAATGCCACCAGTAGAGCCGTATGTGCCGTTTCCTCAAGCCTTGAGAGAGTCGAGGAAACCTGAGCCTGACAAGGCAATTTTTGATACTTTCAAGAGGCTTGAGGTGAACATTCCGTTCCTGGATCTTCTTCAGACTGTCCCGAGGTATGCCATGTTTCTGAAGGAGCTGTGTACCACTAAGAGAGACCAGAGGTTGAGGAGTCAGAAAAAGGCAAAGGTTCATGAGCATGTTTCTGCCGTTTATCAGAGGAAGTTGCCTAAGAAGTGCAATGATCCGGGGATGTTTGTGATCCCTATTTCTCTAGGGGATTCATCGGAGCACAAGGCAATGCTCGATTTGGGGGCTTCAATCAATGTGATGCCTTACACACTGTTTGAGAACCTAAAATTGGGGCCATTGCAAGACACCCGGGTAATTATACAGCTGGCTGATCGGTCCAACGCTTATCCGATGGGGTTAGTAGAGGATGTTCTCGTCCGGGTTGGTAAGATGATTTTTCCGGCTAACTTTTACGTGTTGGATATGGATTCTGATCCTAAGGCCCCCATTCTTCTTGGAAGGCCTTTCATGTCTACAGCTAGAACCAAGTTGGATGTGGCCAATGGTTCGTTGTCTATGGAGTTCGATGGGCAGGTCATGGAGTTCAACATCTTTGACTCCATGAAATACCCAAAGGACGTCCACTCCTTATGTTTCATGGATGTAATTGAGCCTGTGGTAGAGGATGTTTTTGAGGTGAGCAGCACCAATGATGATTTGAAGGCGGTTTTAGAGAATGCATTGGGGTTTGCGGAGTTGGATTTTGAAATTTCCGACACCAAGGAAGCGAATGAGCTTATCGTGTGATACTCCGGGGTATGTGAAGGTGCGCTAGAGATTCCGCTGTGGAAGCCCGTGCCATCTATTGAGAAGGCTCCCGAGCTCGAGTTGAAGATCCCTACCGAGGGGTTGAAATATGTTTACTTGGGAGAGAATGATACGTTGCCGGTGGTAATCTCAAGCAAGCTGAATGAGGTGCAGGAAGAGAAATTGGTAGAGGTGGTTCGGGCAAGGAAGGAGGCGATTGGGTGGACTATTGCCAATCTTAAGGGCATAAGTCCATCTTTATGTACACATAAGATTGTTCTGGAGGATGATGCAAAGCCGGTTAAGCAACCGCAAAGGAGGATGAATCCACCAATGATGGAGGTGGTAAAAAAGGAGGTGCTGAAGTTAATGCATATGGGGATCATTTACCCCATATCCGACAAGAAGTGGGTGAGTCCCACTCAAGGTGTTCCAAAGCGAGGCGGGATCACCGTCTCAATAAATCATAAGGGAGAGTTGGTGCCAATCCGGGAGCAAACGGGTTGGCGAGTTTGCATCGACCTTCGGCGCCTTAATGAGGTAACACGTAAGGATCATTTTCCCCTCCCCTTTATTGATCAAATGCTTGAAAGGTTAGCCGAAAGGGCGTATTACTGTTTTGTTGATGGTTATTCCGGGTATTTTCAAATACCTATTGCCCCGGAAGACCAAGAGAAAACTACGTTTACTTGCCCTTTTGGCACCTTTGCATATCGGAGGATGCCGTTTGGATTGTGTAATGCACCTGCGACTTTTCAAAGGTGTATGATGAGCATCTTTTACGACTTTTTTGAGAATTTCATGGAGGTCTTCATGGACGATTTCACTGTTCATGGAGACTCATTCGACCAATGCCTTGCTCACCTTGCTCTTGTCTTGGACCGTTGCATTGAAACAAACTTGGTTTTGAATTATGAAAAATGCCATTTTATGGTTGAGCAAGGCATTGTGTTGGGTCATGTGGTGTCAAAGAAAGGCATAGAGGTTGACAAGGCGAAAATTGATGGCATTTCTTCCCTTCCCTATCCCACTAATGTGCGTGAGGTCCGGTCTTTCCTCGGTCATGCGGGGTTTTACCGGCGCTTCATAAAGGATTTTTCAAAAATCGCCTCTCCTCTATGCACTTTATTACAAAAAGAGGTTGATTTTCATTTTGATGAGAGGTGTAAGGGAGCGTTTGATGAGTTGAAGTCTAGGTTGACCACCACCCCCATAATTCAAGCACCCGATTGGTCTCGCCCCTTCGAGATCATGTGCGATGCTAGTGATTATGCAGTTGGGGCTATTTTGGGTCAAAAGGTTGAGAGGGCATCCCATGTCATTTATTATGCTTCTATGACCCTCAATGATGCCCAAAGGAATTATACCACAACCGAGAAGGAGTTGTTGGCGGTTGTGTTTGCTCTTGAGAAGTTTCGATCATATCTTTTAGGCACCAAAGTCATTGTTTACACCGACCATGCTGCTCTTAAGTATCTTATGACCAAGAAAGAGGCGAAACCTAGACTTATTAGGTGGATCCTTTTATTGAGTGAATTTGATATCGAGGTGAAAGATAAGAAGGGGGCCGAGAATCTTGTGGCCGACCATTTGAGTCGTCTTGTGCTTAAAGAGGATGAGCCCTCTAATCATTGTTCAATTCGGGGTGTGTTTCCCGATGAGTCTCTTTGGGTGGTTCAGTCGTCTGCACCGTGGTATGCAGATTTGGTCAATTTTCTTGTGTCTCAAAAGTTCCCTCCGGGACTTAATAAATCTAAGAAGGATAAAATCTGGAGTGAGGCAAAATATTATGTGTGGGATGAGCCTTATTTGTGGAGGCATTGTGCGGACCAAGTGATCCGTAAGTGTGTAGCCGATAGTGAGATTCATTCTATCCTTAGATTTTGTCATGAGCATTGAAATTACCCGGGATCCGGCTCGCGCGCGGGGCCCCGTGCATCTCGCACTCGTCGCTGTTCGGGAAGTCGCCCGGATCCGAGAGGCAGCGCAATCGCGCCCCGGCATCTGGCTTATTCCGTTTTAGCGTTGCGTGTTGGAGGTGTCTCGCCGTGTTTTGCTTTGTAGAGTCGCCACGCCGTTTTTATTAAGCCCAAAACATTGAAAAGGGCATCGCTTAAAGATAATTTTAAACTGTTTTTGTGTGATGAGATTTTGAGTTCGGAGGTCAGATGACTCCCCGGGAAGAGAATATTAGAATATTAGAGCTCACCCGAGTAGCCTCGTAAAACGAGTCTTTCGGATACCCCTAATATCCTTTAAATGTTGTGTGTGTGTGTGTGCTTTTAAAAATGCATGTCAGACGGATGTCTACATTGTATGCTATGTATGGAAATGTATTGAAATAGTGTAGGAAGGAAGCCTTACCAATGTTGGTTCGTGTCTGTCTTCCGCTGGGGAATAGTGTTTGAGGTCGGAGTAGCGTTACGGTATGGATCGGGATTGCTTCTGAGGGACCGTTGTCTCGCGGACGCAGTTTCGGCGTGAGTTGAGGTTGCAGGCCGCGTTCGGCAGAGGTTCGGCGTGCGTGGGGATCGTCGGGATCACTCGGGCAGGTTCGGCGTGCGTGGTGGCAGTGAGTCACTCTGGGCGTAGTTTCGCGTGGTTTGGGATCGTCGGTTTGACTCGGAAAGAGCCGGGACACCGTGGAAAGACTGTGCAAGGCCTCTGAGTACCACGAGGGGCCTCGTAGTACCTCGAGAGTGCCTCGGGCAGCGGAGCGTCTCGAGCGCTCGGGAGGCTTCTGAGCACCACGAGGGGGCTCGAAGGCCTCCTAAGGATCCGAAAGGGGCCGGAATGCCTCGAAAGGACTTAGAGGGGAAGCCAAAAGGCCTAGGGAGGAAGAGAGAAGTGGGAGGAGTGTGAAAATGAGGAGGGGGAGCCCTCTATTTATAGTGCCAGATTAGGTGCAAAGAGGTCCGTACGGACCTCCTTGGTAATCCAGTATTTTGGTTTTCCTCGATTTGAGGGAATCTGTGATGATGGAGGAATATTTGCAATTATGGTGTCCCCTGAGCAATAAGGTCCGTACGGACCATCTTGCATGCAAAGAGGTCCGTACGGACCAACTCTGCAGGGGGGTAATCATTTTCCCCGGGATTTGGGGGAATATTGTGGACTTTAAGAAGATTCAATAATTATGACAACAAAGAGGTCCGTACGGATCAATATTGCTTTCCCAATTTCCTGAAAATTCCCGAAAGGTCCTTTTGTCCCTTTTTATCCCAGAAAGGCTCCTCCCTTGGTTTGGTTGGGGGTTTAGAGAGGGTTTTGAGTGAGAGGGGTCGCCGAGACCGTGCGTTGATGAGTCTCGCGGTGTTTCCCGTGTGTTTGAAAGGGTGTGATCCAGATTGGGGTACTTACAGAAGCCCTCGACGACGTCACTTATGAAAGAAGTGGGGTCGCCGATAAGATAAGTGGTCCTAACTGGATCGCGTGCAGGAGAGGAAGTGACCGTGGAGGTCAGCCGCGAGGACGCGGTGGTGTCCTATCAGGTGACCGCATTTAGGTCAGCAGGGCCGGACCCCGCGATAGGATTCCTACGTATCCCGGCGGGAATCAAGCCTCGGCCGTAGTTCGGGTGTAGGGTGAGTGTTTTGTGAATGCGGGCGTGGTGGTGCCCTCGAAGTGTCGTGTGACCGCCGAGGTCGGTGGTAAGGACGTGGTGGTGTCCCGGGTGACCGCATAGGTCGATGGCCGGACCCCGTGATAGGATTCCTACGTATCCCCGGCGGGAATCAAGCCTCGGCCGTAGTTCGCAGGTCGTGAATTGTGAGTGCGGGCGCGGTGGTGCCCGAAGTGTCAGGTGACCGCCGAGGTCGCGGTAAGGACGTGGTGGTGTCCTAAGATGTGGTGACCGCCGAGGTCAATTGTGAGGACGTGGTGGTGTCCTCGGGATGGAAATTTTACGATTTTCCTAATCGGGTGGTTTAAGGCCTTCCGGCCGAGATAGTTGTGAGGACTTGAATCGTCTTCTCGATTGCGGTTGGTGCCACGCCGGAGGACTTTGAATCGTCTTCCGCGATGTCACGCGAGGACTTTGAATCGTCTTCTACATGTTGCGAGGACTTTGAATCGTCTTCTAGCCGCGCGATGTAATGCGCGAGGACTTTGAATCGTCTTCTAGCCGCAGCTGATGTAATGCGCGAGGACTTTGAATCGTCTTCTAGCCGCAGCTGATGTAATGCGCGAGGACTTTGAATCGTCTTCTAGCCGTTAGCTGATGTAATGCGCGAGGACTTTGAATCGTCTTCTAGCCGCAGCTGATGTAATGCGCGAGGACTTTGAATCGTCTTCTAGCCGCATTTGTGGAGGCGTGGCCGCCTTGTGCTTCGAGAGGCGTAGATGCCTTTGTTTTTGCATGTCGAGTAGAAGGTCGGGACTTACGATGACCGCCGGTGCTTGCGTTGCCGTTGAAGTGGGCAAGGATGACGGCCGGTGATTGCTTCACCATTTGGCATTTTGGAGGCGCTTCGTGCCTGGGACTTGTACTCTGAGGTGTCAGCTCCTTCTCGTGCTTGTTTTGCCGCTGAGCGGGCAAGGATGATGGCGGTGTCGGGGATATGCAGCCTTGTATGACTTCCCTTTCGACTTGTCGGGAGGAGCTCGCTTACTTTGATGGCCGGTGCTTGCGTTGCCGTTGAAGTGGGCGAAGTTCGGGCTTACACCGACCGCCTGCTTGAATTGCTGGGATGCATGACCTTGTAGGGCCCTTTCGCCGGGAAGATGACTTCGACCTCTCGAGGGCCGCTGGCCGAGTTGTCGCTGAGCGCTGGAGGCGTCTTGTGCCTTGATATTCGCGCCGGGAGGTGTTGGCTCCTTATTGAATTGCCGTCGGGCATTTTGGAGGCGTCTCGTGCCTCGGATATTCGTGGCCGGGAGGTGTTGGCTCTCTTGAATTGCCGTCAGCGGGCATTTTGGAGGCGTCTCGTGCCTTGATATTCGCTGAGCCGAGGAGGTGTTGGCTCCTTCTTGAATTGCCGCTGACGGCCGGTGATTGAATTGCCGTTGAGCGGGCGAGGACCGGTCTTACGTTGACGGCCGGGTTGAATTGCCGTTGAGCGGGCGAGACCGGTCTTACGTTGACCGACGGCCGGTGGTTGAATTGCCGTTGAAGTGGGCGAGGACCGGTCTTACGTTGACGGCCGGGGATTGAATTGAAGGGTTAGGGACCATTCTGCACTTGGATTTGCTGGAAAAGGCCTTAGGATGCCTGGGCAAAGATTATAAGGGCAGTGAAAGTAATTTGGCCACCCCTTTGCAAAGAGGTCCGTACGGACCAACCTGGCCGCAAAGAGGTCCGTACGGACCACCTCGTTTTTTACAGCTCCTGTGTTTTGACCAGGTTTAAATGCCGAGCCCTTCCCCATTCCTTCTTCTTCCGTGCGTGAACCAGAGAGAGAGAGAGAGAAAATCCTCCATTGTTAACCAAAATCAACAATTTTTTGCTTGAATTGCTTGCCATGGCCGAAGGATCTCGAAGGAGTCGTCGTCAACGCAGCCAAGAGGTGGTCGAGCAACGGATGGAGCTTCAAAGAAATTGGATCTCGTTCGTTCCATCTTTCGAAGAACCCGATGTCTTGTATCCGAATCCGGAGGTGCACAATCGTCGCTCTATGAACGTCTGGGAGGTAAGAAATCTGCTCCGCTTGATTCCCTCGTCGAATTTTTGAATGCTAGAACTAGGTTTTAGTTTTTCGCATTTTTGAATTTTTTTGTTATTTTTTATGCCTTTTGTGAAATTCTTGATGAATTGTTGAAAATGGACATGTAAAAATTGTGGGTATGTGTATTTTGTGCGTAAATGTGTTGATTAGCTTTTATTTGTGAAAATAAAGTGCCTCTCTAATGAAATGCATGCTTTGGTGTTTTGTACCGTATGCTATTTATGTATGTACATTATGAGAAAAATTATCGTGTAGTGATAATTTTTGTGAAAAATGTGACATGTGCCGTGTTTTGTGACGGGTTTTGTCTGAAAGTGTGTGCCGTGTAGGGACGGATCTTTTAGAAAAATGTGTTATGCATATGTGTCGTGCCGTGTGTGCCATATTCTTGGGTGACGGACTTTGTGGGGAAAATATGTGCAATATGTGCCATGTTTTTGTGACGGGTTATATGTGCCTTTGCCGTGTTGGGACGGACCTTTTTTTTGAAAATGTGTCGTGTAGGGTTTAATCCCCCCCCCCTTTTTTTCTTTTGAGAAAATGTGTACAGTGTGTGCCGTGTTTTGTGACGGACTGCATGGGAAGAATTATATGTATAATGTATGTGAAAATTATGTGCAATATGTGCCGTGTTTTGTGACGGGTTATATGTGCCTTTGTTTTATATTAAGTACTGTGATTGACGTACCTTTGCTGTGTTTACCTGCAGGATGCGGGCTTATGGCCGGAAGGCCAAGAGGATGAAGACTCGGGGTCGCTCGAGGCCGTTGTTGAGCCGTGGCGCCGGATGCCCGATATTTCCGTGGACGGTAGGCCGAGTCCCGTGAGGCCGGGTCTACGCTTCGGCCCGGGGGTGTTCGTCGAGAACCCGGCCGGAGTTTCGACACGAGGAAGAACAAGAGCGTCTTCCTTGGCCTTTCGAGTACCGCGGGATACCACCCACACCTTCCATCTCGAGCCGGGAGAGGTGACGGTGACGCCGACCGACTTTGCCGCGATCACGGCTTTCCTTCAAAGGAGGGCCGATACGGTGGAGAGATATGATCTCCGATGTGGTGTCGACCGAGCCGCCGGGCTTTGAGCCTCGTCCTCGCAGGGGCCCGGGCATGTTGTATAGCGACGTGGAGCCGAAGATCACGGCCAAAGATTGGGCCTACATCCGGGTACCGGCCAGTGACGGCGGAGCAGCTTGGCGCGCTCCTTTTGTGGTATGCACCGTCCGAGACTTTGTTCTCGAACCACGCGACCGCGGCTCCCTTTGCTTTGTTGGAGAGCTTGATTGACCTCGGATAGGGTCTCGTGATATTGCTTGGGGCGAGGCGTGCTTGGCCGAGCTCTACTTCTCCTTGGACCGGTTTAGCCGGGTGCGCGCCCGTTGGCCTGTTTTGACTTTGCTTTGAGGTATGAGTTTATTGCCGTTTTTGATTTAGCAACTTGTCTTTTCTCCGTTTTCTTTTGCACCGAGCCTTTTCGTTTTTGTCACAGTGTGGTTTTATGAGGTTTTCCAAAGGCTTCCCGTGGGATAGAGATCCGGGCCGTTGCCGCGTACCCGCTATGTCGGGCCGGGCTCGCACGGCGAGGAAGAGGAGGACCAAGCAGAGGGAAGCTCACCATCGCCTACTGGGATGTGCAGGAGCCGTCTGGAGCGGGGTAGCCCTGAGGGGTTCATTTTGTTCCCGTGGGCTCGGTATGAGGGGGATGAGTTTGAGGGGGCTCCCGAGGTGACAGCCAGCGAAGATGCCGCGGGGCTCGACTCGCGATGTTATGTATCCTGGGAGCGGGTCTTCTCGGGCAAAGATGGCCCCTGTGCTTCCCGTGGCTCCGAGGGACCCTCCCTTTGGGATGCTTGATTCCCGGGACATGGACGTGCTCGATTTTGAGAGGTACCTCGCGGTGCTCTGCGCCGAGGAGTTCATTTTGTATGGAGAGGAGTACGGGGCCTTCGTGAGGAGGAAGCCGAGGACGCCGCAGTACCGGCGCGGGAGAGAGAGGCCGGCCCGCAGCTCCCCTGCAGGTTCCGATGCCGGGCCGGATTTCACGTACGTCCGCGGGGACGGATCGAGGAGGAGGGTGTCTCAGACTGCCCTCGAGCAGCTCCCGCCGCATACAGAGTGGACCCCGATAGATCGGTGAGTGTGCCGACTCTTTTCCATCTTGGCATCTTTTCCGTATTTTTCTTTTTGTTGTCGAGTATAACCGTATTGCCGAGCGTTTCCTTGGCCGCTTGTTGGTGCAGTCCCGGGAGAGCCTATGATATGCCGACTCGCCGTTACGTGGCGACGAGGTCGTTTGCGAAGAAGATGGCTTCGAAGATATCTTGCCGGGCTCACGACGCGTGCCGGCGTACGAGCCTATGCCTTCGAGGCATTCTCGTGGACGTTCCTCCGCCTAGAGCCGAGCCTGAGCCGCAGCAGAGGGGCCTTCGAGGGGGCGGCATAGCATGGATGCCGGACGTCTTCGGAGCCGCAGGCCTTCGAGGGAGCAGCCCTTTTATCGGGCTCATGCCTCCGCATGGCGCACAGGTGAGGGTTCCTCGTAGCCTTCTTTCTTTGATCCTTTCGCCGGATTTGATCCTTCCGAGTACTTTTCGTGGGAGCCTCCTGCGGTGCTCGGTATTCGACGACGAGGATGTGACGGGCGAGTTCGCCGGGATGCCCGACTTCTCTCGGGAGGACCTTGGCGAGGATGATGATGCCGAGGAGTCTCGATTAGTATTCATTTGCTTTCCCTCTTTTCATATCCCTCTTTTTTTTGTTTAGCAACAAACATTTATGGGTACCGTAATAAAACACTCGTATTTGCATGGCAAACAAAGATTTTATTTTAAGATGTAATGTCATTTTTGTGATTCCCTGGATTTGTCCTAGAAATTGTTGCTATTATTATTATATTTTGTGCATGCCACGTGAGCCGAGAGTGTGTTTGTGGGTAGTGTATGTTTGCCGAATGGCTTTGGCCAAGTTGTTTGGGCGCTTGGAGCAAGGTCCCGCCGAGGACAAAGGATTGTTGTACCGTTTGGCCGGGGAAATGGGTTCTGCTTGCAAGGAGGTCCGTACGAACATACTTAGCATGCAAAGAGGTCCGTACGGACCAACCTTGCTTTTGGGAAGGAGATAAATGCTTTCCAAAGGTCCGGTTCTTCCCCATTTCCCCATTTGCAGCTCATTTTCGAGCTTTCTTCCCCATTTTCTCTAGGAACCTCCATTTTTGCCATGGATTCTTCGTACGTCCCTAGAATTTTGCCGAGGCTTTCGCAGAGAGGCAAGCACACTTCCTTGAGCAAATGAAAACGTGGATGCGGCGCCGTATGAGGCATCGTAGACGGGCTTTCGAGGTAAGGTTTCGTCTTTGCTCGATTTGGTCTTTTAAGGAGTTGGTTCCCGATTGGGATTTGTTGCGGGCCGCCGCGAAGTTCGGGATGTTAGGAGGCACGTGTACCTGTTTCTCCTATAATGAAATGGTGCCCACTTTTGAGGATTTTCGGGCTTTGATTGGAGGACCGGAGGTGGAGGCCATCTCGCTTCCTTTGATTGGTGGTGTCGCCGCGAGCGTGAAGCTTGCAGTGCTTTCTTCGTACTTCGTTGGAAGAAGTGCAGTGGCATGATCCTTGATTCGGGTCATATCGACATTTCCGAGCCGCCTGAGCGGTTCATGGTTGATGATGAGAGTGACGTCTCTTGGGATGTATTCGCCTTGTGCGTGACGGCGACGCTTTCCCGGTCGCCCCTTGGCATTTGTGATGGCGCTTTGCTAGATGTGGTAGGGCACCGCAGAGCCGGAGAGGATATTGTCCCGTTGGTGCCGGGGGAGACTCTTCATGGTATCGACCGTCCGCGACCGGGGATCGGTTCATGAGAGGGAAGCCCCGCTTTGCTCACCTTGTGGCCGCGAGAGAGACTTCGTGCCATGCCCGAGGCTCCGACGTCGTTTAGCCCGTGGTCATTTGCTCGCCGACCTCTTGTGTTGGATATGGATCACCCGCCCGGGAGAGATGGATGGCACAGCCTTGGTACGCATCGATCCGCCGTGGGTTCCGCACCGGAGGATTGAGACTAGGAGGATCTTGGCAGAAGGGTCCTACGTTGTCGAGTTCCGTGTTTGTCTTGGTCCTCCTTCTATATTCCGTCGCTTGTTTCCGGCAGCTTTGGGATGAAGCAGAGCCTTTGTTGGCCGGGATGACCTTGCTACCGCGGAGGTAGTTCCTCTTTGTATGGCAGCCTTCAGTGCCTTCTTGTATTTTCCGAGGGTATGGAAGTATTCCGCTTCCCTCCCGTGGTACTCCTTAGACGTCTGGGAGCATCGTATTGACGACTCGCACTGGCCCGGTATGAGCAACAGTCAAGGGCCCCAAGTGGTCTTGGGAGAGCAAAGTGTAGCGATTCTGGGACCCGGCTGCCGTAGTAGCTATTGCCTTAGGAGTGCCGAAGCCTCGGGTCCGACCCTTCGATGTGACGGGAGACACTTTGTTTGACTACGAGACTAGAGTTGACCGACCGACAGGGAGAGGTCCTCTTTACGCACTCGCAGGAGGAGATCCGAGCCGAAGCACGGCGAATGAAGCCCCGAGAGCTACCGGATTGTTTGACTCTACTGGGAGGACCCCGCATCTCTGACCGAGAGACGCAGAGTTGGTTCACGTGAGCGAAAGAAGACTCGCCGGGGACGAGGGAAGAAAGGAAAGAATGGCGAGGGGACAAGCGCAGATGGCGCGGAATGACCTCCTAGGTATCCATTCATTGCATTTGCAAACACATTATTAGTTAAATGTATTAAGCCGTCTTTTAGCATGTTGTGAACTTGAGAGTAGACCGTGCTTGAACTCATCAAGAAATGTTGTAACCGTTAGTGATTTGTGATTTACTTTTAAAGCTTTGTCGAGACGCAAGATCTCTTGTTTGCCTTTGCTTCGTTGTGCACTTTGTCGGCGTCCATCCTTGACTTTTCTCGTTGCATTTGCGGACTTGAAGCGCCTGGGGCTATGACGGCAATCCCTTTGCTTAGGCTTTCAGGCTTGGCCGAGAGGTTGAATGATCCCTCGACAAGTCGTTTTGACGGTCTTTTCCGTAGCTTCCTTGCCTCTTGTTGGCGCTCTCGACCTCTTTCGAGCTTCTTTTGTTGTGAGCCCTTGCTCGAGCTCTCTTTTTTTTGTGAGCCCTTGCTCGAGCTCTTTTTTTTTTTTTTTTTTTTTCGAGCTCTCTTTTTTGTGAGCCCTTGCTCGAGCTCTCTTTTTTTTTTTTTTTTTGAAGCGCGTGAGGGCGAAGACAAGCCCCCGGCTTGGAAGCGTACATGAGCCGGCCGTTTGATGCCGAGTGACCCTGATGTCCTTTGATGTTGCCGCCGTCGTTTGACTTGGTCAAGGTGACTTGGGGCGTGTTCTTGAAAAGTGCGTAGCTTGATGGAGGTCTTGATTGACATTCAAACTTTTGACTTTTTGTGTATTTTTAGACCGGACCAATTAAGGTTGCCTACGTTCCTCCTGACTAGAGGGCTCAGTTCCGCGTAGTTCGACACTACATGGAGTGCCAAGAGATGCACAAACTGTTCTTCTTTAGGCGAAGTATCTCGCGAAGTTTGCTTCCGTTGACCGGATTCATGAAGGGATTGCCGTCTAGGTCCTGTCGCCTTCATGGCGCCTCCGGAGAAGATCTTTTGAACCACGAAAGGGCCGATCCATGTGGGTTCCCATTTTCCCAGCTGGGTTGGTTCGAGCGGGAGGCTTTTCTTTGAGTACAAGGTCACCTTCCCCGATGTCTCGGGATTTGACTTTCTTGTCGAAAGCTCTAGCCATCCCGCTTTGATAGGCTCCTGACGTGTTCCATGGCCTTTAGTCGTCGCTCGTCTAGCGTGAGCCAATTCGTCATGTCGGCTTCGGAGCCATTCGACTTCGTTGATGTCATTTTCCAAGAAGACTCTGAGTGAGGGAATTTCTAGCTCGACGGGAAGGATCGCTTCCATCCCGTATGTCGTGGCAAATGGGGTTTCTCCCGTGGCCGTTTCGACCGACGTGCGGTAGCCCCAAAGTGCAAGGTGCAGCTTCGGGCCAATCTCGTCCTCGGTGGTCATTTTTCTGATGATCCGTTCGAGGGTTTTGTTTGCCGCTTCCACGGCGCCGTTTGTTTGTGGCCTGAGGGAGAAGATTTGTGGCGTGTGATCTTGAATTCAGCCCCAGCCTCGTCGAATTCCCCTTCGAAGTGTGAGCCGTTGTCCGATATGACCTCATTTGGGATGCCGTATCGGCAGATGATGTTTTCCTTGAGGAAATGCGCGACCTTCTTGGAGGTGAGTACCTTGTAGGACTTCGCTTCGACCCATTTGGTGAAGTAGTCGATGGCTACTAAGATTGAACTCGTGACCGTTGCCGCCCGGCGGAGCGATTTTCCCGATGACGTCAATTCCCCAAGTGGCAAAGGGCCAAGGTGTAGTCATGCAAGAGAGATCGTGGGGCGGTAGATGATTGAGGTTGGAGAACCGTTGGCACTTGTCGCAGCCTTCGGACAAAGTGGATGCAATCCGCTCCACGGAGATCCAAGAGTAGCCCATCCCGAGAATGATTTGCATCGTGGCTCGCGTTCATGTGGGGACCGCAAGCCCCATTGTGGACTTCTGTTCATGAACTTGTTTGCTTCTTCTTGGCCGATGCAACAGAGGAGTGGCCCATGGTAGCGTTTCTTGTATAGCATGTCCCCGAGGATGACGAAGTGAGAGGCGAGGCGTTTTAGTGGCCATGATGCTCTTGGTTTTGACCCCTCCCGTGTGTGGGTCTTCCTTGTTCATGAAGGTGGTTTCCGCTCTTGAGGTATTGGAAGATCCGTTATACCATGGCTCATTGACGGGCTTAGGTTCTGGTTCGATCTCACAACAAGAGGCGTGAATTTCCTTTCGTCCGACTTTGAAGGGTTTGATTGCTTTTCCTTCGTGTGGATTTCCACAAGGGAAGCCAAGGTGGCTAAGGCATCCGCAAACCTCGTTTCGGTCTCTTGGCAAGTAGTGGAAGGTGACCTCTTCGAATTGTGTGATGAGGTCCTCCATGTGCATGGTATTTTTGCAAGCCCGGGTCTATGGTTTTCCACTTGTTGGAGACTTGGTTGATGATCAAGGCCGAGTCCCCATAAACTTCGAAGTTTCGGACATTCCTCTCGAGTGCGGCTTGTAGTCCAGAAATAAGCAGCTTCATATTCGGCGGCATTGTTGGTTACCTCGAAATTGAGCTTTATAGCAATTGGGGTGTGCTCGTCCTTGGGATCTACCAAGAGCATACCGATGCCGTTTCCTTTTTGTTGGCCGCTCCGTCGAAGAACAGCTTGCCATCGATTTTCGCCTTCGATTGCGAAGATTCCCTCGTCCGGAAATTGTGGTTCGGGCCTCGAGCCTCGTCGGTTGGGAAATCGCCCGCTTGTTCACCCATGGCCCGTCCCTTGATTGACTTTTGGTTTACGTACTTGATGTCAAATTCCGCTAGGAAGAAAGACCATTTCGCGAGCCTCATTGACAGAGATGGTTTGTCGAAGAGGTACTTGACTGGGTCCATTTTGGAAACCAAGTGTACCGTGTGCGATCGCATGTAGTGCCGTAGTTTCCCGACAACCCATACCAGAGCCGCGCAGGTTTTCTCGAGGGCCGAGTAATTGAGTTCGCCGCCTTGAAACTTTCGACCGACGAAGTAGATGGCATTTTCGACCCGTGACTCCTTCTTTTCTTGACAGAGCATGGCTCCAACTCGCGGTGTCTGGCCACAGCTAGGTATAGCAACAAAGGCTTTTCCTCGTGGGGAGGACAGAGAATCGGAGGACTCACAAGGTATGCTTTTATTTTTTCAAAGGCATCTTGGCATTCCGAGTTCCATTCGATGTCGGCGTTCTTCTTCATCGCTTGAAGATTGGCTCGCACATAGAGGTCAATTGGTTGACGAAGCGGCCGATATATTGCAGCGGCCCATGAAGCTTTTCACCTCTCGTCCGAGTTTGCGGTGGTCTCATTTCGATGATAGCTTTGATCTTGAGGATCCACCTCGATGCCTCTCTCGGTGACTACGTATCCCAAAACCTTGCCTCGCTAACCCCAAATGTGCATTTGGCGTGGTTAAGCCTCATTGAGTGTTTTCGGAGGCGATTGAAGAATTTTCTCAGTCTCGTGAGGTGTTGTCCGTCTCGATCCCTTTGAGTGAACGATCATGTCATCGACGTACACTTCGATCTCTTTGTGGATCATATCGTGGAAGAGGGCGGTTGCCGCCCGTTGGTAGGTAGCCCCAGCGTTCTTTAGTCCGAACGGCATTACTGTAGCGAGGTTCCCTGTGGGGTTGTGAAAGCCGTCTTTTCTTGGTCTTCTTCGGCCATCTTGATTTGATTGTAGCCGGCAAAACCGTCCACGAAGGACTTGACTTCGAAATTGGTCAGAGTGTCTACCAACATGTCGATGTTGGTAGTGGAAAATCGTCCTTGGGACTTGCTTTGTTGAGATCTCTAAGTCCACGCAATGCCGTACTTTTCCATTGGCCTTGGTGACCGTGGACGATATTGGAGAGCCATGTGGGGTACTCGATCACCCCGATGAAGCCGACGCGGAGCATTTTTTCGATCTCCTCTTTGACTTGTAAAGACCATTCTCGGCTTGATTCGGCGTAGCTTTTGCTTGATGGGCTTAGCCTCGGGATTCAAAGGGATCCGGTGCTCTACAATGTTAGGATCTAATCCGGCATGTCTCGGTAAGACCAAGCGAACACGTCCACGAACTCTTTGAGCAAAGGCAAGCCAATGCGTCTTGCTCGTGCCGGTGAAGAAACTTCCGATTTGCGTCTCTTTTGGCTCTTCAGCCAGCTCCCAAATTCACTTTGGTTAAAACCTCCTCGGCAGCTTGGGCCCGGTTTTTCTCGTTTGACAACATGCTTAAAGATGTGCTTAATGTATTGTTCGTTTAATGTGTCTCGCTTCTTTATCAAGTGAATCGTTATTAACTGTTTGTGTGTTAGTTAATTTATCGCTTGTTAAAGATGCAATGAGAGGATACTCTAAAGATCGAAGCATTCATTAAGAGCATACGGGAATACATTATTGGCAATGAGTTCGTAATCTTCCGGCGTGAGGCCATCGATGACTCGAGAGACTCAAATTCAAAGCTAATGGACTCAGATGAGTTTTGACACTAGACTCTAGGACTCGAGGGGTCGACCAAGTTGTTCGATCATGTCCTTTTTGGCCGGGCAGCTGGTCCGAGAAGGTGGCCCAGCTTATTGAGTGGCAATGAGCTTGATAGGAGATGGGGCTTGAAAGGCTTTATGTCACCGTTCCCGATCATTGCTATCACAGAGTTATCGAAACAAAATCGATTAGATCCGGCATCTCGATTTCTTCTTTGAAGAGCAGGTGTAGCAAAGGTTCGTCCCAAGCATCGTCTCATGAGTCTTTTGCTTTTGTCTTGGGCATTACTAGCTCGAATGCGTACTCGTCCCGCTTGTTGAAGGCGTGAGTGTTGACAGAGAGTTTTTCGAGTTCTTCCGCCAAAGAGGAGGTTTTCCCGAACCAAAATTCATTGTGAATAGTGGTGGTTGTGGATCCCGGCAGGGGCGGTGTGTCGAGGAATGCTCTTCGGACAGATTTGGCTTGAGGCCTCCGAATCTTGCCAGTTCTCGCCGGAGCTTGTCCATGGTTGTCGGCCGCCTTTGTTTGGCGCCGATTAACTCGTTCCCTTTTCTCGGATCTTCTTCCAAGTTGCCGGCCTTCTTTGTGAAGTACTTGGTCATGTCGAAGCCGTAAGGACGAAGATCGGAGATTGCGTGCAAGCCTCTTTTGTTATCTCGTGGAGCGTTTTCGTGCAGCTCGCTTGTCCTCCGCAATGTGTTCGGGAGTAGGAGAGTATCCTGTGCCGTGCAGGTATTCGTTCTTTGATATTGATGATTTGTTGAGTGCCCCGATGGCGTTTTCCCAAACCGAGCCCCGGATGTAGTTCATGTGCTTCATCATTTTCATCGGGGAGGGATCTTGTCCCAAATCAAAGGCAGGTCTATATGGCACACTTGGGCCTTTGGGCTTTCGATGGTGAACCCCGTTAGCATCATGCCATCATCGTCGGGTTTGATTTCTAAGACCGGGACGCCGTTTGTTTCGGTCCTTTCGTTGACTATGCTATCACCGTAGATGATGGTAAGATCTGTTCCTTGGACGAACTTTACGCACCGATGAAGAGTGGATGCCACCCCATTGATCCGATGTAGCCAAGGGCGTCCCAAAATGGCAGTGAATGTGATCGGGATGTCGATGACTTGGAAATCCGTCAGACCATTTGTTTTCCAAACCACAGTTCAAGGTGGCTATTCCCAAGACTCGGGCGGGATGTTGAGTCGTATGCCTTGATTGCCCGAGTCGAGGGCTTTAGATCGCTTGCTTTGATCCCTAGCAAATCCATCATTTTGGCCGGAAGGACGTTCATGGATGATCCCCCATCTACCAACACCCGTGGGAGACGACGCTCGTCCAGCTTGAACTGTTATGTAGAGAGGCTCGTTATGGTCGCCCCCAAATTTTGGAAGGTCGAGCTCGTGAAGGTGATGATATTGCCGTAATTGACGTTGCCAATCATCCGAACCGCTTCATCAGTGTCACCGTGATGGGAACCATGGTCTGGGCTGTGCTTTCTTCCAACTTGAGCTTGTGCGGATAAGATGAAGTGAGTAAGGACCAGAGCGAGATGTTAGCCCGAGTGCGCTTGAGCCGTGTCAAGACAGATCTTCAACCTTTGGGTCCAAGGTTTCAGCTTTCTTTGGCGTAGGGTCCCTTTTCACCCGTGGCTCGTGTATGGCCGGCCTTTTGTCCGTCCGTGGAGGATTCACTGGGATTTGACCGAACGTGTCGAACATTCACCTCTGGACTTATGGTTTTGCTTGTCTCTCCCGTTTCGTAGTGGGAGGAGCATGATTGGCGTAAGGCCGATCGCGCATTTCAACCCGTTCACCGTCATAGCTTTTACCGAAGCATCAATAGTGGCTTTGAGATCTTCCCAAGACAGGGGTTGGATTATCTGGACCTTCGGGCCTTCGGTGGCGGTGCGAAGCTCGTCCCACTGATCATGGAGCAAACATTGCCGTGGCCTTGTGCGTAACTAGGCTTGCCGGAGTAGATGACGTAGTAGTCAAACTTTCCCGAGGGTTCTCCAAGGGTTCCGACCGTGGGATCACCGGATTCATACCTCTTTTTCAATTTTTGTTGAGAAGATAGCTTCTTCTTTCGTCGAGGACGGCCCTCGTTCATTGCATCCTGGAATTCCATTTCCGCACAAGCACCGCAATCGCACGTCCCACCGTATGTGTTCGTTGTTCGGCGGTGGTACCGGGACCTCAGGAGGCCGGATGGGCAGGCTTTCCTCTCGGAAGGTCTTGTGGTCTTACGTCATAACCGCATGGCTCGTACGAGGGTAACAGTTGACTTCGGGAGACAATGAGAGACGTTAGAGGCCGTAGGAGCAGCCATGGCTTGGGAAGCCCTAGGTAGTTGGGTGGCTAAGGTTCCGAAGTGGTGCATGGCACCTTCGATCCAGGCTTGTTGCTCACCTTGACGTTTCTCAATAGCCATGAGGACCTCGCCAAACTTCTTCCAATGTTGGGAAATTTCTTGGGGGTAAGGTCCCGTTCTCATCGTTGTTATCCACCGACTTGGCCATGGGGAATTGACTGACCGTCCCGGTGACAGAGCCGGGAAGGAGGTAGGACCTTGCCGTTTTGACACTCGGGAGACGGGTTCCCGGTACTCTCGACCACTCTCTCGTTAGCCGGAGGGGGTGATGGGCAAGGTTTAGACACGGGAATGGCCTAACGGGATAAAAGGGGGAAAGCTCACGTGGCATGCGGTTTCCGTTTCTTTTATTTTTGATTTTTTTTTTTGTTGTTTTAATTTACTTAAACCATGTTTTCTCGTAATCCTAGGTAGGTTGGAAAAGATTGCTCTTGTTTTTCGCAACTATGCTAGATCCCGGGTCACTGGAGACCATCTCGTGCGGCTATAAGCCCCTCGTTTTGCACCCGTATTTCGACATCCTGTGGATGGACAGCCTGTGCGAGGGTCCTATAGTGCAAGCGGTTTCCACCGGCCTAAAAGAAAAATCGAACCTAAGGACCGAGCCTGTCATGTTCGTTTTGATGCATTAGCCATGTGAACAGTGAACCGAGCCGGCCACCGAGTCAAGATCAGTCAAGAGTTCGGCATGACCTTCTCTTTGCTTGCTTGCGCAAGGGATCTCGTGACGTTAGGCGTTGGTCGGGTCATATTGTCATGGCCGACGTATCAAGGCGTGATGACATGGTGTCATGTGAGCATGGATGTATATCCGGACGGAACATCGTCTCGGGTGTAGCTTCGGAAATCAAGATCGTGTCAAGATTTTAGCATGACCTTTCATCGCTTTGCTTGCGCAAGGGATCTTGAGTTCCGAGCCTTGACTCGAAAAATGGCCGGCATGGTATATGTATCCAGCCGTATGACACGGACCGGGTAAAACCAACCGAGTCCGGACAGAGTGTGACTCAAGACTCAAACGTGCGGGGTTGACGCTTGGCTAGGATGGGATGTTTGGAATGATCCCGTGCGCGCCCAAGAGGCCTAGGAAGACCAAACGGATCGCAACCGAGACCACTCCGGGTTAAGGGTTGTAGTGTGCCGTGTATCCGAGGCAGCAGTGCGCGTAGTGTGCGGTGTAACCGAGGCAAGAGCAGTGAGTAGAGTGCGGTGTAACCGAGGCAAGAAGGCGCGTAGTGTGCGGTCTCTAAAATTCTTTTTCCGAGTAAAACAGGTTTTTGAAGAATTTTAAATGTATGCACGTATGTATATTGATGCATTTTTTTTTTGTATTTTTATTTTTTTTGTAAAATAAAAACGAAGCACGTGCACACACACACAACAGTTAAAGGAAGGGGTAAAATGAAAGTTTGACCCTCATCATCGTTTTAAAAATCTTTTGTTTTGTTTAAAAGTTTTTAAAACAAAACGTTCCCCAGCGGAGTCGCCAACTGAAATAGCCCGGATCCGAGAAAGGCCTCGCGGCCCCGGCATCTGGCATCCTTCGCGTCGGAGGTGTCTCGCCGTTTGTTTTCGCATTTGTAGAGTCGCCACGCCGTTTTTATTAAGCCCAAAACATTGAAAAAGGGCATCAGTTTAAAGATAATTTTAAACCGTTTTTGTGTGATGAGATTTTGAGTTCGGAGGTCAGATGACTCCCTAGAAGAGAATATTAGAATATTAGAGCTCACCCGAGTAGCCTCGTAAAACGAGTCTTTCGGATACCCCTAATATCCTTTAAATGTTGTGTGTGTGTGTGTGTGCTTTTAAAAATGCATGCTGTATCGGATGTCTACATTGTATGCTATGTATGGAAATGTATTGAAATAGTACGGGAAGGAAGCCTTACCAATGTTGGTTCGTGTCTGTCTTCCGCTTGGGAATAGTGTTTGAGGTCGAAGTAGCGTTCCGGTATGGATCGGGATTGCTTCGGGAGGGACCGGTTGTCTGCGGACGAGTTTCGGCGTGAGTTGAGGTTGTAGGCCGTGTTCGGCGCAGTTTCGGCGTGCGTGGGGATCGTCGGGATCACTCGGGCAGAGGTTCGGCGTGCGTTGTGGTGGCGTGAGTCACTCGGGCGAGTTTCGGCGTGGTTTGGGATCGCCGGTTTGACTCGGAAAGAGCCGGACACCGTGGAAAGACTGTGCAAGGCCTCGGAGTACCACGAGGGGCCTCAGAGTACCTCGAGAGTGCCTCGGGGCAGCGCGGGAGCGTCTCGGGAGCGCTCGGGGAGGCTTCGGAGCACCACAAGGGAGCTCGGAAGGATCCGAAAGGGGCCGGGAGTGCCTCGAGAGGACTTAGAGGGGAGCCAGAAGGCTAAGGGAGGAAGAGAGAAGAGGGAGGTCTCTGAGACTGCGTGGATGAGTCTGCGGTGTTTCCCGTGTGTTTGAAAGGGGGTGATCCAGATTGGGGTACTTACACTTATGTTTTATGAGAGTCGATAAGATCGAGCTCATTGCCAACATAATATAATCCTATTGGGTCACACACAATTAGAATGAATTGGTTAAACCGAAGGAAGAAATATTGAGAGTTCCTCATCAGGCATAAGTCATCGCGCGTCAGATCCTGTCCAGAGGGCACGTCTGGTCGTACGACACTTCATGCCAAGAGGCGTTTACAGCTTAGTTTCCTAATACGATTAGGGTACTAATATTAATACTATAGTAGTATAAATATGAGTCTGTGATCAGCCAAAACCTAGCCGAATTTTCTAAGGAAAAATCACAATAAAAGGTTTCTCAATTTCTTCCATAGGTTTAAGGATCTAGCAATCCTCAAGAACTGTTCTTGGTTCATTCAAAGGTGTGGATACTACTAGAGGATCTTCGCTCGTACGACGATCAAGGCCTAGAGTTCGAATATGAAGATTCAAGTATTGAAGATCGAAGTTTGTGATTCAAAATCACATTGATAAATTGTTCGATAGCTCAAGAACGGAAAGCAATTAAGGTTGGTAAATTCTATCTCATAGGAATTCAATTTAATCGTATAGAACGGATCTTAGTGCTCTTGGGTTTTATGTTATTAGATGCTTAATTCCGCTGTGCATGGACCCATAAAATCCAACAAAAGGATTTACCAAGGGCGGCATACTGGTGGAAGGGATGGCTGAACCCGGGATGCAAGTGTAGATCTGTCCTTAGTCTAAGTTGCCTTGAGGGGTATAAGTAGGACCCTGAGCATAAGGATTGAGCTCGAAGGCATGTTATTGATTCCTTGTCGGCAAGAAGGGTGGAGGCAAACCAGAGGTGGCCGAGTAGCTCGAATACCCAGGGCTAGGATCAAAGTGTAGTTTAAAGGAGGGTAGAGACCCCTGATTCTGAATTGCACTTTCGGTTGGGGTGGCGGAGTAAAAACCCGGAGGGTACTGTGGATAGGATGAGCCGAATGAGACGGGAATAGAGGTTTGATGTCCCGTGGGGGCGGTCATGAATGGATTTTATGAGACTTGTGCGGTGCCAGGGGCTTGATGTCTTGAACTGGATTGCTGTTGAGGCATTCCAAATTGCTGGGGAGGAGAAGTTCCAAACTGATCCATAGTTGACTGCCGTCCTAAACCCAACTGAGAAGTCATACCAAGCTGCTGTAACTGAAAAGCCCCTGACTGATCCGTACCAAACTGTTGAGGCATACCAAACTGCTGTGACATACTGAGCTGACCCCGACTGCGCTGAGGCACACCATACTGGCCCAAATCGGACTGAAGTCAATTTGTTTCCCCAAATGACTATCCCGGATCGGACTATGAATGCATACCAGACTGAGGCTGAGAGGATAGTTGATTCATAGGTTGAGATGAGTGTGGCCCCTGTGGGGGTTCCATATGAGGAAGGTGGTGGCATTCGGCAGTAGTTTATCTGACCAAGAGAGGGATGGGGATCCTCTTCCTCTTCTACCGTGAAAGTCCCATCGGGGTTGAGGGAAATCGTTAAGTGATCATCGAAACCTCATTCTGATTGGTACAAAGAGTTTTGTGGACTCCGATTCCAATGTTAGCCATAAAATCACGATGAATCCCTGGTTCTGGTTAAAATTCCATCCTCAACCTTGGACATCAAAGAACTGCACTTGACAAGCCTATGACCAATATAGCGATCACATATCCCTTTGCTTGGCGAAGCCCTGGTCTGAAGAAATGTCTTGCCGAAGTCTCAATTTTGAAGAAGTGACTTGGTAAATCCTCAGTCTCATGGTTGTACATCTGACATGAGTAAAACTTTGGCCTGGTTGCAAAGTGGTCTTGAAATGAATCTGATAAAAACTCAATCCATCTCATAGAAAAGTAGAGGAACCAACGTGGACCCGAAAAGACTAGAGAAGCCCCACTCTAAAGAAATGACTTGACGAAAGTCCCACCTTAAAGAGTCCAATGCAGCTCTAATGCAAATTGAATCGTCATATAGCAAAAGAGGCAACCCATCCTTCTATATTTACTTGATTATTTTCTTTAGTCAATTAGTCAACCGGAAGAAAATGTAAAAGAAAGAAAATTTAGAAATGTATACATGCAGGGGCATATTTCAAAAAGTGGGGACGAATCCCTGATTTGTATTATTTGATGGCCTCATTTGATGAAGGCACAAAAGAACTCGCTTTGGGTTCGACTCTTTTGAGAGAGCATAAGTGTAGAAAGGTTCGTAAAAGTGTATGGAAGCCCCTGCTGACAGAAAATCAGTGTTTAGCTCTATTTTTCCTATAATGTAGAAAAAGAAGACTTGTCAAGCCATCTGAAAACATGTTTTATTCAAAAATGATCACAAGATTGCTTAAAACCCTTTATTAGTGTTCGGGTTATTCAACCCCTAATCTCGATATAAACAAACATTTTGATTAATCATGAGGAGAAAGTCGACCAATACCAAGAGTCAAAGTTGGTGAATTGTGAAGAAAGATCGTGTATAAGAGAGGCCATTGAGGAGACTGAATTTATGGAATTTGAATGTGTTTATGACCGGACCATTTCTGGTTGCCTACGTTCCCCTTAAAAAAAAGAGCTCAGGTCACCGTAGTTCGGGCTGAACGGTGTTTTGGCTTTGGAAAAGGATATGAACATTTGTGGTCCTTTTGGTGAAAAAGGCTCGGATGGGAAGTTTGGATGATAAGGTACGGGCCTTGAGATGTTCCTTGACAAGTCATTTTTTGACGGCTTCTTCCGTGATTCCATTGCTTCTGGATCGTCGTCTTTCATCGGGGAAGAAAGAATTTGAATATAGCATAAGAGCTTATGATGTGCTTCTGCCTTTGCTTTGACCGCTCTATTGTTATCGACAACCTCCATTCTTTGAGCTTTAATTTTGCCCATTTGTCAAGCTTCTGATTGACGGTGCTGGATCCTTGGCTTCATTATTATCATTTTTTTTTGAAGCTCCTGCTTGAACTTTTTTTTTAAGCTCCTGCTTGAAACTTTTTTTGTTTTTGAAGCTCCTGCTTGAACCCCTTTTTTTTTGAAGCACTTTGAGAACGAAGTCAAGCCCCTGCTTGGACTTTCTTGATGCACACGAGGGCGAAGGCAAGCCCCTAGGTTGTTGTCGACATGGGGTCAATCTTCCGATGCTGAGTGAGCTTTTGTTGTTCCTTGATGTTGCCTTGAGGAAGACCTTTGTGAGGTAAGGAAAGCGTATAGGGAGGGCATTAGTTGACTTTCTCGCATCGATTAATTAAAATCTTAATCATTTCAAGAGATTATTTGTTGAGCAATGCGAGTGATCACTTAAAATAAAACCATTTCATTAGATGTAATATAGGTGTGCAAATAATGTCTCGAGTCTAGCGAGAAAAGAGAAAAAGAAAAAAAAACTTATATAAAAGTTAGACATTTAACTACTATGTCCAAAATGGACTAAAACAACAAATGTCCACAAAGGACTTAGGTGAGAGAGAAAAATACTGGAACCTACGAAGGTTGACTAAAAGACTGTTTTAACATTTTAATTTAATTTAAGGATGGGTAGCCCCTAATCTAGCTACTCTTTGTTGTTGGACCACGCCTCTACCCTTCAGCATTGGAAGCAAATTCCTCATGAAGCTATGACAGATTATGCTCGCCTTGGGTGACTTCAGGAATTCCTTGCTTACCGGCCCTGACGGCCGCCTTATCTGCCATCAAATTATCATCATCCCATTTCCCCTTGGCATCAGTTGTGAACTTAACGGAGGGCGGGAGTTCAAAGCATTTCACCAAATTCGGCTTTGCCGCGGTCACATGCTTGTTGCAGTCAAACCAGCCATTCTCAACATTTGTTGCGACTAAATCATCTAGCTTGCTAAGGGAAATGTAAAAGTCTATTGAATTCACAGAGCTTGAATCATAAAACTCAATCATGTTTACACTCGTGTTGTTTGGGAAATGATCATTGGCAGTGTTGAGATCACTGAGGCGCTCGAGCTTGCCCTCCTTAATTAACCCCCGAATTGCCTTTCTCAAAGCTATACAGTTGTCAGTTGCATGACCGTGATACTAGTGGAAGGCGCAGTACTTTCTTCTGTCCATGTTAGCTGCGGGATTCTTTGGCTTGTAGTTCTCCATATGTTCGAGCAGGTCTTCTTTGATCAGTTCCTCTAACATTTGGCTTAGAGGCATGTCTAGCTTGTCGAAGCGATAGAAAGACTGTCTCCCGAAAGAGTTGTTGCTTTGCTGGGCTGTGCTACCGTTGCTTGACTGATTTCCCTGATGGATGTAGTTGACAGAAGTGTCTTTTCCTTTGGCGGGGGCTGGTGCAGGGTTGAATGCAGTTGCTGCTCTGTATTGATAAGGTGGCTCTGTGCTCGGGGCCTGCTTTTCCTTCAGGTCATTCTCGAACTGGGAACCCGTATCGACCATGGCTCAGAGATCAAGGCAAAAGCGATAGCTGACTGATGCTCTTAGTGATGGCTTCAAACCTGACTGGAAGATTTTCATTTTTTTGTCCTCAGGCAATGACTTCATGATTTCAGAAAGCTTCTGGCTCTGTTCCTTGCAAAGTTCTTTCGTAGTTTTGTCTGCCTTCTGTTCTGCCGGCATAACCACATGCGGGTCAATAGAAACCTCTGGACTGCTGGAACCTGTGACCAAAGGTCTACTGACGGAGGGAACCCTAATATGGGGTTGGACAAACAGGTTTTGAGAGAACGGAGTATAATTTAGTGGATACTGTGGAAATTGAGGGACTTGAGGCCATGAAGCAGCTGGAACGAATGCAGGCTGTCCGAAGTAATGGGTCAGAAAAGTTATGTGGGGGAAACCTGGTGAATTCTGGGCATATTGAGAGAAGGAAGTGAACACGGGAGGATTTTGATGGTTATCTGGATTTGTTTGAGAGGGTCCAGCACTGCGCTGGTTGTTTTGAGTGAAAGTGGTAGAACCGACTTCCAACCTTTCTGTTTGGACCGCTTGTGAGGCGCTAGGAGCTGCTTGACCTGTACTATTCTGAGGAGGAATACCCGACTGCTGTTGAGGGGCGCTGAACTGACCCATTCTGAGCTGATGACCCGAACCAGACTGATGTTGTGAAGTAGTAAACTGACCCATTCCTAGTTGTGGGGCGGAAACGAACTGATTGAAACCCAAAGGTGAAAACTGAGAAGCACTGGGGGCAGGTTGACCAAAATTGGACAGCTGAGGAGTACCGATTTGATGAGGCTGAGATGTACTGAGAGACAGGCTTAGTTATAGGCCGGGGCATGCTTGGCCCATTAGCAGTTCCACACGAAAGGGAGCAAGGCATTTGACGGTAGTCGGCATGCCCAGGAAGGGAATTAGCTTCATTCTCCGCATCAACCGTAAAGGTTCCATTAGGGTTGCAAACAATTGCTAGTCCATGGCTTCTGACACTTTCCAATAAATGACTGATCTGAGCCTCTTGATGTTGTCTTATCTGTTCCAACATCTAATTCCACTGTCCGGCATTCTGCGGATTCTCGAGGTGCGGATTCATATATCCCCCACTGTTCTCCTCTGGGCCGGCCATTCTGAAATTCTGAACTAAAGCAAAGGAAGAAACCGATGAAGTATCTGATTCCGGAATGACAGAGCTGAACAAACGATGACCCGTGATCTTGATCCAAACTTTGCTTACTGTGGAAAGCACAAAAGGGTGCGATTCAGACTTGGGAAAGCAAACCAGGTTTGTGTTTGGGCTTAGGGCTCATGCAACATGCGATTATTTGTTCGAGTTTACTTAAAACGCCTTTTTTCAAA
Source organism: Adenophora triphylla var. japonica (assembly GCA_022495995.1). Lineage (NCBI taxonomy): Eukaryota > Viridiplantae > Streptophyta > Magnoliopsida > Asterales > Campanulaceae > Adenophora > Adenophora triphylla. The sequence goes on from JAFEMH010000002.1 coordinate 225,688, forward strand.
TCCTAAATGGTTGGAAAAGATTGCTCCTTTTTTTTTCTTCAAATTACTCTAAGTCCTGGATCAGTGGGACCCATCACTATGCCTACAGACCCTCAACCTGTAACCTCGAACAAGGGTTTCGTAGGGCAAGCGGGTCCCACCGATCGAAAAGGAAAACAGACCTATGGTCTGGCGGATCATGATGTCTTAACGCGCACTCGATGTAAATTACCGGCAAAGCCAACGTCGAGGGTCAAGATTGAGTTAAGGTGTCTGACGAAAAGCCGGCATGACCTTGACTGATAATTGTCCACAAGGGATCTTGACTCGTCGTTGGTTAAGCAGTAATTAAACATGGACTGGGCGTTAATCCTTGATGACTCGGTGTCACACCGGGAGCCGGTGCATAAACCGTGCGGGTCAAAGTCAAAGTCCGAGCCCCAATCAAGATCGAGTCAAAGTTCATGACGGAAAACTGGCATGACTTTGACTGAGTCTAGGTCCGCGGAGGATCTTGACTTGGCGCGTTGACTAGGGTTTGACCTACGCGGGGTATACACTGACACAGTTTGACACGGACCGGACCAAAAACCAGCCAAGTCTCGAAAAAAAGTGTGTCACGGACAAGTGCAGGGTCGATACGAGGGTAAACCAATGGCTGTTTGGGTCATCCCGTGCTCGCACCGAGAGGCGTAGTAAGGCCTCCCAGGCTGCTGCTGAGATTTCTCGGGTTAAGGACGTAGTGTGCAGTATACGGTCAACGTGCGCGTAGTGTGCGGCAGTCTACATTCTTTTTTGAGTAAAAACAGAAATTTTCAAATGTATCTTAAAAGCATGATGCATGCAAAAAAAGATTTTTTTTTTTTTTGAAAACAATTTTTATTGAAATGAGACCAGTACGTGGCGTTGTTCTCCCATAACTTATCCCCGGCTCCCATAAGGAGGCGTTTTAAAAGGAAGGTTAATGGTTTCCAGCCTATATACTGATTATCATTTTCATTTTTTGGAAAACATGTAAACACAAAAATGCACGAGCACATAAGCACATAAACACATAAAACTTAAACAATTAAGGAAATGGATCCGACAGTCAAGATTTTGAATTTCTCGGGACGGTCAAACCGATAACAACGCACCATGTAGAGGGATTGGCGTAGGTTGTCTTGAGGATTGTCCAAGCCTCGTTGGAAGTTTTGGCTTGATAGACAAGGGGAGCGACAGAGGTGTCCAAGGTTCCAAGGAGGGCACTAAGAATGAGCCGATCCTGTCTATTCCAGGTTTTGAAAGCTGGGTTTGGTGTTTCTTTGCCATCGGGCCAGATTAATTCAGTGGGTGTGGGGTGGGTACCATCTACATATTACAGAAGATCTAGGCCAAAGAGAAGGGATGTTACTTGGGACGACCAAACTAAGTAGGTGAGAGGTGTTAAAGTTTTGCATTGGGAGAGATTGACCAAGAGAATAGGGCGATTGGGTTCATCGGTGTTAGGGATGGCGTTGGAGGTTTGGCCAGCCATGGTGGGTAAAGAAGATGGCAAACTGGTGAAAGGAAGGAAATTGTTTTTATTTGATCACAAAGGCTCTGATACCATGTAAAGATTATGGCAATGAATGAATTTTCCATTGAACAAACTGAGATATATATACAACATTTTGAGACTATACTAATTCTGAGATACATACAAATAAATAACAATACATGAACTGAAGTGGAACATCATCAGTCGAAGGGCTGTTGATTCTTTGCGTGAGGCGGCCGCCTGGCCGAGGATGGGGCGCACGCCTGGGCTCCAGAGAGTGAGGCCTTGACGTGATTTTGGTGAGGCGGGCGCAAGGCACTGATTGAGGCGGCCGCTTGGGAGGCCGAGGTTCCAGCAGTGGTGTGGACAGCGTGAGGCGGGCGCCTGGCTGAGGTTGAGGCGGGCGCCTCATTTGTTTGAGAATTTTGATTCTTAACATTGGGAAAAGATGGCTCAAAATAACTAAGTACCAGACAGTGTACATGCAGTACAAGTGTAGATGAAATAAGAACAACAACAATTTTTAAGTGGAAAACCTCTTCGATATGAAGTGGAAAAATAACCGAATCGTAGTCCACCAAAAATCTCCACTATAATCAAAATGGGAATACAGAGGTTCTTCACTAGATAAACTAGTTGCTACAAAGTCTGAACAAACATAATACTCAATGTCTCATATTTGACCTTTAATTTTATTTTGACCATAAATTAGTCAAATTTAATTGTCATGAATTTGGGAAAAATTATTAATGGTAATAATATTAATAGAGAACCAAATACAATTTTTTAAATTTCATATAGATAAATAATTCATCGTAATGGTCAAACTTCAACCAAATAATTAATCAAACATTTAAGCATGTGACATTTATTATAGGGCAAAGGGAGTGTAAGTGTGAGTATTCCACACGTTTTTACAAAAGATGATTTTTAATTATTAGAATTTATATCTTTCTTATTTTTATAATTAATATATTTGTAAACATCTTCTTTAATTTATTTAGTTGTTATTATTTTAATCTATTAATTAGTTTCCTTGTTTTAGTGCATCTTTGATTATTTGTAGAACTCTCACATGTATTAGAAAGCTCTATTTATGGAGAAGATCAACACAAAAAAGAATTCAATTCAATGAAGGAAGTACTTGTTATATATATTCCTGGAGATTTACATATGCTTTATTTTAGGAGGAAGAATACTTTAAGATATACTCCCTCCGTCCCACTTGATAGTGGACTAACTTTTTGGGTGTAGGAATTAAGAAAAAGTGATGTAAGAAAGAGAAAAAGTTAAATGTTGTGAGTATGAAAAATTAAATAGGAGAGAGAATGAGTGGGAGGAATAGTGAGGAGAGAGAATGTTGTGAGTGTAAAAGTGAAGTAGGAGAGAGAATGAGTGGGTGAAATAGTGAATATTCTTTACCATTTTGGGAAGTTTGCATTCACATGGGACGGACCAAAATAGAAATAAGTTTGCATTCACGTGGGACGGATGGAGTATATGGATTTGGAAGGAAGATTTCTACATGGTTTATAACTTCTTTTTCCTTAAAGGAAAGGACTCTTCACGGCTTATAAATAAGAGAAGACAGCATCATTGTTTAAGATGCATTCCTGCGATTTCAAAAGAGAGATCAGTTGTTTTTGAGTGATTTTGTAAGAGTTATTTTGTTACACAAAGTTCTTCTTGAACTTGTGTTTTTAGTATTTGGTTATTTTATTTCATCTCTTTTTCTTTATTGTAATTGAATCTTAAAATTTTTTATTAAAAGAAGTTTTTATTGTCTACAGCAAATTGATGCAGATAAGTGGTAAAAACCTGTTTTATATTCTGTTTGTTTAATTATTTCGCTGCTTTTTGTATTCCTGTTAGTCTCGTTCCTATCACACCAGGACTCACACGAAGTAATTTTGAGTACATTCGTCTGTCCTACCTACTCAATTTCTTTCAATTGGTATCAGAGTTTCACTCAATTACACTGAGTGAGATTCAGAAATAGTAGTCATTTGAGTCAATATCGTCCTCCTGTTTAGATGGTACAAACTATGCTCTATGTAAAGCTAAGATGCGTCTTTACATCAAAGCAATTGATAAGAGGTCGTGGCTAAGCATAATTATCTCATGGCCTCCTGCTAAGGTTGAAAACAAGGATGTAGTGGATGAAACCTTTGAAAAATCCTACAAACTTAAACCTGAGTAAGACTGGACTACCGTCGAAATTACCCTTGTTAATTATATTTCTAGAGCTTTAGGTTCTATATCAAGTCATGTTGATTAACACATGTTTCACCTATTAATTAATCAGAATGTAACAAAAATAGATTGAGATATTTTGCAAGGTCACTGTGAAGGTGATGATAGTGTAAAGGCTACTAGGTTGAGAATTCTCATTACCAAGTTTGAAAACTTGAGGATAAATGAGATTGAAGATATTAAAATTTATTCAGAGAAATTAAGAGAAATATCGAATGAATGTCTCTCCCTAGGTGAGTCTATATCAAATAAAAGGTTGGTAAGTAAGATGTTGAGAATTGTAACTGAAAAATTTAACATCAAAATTGCTGCTATTGAAGAATCACATGACACCACGACTATGGGCTTAGATACTCTTGTGGGTATTCTGACCATGTTCGAAATGAATCTATCAATTCAACAGAAACATAAGGCTGGTAGTATTGCTCTTGCTGATGCTCTTTCTGGTGCCTCCAAAGTTTCTAAAGAAATTGTAGAAATCTCTAAAGAAATTGATAATTCTAATTTGGAAATTGAAGATGTGGCTTTACTCATCAAAAGGTTTACATCATTTTCAAATAACAAAAAGGATAACAAGTTTCCATCAGAAAGCCAAAACAAATCAACTTTTGAAAATTCTGAGGAGGATACTGGAAATACATTTACACAGCCTAGAAGTTTTTCAAAAAGAAAATCTGATTTTGTTCAATATAGAGCCTGTAAAGGCTTTGGTCACTTTGCTAGTGAGTGTGCCAACACTCTGAAGAAAAATGGGATGAGCTTATATGTGACCCTTAGTGACAGCGAAGATGAAGATGAGATTGTAAACTTAGCAGTTATGGAAATCTCATCGCAAAATCACGAGCATCATTCTGATGTTACTTCAGATGTAGTTACACTGAAAATCATAACCTCTGACTTTGAGTTCAAATACTTTAATTCTTCTATTTCTGAAGAACAGAGGATGAAGAGGAATGTGATGGTAATATTGAGGAACTTCATGAAGCATACACTGATCTTTTTGCCGATTGGCAAAAACGTGTTGAGAAACTTGATATTTTTGAAAAGGTCAATGAGAAACTCTCAACTGAAATTTCTTTTTTAAAATCTGAACTTGATAGAGTTTCCATTGAAAATGACAATCAAAAGGATTCCATAGCCAAACTCGAGGTCATGCTATACAAATGTGATATTGAACTCAAGAAAACCAAAACCGAACTTGAAAAAGCGAATGGGACCTTTAAAAAGTTAAAATCTAGAAAAGCTAAGCTTGAAGAAGTTTTAAACTTAGGAAGTCAAACTAAAATTGTTCTTGTCTATAAATCCAATTTTATAAAATAAGGTGAAGGTACCTCTAAATCTAAAGTTTTTCAAAAGGTAGAGTCCAAACCTAGGAGAAGGAAGTTTGTGTGTCATTACTGTTTTGTTGCAGGTTATATCAGACCCTTTTGTTATCAAATGATTCATGGCCTTGGGGAATCTGCTCCCCAAATGAGATCCCAGATGTACTCACACCACAACTCAAATCGCCAAAATTCTAGGCAATTCGTATGGGTGGGTTGATGATGTATACGCAGCAGAATATTATAACAAGACTCGCTTAAACGAATCTCAAATGAGACTTCCAAAGGAATCTCAGCAAAACAAAGTTAACTTAGACTTTGATTAAAAACCGAAAAGGGACAATAATTGCAAAGCAATAATTTGACTATATAAAACTTGATCATTAAACAATGAAAGACTAACGTATTTATACTACTTACAATAAGGAATAACCCATTTACAACTGTATGAAAAGATACAACTTGAATCAGACATGTCTCTTCGTCGAATGGGTGTAATTTCAACAGACAGGTCCCTCCCAGGAGTCCCTCGGCCGAGGCAAGGATAAAGCTCGGCCGAGCAACCAACATAAACCCAAGAGACACAACCCTTCAGGAACTGCACGGCCGAGTCGCAGAATTAGCACGGCCGAGCAACAGCTTTGGGTCGACCGAGCAACGGCTTGACTCGGCCGAGCAAAATAACTTTCGACAACCAAGTTGCTGCCTTCTTCCCCTCGGCCAAGGCAAGGAAACAGCTCGGCCGAGCACCTCTGCATCAGACTTGTTTTCTTTTTAAACACCAGAGTTTTCAAATGTCATACCCTCTTGGTCCCCAAGTTGTTCTGCCTCAACACGATCTACATCATACTCCCCCACTTTAAAAGGATTCGTCCTAGAATCTATGTCATCATAAAGAGGCTCATCCGGGTAAAAAGCAACTAAATCCACCACATTAAAAGTTGGGGAGATATTCCACCCAGTTGGTAATTCTACTACATAAGCATTGTCGTTGATTTTCTGAATAATCTTGCAAGGGCCAAGTTTCTTCTGATGTAGCTTGCTATATGTTCCTTGAGGGAATCTCTCTTTGCGAAGATGTACCATCACCATGTCACCTACATTGAAGACCTTCAAACGACGTCGCTTGTCCGCATGTTCTTTATACTTTGCGTTTGACTCCGTAATATTTCTTCTTACTTCAGATTGAACTGCCTCGATCATTTCTGCCATATGCTCAGCAGCAACACTATATCCCGGAACCTTTGGTAACGGAATCAAATCAAGAGTATACGTTGGAGGCTTTTGATAAACTATCTCAAAAGGTGACTTTTTCGTTGTACAATTGACCATGTTGTTGAAAGCAAACTCGGCTGTGGCTAATGCTAAATCCCACTTTTTAGGAAAATCTCCACACAGAAAATGAATCATTGAACCCAACGTCCTATTCACCACTTCTATTTGACCATCTGTTTGAGGGTGAAATGAACTACTATATTGTAACGAAGTCTGAAATATATGCCAAAGAGTACGCCAAAAGTGGCTCAGAAATTTTGTATCCCGATCCGATGTGATTGACTTAGGCACCCCATGTAGGCGAACAACCTCCCTGAAAAACAAACCCGCTATATGTGCAGCATCCGATGTTTTTCGACAAGGAATGAAGTGAGCCATCTTAGAAAAACGGTCAACCTTCACAAAAACTGAATCATTTCCTCTTTGCGTTCTAGGAAGTCCCAAAACGAAATCCATAGAAATATCTTCCCATGGACCATCTGGAATAGGTAAAGGAGAATATAATCCCGTATTTTGGGATTGTCCTTTGTTGCGTTGACAAGTCATACATTTTCGAACAAAAGTGTGCGTATCTTTGCGAAGTTGTGGCCAAAAATACTTCCGAGCAACAAGTTCTACTATTTTGTCCCGACCAAGGTGGCCATCTTTATGTAACTCCGCAATGAGGCTCTCGCGAATGGAACCATGAGGGATGCACAACCTGTCACGATAAAATAAAAACTCATCTTGTAACAAGTATAAGCCAACCGGACCTCCATCTCTACACTTTGCCCATATCTCCGCAAAATCAACATCTGCCTCGTATAAACTCTTCAAACAATCAAATCCTACTACCGAAGTATGCATTGTTACCAACAAACTAGCCAGGGGAGTCAAAGCATCCGCCACTTTATTAAGCTGCCGACTTTTGTGTTTAATGACAAACGTAAACTACTGTATACACAGCGGAATATTATAACAAGACTCGCCTAAACGAATCTCAAATGAGACTTCCAAAGGAATCTCAGCAAAACAAAGTTAACTTAGACTTTGATTAAAAACCGAAAAGGGACAATAATTGCAAAGCAATAATTTGACTATATAAAACTTGATCGTTAAACAATGAAAGAATAACGTATTTATACTACTTAAAATAAGGAATAACCTATTTACAACTGTATGAAAAGATACAACTTGAATCAGACATGTCTCTTCGTCGAATGGGTGTAATTTCAATAGACAGGTCCGTCGGCCGAGGCAAGGATAAAGCTCGGCCGAGCAACCAACACAAACCCAAGAGACACAACCCTTCTGGAACTGCACGGCCGAGTCGCAGAATCAGCACGGCCGAGCAACAGCTTTGGCTCGATCGAGCAACGGCTTGACTCGGCCGAGCAAAACAACTTTCGACAACCAAGTTTCTGCCTTCTTCCCCTCGGCCGAGGCAAGGAAACAGCTCGGCCAAGCACCTCTGCATCAGACTTGTTTTCTTTTTAAACACCAGAGTTTTTAAATGTCATACCCTCTTGGTCCCCAAGTTGTTCTGCCTCAACACGATCTACATCAGTTGAGAAGAAGGATGAGGAGTGTAAGGTTGTTTTCACCTCTCTAAAGAGCAGTGTGTCTAGCTCTTGGTATTTTGATAGTGGGTTCTCAAGGCACATGACATGTACAACTGAATTCCTGTCAAATTATTTTCCTGTAAATGGAGGAATTGTGAAATATGGAGGTGGTGCCCAAGGTAAGATTGTTGGTATAGAAACTTTGAGTGTTGAGGGTATACCTAATCTCCATAATGTATAAGGCCTTAAGGTCAATCTCATAAACATTAGTCATTTGTGTGACGATAATATGCATGTGAAATTTGATAAGCAAATTTGTAGGGTTTTGATAAAATAGACAATTGTGTCTTTAAAGGATTTAAAATTTCTGACAATTGTTATAAGTTTTGTGATATTACAGGTTTTCTTGAAGAGATGGAGACCGCCAATGAAGAATCTGAACAGAGAATTCTAGAGAAAAAACAAGAGAATGCAGAAAAGACTGATGTATCCCGTGATGTGATCACATTGCAACTCACATCAGCCGAATCTAATGGTTGTTCAGATTCAGAGGCATCCTCCTGCAGCTCAGATAGTGAAAAATCAGGTATGGATAGGTTTAGAGACATTTCAAGCAAAATACAAACGGACCATTCTGTCTCAAATATGATTGGAGACGTGCATGCAAAGGTAAACACCAGACTGAAGGCTAGATTCAATTACAAAGACTCTGCTGGTCTTTCCGTATTACCCAAGGTAAGTATTTGTCATTATGTATCTAATATTAAGCCTAAAATTGTTGAAATAATGAAAGATGAGTGGGGTACTGATTATATGAATAGTAAAATTAGGGTTTGTTTTTGTCTTGGGAATAATATGGTCCCGTGGTACAATCGAAACTATGCTTCTCACTCTATAGGCAGGTGCTGCTCTCTATTATTTTGGATTAATAAAATGATTAAGGACCACGAGCATAAAATTAATGTGTTAATTGTCTTTTGTGAAATCTAAGTGCTATAGACATTTCAAAAAATCATGTTAAGCACTCTTGCACTAAACATATAGACATTAAACATCATTTTATTCGAGACCTTATTGAGCAAAAAATTTTAGCCTATACCCTGTAAGAACTGAAAACCAGTTGGCTAACATTTTCACCAATACCATTGATTTTGAGAGACTTTACACTCTAAGAAAGCCTCTTTGTTTGTTTGTCATCTAATGGTGTGATCCCCTACGTGGTCACATCATGGTTACACTTTTATTGTATACTATTAAAAAAAAATTAAAAAAATGCATGCATATTAGTTTAATTTGCATTATATATCTCTGTGTGGTCACTTGAATTCCTCCCTTGACTTTTCCCATCTTTGGATTGTAAACTATTTCATTGTATGTTAGCTAATGTTAACTTACTTTTTATCCTAAAGGATTCTAAGTGGGTGCCAAATCTAAAGGGAAACAACTGCTACACCCACTATATAAAGTCACTCTAATGTGATCAAACGATATCAAGATAATAGTTTGTGTCGAATTTGATAAGATAATTCAAAAAAGGGCTATCATTGGGAGTAAAAAAGAATGAAAGCTACCCACAATTTAATTTCCCACAACAAAAAATGGGTGGGTAAATTCTAGAGGCTGAGAAAAGTAGAAAATAGTTCATTGACTTCCTTGGAAAAGATGAGTCCCTGGTTTTGATTTCATACTATGCCACACAATACTGAGATATATGCATCACTTGCTTGTACATTATGTATCATAGTCTAGTTATAAATTTAAGTCATCCTTGCTATTGGTGAAAATATTACTCAAGTTTTTTTATTCCCATAATTTTTCGGCTAAATATCTTGTGATAAATGACTCTCCAATCACCTTTGATTTTCGTCTAATAGTTTGTGGTTAGGGGAGCGTGCTCTATGGTATTGTTTGATATTTTTATTGCAGATACATTACTCACAAAAGAAAAGATCTTATTGCCATTTTTGAAGTACTTAATCTACATGAAATTCAAAAGGATAGAGAAGCAGTTTTGGTAAGTACCATTCTCTGTTTTTTGACTCCCTAGACCCCTTTACTCATCTCTCATCGGCTACCACCGTCTTTCTCTATTTCGTTGGAGGGAACACAAACTGTTGCGTATGGTGTGATTTCTGATGTGGTCACATCTAAACTCACATCCTGACGCATTTTCATATTGATATCCTCCATTCTGGTAAAAAAGGGAGAGAGTAAGTCAAAAGGGGAGATACAACTGAAGTTTGATGATAAGATGTAACAAATTCAGGGGGAGTAGGATCATTTGATAATTTAGGGGTAGTTTCTATATTTGGTAATTTGGTTTATTTATTGGCTTGAGCGTAAGATATTTATCAAATCTTGTTTTGATCAGAAAGCAACAAATCAGGGGGAGACTGTAAGTGTGAGTGTTCCACACGTTTTTACCAAGGATGATTTTTAATTATTAAGATTTGTATCTTTCTTATATTTAAAATATATTTGTAAATACCTTATTTAGTTTATTTAGTTGTAATTATTTATTCACTAACCTATAAATTAGTTTCCTTTTTTTAGTGCATCTTTGATTATTTTGTAGGACTCTCAGATGTATTAGGAAGCTCTATTTGTGTGGAATATCAACACAAGAAAGAATCAAAGTAAATGAAGGAAGTACATGTAATCTTCATGAAGATTTATATAGGCTTTATTTTAGGAGAAAGAATACTCCAAGATATACATGGATTTGGAATGAAGATCTTTACATGTTTTAGTACTTGTTTTTCCTTAAAGGAAATGACTCTTCACGGCATATAAATAAGAGAATACCGCATTATTTTTTAAGATGCATTCCTGCGATTCCAAAAGAGAGATCATCTGTTTTTGAGTTCTTTTGTAATAGTTATTTTGTTACACAAAGTTATCCTTGAACTTGTGTTTTTAGTGTTTGGTTATTTTATTTATTCTCTTTTTCTTTATTGTAATTGAATTTTAAATGTTTTTATTAAGAGAAGTTTTTATTGTCTATAGCAAATTGTTGTAGATATGTGATAAAAACCTGTTTTATATTCTGTTTGTTTAATTATTCCGCTGCTTTTTGTATTCCTGTTAGTCTCGGTGCTATCACACCAGGATTCACAAGATATAATTTTGAGTCCATTCACCCGCCCTAGCTATTCAATTTCTTTCAGGGAGGGAGTGAGTACACTTCAACACAAGTTACACAAAGTTGTATACTCACAATACTCAAAGAGAAGAAAGTAAGAAGCATGTCACAAATTGAATCGATCAACTTGCGAAAGAGGCAGTCACGAACCACTTCTGAAGATCTCAGCCGCACAAATCCACGCCCATTTGTGGAATTTCGATCCCGCCGTTCATTCTCCCCAATCGCCTCTTGGTCTATGTTCTGGAAACTTACTGCCCTTGGTTTCTTTCAGGGGTGTTTATGCTCCGGATTGTTCGGTTTTTGTTAAAATTTTAAAAAATTAAGATCGGACCAATACTTCAGTTCTGTAAAAATTTAGAATCATGACCAGCCCATTACATTATAGGACCGGTCCTATTGGTACGGTTCTAATGGTGCGGTTTCGGTCCGATTTCGTCAATTACACAAATTACAATATATTATAATTTTTTATAATAACAAAAGTTTATCACAAGTTACATCAACAAAAAAAAATTGTCACAAATATTTAATATTATAACTACAATATAGACACCATTAACATTAATGATTCACTTTCAGACTTTAACTATAACATAGAACAAAAAATTAAAACTAGTAGAGAGAAGAGAAGAGGAGAGGAGAAGAGCATTGAGAGAGAGAATAAGGTGAAACGGCGCTATTGAAAGAAATATTGAGATGGAGTTTGATGCATTAGAGGTTTGGAGCAATGCCGACTAACTAGGTAAGAAAATTAATTATGACTTTTTTAGGGATTTTAAATTATAAATAAGTATATATATATATATATATATATATATATATATAGTATAAATCACAACCCCTTCGTGAACAGTACAATGAACAGTACCACATGCCAAATTTTCCATTTTGCCCTCACTAACCCATTTTGCCCTTAAAAAAAAAAAAAAAAAAAAAAAAAAAAAACGTGTCCTCGGACACGGGCTTTTACTAGTATATATATATAATCGGTCCTGTTCTGTCCAAAATCGTGTATATTTTTTTCAAAATCAGGACCAGACTAAATAATCGGTTCAATAAAAATTTGAAAATAGGATCAGACCAATACTATTGGTTCGATACGGTTTTAACTGGTCTGATCCGCTTATATCGGTATGGTCCGATTTTACGAATTTTTTGCACTGCCCTAGTTTCTTTCATTCTAATCCTAATTCAAAAGTTATAAACAACCCCCTATAGTTTGGACAATATAATACAAATCCCCCAAGCTTATGATTGGGACATTTTCAACGTGAGTAAATTCCGTAGGGGAAATATTAAAATCCAAATTTTTTAAAAGATAGTCATTATATTTTGGGGGCTAATTACACTGCCCAAAGTTATACATGAACTGTAGCAACGTAACTTTTAACATATCATTTGTTGCAATTTATACAGGTAAAATTGCAGTAGGAACTGAATTCGAGGGGGTCTTGTATACGGGGCCTCACTATGTTATTTTTCACATCAGGGCTTAATGTGTGAATTTTTTATCACGAAATTCGTTAGAAAAATATATCATATGCACGACACGTGATGAACGGATTGAATGAAATTGTAATTGATATTAAATATTAAGGGGCTTAGTGTCAATTAGAAAATATAATGGGGCTTAAAAAATACCATTTAAATTTAACCTAAAACTCCACAAATTGTGAATCTGATACCAAATCTCTCTCTGTCTCACACACAAACCCTCACTTTTTTGCCGCCACCACCATGTTCTTCCCTAACCGCCATCATGTTCCTCCCCATATGCCTCCCCCTTCCCATCTTTTCTTCAAAACTCATATCCATCCTCACTCATCTCCTTCGTCCCTAAATCCAGCCCCCTTCCCCAACGTTGTCGTTATTCTTCCATTGCAACTGTAGTGATGGTGTCGATAGTGATCGTTGGTGCACTAAATAAATGGCAAGTAAAATGGTGGTTGTGGGAGTGTTAAATCCAAAATTAAAAAGATTTAAAAAAGTGGGTAGAATACATGGGGTCGCGCGGATTGAGGTAAGTGGTGGGTGGGTGATGGGGGAAGGAGGAGACTGTGATTGTGATGTTGATATGATGGCCAATTTGGGAAGGAGCGATGAGGGGAGGGATGGAGGAGGCCGCTAGAGTCTGTTGGAAGTGGGGTAGGTGATGTGTGTTGTGTTGGAAATGGGTAACAAAAGTTAAGTTTGATTTAACGTTGACCTAACTTCCTAACGGAATTCGTTAAATAGTTAACGAAGCAAGTTACAAAATGTATTCTACATTTAGTGTAGATTATGAAACTCATTTATTGTCTCAAAACCATTTCCGGGTGAATGAGAAATTAATGACAAAGTTTTGTAACTTAACGAGAGTTGGTTAAAAGGGTCAATTAGATCGTTTGGATTTAATTGGATTTGAAAAGTGTTTTTGGCTAATGAGATTTTGCTCCCAGCTGATCAGAACGAGTGGGGACTCTGAGCACGAGTCGTGAGCATGAATGGACCTTAATGGCCATTTGCTCAAAACTGATCAGAACGAGTGGAATGCCTGAGAACGAGTCGTGCCCTTCACTGTTGTTCGAAAAATCATGTCTTTTAAAGGGAAAAGACACAAAACCTTTTGACTCTCCTTATATACTTCCCCTCCGAATTTCAATATATACATACAGTTATTTGGGCCTCTCTACCCGCATTTAAGATAGAATAACATATCCAAATCATTGGCAGATTGTTGCATCAAATCCTTCAAAGTCCAAAGTTGCAAACATTGTGTTGTTCGCTAGAGTATTTGATTTGGAGTGCTCCTATCATATACTTAAAAGTCATTTCATCTTACTAGAAGATTGCCATTGAAACCGTAAGCACCTGTGCGGGGCAATAACTTCTTACAGAGATTGTATTTAATACAAGACTCGACTTAATTTCGTTTGTTTTCAATCTCCGTTACTTTCTCCGTCAGTTTTTCTGTTAAGTCTTAAAGAAGCCTACCAATAAGTCCAACAATCGTAAGAAGTTATTTACGCTTCTTCAGACTTTCAAGACATGGCAACCGAGAAAGATACCATCGCATCAAGTCAAGGCAATGTAACGCCTCCTTCTCAAGGTGACGCAACGTTCAACAATGTTGCACCCGCTCATACACCGCATCACCCGGGTCATGGTGAGAAACCCCCGAAGTTCACTGGTGTGGACTTCAAGAGATGGCAACAAAAGATGCTATTCTACTTGACCACCCTAAGCTTGCACCGCTTCTTAAAGGAAGATCCTCCGGTGGTGGCAAATGGTGATCCCGACCCTCAACGGCAAATGGCCAAGGAGGCTTGGGCTCACGGTAATTTTTTGTGTAAGAATTACATCCTAAATGGACTTGACGATGCACTATACAATGTGTATAGTAATGTCGAGATAGCCAAGGCGTTGTGGGACACCTTGGAAAGGAAGTACAAGATCGAAGACGCCAGGTCAAAGAAATTTGTCGTCGGTAAGTATCTTGACTTCATGATGGTCGATTCCAAATCAGTAACAACTCAAGTGGATGAGTTCCAACTCATTCTACATGGGCTTGATGCTGAGGGGATGATCATGAATGATCCATTCAAGGTAGCCTCTATCATTGAAAAGTTGCCGCCTTCATGGAAGGATTTCAAGAACTATCTCAAGCATAAACGCAAGGAGATGTCCTTGGAAGACATTGTTGTTCGTCTTCAAATTGAAGAGAACAATAGAATCAACGAGGCCAAGGATGCTAAGGGCAAGATGGAGGCTAAGGTCAATCTCGCTGAGGCTAGCACAAGTGGCACAAAGAGAAAGCATTCCGGAAATGCCGGGAATGCTAAGAAAGGAAAGAATAAGGGCTCTAAGAAGTTCAAGGGGTCTTGCTATAATTGTGGCAAACCGGGCCACTTAGCAAAGGACTGTCGTCTTCCGAAGAAAGAGGCGAATAATGTTGACCACATGGACCTAGACTTTGCAGCGGTGATCTTTGAGGCTAATGTTGCAAACTTGGATGAGAATCCAAAAGCTTGGTGGATAGATACCGGTGCTACCCGCCACATTTGTGGAAATAAGGAGAGTTTCTCCTCCTATACTCCCATCTCCGGAAGAAATCTCTACATGGGAAATTCTGCGACCTCCGATGTTCAAGGCATTGGAAACGTGATATTGAAGATGACTTCCGGAAAAGAAGTAACCTTGTTGGATGTGCTGCATGTCCCAGACATCCGTAAAAATTTGGTGTCCGGCCCTTTGCTTAGTAAGGCCAGTTTTAGACTAGTATTTGAATCCGACAAATTTGTATTAACCAAGAATGGTTTATTTCTTGGAAAGGGTTACCTCGAGGAGGGCCTTTTCAAGATGAATGTAATGAACGTGATCCGCCAAGGTGCGATGAATAAAAATTCTGTTTCTTATGTCTACTTGTCGAAAAGTTCTAATTTATGGCATGATAGATTAGGACATGTAAACCTCGACACCATTAAGAAATTAGCGAAACAAGATTTAATCCAAATGACTAAATCCGACTCGACTAATAGGTGCGAAGTTTGTGTTGAGGCAAAAATGACGAAGTCGCCATTTAATGCCATACAAAGAAACACAACTCCTCTCGAGTTAATTCACACCGACATATGTGATTTAAAACTTGTGCAAACTCGAGGAGGTAAAAAGTATTTCATTACATTTATAGATGATTGCACAAAATTTGTTATGTCTATCTCTTAAGAAGTAAGGATAAAGCCTTAGTGTCTTTTGAGACTTATAAGAAAGAAGTTGAAAATCAACTTAACTTGAAGATTAAGAAAATTAGAAGGGATAGAGGTGGAGAATATGAAGCACCGTTTGAAGGACTATATTGGGAATCCGGCATAATTCATCAAACGACGGCTCCATATACCCCTCAATCTAACGGAGTTGCTGAACGCAAAAACCGTACTCTCATGGAGATGATGAACGCGCTTTTGATAAGTTCAGGATTACCCGAGAACTTGTGGGGGGAAGCCATACTCACTTCTAATTATGTTCTTAATAAAATACCCAAGAAAGGTATTGATAAAACGCCCTACGAATTATGGCATAATCGTAGACCATGTTATAAATACCTTAAAGTGTGGGGGTGTTTGGCCAAGGTTGAAGTACCTAAGCCGAAACAAGTCAAGATTGGTCCAAAGACCATTGACTGTGTTTTTATTGGATATGCCAATAATAGTAGTGTCTATCGTTTTATAGTGCACAAATCAGACATTCCTGATATGCATGTAGGAACTACTATAGAATCAATGAATGCGGTATTCTTTGAAAACATCTTTCCTACTAAGGACAGGAAAGATATAGGTTCTAATAAGAGAACACATGAATCTACAACCGGTCCTTCTCAAATAGAAGATGAAGAACCGAGACGTAGCAAAAGGGCAAGAGTGGAAAAGTCTTTTGGTCCTGATTTTCTATCTTACATGTTAGAAAATGAACCAACAACTGTTAAAGAAGCTTTATCCGGTCCGGATAGTTCGTTCTGGAAAGAGGCTATTAACAGTGAAATAGAATCCATAATGCTCAACAATACTTAGGAATTAGTTGATCTCCCTCCAGGTTGCAAACCATTAGGTTGCAAATGGATCCTTAAAAGGAAGTATAAAGCGGATGGATCAGTCGATAAGTACAAAGCTAGGCTAGTTGCCAAAGGCTTTAGACAGAAAGAGGGATATGATTTCTTCGATACATACTCCCCTGTCACAAGGATCACATCTATTCGGGTTCTCATAGCTATTGCAGCAGTGCATAATCTTGAGATACACCAAATGGATGTGAAGACTGCTTTCCTAAATGGAGAACTTGATGAAGAAATTTACATGGAACAACCTGAAGGGTTCGCAGTTCCTGGTAAAGAAAGAAAGGTGTGTAAACTCGTAAAGTCCTTGTATGGACTGAAACAAGCACCTAAACAATGGCATGAGAAGTTCGATAGAACCATGTTATCGAATGTATTCAAGATTAACGAATGTGACAAATGTGTCTACATTAAAGGAACATCCGAATCATTCGTTATCGTTTGTCTTTATGTAGACGATATGCTCATAATGGGAAGTAGTCATGAGTTGATCATGAATACCAAAGGCATGTTAAAGAAGAACTTTGACATGAAAGACATGGGATTAGCTGATGTAATATTAGGGATAAAGATCTCTAGAACATCTGAAGGATTAGTTCTTTCACAATCCCATTACCTATAGAATGTTCTTCGGAAATTCAATGTCCTTGATGACCCTCCGGCTAAGACACCGGTAGACTTGGCTCTACATTTAGCCAAGAACAAAGGGGAACCAGTTTCTCAACTGGAATATGCAAGAATAATTGGTAGTCTGATGTACCTAACGAATTGTACACGTCCAGACATTGCATATTCAGTGAGCA
Source organism: Adenophora triphylla var. japonica (assembly GCA_022495995.1). Taxonomy (NCBI): domain Eukaryota; kingdom Viridiplantae; phylum Streptophyta; class Magnoliopsida; order Asterales; family Campanulaceae; genus Adenophora; species Adenophora triphylla. The sequence continues at coordinate 243,112 of JAFEMH010000002.1, forward strand.
AACTAAGTAGGTTCACAAGTAATCCTAGTACTGATCATTGGAAAGCACTAATGAGAGTACTAAGATATTTAAAGTATACTTTAGACCATGGGATACTTTACAAGAAATATCCAGCAGTATTAGAAGGATACTGTGATGCCAATTGGATATCGGACACGAAAGACTCTAAATCCACGAGTGGATATGTATTCACAATAGGTGGAGGAGACGTGTCATGGAAATCCTCCAAACAGACATGTATAGCCAGATCCACGATGGAGTCTGAGTTTATCGCTTTAGATAAAGCTGGGGAAGAAGCAGAATGGCTTAAGAACTTCCTGGAGGATATTCCTTGTTGGAGCAAACCTGTGCCTACTGTACTTATACATTGTGATAGTCAATCAGCAATTGGAAGGGCACAAAATAGTATGTACAATGGTAAGTCTAGACATATTCGTCGTAGACACAATACCATTAGACAGTTGATCAAAAATGGCGTTATCAATATTGATTATGTAAATTCATGTGATAACTTAGCGGATCCGTTTACCAAAGGTATAAATCGAGATCAACTGTATAAACTGTTAAGGGGAATGGGTTTAAAACCCACAACAAAAGGACTTATAGCGGACACTCAACCTTGAGAAATGGAGATCCCAGGCCCTTGGTTCAATGAGACAACCAAGTTATAAGTTCTAGTAGAGTTACTTGGAAACAACAACTCGGTTTATTAACCTGGAGATGTTGAATACTCATTCCCAGAACATCCAAGTACAAGCACATGCAGCAGTGGTAAGGATAAGTTGAGAAAACTTTTAATGATTTCTATACCTACGGGTGGAGTAGTGCATGATACTCCTTATAGTGAGAATCACCTATATAAGCGAAAGGTAATTAGGCCGCCTCTAAATGAACGCTTATGAATGAGTTACGGTCCAGGGTTTAAATGGACAAAACGTGAGAACAACAATTGTTAGAGCTGTTATTATGTGAGTATTATTGTCTTGGTATACATTCGACAGTCACTGGTTCAAAGCGACTCGCTACCAAATGGCTAGTATATCCGATAATATTTCACTAGGGAGGATTCAAGGCCACAAGCTATCTATCCCGATGTAATAATAGTTCGCCGAAACTTTGGACGAAATTGCATTCATGCATTAATTGTCATTCATGTGGGAGATTGTTGGAAATGGGAAGTTATAAGTTCTAGTAGAGTTACTTGGAAACAACAACTCGGTTTATTAACCTGGAGATGTTGAATACTCATTCCCAGAACATCCAAGTACAAGCACATGCAGCAGTGGTAAGGATAAGTTGACAAAACTTTTAATGATTTCTATACCTACGGGTGGAGTAGTGCATGATACTCCTTATAGTGAGAATCACCTATATAAGCGAAAGGTAATTAGGCCGCCTCTAAATGAACGCTTATGAATGAGATACGGTCCAGGGCCGAAATGGACAAAACGTGAGAACAACAATTGTTAGAGCTGTTATTATGTGAGTATTATTGTCTTGGTATACATCCGACAGTCACTGGTTCAAAGCGACTCACTACCAAATGGCTAGTATATCCGATAATATTTCACTAGGGAGGATTCAAGGCCACAAGCTATCTATCCCGATGTAATAATAGTTCGCCGGAACTTTGGACGAAATTGCATTCATGCATTAATTGTCATTCATGTGGGGGATTGTTGGAAATGGGTAACAAAAGTTAAGTTTGACTTAACGTTGACCTAACTTCCTAACGGAATTCGTTAAATAGTTAACGAAGCAAGTTACAAAATGTATTCTACATTTAGTGTAGATTATGAAACTCATTTATTGTCTCAAAACCATTTTCGGGTGAATGAGAAATTAATGACAAAGTTTTGTAACTTAACGAGAGTTGGTTAAAAGGGTCAATTAGATCGTTTGGATTTAATTGGATTTGAACAGTGTTTTTGGCTAATGAGATTTTGCTCCCAGCTGATCAGAACGAGTGAGGACTCTGAGCACGAGTCGTGACCACGAATGGACCTTAATGGCCATTTGCTCAAAACTGATCAGAACGAGTGGAATGCCTGAGAACGAGTCGTGGTCACGACTCGTGCCAATGGGCACGAGTCGTGCCCTTCACTGCTGTTCGAAAAATCATGTCTTTTCAAGGGAAAAGACACAAAACCTTTTAACTCTCCTTATATACTTCCCCTTAGAATTTCAATATATACATACAGTCATTTGAGCCTCTCTACCCACATTTAAGATAGAATAACATATCCAAATCATTGGCATATTGTTGCATCAAATCCTTCAAAGTCCAAAGTTGCAAACATTGTGTTGTTCGCTAGAGTATTTGATTTGGAGTGCTCTTATCATATACTTAAAAGTCGTTTCATCTTACTAGAAGATTGCCATTGAAACCGTAAGCACCTGTGCGGGGCAATAACTTCTTACGGAGATTGTATTTAATACAAGACTCGACTTAATTTCGTTTGTTTTCAATCTCCGTTACTTTCTCCGTCAGTTTTTCTGTTAAGTCTTAAAGAAGCCTACCAATGAGTCCAACATGTTGGTGGTGCACGATTGTGGTTGCAAGGAAAGAGCAAAATGACGGTGGTGGTGTGATGGTTGTGGTGGCACGGTGGTGATCGCAGGTGGTGGATGGTGGTGGGAATGAGAAAAGGGCGGTTATAGAAGATGAAGAGAATGGTGAAATGTGGAATTGGGGTATGGACCTATACATGGGCATGACTATCGTAGGGGGTTTGTTTTTCATTTTTTTTTTTTTTTGTGTAAAAATATTTTTTTTGTATTTTTTTAAAATAATTTTTTATATATCATGTGATTACTATATTTTAAAATAATTTTTTTTCCAATTTAAATAGTCAAAATTATAAATTATATATTAAGAAAAAAGTTAATGTCTTATTTTGTTATTAACTATTTCAATCCTTTTAATTTAGAAAATTTTATTTAACCCCCTTAAATGAAAAATCTGCTTCAATCTGAACTACTTTGTTAATCACGTGCTATGCATATGTCAATTAACTGACTTTTCTAACGAATTTCGCCAAAAGACCCTTATCTGGCAAAAAAAATTCACACATTGGACTCTGATTTGGCAAAAAAAAATTGAGGTCCCGTATAAAAGACCCCCCTCCCCTCGTGTGTTTTGTAAATGTAGTAGACAAAATAGTAGGTTCCAAATTAAGCTTTTTACTTTGATTTTGCACGAAAATTAAGAAAATGTAAATATTGTTAATATGAAAAGTAAAGTGAGTCTAATTGTTCATTTTAGAAATAAAGCAAAATAATAAGTTTATAGTGGAAAAGACCAAAGAGGAAACTAAGAAGGTTAAATTGGGACGGGGGAATAATAAGTTAAACAAATTTAAATTTTAGGGATGGACTATCCAATTTTCAAATATTGCCCACTTTTTGCACAAAATTAAAACATGATGTATGAAATTGCAACAAATGAAAAATATTTGATATTTATTAGAAAACTTATTCATTTCAAATGACAAAATTGCCCTTTTTAAGGCTTGAAAATGAGGAAAAAAAAAAACTAGAAATTAGTATAAAAAAAAAAAAAAAGGAAACAGGACCGTAAATGTTGGGCCCTCTTATTTCCGGGCTTTTGTGAAATATAATGGGCCACTCGTACAAAAAATTGAAGTCGGTGAGCTCCTCTGGTGTCAGTATATAACGACGACTTGCAACGGTACCATTTAGAGACGAATAGACGATCAACCCTTTCACTCACTATTGAAGTTTTCCCTCTCTCTAAAAATTCGCCGGAGTAAAGATTCCTTAACGGCCATGGCGTCGGTGAAACGCGACCTACCGATGGCGTACCAACCTGAACCCAAGAAGGCCAGAGTTTATGAAGGCCCACCCGAAATGAAGCAGCGTGTTGTGCTTAATCCTGCCGACTGCGATTTAGGTTAATTTCTTATCCTGGTGTGTGTGTGTGTGTATGTTTGTGTGCTGCAATTTCAAACCTAATTTGTTAGAATTACTGTTTGGCCTACTTATGAATTTGTTATTCGGTGCTGAAATTAGGTGAAATGTTAAAGAACCTTGAAATTAAATTTTTGATCCATGGTCAACTTGTCAAGAAATGCAATTTTTCTTGATAGTTTTGATTTTGTTAAGCCCTGATTATGTCACCTTGTCATTGGATTAAAAATGTTTCTCCTTATGAAGAACATTAAGTATGATTGGGTTGGGTTAGAATATCGTTCTTGTTTAAACTTTTATTCTGTATTCTTGTTCTAATTTTTGGAAAATAGATTAGTTAGTGGGTGTCTTTAGATGGGTTGATCTATGAAAAGATGTTTTTGAGAAAGCCTTCTTGGGGAAACAAAGAGTGTCTTGGTTCTTGTTCTTGGAAGCTTCAAGAATCATCAAGTGGGTTGTTTTGGGCCCTATTTAATTGAAATACATCAGAATGTGAGAAAAAATCTGGAAGATGAGTGCAAATGTGTGCCTCTTGTGAGAGCCTTGTGGGAGTAGTCATGTCTGTAATTCCTTGTAAATTCGAAGTTGTGATAGCGTTTGTATCATTTGGCCTGTGGACATAGGCAAGATGATAAACTACATAAATTCTTGTGTCTTTCCATTTTTTTTTCTTTTTTGTTTGTGTTCTTGCTCCATTTCGATCCTTGTCATGCAATCATTACCCCAACACATATTTAATGATTATCTGACTGATGTGGATTGTTATCCTTCTGCCAGACTTCAATATTGAAGGAAATGGTCTGCAAGGTTCTGGCCTTTTTGAACATGGATTTGCGTATTGCTGGTCTGGTGCTCGAGCCAATGTAGGAATAAAGGGTGGGAGGTATTGCTTTAGCTGCAAAATCGTTTCTGCCCAGCCTGTTGATATGGATGACACTCCCCTCGACCGGCAGCATCTCTGTCGCATAGGCATTTCAAGAGGAGATGATAAAGTGGGAAACCTTGGGGAAACTTTGCACAGCTTTGGGTTTGGGGGCACTGGAAAATTTTCTAATGCGGGAAAGTTCATCGATTATGGTGAAAGTTTTGAGGTTGGTGATACAATTCTCTGTGCAGTTGATCTGGAATCAAAACCTTTGGGTTCCATCAGTTTTGCTAAGAATGGGAAATGGTTGGGTACAGCAAGACAGTTTAATGCGGGTCCGTATGGTCTTGGAGTTGTGGACTCACCAATTAGAGAGCTACACTGGGAGTCAGCAATTTTCCCCCATGTACTGCTGAAAAATGTCGTGGTTCAATTGCAGTTCAGCTATGAAGATGGTCTAGTTCCTGTAGAAGGCTACAAGCCTTGGGCTTCTGCTCTTGAGGATCGAAGGGTGATAATGGGGCCCACCTTTACAGACTATCGTGATTGTGAAGTGATCATGATGGTGGGCTTACCAGCTTCCGGAAAGAGCACTTGGGCAGAGAAATGGGTACAAGAGCACTCCCAGAAACGATATGTTTTACTTGGCACAAACTTGGCACTGGATCAAATGAAGGTTTTTTTTCTTTGCCTCTCGCGGGAAGATGCAAACATTGTACTTTTTTCATATGTCTGACCAATGTCCTCTTTCCTCTTATAGGTACCTGGGCTGCAGCGCAAGCAGAACTATGGTGAACGATTCGATCGCTTAATGGAACGTGCAACTGGCATATTCAACACTCTGTTATCCAGAGCATCCAGGACTCCTCGTAACTTCATTATTGATCAAACAAATGTCTACAAGAACGCCCGCAAACGCAAATTGAAGCCTTTCGCTAACTATCATAAGGTATCTTCATAAGATTGTTGATTATGTTTATTAATAGATTCAAGCTGGAAGTTTTTTTTTTTTTCTTTTGGGGGGGGGGGGGCTTGCAGATAATACTGGTTACAGTTAGTAACATGCGCCCAAAATCAGATTGCAGTTGTTGTTTTCCCAAAGCCAGAAGAGCTCAAACTCCGTGGTGAGAAAAGATTTAGAGAAATGGGGAAGGAGGTCCCAGCTGAAGCTGTAAATGAAATGCTAGGTGAACTTGCAAAAGAAAAGATTATTTTGCATTTCTGAATGGTTCTTTTTTCAACGTTTCTTTGGTTTATCGGCTTTTTGCCTTGTTAGTATAACTTGCAAATTTTGCCTGACAGCCAATTTTGTGTTGCCTAAGAGCAAGGATATGTTGGGGACAGACGAGTATTTTGATCAGGTATGAGACCTACTCCAAGGCTAGGTATCGAATTTGAGCTATCATCTTTTTCAATGTGGCGAGTCACTGAGTTGGCTTGATGTCAATGTTTCCTTAAGGTTGTATTCATAGAATTAGACAGAGCGGAGTCAGAGAAATATCTGGACGAGATGAAATCAAGTCATTCGAAGAGCAGCCTGTCACCCTTTTCTCGTAAAAGTTCCGTCCAGTCTTATAATAGCCCTGCTATGGAATATTCTGCCGAAAGAACTATCCAGCATGATCCGTGCTCACCAGTTCAATATTATCGTGAAAGCTCTACCCAGTATTACAATGGCACACCAGTGCCACTTTCCAATGGAAGTTCAGTTCAGGAGTATAATAACCCTTCATTGCAATATCAAGGGCCTTTGTCAGGTATCTCCTCCCTCCTACACCCTTAGTGATTTTTTAAGTTTCCCCTGCCTTATCTGATGGATTAAATTCAGTGCCCACCCCTGAGGTTTGGCCAAATATCACGGCCTTTTTGTAGTTACAATCGGAAATGAAAGGGTGGGCACTGATACTAACCTCATGGGTGGGCACTGAAGTGAACCCCTTATATGATATACTCCCTCCGTCCCATTACAAATCACACACTTTCCTTTTTGGGCGTCCCACTACAAATCACACACTTCCTAAAAAGGAAAGTTTTTATCACTATTCCCTCCACTCATTCTCTCTCCTACATTATTTTAATACTCACAACACCATTATAATTTACTATTCACTCCACTCATTCTCTCTCCTATTTTACTTTTACACTCACAACATTTATATCATTATTTTTTTCCTTAATCTACGCTTGAACAGTAACTGTGTGAATTCTAATGGGACGGAAGGAGTATACCTTTGCATACTTGATTATATATATGCCATTATGGTTCATTTCCAGGTGGAGAATGGCAAAGTTCTTCTCCATTGCAGCCCAGACTGACCGCTCCGCATGGAAACAACTCAAGTACTGGTGGTTTTCCTCCTAGAGATGATTTCAACCACCGGCGCAGTTACTCTGTGTATGGACAGTCGTGGAGAAGTGAAAATGAAACTAGAACTGCTCTTGCGGGTATTTCTGATCCTTACAGAATTAACTTAACATATGGATTGACCGACAACCTTACCCTTCCTGTGGCAATGGCCTACAAGGAGTGCCAACTTGATCCTTATACAAGATTTATTAATCTTGCGACAAGAACTTCATCTAGTTACAACACCTTTGGTGTTCCCGCAGGTCATCAAGTTGATTCTCAAGCTCCAAGGCCACCTACTATATTCCTGCCTTCTACGCCAGTGCAATACGGTATGCAAAGAACTATTTAGCCATTTTACATTCTCTTGATCTTGGATTGTGGTAAAATTTTCATTATTTATTGAAAAAAGGTATTTGCTCCACTATTTTAGAAACATTGTCCTTGATATTACTGTAATCTTGAAACCTATGGTGCTTATTAACTTACTAGCAGAGTTTTATAGTACTCCGCAAATGTAATTGTTTGCTGCCCCTACCCCCTCAATGTATGCACGGCTCGAAAATCTCACAATCATGAAGAGTAAGTTACCAAGCAATAGCTTTGGCTATTGGTGATTTATTTTAGTTTTATCGGAAAAACTTTTCTGAATGAGATTATGTTCTTTAAACCCATCTTCTTGTTACTACATACGGAGTACTCCCTCCGTCCCTAAATGAATGTTGGAAAAAACTCGACATTCATTTAGGGACGGAGGGAGTAATATATTTGAATACTACGTGGGCTGACGGTAAGATATTTCCTCTTCATGTTCAGGTTCTCCATATGGAAGTTCAAACCCAGGGCCTTCTTCAAATGGAAATTATCCCATGGATGCTGCATCCCAGTTTGGAGGGTATGCTCAGCCTCATCCAGGATATTAATGACTTACTGACTGCTTGCTGCTATATGGTACTCGTAAAAAGTACTGAAAAATTGCTGTATTTTTGCTCCTTCCATTTAGTTGTCTACAAGGGCACTGTGATTTATAGTTAGGATGTAGTTTATTGCCTCCCTGGGTGTGTATTCTATAACTGGATAATCACCTTAATGAATGTACTCTCTCTCTCTCTCTCTCTCTCTCTCTCTCTCTCTCTCTCTCTCCCTCTCTCTCCCAAAACAACGTATGATCAAAAAAAATTCAAATTTGCTTTTGATCGAGAGCAAATATGAAAAGTTTTTGATCATACATTTTGGGACAGGTATAGGATATTTCTTTTTTCTTGCATGTAATAATTTATTTATTTTTAATGAAATTATCCCATGGACACTAAGGAGTACTTTTCAAATTTTCTATAACACCATCCGTTATTAGGTTTAGGTCCATCAAAGTGAGGCTTTGTGTCCAAAGAAGTGATCCATGGACCATGGGTGAGATCTTTTTAGTTTGTCTGCCACAACAAAGGACCACACCTTTATAACATGCATGCATCTAATTTCGTTTTTCTTCTTTCCATATCCTCCACCTTTTATGATATGTTTTTTCATAATTATGAGAAATAATATTTCGAGGATTTTTTTTCCTTTTCTATTTCCTTGTCATACTGTATTGAGGCGTGTCGTCCTAGGGGTGTAAACGGTCTGAATAAATTCGATTTTTGTCAAAATTTTAGAAAATCGGGACCGAACCAATAATTCGGTTCTGTACAAATTTAGGATTAGGACCATACCATTACATTATAGAAACGGTCCCATCGGTCCGGTTTTGATGGTCCGGTTCCGGTATTGATGGTCTGGTTCCGGTCCTATTCCACCGATTTTACAAATTACAATATAATATATATTTTTTACAATAACAAAAACAAAAATTCAAATAAATATTATCACTAGTTAAATCAACAAAAAAATAAAATAAACTAACTGTCATAAATATTCAATATTCAAACCACAACATAGACACCATTAAATATTAATTGTTTACCTTCAAACTTAACCATAAAAATAGAATAAAAATGAAAACTAAAAGCTAAAGATCACAACATCAAATCAATTATGCCACCATCAAGTTTCAGATTTGCAACACGATTGTTTGCTGCATAAACACAAAAAAAAAAAAAGAAATAGAAATCATTGTTGATAGAACAACAACAATAAAAATCTGTAAGCAAACAACAACAAAATCTCACATTGTGATGCAAAAAAAACCCTAAATTACAGAAAACTATGTTGATTCAGCTAGTTCACTAAAGCACCTTATAAGTAACAATTATCTTTACATAGCAAATCTGAAAACCATACTAAATTGTACATGCCATGAAACTGCAAAAGTTAAAAATAACATGACTTTTGCTTAAATAGAACAATCAGCCTAGAACTTTTTTTTAAAGAAGGAAGATACTGAGATAGAGTTAGGGATTTTATTATATATATATATATATATATATATATATATATATATATATATATATATATATATATATATATATATATATATATATATATAACTTGACATTTGCTTAAATAGAACAATCGGCCTAGAACTTTTTTTAAAGAAGGAAGATCTTGAGATAGAGTTAGGGATTTTATTATATATATATATATAGATATATATATATATATATATATATATGTGTATATACATATATACTCCCTCCGTCCCACCCAAGTGTGCACCATTGATCAAGGCACGTCGATTAAAAAATATTATTAAGATAATGAAAATGTGTGGTAGAAAATGAAGAGAGGGAATGAGTGGAGTAAATAGTAGGTTGGTTGAATAAATTGTGTGATCGAGAATGAGTGGAGTTAATGAGTGGGTGGGGTAGGGAGAATATAATATATTAAAGGACATACCATTTATGGTAGTTTACCTTTGAGGTGAGACGGACCAAAAAGGAAATAAGTGCACCATTGATCAAGGCACGTCGATTAAGAAATATTATTAAGATAATGAAAATGTGTGGTAGAAAATGAAGAGAGAGAATGAGTGGAGTAAATAGTAGGTTGGTTGAATAAATTGTGTGGTGGAGAATGAGTGGAGTTAATGAGTGGGTGAGGTAGGGAGAATATAATATATTAAAGGACATACCATTTATGGTAGTTTACACTGGGCTGGAACGGACCAAAAAGGAAATAAGTGTCTGTGAATTTGGGACGGAGGGAGTATATATATATATATATATATATAGGAGAGAGTATATATATATATATATATATATATATATATATATATATATATATATATATATATATATATATATATATATATATATATATATATATATATATATATATATATATATACTCCCTCCGTCCCAACAAGAGTGTCACCCTTTTAGAGATGGCACGCAAATTAAGAAAAAAAGTGGGAAGAAAAAATGTTGTAAGTGTAATTTGAAAATAGGAGAGAGTATTAGTGGAGGAAATAGTGAATTTAAAAAGTGTTGTAAGTGTAATTTGAAAAGAGGAGAGAGAATTAGTGGAGGGAATAGTTAGTGGGATAATAGAATATTAATAAAACATTTCCTTTTTAGGAAAGGTGACGCTTCAAACGGGACGCCATTTTGAGTAAAAAGTGACACTTTTGCTGGGACGGAGGGAGTATATTATAATCGGTTCGATTGCGATACAAGATCGTGTATATTTTTTTCAAAATCAGGAACAGACCAAATAATCAGTTACATAAAAATTTGAAAGCAGGAACAGACCAATACTATTGGTTCGAACCGATTTTTACTGGTTTGATTCGATTTTGTTGGCATGGTCCGATTTTACGAATTTTTTGTACAGCAATACCGTTTATTTTTCAAGCTAGATGCCATAGATTCATTAACTCTCGTAAATATTTGTGGATTGAAACGGATCGGGTCGATGTGTTAATCTTAACACGAGTTGAGTTGAATTAGTTAATTAATAGGTAAAATCATACGGGTTAATGGGTAACCGTTCGAAATTGCCGGACCCAACTGGGTTGACTTTTTTTATTTCGTTTGGAATAGTGTTTCCTTTATTTTGGAATATGTTTGTTCATAATGTATGTGACAACATATTTTAAAACGTACACCAAATACTTAACGTTGTGGTCCTAATTTGAGCCACACGGCCATCTCCAACCCAACAGTGAGTGAAATTTGATGCAGTTTTTGCTTCATTTTTTTTTTTCAAATTTTGCTTTAAATTTTTTTCCTTCCAACAATTTGATTTAAAAAAGAATATTCTTAACATCTTTCGCTTACACCTTATCATCAATTATTTTTCTATTTTCACAAACATTACACAAAGTTTAATTTTTGTAAATATTGAACTCTCTCTTTTGTCTTAGATAGTAAAATATCAAATAAATAAAGTATTTATAATCCAAAATACTATTAAAATAGATTTAATTATTAAAGAAAACATACAAAATAAAATGACATTGATATAAATGATACATTGACATAAAGAAAAACATTTACACAAATGAAAATTGCAATATAAAAAGGTATCCGTCTCAATTTTTTTGTATAAATGCATTTTGTATAAATTTTAATATACTCTCCGTCTTAACTTTTTTAGCTTGGTTTGTTTCAAATAATTATCTCAATATAAACATAAAAAATATTTAAGATTAATTTAAATAATAAAAATGATTTTTTTATTTTGAAAATAAATAAGATGTAACTTTAAGAAACTAGAGAGACTGAATTTTAATTAATTTGAAAGCTTTCTTCAAAATTAAAGGAACACTATTCAATTTATTAATTTTGTAAGGAAGAAATGAAATGGATAGAAAGAAAGAATAAGTAGGTTTTGAAGAAATGAAAGAGGAATTGAAGTTTGGAGATGGTCTAAATGGGAGGTTAATGGATTATGATAGACCCATTAAAAGTTTCCTTCCAAGCCATATTACAAGTCAACTTTTTACATATCGTTAGTATTAGAGAGATTGGGTATGGGGAGAGAAGGCCATTAAAAATTAAGGTGACGTTTGGTTGGAAGGAAAAGTGGGGGAAAGGAATGGAAAACTCCCTCTTTTCCATTTCTTTTCCCTGTTTGGTTCAAAGATTTTAAAAAAAAAATTCCGAAGGAAAGTTGAATTCCTTCAAATGAAGGAATTCAACTTTCCTTCACAAAAGTGATGAAAAGTTCAATTCCTTAGGGCAATGGAAAAAAAAAAATTAACCAAAATACCCCCAAACCCTACCCACCCCTACCCCCTATCCAGCCCCTACCCAGCCCCTACGTACCACCCCCACCCCCCACCCTACCCCCCACCCCCCCACCCCCACCCCCCACCCCCACAAAAATTTTTTTTTTTAATTTTTTTTTCTGCCTACCCTCCCCCCCACCCTCCCCCCCACCCCCCACCCCCACAAATTTTTTTTTTATTTTTTTTTACGCCTACCCTCGCCCCACCCTACCCCCCCACCCCCCCCCCCCCCAAAACAAAATTTTTTTTATTTTTTTTTCTGCCTACCCTCGCCCCCACCCTACCCCCCCCCACCCCCACGAAATTTTTTTTTAATTTTTTTTTCTGCCTACCCCCCCACCCCCACCCCCTACCCCCACCCCACCCCACCCCCCACCCCACCCCCCACCCCCCACGAAATTATTTTTTACTCATTTTGCATACCCCCTACCTACCCCCCCCACCCCCTCCAAATTTTTTTTAAAGGGTAAATTGGTCATTTTATATGCTTTCATTCCATTCCTATAATTTGTATTTTCAAACCAAACATAATTTGTCAAGGAATTGAATGACAATTTCATTCCATTCCGTGCCAACCAAACGGAGGGGGTTAACCAGTTTTTTTCCATTCCAATTCCTTAAGGAATTCAATTCCATTGACAATTCTATTCCTTCACTTTTTTTCCACCGAACCAAATGCCCCCTAAGATGGTCCCTCTTTCCCCACACCCTCAATACAAAAAATTGGGTCAAGAGAAGTGAATTACAGTATATGGTATAAAAGCCATTTTACTTTTTGTCTTAAAAGTATACATGTTCTTCCCAAAGGCCTTTTTATTTTATTTTTTATTTTTTTTTTATACCCAGGTTCCCAGCTTCGCCGGACTAATCCTCTCAAAAGTATTATATGGTATAAAAGCCATTTTATCTTCTTTTTTTTTGAATTATATGGTATAAAAGCCATTTTATCTTTTTTTTCTTTTTTTTTTTTTTTGTCTTAAAAGTATGGTATAAAAACCATTTTATCTTTTTTTCTTTTTTTTTGTCTTAAAAGTATACATGTTCTTCCCAAAGGCCTTTTTCTTTGATAGAGAAGATAAACTAACATAACCTCTCAAAACCATTACACTGAATATGCACTATTTTTGTTCTAAAAAAAAAAAAGATATCACATGCCAGGAGGCAAAGAGAAAGATCGAACATCAGCGACGGTTCAACTATTCAGTTTAAACCACGGTTCAATTATTTAATTTTGTTTAGTCTTAAAGTTTGGTCTCGCAATTCGATTTATTGGTTCGGTCTCAAACCGTAGTTTGGATTGATTTGGTTTGGGAGGGTCAGACCACAAACCAAATCGAATCATTTGGTTTGCCAAAATTTAAGATCCAACCGAATCATTCGTACTTGAAAACTAAATCAAATCGTGTGGTTTGATTCGTTTCGATCTCAAACAGATGTTTGAATCGAAGCACTTATACCCCTAGTATCTAAGACACACAACAACTTAAATTAATATTCTTTCTGTTAAAAATATTTAAATAATAAAAAATTAAATTTGTTTGTAATTAATAATAAATTTGAAAATTTTGATTAATTATTTGGAGTTTGAGATCAATCACTATTATATAAAATAAAATAATGAAAATCAAAACCGGTTGCAGTTATGCTGTTGCATTAGGAAAATTCTAAGGTAATTTTTTTATATATATTTTATTGATTGTAAACTCGTCATGCTTTAATTATGTTAAAATACCAACAAAATCATATGATACATAATTTTATAAATCGAATTTTTTAATTTTATATTTCCTCTGTCCCGTTTTTAATGCTTTTAGTTTAACTTGACATGTAGATTAAGAAAAAAATAAATGTTGTAAGTCTGAAAAGTAAAGTAAAAGAGAAAAATTGGACAAAGAGTTTTTGTCGTAAGAATTACAAATGAATCTCATCATTCATTTTAGTTTATAAAACAACTAAATTTTTTAAAATGAGACAGATAAAAAAAAGTAAAAAATATTAAACCAGGACGAAAGGATTATTATACTCTCCCGTCTCATCTGACTTAGGACAATTTGTCTTTTTGGACGTCCTATTCGAATTAGAACATACCAAAATGACAAGTTTATATAATTTTTATATTTAATGAGACTCACATATTCACAACAACAATTCTTTTACTATTCTCCCACTCATTATCTCTCTTATTTTACTTTTAACTAGTTTGACTCCCGTGCGATGCACGGGCAGTTACTAACGAATAACTTATCGAAATCGAAATAAATATAAAAGGAAAATAAAGATGTTTGTATACATTGTAAAACATTTATTTGAAATTTATATTCTCAATACAAATATCAGATTGAATGTCACTAAAATAAATCTAGTGTTACATTCCTGCGATGCACGGGGAGTTATTGATCCTTAAGAAGACGGAAATTAAATAAAATGACTAAATGAGAGAATTTTTTTTATAAAATGTGAAAGACATCTTTAAAAGACAACATTGTCGGCGCAACTGTCGAAAGAGGAATGAAGATCATCATTACATATAAATATATTCGGACCATCGGGATAGTGAAATCTATATATAATATTAAAGCAGAAGATTTTCCAAGCTTCTCGTCGCGCCACGTGTCACATTCTGATTCGCCAATATTTTGCAATTCAGGCCTTCATATTCTTTTATTTAAGCCATTTTTTTGCAGTTTGATCCTTGAAAATATTTTATTTTAGATAGATATATATACACAGAATTTTCTAGCTAATATTCCGTTCTTTAGCTTCCTTCAGACCTAAAGCCGTAAATGTTCTAACTTCCTTAATAATCTTAATCTTAGCTCCAGTTTCAAACCCTCCTTCTAGCTTCAAATCAAAAACAGTCTTCTCCGCCTTCTTCTCCTCCGCTTTCCCAGCCGCCCCACCGCCTTTGACTCCGGCGCCACCTTTAAACCCCATGCCAGGCATCATTACAGCCATCATTGGCATTTCTTTAAATCCCGATTTCTGCCTCATAACCTCCGTCAAGTCCGCAGATTCAAGGAGGGTTAGTTTGAGTAACTCATCGACAATGGCTGAGACTCGCTCCGACGAAGCTGTAGGGTTTGGTTCTGAAGTAGTGAATTCCCTGAGATTGGTTTGCCATGGAATGATTTGAGATTGAATGAAATTAGGGTTTTGAATTTGGCGTCGGAACCCTAGAGAATGAGAAATGATGCGGGAGTATTTCATGATGTGAATGGCGTTTCTGAGACGGTCATGGGGATGGTCAAAGCACCGGCGGGGGTTTTAGATTTTCGGGAGGACGATGACTGCGATTTGGGTTTAAGGCTTGGAAATTGGGCCACAAGAAAATGGGTTTCGTAATTGGGCCGATGACATATGGATCCTTATCAAAGATTTATAAAAAATAATAATTGTCTTAATGGCATATTTTAAAAGTTATATTTTTATTTGGGTATCTATAATACAATAGAGATCACATCTACCCGCCACACAATCGATGACCAAGATTGAGTTTGAGAAAACATAACTGGTGGATAACTGGTGGCTAGGATTGAATATAAAAAATAAATTTGTTTTTAACTTCTCACTCTGCTACAACGGTTACTACCTCTCTAACCGTCACACAAAGAGTGGTTCAGATTTAATCTTTCAAAAGACAAAGAGCGGCCTAGATTTAAAGTTGGAAAAAACATAAAAAAAAACTCCCCTACACCGGTTACTAACTAATATAAATAATTAATAATTTTTATTAACAAAATTGAATTTTACTATGTTGACAGTTAAAAAATAATTATTAATTTTAAGTATTAAGCTAAATGGTGAATTTACTAACAAATATTTTTTGTACTGTGCTATTGCTTGCTTGATAATGTCTATTTTGCTTGGTTTATATTTTTGTAAAACTTTTGCTACTCATGGATCTAATGGTGAAAAAATAACAATTTTTATAATTGAATAAAATATCTAAATTTTCATAAAGTACGGTCAAAATTTGATTGAGTTGACCATTAAAATCAAAGTGATCTAAATTTTTCGAGACGAAGGAAGTATTTATTTTTATAATTGAGTTGACCATTAAAGTCAAAGTGATCTAAATTTTTCGAGATGGAGGGAGTATTTGTTTTTATAAACTGTTGCAAATAAAAAAAAATATGATGTTATATTTTCAAGTCATATATCATGGACATCTTTTTTTTAGGGACAAAACTGATCATTTCATATGACATATTACCCGAAGTTAGTTACATGACTAACTTCCGTTAGTCAAAATGCATATTTTGACCTTAATTTAACGCAATACTCCCTCTACTTCTATTTCGAATAATCTTACCAACTTTGTCATCTAGAGCGTCTTATTGATAAGTCTCATTTTCTATGAACGAAAGTATATAATATTTATTTATTAATGGGACTCACTTTTAATACTTATAACGACTATCGCCTTACTATTTTCTATCTCATTTTCTCTATCCTACCCACTCACAACACCTCAGTGTATCTTCGAATGGAACACCAACTCAATCTCATTAAGGCCGGATGTGATATTTTCATGCAATAAGTAACATATATTTCAGCTTTGGAACGAGTACTTTTATTCATCAAGTCAAACTTTCTTGAAAGTGCTGAAAAGTTTGGGGAGATATCTTATAAGGTGAGCTTGCTATTGTTATTCAGGAATATTTGCAAATCTCTCAAATCCCTGTCGAATCAAAAATTGATTTCTGCGAAATGCCAAATCAAGCAGGTTTAGATGGGAAAATGTACAAAAATTTCCCTAAAGCAATTATCTTGCATCGCCTCAATGGATTTCACCATGGATTCCGACGAAGCAAGCTCCGGCATGGCCTTAATGGAAATTTGGTACTACATCTTAATTACAGTTGTGCCGGTTGGATTTTCCATTGTTTGGGTGTTTGTTGGCCTCATTGGTTTAGGTAAATCTCTCTCTCTCTGTGTGTGTGTGTGTGTGTGTGTGTGTGTGTGTGTGTTTGAGGGTGTGTAAATTTTTATACTTTTGAAACAAATTCCAGATGAGGTTTATTTCTTTTGCCAGGAAGAGTATATCTTGGCATGCATAGCGTGGTTGACATTATAGCTGGTCTTGGTTTGGGATTGGCAATACTCGCATTTTGGCTATCTGTTCATGATTACATCAACAATTTTGTAGTTTCGGGTCAAAACAGTGTGTTAATTTCTATTGATTTAAAAGATTATTCATATGTTTGTACTTTTGGTTACCTCTTATTTCCAAGTTCATCAACATAGAGCCCAAACTTAGAAATGTGAAAGATCTTACGGAGGATTTCTACTGATTTAAAAGAACATTTATATGTATGAACTTTTGGTGACCTCTTATTCCAAGTCCATCAAACTAGAGCCCAAATTTAAAAATGTGAATATATCTAATGGAGATTCTGGATCTTTGTACAGAATGATTTGGGAATCAACTGTTATATGGAAACAATTTGAAATTGAAATTGCACAAATTAGTATTAAGATCAATAATGAATCCATTTTAAATATTTTTGGAATTTAAATATTTTCTATTATTTATTTCGGAATTTAAATTTTTTCACAATTCAAATACAAAGTCAACTTTTCTCTTTTTAATTTCGGATATGAATTTCAAATTTTAATTTTCAGATTTCATTTTAAAAATACAAGTCAATTTTATCCAGTTATAACCATATGAATTTCAAATCATTATACTCGGATTTCATTTAAAAAATACAAGTTAATTTTTAAATTATAACCTTGTCACAACATCAATTCAAATCAATTCAAATCTCAAAATCAATTCAAATCACAAAATCATTATACTCAAATTTCAATCCACTTTATTTGTAATTATCTCACAAATTAAATTTTCAGTTTATTATTAGCAACTATAATTAAGCCTATGATTAAATGATTATTTTCATTTCTTTAAATAACGCCAATCATTCATTATCCACGTGACAATTTGTTCCAAACAACCTATGCAACTATTATTAATAGGAAATATATCTCAAATTTTTCAAAATTGATTTTACCATCTATAATTACACGATAAATCCATATACAAATCTCAAATTTCGGATATGAATTTAAAAATCACAAAATCAATCCACTTTATTTGTAATTATCTCCCAAATTAAATTTCCAATTTATTATTATCAACTACAATTAAGCCTATGATTAAATGATTATTTTCATTTCTTTAAATAATCCCATGATTTTCGAAAATGTGAAATCTAACTCAATTCGTATATATGTTAACGAAAATTTTGAAATTCTCATTCGTCGATTAAGATAAAATTCAATCTTCAAAACCTTAATTAAGATAAAATCTGATTTTTCGAATGTGAAATTCTCATTGGTCGATTAAATTTGGTTATTATCTAAATTAGGATAACAATATAGAATCAGCTTAAATTAGGATAAAATTTCGAAAATTTGGCAGAGATATTTGAGGTCTGTATATTCAAATATTGGCTTAATTTTCGACATAGGCAGAGAGATTAGAGGGATATATTCAAATATTGACATAAATTTAGGCATAGGAAGATAGATTTTTAGTGCTGTATATTCAAAATCACCATGAATTTCGGCATAGGCAGATATAGAAAATAAATCAATATTTTCAAATTTATATCTTTAAATCTTTTGCTTAAAATTCTTAAATCAATAGTATTTTAATATCATAAAACAATAGAGAGATAGAGAGAGATAGAGAGAGAGAGAGGCGGCACAGGAGAGGGAGCATTGGGAGGAAGAAGAAGAAGAAATCTTCTTCATTGCTTGGTAGTTTCAACTACAAAGTAAGCACTAATTTATTTGCAGTACTAATGTTTTATCTTAATTTAGGCTGTTGTTCTAATATTTTGTTCATCATTTATGCTTCTTTTGAAAAGCTTATAAAATTCATATGTCAGAACATTTTGTCCAGAATTAGATCATATTGGTCCATGGGTGGAAAGTTCATGTAAATCTTTGTGCTTCTGATTGAACATTATTAACCATCGGTTACATAGAGAATCTGATATAAAAAAAAAAAAAAAAAAAAAAAAAAAAAGCCATCAAAAGTGGGAGCGTTGGCTCCAAAAAATAGGGGAGCACCTGCTCCCAAATATGCTCAAAACAATGAAAGTTCCTGGAAATAGGGAGCGCCCGCTCCAAAATGAGGGGAGCGCCTGCTCCCAAATTTGCCTATTTCAGTCCCAGTTTCTGTCCAAGGGGAGCGCCCGCTCCCAGGCATGGGGAGCGTCCGCTCCCAATGGTCAGTATGCATATTCCTTTGCTGGGTTAGGAGACTCAAATAGGAAGTGATTTTATAAATCCCTAATAACCAACGCCCCCTACCCCCCTTTCTCTATCGTAAACACCCGCCCCTTCATCCCTTCTCTCTAAAAATCCTCTCATATGTACAAAGTACCACCATGGCCATCATAAATAAAATCACTAATACAATATGAGATAGTTACTTAGCATTTATATAGAAATTACCATAGAAATTGGTAGAGGAATATGTGCTAAAATAAGCAAAAATCAGATTGTGACACATTTCATATGTTGAATTTTCATTGTGAAATATTAATGTCAGTTACCTCGTAGTCAAGAACGTTGTCTCTAAGTTTTTCGCTGCAATCTGCATTAGAACTCCTTGATTTCTCCTTCAATCCAATAGTTCCCACCTCAAAATCTCGAAAGTACCTTTTAAAAGTTCAACCCATTAGAGTGGTTTCTTAGAATCCTGTATTGAACCATTTCAAATGTAAATTTAGAAGAATAAACAGTAAGCAAACTTGACAAACTTTTTCAAAAACAGTTGGGTAAAATCATTGAAAGGTTTCATATAAAAGACATCTAGGGAATAATGCAGATAGAGATCAAATCTTACTCGGCCCCATAAGATGGACATCTTTACATAAATGAGTTCCCATGTAATCCAGCTAGCTTCTCCCTTGGTATGCCAGATCGAAGATGGAGGCCATCAATATTCTGGCATTTTAATAAGATTAGCCATTTATAACAGTTTGATAGTATTAACTAATTTGATAATTCAACAATTTGCAGAATTTGATCAAGAGCAAATCTTAAGTATTTATGGACATTCATCACTGAGGTAGTATACAGAAGTAAGGCCAAAAGAGGACAATTGGTGGGCAATAATGAACTAATGAATTAGCACTTAGGAGTACCTTAGCTCATAGTTCGAAAATAGCAGGGAACCCTATTACCTGACTTATAACAATCATTTTGATCCCAGCTTTCTCAATATGTACAAAGTACCACCATGGCATCATAAAAATGTCTAGGTTGCGAAACTGCATTTTCAATGTATAGAGTGCAGATGCACGACATTAAGTCATGTAAGTATTCAAACTCAACATAAGGAGAAAGGTTATTCTCCATTCTCAAACACATTACAGAATTAAGGTACTACTTGAAAACTTCGGCATTGTGGTTGATATTGAACTGATAATATCAAGCCACATTGTGATTGTGTGCCTTTTTTTGTGAAATATGTTAGCATGAAATACTTTTGATATGATCTTGAGTTTGTTCTATTTATTCATCTTCATCATTGATCAAAAAGCATTTTATATAAATATAATGCAATTCATACAACTTTCATGCTTTAAGTTAGTACTTCTTTCATGAATCCTATTGATGTCTCCATTTAATTTAGCTTAAACTTTTCATATGTAAATTGCTTATGCATAATTGAAAATTGACGTTTCAAAGGAAACAATATATATTATAATCGAAACTACATAGATGGAAATTGAACATTGAATTTTGATGAGTTTGAAGCCATGTGTTTTATGTGTAGGAGGTATTTGAAGCCGTATGGTTCAGGAAATTTAGAATTTGAATTGATTTGAGGACTTAGGAACCTTATTAAGGGTTTTCAGATGTGGTTGTGATTTATCTGTTTGCGAGTTTGTTCACTATAATTGAGAATTTGTAGGCATGGAATTTTGGATTAACGAATTCATAGCTTCATAGTGTTTGTTGCGAGTTTTGGAGGAAGTCCCAGTCTCTTTTGCAGAAAGTTGAGTTTGATTACTTCTTAATCAACAACAATGTCAACAATCGTAGGATAGCAAATTATTGACTTTTATAGATCACTCTCATGCATATGACTATTGTAATAAAATAAGTGGAGTAAGTGATAGATTTCTTCGCGGATTGAGAGTATTTGCTACATTTGCATTACGTTGTGATATATTTGGATTTCACCTACTGAAGACTCTTAGTGCAAGAAGTGCTTCCTGTGAATTGAGTATATTGTAAACATTTAAATTTTAAGGTTTGACTGTAGGATTGAAGTCGAGCTCGCATAAAAAAAGTTAGTACTTTGTCTTGATGCAAGATTGATTGAGGTTAGAATATGGAGCTTATCGTTCAAGGCATGAGCCGTTTCACATATGCATAGGGCTACAGTTTGGTGACTATTAATTTTTACAAAGACCTAAATTTCATTTCTTAGTAATCAATCCAGTTATTCCTATTCTATTAGCTTACAAGATGGTAGGCTTGATATAACCTTCCATTGCTGAATGTGGGCTATCCAGTACCTTTTGAAGGCTATTTTTTGTTCACTTTAATGAAGTAGCTCCCTTGATGTACCTTAGTTTTCGTTATTAGTTTTATTTCTTCATTTTATGATTCTTATAACTAATAGCCATCTTCACCCCACTTGCAGTGTAGTTATTATGGAAGGAGATCCTAATCCAGGTGCTATAAGAGGGTGTATGTCATTTTAAAGTTTCAATATTTCTATCGATGTAAGTACATGGGTTGAGTGACCCAACCTTTTTCAAAGACTATTTTCTTCCTCCCGTGTCATCATTGCGTTTGCCCTCATCTCATTACTGTCTTCGTAGAAATTGAATGGAGAAGCTTCGAATCCAATCCAACCAGAATCTTCCACTCTCAATGGCTACATGAATTCTTGATTCATAGGAATGGGTGATTGTATATATTGTATCTTCCTTAATCCTTATGTTTTGTATCTGTCTGAAAACAACATGAATACGAGGTATACTCTCTCCCTCCCATATACTCTGTAATTTCATTTAAATAAACAAAAACAATATGGCCTAATGAAATTACAGATTATAGCAATAAGTAATAATAAACTTTAATATGCCCGTCGAATTTCGACGGGTTACTCACTAGTTTTTTTAATGTGAAATATAATCAAAAACGACAAATAACATAGTATCGATTTATAAGGAGGTCAACAATGAATAAATATTAACCTTTGAATTTTATTAATAGTCATAGCATAAAAGGAATACAATAATACAAATACGTTGAAATTAAAAATATACAATATATCGTAAAATTTAAAATTTATTTTTTTTACAGACAATAATGAGACATTAATCAGATGTAAATATAATATAATAAAGTAGTCATTAAATGAAGAAATAAACAGGTTTTTGAATGTAAAAAATGCATAAATCTTAAGGCCATTTACCAAAAAGAACTTTTAAAAGATGAATATTAAAGAGAAAAAAAAACCCAAAGAAGCTGATTGTTACAACAAAACTCCCTGAATATCACAAAAAAAATATTTTGTTTTTAAATGTTAATTTTAATTTTTAAATTTTAATTTTAGATTTTTAATTTTTAATTCTTAATTTTTAATTTTTAATTTTCAAAATTTATATTTTAATTGAATTTGGATTAATTTGTATTATTATTTTTAAATGTTAAAGAAATCAGATAAAAAAATGGGGAATCCAATCGGATAAAAAAATGGGGAATCCAATCGGCCAATGACGGACACCAAGTGTCCCATTTAAATAAAAAGAAATATAAAATCACCTTCATAGACGCGCTTCTGTACGCGCGTGTATGGCACGCGCCACTTTTCAGACAAAAATATATAATTAAAATACCAATTTAAACTATCTTTATTTCTTATAATATTGACATACACTTCAATAAAAATTTTAAAAATGATGGCCATCTTTCCCAATATTCGTCTTTATAAATATACAATTTTTTGAGAAGAATTGGAAAATTGAAAATTTTATTTATACTTTATTTACTATGCTAAAAAAAATTTTAAAAAAAAATTAAATAAATTGTCTGATATATCGAACTAAAATAAACACAATAACCATATTACCCCATCCAACTTATTAAATTGAAACCGAAGCCCACATTCATCACACTCCCCATATATATATATATATATATATATATATATATATATATATATATATATATATATATATATATATATATATATATATATATATATATATATTATTAAATAACCCTATATACTGTATAAATACACAATGATTTTGTTCATTAAAATTCAACTCCATTCCAACTCATCATCCTATACCCTACAACTTTTATTTTATTTTATATTCTTTATTTTTATGATTAGTAAAATAATAATTATTATTATTATTATCATGTATGAATGATGGTGTAAATTTTTTTTAAAAAAATTAATCTATTATAAAATAATTGAGGGCAAAGAAATGGGGAAAAAATTAATTTATTATAAAATAATTGATGACCATCTTTCCCGATATTCGTCTTTATTAATACTTTATTTACTATGATTCAAATTTTTTTTGAAATAAAATAAAAAAAAATGTTCGAAGTATCTAATAAACTCAATAACCATATTACCCCTTCCAACTCATTATCATATACCCCATCAATTTTATTTTCTTTTATATTCTTTATTTTTATAATTAGTAAAATTATTATTATTATCATTATCATTTATAATTAAAAAATACTTGACACTTAATTAATTTTGACTAAAAACATAATGAAAAATGTAAAAGGATAATTAAGAAATTTATGATTAGTAAAATAATAATAATAATAATAATAATTATTATTATCATGTATGAATGATGGTGTAAATTTTTTTTTAAAAAAAATTATTTTATTATAAATAATTGAGGTCAAAGAAATGGGGAAAAAATTAATTTATTATAAAATAATTGATGACCATATTTCCCGATATTCGTATTTATTAATACTTTATTTACTATGATTCAAATTTTTTTGAAATAAAATAAATAAAATGTTTGAAGTATCTAATCAACTCAATAATCATATTACCCCTTCCAACTCTTTATCATATACCCCATCAATTTTATTATCTTTTATATTCTTTATTTTTATAATTAGTAAAATTATTATTATTATCATTATCATTTATAATTAAAAAAAACTTGACATTTAATTAATTTTGACTAAAAACATATTGAAAAAATTAAAAGGATAATTAAGAAATTTATATTTAATTTTTTTTTCTGTGTCCAAATCAAATGAAAATAGTCTCTACTTGAAGAGAAAAAGAAATTATGAAATTTGGTGTAAAAAAATTAATAAAAGAAATTAATTTATTACCCCATCCAACTTATTAAATTGAAACCGAAGCCCACATTCATCACACTTCCCCATATATATATACATATATATATATATATATATATATATATATATATATACATATTCAAAACTCAAACCCTATATCTATATATTAAATATATATTCAACACCATTCTACTTATTAAATAGAAACTCAAACCCACATTCATCACACTCATCCCTATATATATATATATATATATATATATATATATATATATATATATATATATATATATATATATATATATATATATATATATATATATATATATATATATATATACATATATATAGTATATTTAATAATCATATATACTTTATAAATACGCAATGATTTTTTTTATACATATTCAAAACTATTCCAACTCATCATCCTATATCCCATCACTTTTAATTAATTTTATATTTTATTAATGTCGTAAAATTATTATTATTATTATTATTATTATTATTATTATTATTATTATTATTATTATAATTTATAATTAAAAAATGTACTTCACACTTAATTAATTTACACTAAAAAGAAATTAAGAAAGTAGTAAAGGATAATTAACAAATTTATATTTAGAAAAGAGGTATTTTTTTTCTTTGTCAAAATCAAATAAAAGAAGTCTATATGTAAAGAGAAAAAGAAATTATGAACATTGGTGTTTTAAAAAATTAAGAAATTAAAAAAAGGGATATTTTTTTATTATAATTTATAATAAAAAAAATTAATTTACACTTAATTATTTTGCACTAAAAAGAAATTGAAAAGTAGTCAAGAATAATTAACAAATTTATAATTAAAAAAGAGAAATTTTTTTATTTGTCCAAATCAAATGAAAGAAGTCTCTATTTAAAGAGAAAAAAAATTTATGAATTTTGGTGAAAAAAAAAATAAAAAAAATAAATTTATTATATAATAATTGAGGGCAAAGAAATGGGATAATTTTTTTTTTCGAAATCCGTCCAGCCAATCAGATGATGCCAAGTGTCAAAAAAAAAAAAAAAATGAAAATTGCTGCTTGACTCTCCCTTGTCGGCGCGTGCAGTGCACGCGCCATGGAAAGGTCTGAAATACCCCTCGCTGAAATGCCGACACATGTCTAATCTGTAAAAAACATAAAAAAAAAAAAAATTGCACCCAATCGCTGAATGCCACTTGGCAATTTGGGCTTGTTAATTGCTAGATTGCCACCGCATGAAATGACGAAAATGCCCCTCAAAGGCTCTTTAATTACCAAAAGCTTGTTATTATATATTTATAGATATTCACAATACCTTCTTCCCTCATTATCTTTTATTATAATAGTATGTTTTTTAATTAATATGCCAAAATTTTACTTTTAATAATCACAATACCTTATTCCCTCGCTATCTTTTATTATAATATATTTTTTTTAATTCCTACTCCTTCCGTCTCGGTCGAAATGTCCCAAGTTTTCTGTTTGAGCGTCCCATTTAAAATGTTTCATTCCTAAAAAGGAAAGTTTTTATTATTTTTATACTCTTCTTATCCCACTCATTTTCTCTCCTACTTTACTTTTACACTCACAACATTCTCTCTCCTAACTATTTCTCTCACTCATTCTCTCTCCTATTTAATTTTTCATTGTTAATGTTAGATCATGTGTTGTCATGAATGTCATCCCAAGTGTTGCAAACCAGTGTTGCCACTGGTGTTGCCAAAAGTGTTGCCATTTGGAATTGGCGACACTGAGTTAGTTACTGTATTTTTCACAAATATTAATGGGTAAATTAATGTTTATATAACAGTAGTTAGTCACCTTAAAATGAGCTTAAAATCAGCAACAGAATATGCCCAGGCGAGAATTACGAAGAGGAGGAATTAACAAATAAACATGTGTTTATTTGTTTAATTTATGACCAAGCAAGGAGATATTTTATTCAGCTATTCTGGGGGAGAACAAGTCAGAGTACAAGGCAATCAAAGCTAAGAGGTACAAGCATGAGAAGCAAGAGAAGACTAGGTCTCCTACAATGAAGGCGAGAAGGCATAAAATGAGGAAACAAACTCAAGGCCATTGGCGATCATTTGAGTAGGCTCCAAGACTTTGTGGCCTATAAATAGTGCGGTGGATCTTCATTGAAGATCATCCAATTCGTAAAACGCAAATCTGCACAAGAAAAGTAGAATTCTGCTCTCAAGTGTTGCCATTCAGTGTCGGCAACACTTTGTCCAACACTCGAATATTTCATATAGATTTTTATATTTTTGTGAGGTTTTTGAGTGTTTATTTATAGAGAGAATTCGTGTATGTTGTTCCTTATATCAGGGTTCGTTTATCATTAAGGAACAACCTCGACCTTGTATTGAATTCATATTATTAATAGAAAGGTCTTGCCTTTTAGGCACCCATCAAGTTATATATTTATATAACTTGATAAAAATTATATTCTTGTGTATTGCTTTAATTCTTGCGCTGCAAATTATATTTATTTCTATTGATTTGTGCTTTTTCTAGAATTGGTGAATGTGTTGTTGTTAGTGTCATCAACACTAAGAACAACACCCGTGAGTTTTATCTCACCTTGTGAGTTTCGTCTCATAAGTTCTTAGCCATAGACAATTTCAATTGGTATCAGAGCCTAGCACTTGATATACTAAGTGTTTAGATCCTTTTGTCATGGCTTATGATCCTGCAAACCCTAATCAAAAGAGATTACCGGTTTTAGACGGATCTAATTATGCTTATTGGAAGATTCGCCTACGCTCGCATATCAAATCAATTGATCTTCGGGCTTGGCGATCTATTTTAAATGGTTATTCTGTTCCAATGCTTCCTCCGGATGACGATGGTGACGTTCAAGTCAAACCTGAATTCGAGTGGACAATTGAAGAGAATAATCTTGCTAGTTTCAATGAAAAGGCACTGAATGCCATCTATGAATGGGTTGACATGCATATGTTCAAACTCATTCAAAATAGTCCCTCTGCAAAAGATGCTTGGGATACTTTACAAAGATTTTGTGAAGGAGATGGCAATGTCCGAGAAACAAAGCTTAGAGGTCTCACTAGTAGATTTGAAAGATTAAGAATGGGTGAAAACGAAGACATCTCGTCTTATTTTGAAAAGTTGATTGATATTTCAAATGCTTGTCAAGTATTAGGGAGCCTTTTACAAATAAACAACTTGTTTCAAAAGCTATTCGTACTCTTCCCGAACGTTTTAATATTAAAGTTTCGGCTATTGAAGAGGCCCATAATCTTTCAACAATGGACATCAACTCCTTAATGAGTATTTTGAAAAACTTTGAGTTGAATCTCAATGAACAAACGGAGGCTTCTAAAGGCAAGAATATTGCCTTAAAAGTCGAATCTTCGGACACATGTGTGGACGATGAAGATGAAGTCTTCGAGGAGTTAGATGAAAATACTAGTGTAGCTTTACTTGCAAAGAGATATAATTCTATGGTTAGAAAATTTAACAAAGTGCAGGTAAAGGCTAAGGACCAAACGGCCAAAACCTCTAGTTTTGTGCCAAGGAGAGGTCCTCCTCCAAATCAAAAGGATATCCCACCAAGGCGTGCATCCTCGGAAAAGATCCGGTCCGATCCTAAGTACATTGAATCTATTCAATGTCATGCTTGTTCCGGTTGGGGTCACTATGCCAATGAATGTGCTAACACCTTGAGAAAGGCGGGCAAAAACTTGTGGGTATCTCTTAGTGATGGAGAGGAGGAAGGAACGGAGAAAGAAGAACAGACGGAGCAAGTAGTCATGATGGCCACGGTAGAGGAGCTACCTTCGGCGAGAGTGTTACTTCAAGTGTCGTTACGGATTTGACAACACTTGACACAACATTGGTGACTTCTTCAGAAAGTGTTGCCCCAAGTGTCGTCCAGGAATTGGCAACACTTGGCACAACACTCAGCAGGTATGATTCTTTAAATGATCTTAATTTGCATGGTTCAACAGATTTAAATTCGAAGAGATTATAGAGGATGATCTTGATAAAGATGAACTTATTTGTGAATTAAAAAACCTCTATAAATCTCTCCTCGTGGAATGGAAAAAGGAGAATAAGATGGTGGTTTTCTTGAAAAAGGAAAATCGGGATCTTAAGAACTCCTTGACTCGGCTAGAAGCTCAACTCGGTAGGAGAGAATTGGATCTTGATAAAATCAAGGCCAAACTCAACCTAGCAGTAATCCACCTTCAAAAAACTCAACACGAGTTCATCCAAATTGGATGAAATACTCAAATTGAGTAAGCCTCTGAAAGCTGGTCTTGGGTTCCAAGAATCACTTGAAAGTATTACCTCTTCCTTGTTTGATGTTGAAACTAAAAATTGTTTTGTAAAAGAGCGTGTCAAGGAAAAGGGTAGCACTTCTAGTGATTCCTCCTGATCAATCCAATGAGTGTGGATCTTGTCACAAAGCTGGACATTTAAAACCGGATTGCATTTTCCTACAAAAGAAAATGTCCAGTCTTCAAGTGTCGTCTCAAGTGTCGCCGGTTTCTCGGGGCAACACTTATGGCAACACGGTGAACAGAAATCCAGATTTTCAAAAAGGGTTGGTTAACCAAGGAAAAACTGAAATGCTATGTTGTTTATACGGCTTTAAGGACTAACATTGCAGGAGCTTGGTACTTTGATAGTGGTTGTTCACGTCATATGACTGGTACAAAATCATTCCTAACAAGTACCAACCTATTCAAGGAGGCTCGGTGACTTATGGTGGTGGAGGCAAGAGTGAAATAGTTGGTAAAGGAACACTGGATATTGTTGGTTTTCCTCCTTTGAAAAATGTCTTGCACGTAGATGGTTTACTTGCTAATTTAATTAGCATTAGCCAACTATGTGATGACAATTTGGAGGTAAAATTCAATAAAAATACCTGTGAAGTGTTTGATAACACTAACTTTTGTGTCATGACTGGAATAAGATCAAGTGATAATTGCTATCTGGTTGGTAATAAATCTGTGTGCAATTTGACAAAACTTGATGATATTAGGTTATGGCATCAAAAGTTAGGTCATTCTCATTATAGGAATCTTGAGAAGATTATCAAACATAATGCCGTCAAAGGTGTTCCTAAACTAGACCTCAAAAACACCGT
This sequence comes from Adenophora triphylla var. japonica, assembly GCA_022495995.1. Classification (NCBI taxonomy): domain Eukaryota; kingdom Viridiplantae; phylum Streptophyta; class Magnoliopsida; order Asterales; family Campanulaceae; genus Adenophora; species Adenophora triphylla. Next base: position 272,881 of record JAFEMH010000002.1, read on the forward strand.
GATGTGTGGTGACTGTCAAAAGGGTAAGCAAACTCGTGTTGCTCACAGTGTTGAACAACACAATGAGCAACACTCCGGAACAACACATTGTTTTCGGCTTCTACATATGGACTTGATGGGTCCTATTGAGGTAGAAAGCTTGGGAGGTAAGAAGTATGTTTATGTGATAGTTGATGATTTTTCTAGGTTTACATGGGTGTATTTCTTAAGAGAAAAATCTGAAACTTTTGATAAATTTACTCACTTAGTCTCTAAAATCAAAAAACATGTTTTGTTCTCCTATTTTTCGAATAAGATCGGATCATGGTAGAGAATTTGAAAACATCTCCTTTTCTACTTTTTGTAGTAAAAAGGGGATACACCATGAAGTTTTCGGCACCCAAAACACCTCAACAAAATGGTGTTCTTTGAAAGGAAAAATAGGACTTTAATGGAAATGGCTCGTGTTATGCTAATTGCTAGAAATATTTCTAAAGGTTTTTGGGCCGAAGCATTAAACACGGCTTGTCACACTACAAATAGAGTTTTCTTAAGACCCTACAACTATGACACCCTATGAGATTTTAAATGGAAAGAAACCTACGGTTCACTATTTTCATGTGTTTGGGTGTTTGTGTTACATTTTAAATGACCGGGAATACTTAGGAAAACTTGATTCTAAGAGTGACAAAGCCATCTTTCTTGGCTACTCTCAAAACAGTCATGCTTATCGTGTCTATAATTTGAGGTTAAAAGTGATTCAAGAATCGGTAAATATTGAATTTAACGATTACTTGAGTGCCACAGAGAACCGGTGATGATATACCTCGACTCTATTAGAAGAAGTCGAACAAAGGGCTGGAGCAGAATGATTCGGCCATTGCGGCCACAGATTCAAGTGTTGCTCCAAGTGTCGCCCCTGAAATGGCAACACACGAGGCAACACAGAGAACAGAACGGTGGCTGGAAATTCGAGAGCGGTGACTCGAAGGAGAAGATGGATTGGTGTACCATCAAGGCGGGAGAGATCCCCCGGCTCGAATTAGAAATTATCATCCCATTACTCAAGTAATTGGTGATGTTAATGAAGGGGTTAGAACAAGGAACAAGGAGCCGAGTTGATTACGAGAGATATGGTTAGATATGTGTGTATGTCCTCCACATACTCTCGGGTAAAACACTCCTGTTTCGTTTCCTCTGTTGAACCAAAAAATGTGATTGAGGCCTTAAAAGATAAATTACGGATTCAAGCTATGCAAGAAGAGCTTGAACAATTTACCCGTAACGAGGTTTGGTGTTTAGTTCCACGTCCTTTAAATACTAACATTATTGGAACTAAATGGATTTACAAAAACAAATCGATGAATTGGGTAATATTGTTCGTAATAAAGCTCGTCTTGTGGCTCAAGGCTATACACAAGTGGAAGGAATCGACTTTGACGAGACCTTTGCACTGTGGCTAGAATTGAGTCAATAAGACTTCTTCTTGCTATAGCCTGTTATCTCAAAATCACATTGCACCAAATGGATGTCAAAGCGGCTTTCTTGAATGGGTACTTAGATAAAGAGATCTATGTTGAGCAACCCAAAGGGTTTGAAGACCCATTCCACCCGGACCATGTATACGGACTTGATAAGGCCTTATATGGCTTAAAACAAGCTCCTCGTGCATGGTATGGGCGTCTAACAAGCTTCCTTCTTGAATATGGATTTGTTAGAGGAGAAGCCGATAGGACATTATTTATTCTTAGGGAAAATAAAGAGCTTGTCATTGCTCAAATCTATGTTGATGACATAGTTTATGGTTCCACATCTAAAACATGTTTACAAAATTTTGTGGAAGCTATGACATCTACATTTGAGATGAGCATGATAGGAGAACTTAATTATTTCCTAGGATTGCAGGTGAAACAATCGAATGATGGAGTCTTCATCACTCGAGCAAGTATGCTAAGAGTCTGGTGAAAAGATTTGGATTGGAGAGTGCCAAGAGCTCTAAAATACCTATGGGATCATCTCTTAAGGTAAACAAAGATCGGGCGGGGAGGATGTTGACCCAACTCTGTATAGATCCATGATAGGTAGTCTTCTTTATCTTCTTGCCGGTCGTCCCGATATAATGTTCGGCGTAGGTGTCTGTGCTAGATATCAATCTGCTCCTAAAATTTCTCACCTAAATCTTTGTCAAGAAAATCATCAAGTATGTGTGCGGGACAAGTGAATTGGGAATCTGGTTCACCAAAGACACTAATACCAACTTAGTTGGTTTTAGTGACTACGATTGGGCGGGGATATAGATGACGAAAGAGTACTAGTGGGGGTTGTTTTTCTTGGGTAATAATCTAGTGTCATGGTACGATCGCAAGCAAAGCTGTGTTTCTCTCTCGGCTGAATCTGAATATGTGGCGGCGGGGAGTTGTTGTTCACAACTAATATGGTTAAAACACATGCTTGATGACTATGGTCTTGATAGTAATATCTTGACCATGTATTGTGACAATCTGAGTGCTATAAATATCTCCAAAAACCCTATACAACACTCACGCACTAAGCACATTGATATCCGCCATCATTTTTTAAGAGATTTAGTAGAAAAGGAATTGATCCAAATAGAGCATATTGATACAAAACATCAACTTGCTGATATTTTGACCAAAGCCTTGGACCATGAGAGATTTTCAAGTTTGAAAAAATCTCTTGGTCTATGTTTTCTATAAATCTGTTAGTGTTGCCTTCAGTGTTACCAACACATCGGCAACACTTTGTATGAGTTGTATATTATCTTTAAAAAAAAAAATATAGCTAGTTTAATCCCAAATGGGGGGCATTTACTGACCTTTTTGTTCTAGTATGTGTACATTCTTAAGGTTAACATTTTTTTTATAAAATACCCCTTTGTGCTAAAAAGTGACAAAGTCACTCATATTGTTGTTGATATTTTTAAAAAAAAAAAAAAGGGCAAAAGCTTGTGGAAATTCCCAAAGGGAATATAATGTAGTGTTTTATACTAAGTATTAGGGGCATGGAGCTCGCTACTACAGTGTACCCTACTTGAAAGGTATAAAACTTACTAATTGTAGCTTTACACTTTAATAAAAAACTCGGGGCACGGAGCTCGCTACTACGATGCTTCCTTGTAAATAAATAAAGTGTAAAGTGTGCTTAAAAATTGCCTAAGAAAGTATAGTTATATATGTTAAAAAATATCAAGGGGATTTTATTTAAAAATGTTGCCTTGTGTGTCACGCAACATTGCTAGTAACACATTAGTAGATGCTACATTAATTTTTATTTTCTTATTTTTGTTTTTGTTAATTAAATTTTAAATCTCCAAAAGTCTATTTGCTTATATTTAGAGTTTGTGAAATTTAAAAGGTTTTTAGCAAAAATTTTTATTTTTGTCAATCTAAGTGTAATTTTGTAATATCTATTTTTTAAAATTCATCTCTTTGAATTTTGAAAAACACAATTTTATGGATATTACTAAAATTATGATTAGTTATTATTAAAAATTATAAAAATTATAAAAATTAAAAAAAAAAAAAAAATGTTTTTAAAATGGCGGAAACAGTGCTTAAGTTTGTTGGGGTTTTAGAGATAAAAGGAGTTTTAAATTGATTTGAACTTGTCAAATCAATTTAATCCTTCAATACTCACTCATTAAAACCCTCCTCCTCACAAAACCCTCTCTCTCTCTCTCTTCTTGTTTCCCTCTCTCTCTAGGCGGTAAACCGAAACCCTCACCCCTGTTCTTCGTCTTTGTCAATCTTCCATGGCTAGCCCTAAAAATACTTCCCAAATTTCATCACCCATGGAGATTTCGCCTCTAGCTCCCTCTAGTGTTGCCTCAAATGTCGCCGTTCCAATGGAGATATCCCCTGCGACACTTTCGGCCACACCCTCAACCTCACCCTCTTTAGACATTGTTGTCTATGATCCTTCCAAAATTCCCATTCCTATTAATCTTCCAGAAGCTACCCCTTCCATTGAGCTCACCTTCGCTCCTCAAAAGAAATCCAAGAAGAGGAAGGCGGTTGATGCCTCTTCGTCTTTTAGGGGTGGAGTGCGTCGTACTTCAGAGAGGCTCAAAACCTTGTTCAGGTCCAAGATTCCTTCAAACACAGCTGATGATCCCGTGAATGTGGAGGATTCTTCAAGCTCGTCTCTCAACATTTCGTCCGAGGAAGGTTCGGACCCAGCTTTTAAAGAGACAAAGGAGCCCTCATCATCTTCTGATGAGGATGAAGAAGCTTGGTTGGAAGATGAGGAAACTCTTGCTGAAGCCCAGTCCAAAATGAAGAAGAAACAGAAAATTTCATCAAGTGTCGCCCCAAGTGTTGCCGATGAAATGGCAACACCTGAAGCAACACCTGCTGCCAAGACCAAAGCTCAATCGAGTTCTCCTTCGTATTCTCCTATTTCATGGCCTGAGGTACACTCTCCTAATCTCTCTCAGGATACAAAGTCAGATTATGAGTCTTTTGGATTTTATGAACGTCCTTTTCTTTCGGATGAATTTTATGGTGAAACAAATTTAGATAAGTTTGTTGAAGATTCTGAGAAGAAAATTCTGAATGAAAAGAATATGTATGTGACTCAATTCAAGGAGTTAGGTGTGTATCAGTTTTTGGAGGATAGGATGTTTTTGCCTACGGTGACTAAAGTGTCATCGTACATTGAAAGTGTGGTTAGGAATTTCTATGCTCATCTTAGGGATAATATTGATGATAGGAATACCCCTCATTATGGAAAGATTTTTGTTAGGGGCAATATCTATGATTTTAATCCCTTGATCATCAACAAGGCATTCGGCCTCCCTAATGTCGAAGATGAGAGTTTGGAATATGATCCTAATGCCTTAGCCACCTTTTTAACTGGAGGGAGAATCACCATTTGGTCTGATCACTTTAGGTCTACCCATCTCACTTCTTTGTTTAGCGTGCTCCACAAGATTTGTATAACAAATTGGCTTCCTACGGCAAACGAGAACACGGTCACTTTTGAGTAAGCTAATTTGTTGTACAAACTAGGCAAGAAACAAAGAGTTAACTTTGGGAGACTTGTATTTGCTCACCTTCTTGCATGGGCTAAGAAGAAAAGACCTCCTCCTTCATTTTTCCTTCCCTTATTTTCCAAGTCCTAATGTACCAAAACCTTAAGCCTTGGAATGGTGATAATATCTACTGAAAAGCCCATTTATTACAGAATTACCAAACACTTTACTGAAGGTGATAGGCACAGGGATTTACCTTGGGTTTTGGTTACAAATGCTCCTCCGATTCGCCCACCTGCAGTGTCGCCCCAAGTGTCGCCCAGCCGGCAACACTTCGGCAACACCGCTCCCGTAATGGTTGATCTTGCTATGGTACTTAATTTTTTCAATAGTCGGGTCAAGCACATTGACTCGCATTCGGGGTGGTTGGACATGCGCACCGACATGATGAAAATGATGGATTTGATTTCTTCCAAAATAGGGAGATAAGCCACCAAGGCGTGATGATGATGATGGAGTAGGAATGGTCTTTGGGCCAAGTGGGACGGCGGAGGGAGGTGAAGGAGTGGAAATGCGGTTTAATGGTGGTTGGTTTGAATGGTGGTTGATTTTGGTGGTTTGGAACAAAAACAATTTTATTTGTTTTATTTTGGTTTGTAATGCTTAAACAAATTTTATTTCTGTTTATTTTTTTCTTTGTTTCTGGAATTTTCTTCAAACTTGGATGGATGTTTTTTGTTGAATGGTGGAATGGTTGGTTTAAGATTTTAATAATTATTTTGGTTAGTTATTAATTTCGTATTAAGGGGGAGATTTTTGTAAAGATTTTGATACTTCATTTGCTTAATGGTTGATGTTTTGGATTGAAAAATATTTCAAAACATTGCCTGAAGGTTGATGTTGCCACTATCAAAATCTCGTGGCATTTTTTTGTGGTTTTAGTTAAGTTTGACTAACTGTTTTTGAAAAGATCATCACATTGGTATTTTGTGAAGAAATCAGTAACTATGGGGAGATTGTTAATGTTAGATCATGTGTTGTCATGAATGTCATCCCAAGTGTTGCAAACCAGTGTTGCCACTGGTGTTGCCAAAAGTGTTGCCATTTGGAATTGGCGACACTGAGTTAGTTACTGTATTTTTCACAAATATTAATGGGTAAATTAATGTTTATATAACAGTAGTTAGTCACCTTAAAATGAGCTTAAAATCAGCAACAGAATATGCCCAGGCGAGAATTACGAAGAGGAGGAATTAACAAATAAACATGTGTTTATTTGTTTAATTTATGACCAAGCAAGGAGATATTTTATTCGGCTATTCGGGGAGAACAAGTCGAGTACAAGGCAATCAAAGCTAAGAGGTACAAGCATGAGAAGCAAGAGAAGACTAGGTCTCCTACAATGAAGGCGAGAAGGCATAAAATGAGGAAACAAACTCAAGGCCGTTAGGCGATCATTTGAGTAGGCTCCAAGACTTTGTGGCCTATAAATAGTGCAGTGGATCTTCATTGAAGATCATCCAATTCGTAAAACGCAAATCTGCACAAGAAAAGTAGAATTCTCGCTCTCAAGTGTTGCCATTCAAATGTCGGCAACACTTTGTCCAACACTCGAATATTTCATATAGATTTTTATATTTTTGTGAGGTTTTTGAGTGTTTATTTATAGAGAGAATTCGTGTATGTTGTTCCTTATATCAGGGTTCGTTTATCATTAAGGAACAACCTCGACCTTGTATTGAATTCATATTATTAATAGAAAGGTCTTGCCTTTTAGGCACCCATCAAGTTATATATTTATATAACTTGATAAAAATTATATTCTTGTGTATTGCTTTAATTCTTCCGCTGCAAATTATATTTATTTCTATTGATTTGTGCTTTTTCTAGAATTGGTGAATGTGTTGTTGTTAGTGTCATCAACACTAAGAACAACACCCGTGAGTTTTATCTCACCTTGTGAGTTTCGTCTCATAAGTTCTTAGCCATAGACAATTTCATTCATACTCACAACATTAAACCCTTTTCTTTTCTTACATCAATTTTCTTAATTCTCATGCAAATATCCTTTTTGAATACTTTGGCCGGGACGGAGGGAGTATTACGAAAGAGAACATTTTAAATAGGGGACACGGATACCTCTACATTAACTCATTATGAGACTACCGATCCCTTCCTCCCTCTGCATAGGGATTCACAAATACGTGCATATATATAATCAACCCATCATCATATTAAATCACTGTTTTCCAGTGACCCCTCCCTCTCCTTCTCCCATCCCATGTAAATCCTCTCTTTGCCAACCTCAATCCTTCTTCATGGAACAACAAACCCCAGAGGAACTGAAATCCCCTTTTCCAAATTTTCTCGGAAAATCACTTCCCTCTCCTTGCTCCGGCTCTCTCTTTTCCACCATTGTTACTCTCTACGCTCTAATCCTCCTCTATTTCCCTTCCCTTTTCTTCGATATAATCTTCTCTCCCCTTTTCATCTTCACCGGAATCCTGTTACTCTCCTTGCTCAGACTAGCCGCTATTCAAACAACGGATTACGATTCCCATTCCCATTCCCATTCCACCCAAACACCCCAGAAATCAAAGAATCCAATTCCCTCCTCCTCCCCACAAGAAGCTCACAAACTGCCCAACGCCATTTCAGACGCCGGGTCGGACTCGGATCATAAACCGTATTACTCCGATTCATTTCGTGAGTGGAATGTCAGAGCGCCACTGGAAGTCATATACGAAGAATACGGAGAGGGAGAGGACGGTGACGATGACGACGAAGATGATGATCGGAATAACGCCGCCGTGTTTAACCAGAAAAAAGAGAGGCGGGTTCTGGGTATTGATGAGAAGTATCCGATATCATTGTCTATGTATTATCCTGAATCAGACAGTGATAGCTCGTCGGAGGACGGGAACTGGGAATCGTCGGAGGGTGCGTTTTTCAAGTGGAACGAAGAAGATAGGGAAGAGTTGATTGAGATTGCGTTGGATGGGAAGAGGAATTGCGGGGATGATTGTCGTGTTGTTGAGGAGGATAATTTGATTGAGATTGATATTTTTCCGGCGAGGGATTGACGGGTTTCCCGGTGAGGGGTAGATACCGTTAACCTTGGTTGAATTAATTACGAGCGTGTAATTATGGAAAGGGGTTTAATTTGGGAGGGTAGGTAATGAGTGATTAACCTTTTATTACATCGTATTTCAAAATAAAAAAAATTGTATTACATGGATGTTTACAGTAATACAACCTAAGCCTAAATATATATTACCTCCGTCCCATCCAATTTACATCCAATTTAGGATACTTTCTTTCGCTCGGTTTAGCTAGATTTTTTTATTTAAGTGATTTAGCTCGATTTATAAAAATTACAAACTATATGGTTTGGTTTAGCTTGCAGTTTGAGAGTGCCAAGCCGAACCGAGTTAAACCGAACCGCCAAATCGAGCTATGGAACCGAACTGTCAAACCGAGCTATGAAACCGAGCTAACTTACATTATAAAAAATCTGGTCAATAAGGGGCCAAAGTGCAATTTGCTAGAGATTTTTCCACAATCTCCTTACCCTAGCATTTCTTTCGGCCCAAGCTCTCTCTCTCTCTCTAAAATTTCTCTCGTCAAACCACAAAATCATTCCTTCTTCCTCACTAAATATTGATTCCTATCCCATATACTTCCTTTTATCCAAGATTATCAAGCTCGAATCATCAATTTTGAGCAAATATTTGAAGAAATTTGAAGTTTGAAGAGTAAATGGGTTTTGCGATTTGTTTCTGTTGAGCTCAATGAGGTACTAAAGATTGTTTTAAGATTGTTGTTTGGTCCGTAATCCATCTTTAAACCTCGGTTTAGACCGAGCTAAATCGAACCTTGGCGGTTTAGCTTAGCTCGGTTTGAATTTTTTTATGGTTTAGCTCGATTTGAAATTTCTCCAAACCGGTACTAGCGGTTTAACTCTAAAATTTTTTCAAACCGAGCTAAACCGAACCGTTTACACCCCTAATCCCAAGCTTAAATACTCCAACCGTACTACTAAAACAATACTTCCTCCGTCCCGTTTGAAAGGACATTTTTGTGTTTTTTTAACGGAAATTAAGAAAAGTGATTTAAGAAAGAGAAAAAGTGTATAGTGAAATAAATGTTGTGAGTGAAAGGTGATGTAGAAAAGAGAAAGTGAGATAGGGAATAGCTAGTGGATACTCCCTCCGTCCCACAATAATATATAAAATTTCCATTTTGGGCGTCCCACAATAATATACTCCCTCCGTCCCACTTCAATTGGTCCCGGGGTGAATTTCACGGTTTTTTAAGAAAAATGAATAAAGTGGGTAGAAATTAGAGGAGAGAGAATGTAAAAGTTAAATGTGTGGTAGGGAATAGGAGAGAGAATGTAAAAGTTAAAAATATTTAATAGGAGAGAGAATGAGCGGGAGGAATAGTAAGTTAATGATTGATTTTTTTGTAAATATGTGGAGATGATAAGAGTATAAATATATGAAAAACTTTCCATTTATGGAATGGATCAATTGAAGTGGAATGTCCCAAAAAGAAAAGTGGACCAATTGAAGTGGGACGGAGGGAGTATAACTTTCCCAAAATGGAAATGAATCTTTACTATTCCCTCCACTCATTCTCTCTCCTGCATTATTTTAATACTCACATCACCATTATAATTTACTATTCTCTCCACTCATTCTCTCTCCTATTTTATTTTCACACTCACAAAACTTTCAATATACTCCCTCCGTCCCACCTGAAGCGTCACTTTTTACCCAAAAGGGTATCCCGTTTAAGGCGTCACCCTTTCCTAAAAAGGAAATATTTTATTAATATTTTATTACCCATCCACTATTCCCTCCACTAATTCTCTCTCCTCTACAATCACAACATTTTTTAAATTTACTATTTCCTCCACTAATTCTCTCTCCTATTTTCAAATTACACTCACAACATTTTTTCTTTCCACACTTTTTCTTAATTTGCGTGCCACCCCTAAAATGGCGACGATTCTACCGGGAGGAGGGAGTAATACTTCCTCCTTAATTTCCGTGCATTGGCAAAAGTCTATATTAATATGGGACGGAGGGAGTATTTATTATGAGAGTATGACAAGTGGATTCCACAAATAAAGAAATAATAAAAAACTTTTCATTTTTGAGTTGTGCCTTTTCAAATGGGACGTCCAAAAAAGAAATTTGTGCCCTTTCGAGCGGAACAGAGGGAGTACACATTTACTTTTTCACGATAAAAATTAAAAAAAGTTTAATAAAATGTGTTTTTAGTATAAAAATTAAGGTAAAAAATAGAAAGTAAGAAAGAAAATAATAATTATATTATTGTTGTAAATATGGAGGGCGAGCCTTGGCGCAATGGTTAAGTTTCTCTTTTGGTGACCATAAGGTCACAGGTTCGATCCTTGGTGAACTGCCTCTTGGCAATTGTCAGGGAAAGATTGTGAATTATATAAATTCCTTAGTACTCCCTCCGTATCCTTCGAAAAGACATATAATAAATCTTGCACGAGAATTAAGAAAAATATATAGCGAGTGTTGTGAGTATAAAAAGTAAGTTAGTAGAAAAATTGTGAAGTAGAGAATAGTAAATGAATAATTATTATGAGTATTACAAGTTAGTTTTATGAATAAAGAATTATTTTAAAAAAATATTTTGAGAGTGCATATTTTTAGATAAGACTTACAATTTATTTTTTTTCAAATAGGACGTAGGGATTATATTGTGTAGTATCTTCTTTTTCCGTAGAGTTAAAAATTAGGATTGGAATTGTTCAGCAAAGCTTAGCTCCTACACTTTTGCGTGTGTAACATATTTCTACTATGGATGACCAAATTCGGTCCGGTTCCGGGCCTTGAATCGCCGGTTCCGGTTCGATGAGGAGGTGAACCTTAACCGGCTCGCTTTTATCACGGTTCCGGTTATCCGATTCCGGTTTTCTTCCTTCTCATTAATAACTTTATTTTTTGTTAAAATGGGTGTCCCGTTTAAAGTTTCACCTTTTCTAAAATGACAAAGAATCTTTACTATTTCCTCCACTCATTCTCTCTCCTATTTTACTATTACACTCACAATATTTTCTCTACTCACCAATTTCCTTAATTTATATGTCGGGACTAAAATGATGAACTTATTATTGGGGCGGAGGGAGTATGTTTTTATTTATGATAGTGTCTTCAGCAAGTTGTTGTAAGTATTTTACATTACACACTACAAGATAAAATATTTTATATTTTATCTGTCTTAAATAAATTTTGATTTTTTAATTTAAATATGCTTTTAATTAAGAACAAATTTATTTATTTTATTTTTTATTTTGTTGATATTTATTTAGGAATGAAGAGATTAGGGAGTAGTAGTTTGTTGTGAGATTTTTAATAGTAGAATTATTTTAGGGACCTTCCGCCATGACATTTTGAGGCCCTTAAAAGGTATCCCGAAAGACTGAAATATATACTTATTTCTTTTGTATAATAGAGTAAAATTTAATATTTATTTCAAAATGGATGAATAAAAAAAATATATATATATATATATATATATATATATATATATATATATATATATATATATATATATATATATATATATATATATATATATATATATATATATATATATATATATATATAAGGGGTGATTAGCTAAATTTAGAGGGACGGACTTTTCTCCCGACTAAAAATGCTATCCAATTTTTGGTATGATAAAAATAAAGTTATGGTTCTTTTAAAACAAAATATAAATTTTAGTATTAAATTATAATAATAACATGTTTTTTTTTGGAACAAAAAATTATATTTTTATTTTATATTTTGAAGTAAATTGGACCATAACAAATAAAAAACTTGTTTTGATGTGGATGAAAATAAGTTGATTGAGCTGTAGTTGATATATACCCAGTATATCTCCTTGATTTACAAGAATATGGAGTATTTGGGAATATTTGGCAGTTATGTGCCTTGTTGGAGCTTTGATTTTCACTCAGATTTTTGACTTATACATCCAAGACTAGAACTGGTATATACCCCACTTATACAAAGGTATTTTTAACAGTAAATTTACGTTAATTTAATTATTTTAATAAAAATAAAAATTATTATTTTATATCATTATAGAGTCAAAATCTTGTAAAAAACTAGTTTTTCCTTAATATAAGAAAAAAATTAGTTTTAAAGCACTAAGTCTAACTAATAAGAGTGATGAACAATTATGAAAACTAGTTTTTTTATAACATTTTGAAAAAATTAGTTTTACACAAGAGTTACTCCATTATAAATAATAATTTTTAGATATTTATTAAAATATTAAATAATTCTAAAATTAATATTAAAATATTTTTATATTAACAACAAAAAAAATGCAAAAATCATTTCCGAAACAGGCGAAGTCAGGAATTTGTTGAAAAGGAGTCAAAATTATGTCATACTGCTATTTTTCCCGAACTTAAGGGGGTCAAATATGCAACTATTTTTAATGATAAAAATGTTATAATCCTGATTTTGAAAATGGTAAAAATAACATGACTCCAAAATGAAAAATGAAGGGGGTCGGATAACCCATGGGCTTCGTGTGGCTTCGCCACTTATTTCGGGACAAAGGATAAGTCATTAACCTTAAGCCATCTACAAGTTAATTCAATGCCTCTCTTTTCTTGTTTCATTGACATTGACCATGGGATGATCAGCAAATTCTTATAACTAAAATAACTCTAAATTTCTGGACTTTTAAATAAGATCATTTTTTTTGTTTTTTTTGATTCTGAACATCCCAAAATGATGTTTTCACTTTTTGTTATTAATTTGTATGAACATTAAGCAATAATTTTAGGCTAATTTAATTATTCTAATTAGAATATAATATATATAATTAATAATTTTGATATTGATATATCAGAAACAATTTTTAAATTTTATTATAATAATTAATTTAACTTAAAAATATTGCTCAAAATTCATTCAATTTAATAAAAATAAAAAATTGAAACATCATTTGGGAGGATGCCCAGTCTGTGCATCTATTTTTTTTTATTTTACCTATTGCGTTAGTTGGTTGGGTAGGGTTGTAGATAAAAATATAGTTAGAAAAGCCAATTACAATTTAGATTCCAAATATTTCTTCCGTCCCATACAAAAAAGAACAAGAAGAGAGTTAGAAAAATGTTGTAGGAAAAATAATGCGGGGTATGAAATAGTGAGTGATTAGTTATTATAAGTATGATAAGCGAGTTTCCTGAATAAATAAATATTAAAAAAAAAATTACTTTGGGAGTGTGCCTTTTTATATATATGACATATCAAAAATGAAAATTTATTTCTTTTTGTATGAGACGAAAGAAGTACTCCCTTCGTTCCCAACCTAAATGTACACTTTGACTTTTCACGTAAATTAAGGAGGGAGTATTATATTGAAAGTGTTGTGAGTGTGAAAGTAAAATAGAAGATAGAATGAGTGGAGGGAATAGTAAATTATAATGGTGTTGTGAGTATTAAAATAATGTAGGAGAAAGAATGAGTGAAGAAAATAGTAAAGATTTCTTTCCATTTTAGAAAATGTGTACGTAAATTTAAAATACCCAAAATAAAAAGTGTGCACATAAGTTATAGGTTGGGGATGGAGGGAGTATATGCTTTTTATTATGATGGCTGAAAATTTGGTATACAGTTTAATTTTTAGGCTGTGTTCAAATATTGTTTGGGTTAAATATTGAACTCAACAGTGGGATATTTATAGATAGATAAGGGGAGATTTTTGGGTCTGGTCCAAAAGATTAGATTTTTTTTAGACCTAGTCGATTGAATTATTGGACTCATGGTTAATGCTATGGCTAATGGGCCGGCCCTGAGTCATTAAAATTGGGACCCATCGCACAGTCGTCCCGATATAAAATGAATGCGTGTGAACTAATCCAACAGATAGTAAATGAATCCCTAACTGTGCAAGAATACAAAACATACCATGGTTCCATGGTTAGTTTGTGGTTTGGAAAATTGAATCCCAAAATCATGAACTAATGAAATGAAGAAAGCAAAATAATAATAATAATAATAATAATAATAATAATAATAATAATAATAAAACAATGAAACAGGGAAGAAACTTACAATATGGCCTTGAAAAATCCCTAATTGAGCGAGAAAAAAAGCGAGCTGCTGAACAGATCTTGAGTGAGTTTTTTACCAAGCGTACTCGACTGAATCATACACTATCGAAGTTTTGTCTCTGTACACGTCCGCAGATCGTTCGAGGAAGCTGATGGATGATAAAGGAATACAGTTGGCCGAGCATCGTTAATTTGTTGTTTAGAGTTCTCGTCGTCGATTGAAGAGAGTCTCGTCGTCGATTGATCGTTGAGAGCAATCAGAGACGGGAGAGAGACAATTGAGAAAACGGGAAGAGAGAGAAACAATTTGGGAATATTGAACTTCAAAGAGAGGCGCTGAGGTTTTGATGTGTTAATTGGAAAAATTAAGGACCGAGATTAACTAAAATTTTTGAGACGGTCAGGATTGCGGTTTCATGGTTCGGTTTATGGCTCGATTTCACGGTTCGGCTTAATGGTTCGGCTTCACCGTTTGAAACAGCGGTTCGGTCTTAAACGGTTCGATTCGATTTGGCTTGGTTCGATTTATGAGTGTCAAATCTCAAGCTGAGTTGAACCACATGATTTATTAATTTCTCAAATAAATTAAGCTAAACTACTTATATCTAACAACCGAGTTAAATCACTCGATTTGACTCAATTCGATTCCAAATCACTTCCGCATGATGGAAATAGGAAATCAAGATCGCTTACCCACCGGTTGTGTGCGGTTGAATAGCAGGCTCAGATCCAATTTTTCCAACAACTTCTGCCCCTTTGGGTGTACACTTGTCACTATTTTGAGCTCCAAGCGAAAATCAGCCACAGCAAGAAAGCTCCCCTCGTTTCACTAGTAGTCGGTGACAGATCTACGTCAAAATATTTGGTGTTGCTATTTTTTATAAAAAAAAAAAATTGACATAAAATTAAAATTTAAAATATTTATGTACATAAATATAATAGGCTTCAATATATTAACATTACATAAAATAAATACAATTTACAGATCAAAACGATATCCTTTAAAAAAAAACATTTTTTTTTTTTTTTTTTTTATCCGCCCCTGCACCTAGCTGTTAAAAAAGACCATCACACGCACAATCACGTTCTCCCACCTCCTAGGCGGAACCATCATTTCCATTTCCATTCTCAAAAAGTAAGAAATATTTCTCTCTATATATTTTTTATTATGAATTCGTGAGTGTTTCGATTGGTTGTTTCAGCTTGTATTGTACGCTTTTCATAATTTTGGTCAGATCTGTTTCTGTTGGTAGAAGTTTTGATGCGAAAATGAGAATTTTGAACGTGTACGAGAGGTTTTCCAGAACTTTCCGGGATAATCCTTCTCTCTCTAGGTTGCTCGTCGTCTTCACCGTCAGGTGCTCTACTTTTGCTCTGTATTTTTCACCCAATTTGTGTGTTTATTTAATTGCCGAGTTTAATTGTTTACTGTACATTCCGAGTTTGAATTACAGCTACTGAGGTGTTGATATTTGATTCAGAATAGGTAATAGTTTTGAGATGCAAAATATATTGAATGGTTTGTTAATATTAATTTTCCTGTGTTTGTTTATGATGTTATGATAATCAATTGGAGTATTGATAAGATATTTTATGGTTTAATATTCAAATAACAGTTTATTATTTACATTTTCAGAGTAATTTTCAGTAATTTGCAGTGATAGTGATTATTTCAGTGGACTTACTCAATTCATGATAATGCTTCAGTAGAACTCGCCAGAATGGAAAATCGTCCATGTTATCATAATATGTTCAATTTGGAGTGTAAACCTGAATGTTTTGTGATTTTAAATATTAAATTAGTTAGCTAGATTGCAATGACAGTGATAATTAAAGTTAGCTTCTGAATTTGTTAGCAATCATTCGTATAGGGGAAAACTTCACCAAGGATTAATTTGATAGAATGATAGAGATCACGCCTTTCATATAGAATGAATTCTTGCATTGAGAAAATTGGAGGTGCCAACTTGCACTAAATTAGTTTCCTCTGTGTTTCTTGTTGAAGTGGTCTGTGGTGGATAGGAAATAGTAATAGCAATTATCTGTAATGTTGTTTGCAAGTAATTAGTTTTGGAATATTAAGAAACTATTCCTCTCTAAGAAAGGAATAGGGATATTTGTTTAAGTTTAACTAAAATATCAGTTGGTTGATTTTATGCTTTGTGACTATTTATTACTAAAGCAGTAACCGTAGGTAGATATGAAACTTCTAGAAGACTAGAGGAGACAGAAAAGAAAGGAAGGCTGCATAACATATGTTATGATTTATAAATCCTTCTAAGACTTAAGAATATCCTTGCTTTGATTAGGTTTGGTCCGAGAAGTTTTAGTTATGCATTTTTATTTTGTGTACATTTTTCAGCTAAACGGTATACTCAAGTTTTTCTCATCCTGATCCTCTATGAATCCCAGATTCAAGGAGGAATGTGAGAAATCTTCAAAGTTAAGCTGAACCTATATTAGAGCATCCAAATGACAATTTAAGAGTAAATCAATCAACATAAGAGAATTCCTGAAGCATGAGAAAAAGCATCCTTCGTATATTCTAACAGCTCCTTTTTGCTATTGTGAAGTAATTTAGATAATGCTAGATATTCAAATAGCGTGATTTCTGATTAGCAAAACATCACTTATGAACTAATTTCTGCCAGCTATTGTGCTTTATATTGGTGCTTTTTCTATATATAATACAATAAATATGATCTGTTGAAGTTCCTTTTACATTTACTTCCATCTCTCTCCGAGTTTCCTAGCTATTGGCGCTTCTGCTGTATATAAGATAATAAGTATGATCTGTTGAAGTTCTTTGTACATTTGCTTCCATCTCTCTCTTTCCAAGTTGTATGTTTTTTGTGACTTATTTCGCGGTGTCATATCATTATGAAGTATGATAAAGCATAATCTATAACTATATAAAGGCTGAAGTGCAAAGCACTTCAGCACACCCCATTTCCCGCTCAAACTAGAACCGAGACTAAATAGAGGCCAGGTTCATTACTCATTTACTAAACACACCCCCTTTAATAAAACCCGAAATAAAATTTGAAAAATCTGAGGGATATTAATCCCACATCGTCTAGGAATTAAAATGCTAGGAAATGGAGTAGTCTATATTGAGAGGGCTTAGCATTTGAAAATCAATGGGGATATTAATCTCACTTTGTCTAGGAATTGAAATGCTAGAAAATGGAGTAGTATAAATTTTGGGGCATTTGGCTCTTTAGTGAAAACCAGCTTTCTTGATGTATTAATTTTGGGGCCTTTGGCTCCTTAGTGAACACCAATTTTCTTGGTGTTGGGCGCGCCTAATCACCGCCAAATGGCTCCTTAACAAAGACTTTTTATAGCTTCTTAATTTCTCAAGAAAACTTTACATTTAGTATATATCGAGAGGCCTTAGCATTTGAAAACCAAATGAGATATTAATCCCACATCGTCTAGGAATTGAAATATTAGGAAATGGAGTAGTATATATATTGAGAGGCCTTAGCATTTGAAAACCAAATAGGATATTAATCTCACATCGTCTAGGAATTGAAATGCTAGGAAATGAAGTATTATAAATTTTGGGGCCTTTGGCTCCTTAGTGAACACCAGCTTTCTTTGTGTTGGGCATGCCTAGGTCACGCCTATGACGCCTAATCACCGCCAAATGTCTCCTTAACTAAGACTTTTCATAGCTCCTTAATTTCTCAAGAAAACGTTCCATTTATTGAGAGGCCTTTGCATTTGAAAATCAAATGAGATATTCATCCTACATCGTCTAGGAAATGGAATAGTATATATTAAGAGGCCTTAGCATTTGAAAATCAAATGGGATATTAATCCCACACTGTCTAGGAATTGAAACGCTAGGAAATGGAGTAGTATATATTGAGAGGCCTTAGCATTTGAAAACCAAATGGGATATTAATTCCACATCGTCTAGGAATTGAAATGCTAGGAAATTGAGTAGTATATATTGAGAGGCCTTAGCATTTGAAAACCAAATGGTATATTAATCCCACATCGTCTAGGAATTGAAGTGCTAGGAAATGGAATAGTATAAATTTTGGGGCTCTTTAGTGAACACCAGCTTTCTTCGTGTTGGGCGCGCATAAGTCACGCCTAGGGCACCTAATCACCGCCAAATGACTCCTTAACTAAGACTTTTCATTGCTCCTTAATTTCTCAAGAAAACTTTACATTTAGTATATATCGAGAGGCCTTAGCATTTGAAAACCAAATGGTATATTAATCTCACATCGTCTAGGAATTGAAGTGCTAGGAAATGAAATAGTATAAATTTTTGGGGCTCTTTAGTGAACACCAGCTTTCTTGGTGTTGGGCGCGCCTAAGTCACGCCTAGGGCACCTAATCACCGCCAAATGACTCCTTAACTAAGACTTTTCATAGCTCCTTAATTTTTCAAGAAAGCTTTCCATTTAGTTTATATTGAGAGGCATTAGCATTTAAAAACCAAATGAGATATTAATCCCACATCGTCTAGGAATTGAAATACTAGGAAATAGAGTAGTATATATTGAGAGGTCTTAGCATTTAAAAATCAAATTGGACATTAATCCCACATCATCTAGGAATTGAAATGCTAGGAAATGGTGTAGTATATATTGAGAGGCATTAGCATTTGAAAATCAAATGGGATACTTCCCACATCGTCTAGGATTTGAAATGTTAGGAATTTGAGTAGTATATATTGAGAGACCTTATCATTTGAAAACCAAATGGTATATTAATCCCACATTGTCTAGGAATTGAAGTGCTAGAAAATGGAATAGTATAAATTTTGGGGCTCTTTAGTGAACACCAGCTTCCTTGATGTTGGGCGCGTTTAAGTCACGCCTAGGGCGCCTAATCACCGCCAAATAACTCCTTAACTAACTAAGACTTTTCATAGCTCCTTAATTTCTCAAGAAAACTTTACATTTAGTATATATCGAGTGGCCTAAGCATTTGAAAACCAAATAGTATATTAATCCCACATCGTCTAGGAATTGAAGTGCTAGGAAATGGAATAGTATAAATTTTGTGGCTCTTTAGTGAACACCTGCTTTCTTGGTGTTGGGCTCGCCTAAGTCACGCCTAGGGCACCTAATCACCGCCAAATGACTCCTTTACTAAGACTTTTCATGACTTCTTTATTTTTCAAGAAAGCTTTCCATTTAGTATATATTGAGAGGTGTTGGCATTTGAAAACCAAATGAGATATTAATCCCACATCGTCTAGGAATTGAAATACTAGGAAATTGAGTAGTATATATTGAGAGGTCTTAGCATTTGAAAACCAAATTGGACATTAATCCCACATCATCTAGGAATTGAAATGCTAGGAAATGGAGTAGTATATATTGAGAGGCCTTATCATTTGAAAATCAAATGGGATATTTCCCACACCGTCTAGGAATTGAAATGCTAGGAAATTGAGTAGTGTATATATTGAGAGACCTTAGCATTTGAAAACCAAATGGTATATTAATCCCACATCGTCTAGGAATTGAAGTGCTAGGAAATGGACTAGTATAAATTTTGGGGCTCTTTAGTGAACACCAGCTTTCTTGGTGTTGGGCGCGCCAAAGTCACGTCTAAGGTACCTAATCACCGCTAAATGACTATTTAACTAAGACTTTTCATAGCTCCTTAATTTTTCAAGAAAGCTTTCCATTTAGTATATATTGAGAGGCATTAGCATTTGAAAACCAAATGAGATATTAATCCCACATCGTCTAGGAATTGTATTAGGAAATGGAGTAGTATCTATTGAGAGGTCTTAGCATTTGAAAATCAAATTGGACATTAATCCCACATCATCTAGGAATTGAAATGCTAGGAAATGGAGTAGTATATATTGAGAGGCCTTAGCATTTGAAAATCAAATGGGATATTTCCCACATCGTCTAGGAATTGAAATGCTAGGAAATTGAGTAGTATATATTGAGAGGCCTTAGCATTTGAAAACCAAATGACATATTAATCCTACATCGTCTAGAAATTGAAGTGCTAGGAAATGGAATAGTATAAATTTTGTGGCTCTTTAGTGAACACCAGCTTTCTTGATGTTGGGCGCGCCTAAGTCATGCCTAGGGCGCCTAATCACCGCCAAATGACTCCTTATCTAAGACTTTCCATAGCTCCTTAATTTCTCAAGAAAACTTTACATTTAGTATATACTCCCTCCGTGCGGGTCAATGGAAACCAAAAAATTGGGCACAATAACTAAGAAAAAGGAAAGAATCTTCACTATTCCCTCCACTCATTCTCTCTCCTACATTATTTTAATACTCACAACACCATTATAATTTACTATTCCCTTCACTCATTCTCTTTCCTATTTTACTATTACACTCACAACATTCTTTTCATTTTTTGGGCAGTCTCCAATCACGTGAGACGACCCAAAAAGGAAATAAGTCTCCATTCACCCGACACGGAGGGAGTATATCGAGAGGCCTTAGCATTTGAAAACCAAATGGGATATTAATCCCACATCGTTTAGGAATTGAAATATTAGGAAATGGAGTAGTATATATTTGAGAGGCCTTAACATTTGAAAGTCAAATGAGATATTAATCCCACATCGTCTAGGAATTGAAATGCTAGGAAATTGAGTAGTATAAATTTTGGGGCCTTTGGCTCCTTAGTTAATACCAGCTTTCTTTGTGTTGGGCGTGCCTAGGTCACGCCTATGGCGCCTAATCACCGCCAAATGGCTCCTTAACTAAGACTTTTAATAGCTCTTTAATTTCTCAAGAAAACTTTCTATTTATTGAGAGGCCTTTGCATTTGAAAATCAAATGAGATATTCTTCCTACATCGTCTAGGAAATGGAATCTATAGTATAAATGGAACCCCCCTTTTGAACAGTTCTATGAACAGTTCCAAGGGGGGAAATTCCCATTTTGCCCTCACTTTTTTGTTCCTTTCCCATTTCGCCCTTAAATTTTGTTTTTTTTATTAAATTAATTAAAAAAAAAAAACGTGGTCTTGGACACGGGCTTAGGCTAGTAGTATATATTAAGAGGCCTTAGCATTTGAAAATCAAATGGGATATTAATCCCACATTGTCTAGAAATTGAAATGCTAGGAAATGGAGTAGTATATATTGAGAGGCCTTAGCATTTGAAAACCAAATGGGATATTAATCCCACATCGTCTAGGAATTGAAATGCTAGGAAATTGAGTAGTATATATTGAGAGGCCTTAGCATTTGAAAACCAAATGGTATATTAATCCCACATCGTCTAGGAATTGAAGTGCTAGAAAATGGAATAATATACATTTTGGGGCTCTTTAGTGAACACCAGCTTTCTTAGTGTTGGGCGTAGGGCTGTAAACGAGCCGAGCCGAGCCGAGCTTTGAAGTTTCGAGCTCGAGCTCGAATAAAAAATATCGAGCTCGAGCTTTTCTCGAGCTCGAGCTCGAGCCCAGAATGCATGTTCGAGCTCGGCTCGAATCAAGTTTCGAGCTTTTCGCGAGCTGGCTCGCGAGCTTTTCGCGAGCTGCTCGAACTCGAGTTTTAACGAGCCGAGCTCGAGCTTCGACTTATTTTTTGAAAAAAATCTGAAATCAAACGAGCTTTTAACGAGCCGAGCTCGAGCTTCGGACTTATTTTTTGAAAAAAATCTAAAATCAAACGAGTTTTTAACGAGCCGAGCTCGAGCTTCGACTTATTTTTTGAAAAAAATCTGAAATCAAGCGAGCTTTTAACGAGCCGAGCTCGAGCTTCGACTTATATATATACATATATACTAAAATTTATTCGAGCTTTTAACGAGCCGAGCCCGAGTCGAGCTCAAACGAGTCGATCTCGAACAGAGCTCGTCGAACATACGAGCCGAACACGAGCCGGCTCGAAAAAAATGACGAGCTTGAAAATCGGTTCGAGCTCGAGCTCGAGTTCACCTCGAGCCTACTCGAACTCGAGCTTTTTTCGAGCCGAGCCCGAGCCGAGCTCGAGCCGGCTCGGTTCGTGTAACAACCCTAGCTGGGCGCGCCTAAGTCACGCCTAGGGCACCTAATCACCGCCAAATAACTCCTTAACTAAGACTTTTCATAGCTCCTTAATTTTTCAAGAAAGCTTTCCATTTAGTATATATTGAGAGGCATTAGCATTTGAAAACCAAATGAGATATTAATCCCACATCGTCTAGGAATTGAAATACTAGGAAATGGAGTAGTATATATTGAGAGGTCTTAGCATTTGAAAACCAAATTGGACATTAATCTCACATCATCTAGGAATTGAAATGCTAGGAAATGGAGTAGTATATATTGAGAGGCCTTAGCATTTGAAATTCAAATGGGATATGTCCCACATCGTCTAGGAATTGAAATGCTAGGAAATTGAGTAGTATATAGTGAGAGACCTTAGCATTTGAAAGCCAAATGGTATATTAATCCCATATCGTCTATGGATTGAAGTGCTATGAAATCGTCTAGGAATTGAAGTGCTAGGAAATGGAATAGTATAAATTTTGGGGCTCTTTAGTGAACACCAGCTTTCTTGATGTTGGGCGCGGCTAAGTCACGCCTAAGGCGCCTAATCACCGCCAAATGACTCCTTAACTAAGACTTTTCATAGCTCCTTAATTTTTCAAGTAAGCTTTCCATTTAGTATATATTGAGAGGCATTAGCATTTGAAAACCAAATGAGATATTAATCCCACATCGTCGTGGAATTGAAATACTAGGAAATTGAGTAATCTATATCGAGAGGCCTTGGCATTTGAAAACCTAATTGGATATTAATCCCACATCATCTAGGAATTGAAATGCTAGGAAATGTAGTAGTATATATTGAGAGGCATTAGCATTTGAAAACCAAATGGGATATTAATCCCACATCGTCGAGGAATTGAAATGCTAGAAAATGGAGTAGTATATAGTGAGAGGCCTTAGCATAGTGCTAGGAAATTAAATAGTATAAATTTTGGGGCCTTTGGCTCCTTTGTGAACACCAGCTTTCTTGGCGTTGGGCACGCCTAGGTCACGCCTAGGGCGCCTAATCACCGCCTAATGACTCCTTAACTAAGACTTTTCATAGCTCCTTAATTTCTCATGAAAGCTTTCCATTTTCGTTTCCCGCTCACAACCAGTTTTGAAATTGGAAACTTGATCGATTTTGTCATTTCACATTTGTAAGATAGTGACTTGCTATAAAGAAAAGGGGAAAATTAAAAGGGATAGATGTGTGACGTGCTCTATGGAGAGCAACTTCTCCTATTATTTCTAACTTTCTTTGAAATAGTGTTTTATACGTGCGTTTAACGCACGGGTGTAGCACTAGTTGATTTGTAAAGAGTCCATACTTGAATTAGATTGTTTTATAATAAATAAATCTAATCTCTAAACTAGCCTTTATGCTAGAGATTAGTGTTTCTGATAACAGTAAAGATAATTATGATATTTACCCCCATCTATCTCTAACTTTGCAGTGGTGGTGGTCTCGTGGCTTATTCTGAGGCAACTGCCGACAATGGGGTGAAGGTTGTTGATTCACCTGTGACCGGTAACCAGAGGAAGCGGGTAGTGGTTATTGGAACTGGTTGGGCTGGAACAAGTTTCCTGAAAAATCTTAAGAATTCCTCATACGATGTTCAGGTTATATCACCTCGTAACTACTTTGCGTTTACTCCTTTGCTACCTAGTGTAACATGTGGTACAGTGGAAGCTCGCAGTATTGTAGAACCAATTCGCAACATTGTCAGAAAGGTACTTCCTTTGCGATTTCTTTTTTCTTTTTCCTTTTAACTGTCCTGAGGGAGTGGGATGGGGAGGGATTAATTCTGAATCTCACTATATAAAGCCCAAGGTCTACCACTGACCCATCTCTTAAGGTTCAACGTAATGAAGTGGTTTGGTTGGCAAAATTGCTTACTCTACAAGTAAATAATCACAATACGTGTTAAACGCGACTTTTAGAATCATACTTGTTAAAGTCAAGTTACTTTTTCAGCATCTTCCATTTCCATGTGACAATGAGTCAATTAACATGCAGAAAGTCAAACTGGTGTTTAGCACTGAATGCAGCTTAAATGATTCCCGACTCCTTAATTTATATTGTTTTGACTTTTGGTAAGAGAAACGAAAAAAGAAGACAACCAGGTGCTACAAGAGCTCCCGGTTTTCGTGGAGTCTAGGGAAGGGCCCGGCCCGGCCCACAATGTCCTGGCGCTGCAACATTCTTGTCATATGGAAGCTTGGCAGATGAATGTTTTGCTGACGCAATGTGTTATCTGTTTCTTTCAGAAAAACTTCGGAATTCATTATTGGGAAGCTGAATGTTTCAAAATTGATGCAGCAAATAAAAAGGTTTACTGTCGATCAAGTCCAGATACCAATTTGAGTGGGAAAGAAGAGTTCACTGTAGAATATGATTATCTTATAGTTGCCATGGGAGCCCGTGCTAATACATTCAACACTCCCGGTGTGGAGGAGAACTGTCACTTTTTGAAGGTAAGTACTCAGGGACCCTACCATTGTTGTTTTCTTAGCATTTGGGTGAAAACTGCTGTTTCCTTGCTATAAGTTTATGGAACATAGAAAGTGGAGGGTCTTTTTATGTTTCATTTGACCGGGGGGGGGGGCTATAAACATTGATGCCAAAGCACTATCACAATTCACACTCTGACTCAATGCTAACACCATGAAACAGATTTCTTATAAAGTACAACACAGGACTACATTTCTAATCAGATTGAGTTGTTTGGGTTGATGAAGTTATAACTAGAGTTTCTTTGAAACAAAAATGCATTTTAAGCCCTTCATTTTTGTGCACGAGTCCTCACATATGGTATACTTGATGGAGCATGTTCCATCAAGTGCTAAGGACACATGTGCCACACCAACCAAGGACCTTTGGACTATGTGGAAGCTTCATAAACATGGAAACTAAGAAACATAAATGTGAATGTGGTTTCCTTCTTTCTCTTAGCGCTTTCACTGAAATGAATCTTTCCTCCCCGAAACTGATGCCAAGGAAGAAATTTCTTGTTGGGAGTTAATATTGAAACTATGTTTATCAATCTTATCTCTTATTAGTACACATTTGACGTGCAGGAAGTAGAAGATGCTCAGAAAATCCGCAAGACAGTTATTGACTGCTTTGAAAGGGCCAGTCTGCCTAACCTTAGTGATGAAGAGAGAAATAGAGTTCTTCAGTTTGTTGTTGTTGGTGGTGGTCCCACTGGTGTTGAGTTTGCTGCTGAGCTTCATGATTTTGTGTCCGAGGATTTAGTAAAGCTGTATCCCACTGTCAAAGATTTGGTTAAAATTACTCTTCTGGAAGCAGGGGATCACATTTTAAACATGTAAGGGTTGTTTAGATTTACTGACCCTCAGTTTCTCTTTCTTCTATTCGATGATGCTTTCATAAAAGGACATGTTAGTTTTTTCCTTGTCCTATGTCCGCATAGGAACTTCTTCTTACTTCCTATAAGTCTCAGCCTATAGAAACATGGTTTGGGTTGACACTATTTAAAAAGATTGCAATCATTAAAATCACAAACTAGAGCAGTCTGACTACTTCAAACCAAAATAAAACCCTAATCATGTTTTGGATTGTCTTGTTGTGGTTATTTAATTTAAGGAAATCATTGCTATAACATGCATTTGGTTTCACCTTGATTAACTTGACTAAGAAGTTCAATGTTCGTAGATTATCCATGTCTGTGGTTTGCTATATGGAAACGAAAGTGTCTTCCACTTCTGAATTGCTTCTGTTGAATAAACGTTGAATAAATACTCTCATGGGGTTGCCTTTCTGTGAAGGAACCTGGGAATTATTAAGATGGTTTAGCGATGTCCATGTACCTTTCATTATTTCCTATTTTACTTATATAGAGGGCCTTTAGTAAAGTCGTGCAACATCATAGGCTTCTAGAAATTTATGTTACATCACTAGCATTTTTGTTTTCTCTTGTTCGAATTCAAATGTTGGAGGTATCCACCACTGATGTTTAAGCTTAATGGGCCTCGATCTTTGAGTATTGAATCTCTAGGCATGCCTGCAGTTCTTCTTTTCCACCATGTGTCGTCATACCATTAAGACCATTCAATTTGCAGGTTTGACAAAAGAATAACAACATTTGCAGAAGAGAAATTCCATAGAGATGGCATTGATTTGAAAACTGGTGCAATGGTTGTGAAAGTCTCAGATAAAGATATTTCCACAAAAGAAATTAAAACTGGGCAAATCTCTTCTATACCATATGGAATGGTGGTCTGGTCAACTGGTATTGGGACCCGTCCTGTCATAATGGACTTTATGAAACAGATTGGTCAGGTACTTTTCTTTCCCAAGTGACCTTGATGATGGATCTTTGCCTTCTATTCTTTGTTCATGTTAGGTTTTCTATTTGAATATTTTCGGAGCAGTGATCTTTTTTGCTTTTTTGTTTTTTTGTTTTCAAGATATGCTTTCATTAGCTCTTATGATAAGGGTCTTTTCTCTGTGCACAGACGAATAGACGTGTATTAGCTACTGATGAATGGCTGCGAGTTGAAGGTACTAGTAGCATATATGCACTTGGAGATTGCGCCACAATAAACCAGCGGAAAGTCATGGTATGCATGAAATATTATTACCATTCTAAGCTCTCACGCATATTTGATTTCCGCAAGAGTTACTTCAATGAATGGTGACAAGTAATTGACAAGGGAGTATATAAGATTGTTCTCACAATTCACGTCCTGCACCTTTATCTCTGTACCTGTAATGCATCTATTACCTAGCCATTTCTAAAGAAACCTTACGTAAGTGCTGATTCCTTCTTTTCTATACAGTATGTTCTTCTGTGAGTCTATATTTTGTGAATAATCTTTACATTATGTTCCAGTTTACTTCACATAACTTAAGCGAACAGGTTGGCCCTGCTGGGAATTTTGTTGATGTATGATTTCGCTGGGAACTTAATCCCTCCTCCAATTTGCTCCCAAATAGAGTTCCTGGGGGAATGTAGGGAGTGATTAGGAGGGTATTTTGTACTTTACATGAAATGCAAGAGTGTTAGCTTAGTGAGTACCAATTTTTATTCTTTCATTGATTCACAATTTTTTTTTAGCGAAAAGGGCAATGCCCCCTATATTTTATTGAAAATTAAAAGGTATAAAGAGGTAATGGAGGACTAAGCCAGAACCATCACAAAACTAGGCAGCTATCTATATCATTTCTTGAGAACTGGATTTTGTTATCAGGGCATATGAGCATTCATACCAGTTCTTGTTCTTTAAATGATTTACAATTAAAAGTTTTCGTATTTGGCGTTTCTTCTGTTCTCTCTCGATCTCTCTCTCTCTCTCTCTCTCCCTCCCTATTTTATTATGATTATTTTTAAATTATTAGGATACGAGCTTCTAGTATATAACTTCTGCTCTTGATTGCAAATTGTCTCCAGGAAGATGTTTCTGCCATATTTCAGAAAGCAGACAAAGACAACTCCGGAACACTCACTGTTAAAGAGTTTCAAGAAGCACTTAGCGATATTTGTGAAAGATATCCCCAAGTCGAGCTATATTTGAAGAATAAACATATGAGTACTCTTGTTGATTTTCTGAAGGATTCTAAAGGGAATGTTTCGAAAGAATCCATTGACATTGATATTGAAGAATTCAAGTCAGCTCTGTCCCAAGTGGATTCTCAGATGAAGAATCTTCCAGCAACAGCACAGGTACAATGTTGAGTCATTGACCTAGTAATGATGCTCAGATTCAGGAGATGTATCCTTATCGTTTTACTGGTGGCTTTGCAGGTTGCAGCTCAGCAAGGTTCTTACCTTGCCGATTGCTTTAACCGTATGGAAGAATGTGAGATAAACCCAGAAGGCCCCCTCCGATTCAGAGGATCTGGTCGCCATCGTTTCCGTCCCTTCAGGTACAAGTCAAACTTCAATTCACACCCGTAGCCAATTAAAAGTGTACATTTATACGTGTGTGGATTATGCATGGGGGCATGGTGCTGGGGGATGAGGGAAGGAAAACAAAGTGCATGTAGAAAAGCTCTTGCTTCTCCTTTAACCTTGCATTCACACTTTCACAGTAGTGATAAGTACAGTAACTTAACTCCAAGTACCAAAATATGCGAGATCCACAACAATTGGGCTATAGCAAGATTACCTTAATGGAGGCAGGGTCAATACAAGACCAGCACGCATCTTCCGAAGCAGGAATGTTCAGATTCTTTCTTTTGGTGTGTGTTTTGGGCATGTGGGGGGTGCGATGGGTGAGGGGTTTGAAAGCAGCGCGCCATTTCCCTATTTGTGCTTGAGGTGTGAGTATGGTACTTTTGTTGTTGAAAATAGTACATCCTGTGCATCAAAATAATTGTGCAATTTTTTGGGCCGTTCTCAATTAAGTGTCCACTTTGTAATCTATCCGTATTTGGATTGTCAATTGTACCATTTCACCCTTGAATGATTACTCCTTAATTAATAGGTACTACCTCACGTGACCAAGATTGGAATATCTAGCACATTTTGACTTTAGGCTCTAGTAATATTATTCTAAAATATCACCAGCACCTAGCTATGGTTCAGTATATGGTTGGGCAACAATGGATGGCGTTTGATTGTACCTTCCCCCTTGTTCTGAGTATTAAGACTTTCACATTCTTGCTTATTCTCTAAAACTATTGTTCTTTGTGAAGGTACAAGCATTTTGGACAGTTTGCTCCGTTGGGAGGAGAGCAAACAGCAGCACAACTTCCAGGAGATTGGGTTTCCATCGGACACAGCTCCCAGTGGCTTTGGTATTCTGTGTATGCAAGGTAATCTTTTTTGTTTCCACTTTCTGAGTTACAATTTTCTGACAAACTTTCTATAGCAGAATCAACATAATCCATTTCATAATTTCTTTTTCCTGAAATACAGCAAGCTAGTGAGTTGGCGCACGAGGTCGTTGGTGATATCAGACTGGATGAGGCGTTTCATCTTTGGGAGGGACTCCAGCCAAATCTGAGACGGACAGTTGAGACTTGAGAAGTTTCAAGTTTTCCGATAAGCATATCTTAACACCTGCCTTTATACACAGTACGTCATCTGACAATTATGCCAAATTTTGTTTACATCTGGCTTGACTCGAGACATACAAGTACTGCAACGCAAGACACGTATAAGGTTCAGCATCAAGGTCACCATGGTCCATGGATGCAGTTGAACCCAGTTTTGTAATTAGCGTCACTTGAGGTTCTTTTTCATCATATTTTCATAGGCCAGGGCCGATCGATAACTATCTCTATTGGAGTTTATACCTTAAAATCAATTAGTGATAAAAAAAAGTAGCTCTCAAATTTATATACAGATGAATATTTATTTGTTTAGTAGACGTGGGAGCAAGTGTATGTGGGTTGGGGATTGTTCACACTATAACGCCAAGAAGCTAGCAAGTAGTGGGAATAAGTGTCTGTGTGGGTTGGGGATTATTCACACTATAAAGCCAAGAAGCTAGTAAGTAGTTGGTGATCGGGGGAGAGTTGATTTGAATAGGACAATTTCCAAACTGTTGCAGCAAGTTGACCATTTATACTCTACAATGTGCCCAAGTACCTACCAAGATGGCATATTTGGATTTCATGAAAGAGATTAATTTTTTTTTTTTTTGAAAGAGATTAAACCGTGCCTTGTATTTGATTATTCACCAATCTATATAGGGTTACATCATCCTATAATTAACTTAACTAATGCCTATGATTGAGGCATTATAATAATCTGTACATGAAAAGAATAATCTGTACATGAAAAATATTCACAAGATAAATACAAAAGATATTGACATATCTTTTGGTTGATACACACTACACGCGCGGCTATTATTTCAAACCGTTATAACACTTGCTGCAGTTCTTCTCCGAATTAAAAACAGAAAAAAAAATGTAAAAAATGTGTTGCATAATATAAAAGTGTGCTATTTAACGGTAAAAGAAAAAATTACCTTCTTAGTGTAAGTGTTATTATTATACGGAGTACTAAAAACTTTATATCTAGTACAAAATTTTATTTTTATATTTGTTCAAAATATTTACGTTTGATAGTAAATTTTTTGTATTGCATTGTCTGTTTTGGACGTTGAATCATTGCAGTTAAGTATTGGCCGTAACGGTTCCCCGTGCAACATTATTGTCATTATGTGTTTCCTACCAATCCCAAAACATTTTAGACAAAATATTTTGGATGATCATGTAAAATAACTCAAAATCAAATACATGGCACCTAATGGTGGCCAAAAAAGAAAAAAAAACATCTTATCCTTCACCATGAAGTCATGAACCGAATGAACAGACATTCAGGCTATTATGTGTTAGAACCGCCGTTACACAGCCACCGCCTTTTATAATAATAGCCTGAATGTATATATATATGTGTATATACATATATATATATACACATGTATATATGTATATACACATGTATATACACATGTATATATGTATATGTAAAGAATTAGAAGCCTTAGCTTTTTGTATTAACAATAGAACAATATTTATAGGTACAATCAAGGAGTCCTAACTATGCTAGGATTGTAGGATCCTTTCTATACAAGGAATATATTGTTTCCTAATCTATGTATGGAACAATATTTACCAATTACAAGAAGTAAATGTAGATTAGGAAACTATTGTAATTTAAGAACAACAATCCAAGTCTGCAAAGGTTTTGCTGAGGAAGCTTCCGAGGTGTGAGGCGGGCGCTTCATGGAGGCTTGAGCGTGCGCCTGGTGATCAGAAACTTGGGCCGAGGATTGATGCAATTGAGGCGGCCGCTTGGGCCTTGATGATGCGGGCGCCTCAAGGGCCGACGGTGTGGCCTTGGTGAGTTCCAAATGAGGCGGACGCCTGGAGGTAGATGGGGCGGGCGCCTCACGCACAGTGACACCTTCCATTGATTTGTTCTCTGTAGGAGCTTCATCCTTAACACGCCCCCGCAAGATGGACGATCCTTGGAGAAGACCAATCTTGGAGAGAAGTAGTTGGAAGCGTATACGAGAGATAGGCTTGGTTAGAACATCGGCTAGTTGATCCGTGCCAGCAATGTGTTGTACTCGGAGGGAACCGGACTGAATTTGCTCACGAACAAAGTGAAATGAGAGAGCCACGTGCTTCATACGAGAGTGGAAGACCGGGTTTGCAGAGTAGGTAGTGGCACCAAGGTTATCACAATAAATCACAGGTGTAGCATGTGATGGAAAGCCAAGCTCAGTGAGTAAGTTCCCAACCCATGTAAGTTCTGCTGCAGTGTCGGCAATAGCGCGGAATTCGGCTTCGGTGGTAGATCGAGCAAGGGCACGTTGTTTCCGGGAAGACCAAGTAACCGGATTCTTGCCTAGGAAGACAAGTAAGCCAGAAGTGGATACAAAATCATCCTTGTCTCCGGCCCAATCCGCATCACAGAAGGCATGAAGAGAGGGAGGAGACTTTGCAAAAATCTGAAGACCAAGGTGCATAGTGCCATGAAGATAGCGTAGAAGGCGCTTCAATGCAGCCCAATGAGAGGATTGAGGGTTTTGCATGAATTGCGCAAGTTTGTTGACCGAGAATGCAATGTCGGGACGAGTGAGGGATAAGTACTGAAGTCCACCAACAATAGCACGATAGGAAGTAGGGTCAATAGCTGGAGTGGCGGTGGATCGTGTGAGGGGAGGTGATGTTACCATGGGAGTGGGAAGCGGCTTGCAATCAATCATGTTGTGACGGGTGAGAAGGTCATGGATGTATTTGGTTTGAGTGAGTAGGAGCCCATTATGGTTAGGAGTGACTTCAACACCCAAGAAGTAGGACAAGGGGCCAAGGTCCTTGAGGGAGAACCGGTTGGATAGGTTGGAGATGAAGGACTGAATGTGAGAGGGAGAAGGGCCGGTGACAATGATATCATCAACATAGACAAGTAGGTAAATTGGATGTGGGGATTTGTTGAAAATAAACAGGGAGGGATCGGCTAGGGAGGGCTAGAAGCCATATGTGGTGAGGTAGGTTTTGAGTTCTTGAAACCATGCCCGGGGAGCTTGTTTGAGACCATAGATGGCTTTTGACAAGCGACAAACAAAAGATGGGTTGGTGGAGTCCTCAAAGCCAGGGGGTTGTGTCATAAAAACAGTTTCAGAGAGGGTGCCTTGAAGGAAGGCATTGTTGACATCAAGTTGGCGAAGGGGCCAATGGTTGGTTGTGGCAAGGGATAGAAGTAGCCGGACAGTGGCTGGTTTGACAACGGGGCTAAATGTTTCGGTGTAATCGACACCGGGTTGTTGGTGAAAGCCTTTGGCGACAAGTCGGGCCTTGTATTTCTGAATGGTGTTATCGGGGTTGTATTTGACGCGAAAGACCCACTTGCAACCAACAATGTTATGGGCTGATGTGGATGATACTAAGGACCAAGTGTTGTTGCGGGTTAGGGCTTGGAACTCTTCAATCATGGCATTGCGCCAATGAGGAATGGATAGGGCTTGTTTGGTGGTGGTGGGAAGGCTAGTGGGAGATGTGAGGAGGGATAGGTTGGCATACTTGGGATTGGGTTTGGTGATGCCATGGGAAAGTCTAGTGGTGATGGTACGGGTGGGAGGTGGAGGGGATGGTGGGTTGGGAGTGGGTGGTGTGGTGTCAAGTTGAGTTGGGGAAGGGGGTTCATTAGGGGTGGGATTGGGAGTGGGATGAGTTGGGGAGGGGGGGGGTGGGGGATGGCGGAGGGGGTTGGGGTTGGGGGGGAGTTGGGATGGAAGAGGTAGTGTTTAAGATGGGGAGAAAAAGTGTGT
Source organism: Adenophora triphylla var. japonica (assembly GCA_022495995.1). Lineage (NCBI taxonomy): Eukaryota > Viridiplantae > Streptophyta > Magnoliopsida > Asterales > Campanulaceae > Adenophora > Adenophora triphylla. The sequence continues at coordinate 305,703 of JAFEMH010000002.1, forward strand.
GCCATTCAGAGGAAGGGGGAGAGGAAGAAGTGGGGGATGAGGTGGTGAGGGAGTTGTAGGGGAAAGTGTTTTCAACAAAGCGGACATGGCGGGAGGTATAGACACGATGGGAGGTAGGGTCAAGGCAGTGATATGCGCTTTGCGTGGGTGAGTAACCGACGAAGATACAAGGGGTGGATTTTGGGTCAAGTTTGTGGGTGGTGTATGGGCGAAGCCATGGATAGCAAAGGCAACCAAAACTACGTAGCTTGGTGTAGTTTGGAGGGGAGCGGAAAAGGCGGAAGTAGGGGGAATCATTGTTTAGGGTGGGGGTGGGTAATCTGTTTATGAGGTATGTGGCAGTGGTGAGAGCATAGGGCCAAAGAGTGAGGGGTAGGTTGGCATGGGAGAGGAGAGTGAGGCCGGTTTCAACAATGTGGCGGTGACGACGTTCGGCGTACCCGTTGTGTTCAGGAGTGTGAGGGGGTGTGGTGAGGTGGGTGATACCATTTTGACCAAGATTGGGTGTGAGTTTGAGATATTCACCCCCATTGTCGGAGTAGATTTGTATGATGGGACGTTTGAAGTATTTTTCGACTAAAGCTTTGAAGCGGAGGAAGGTGTTGTAGGTGTCGGATTTGTGTTTGAGAGGGTAAAACCAAATATATTTGGTGAAGTGATCGACAAAGATGACATAGTATTTGAAGTTGTCAAGTGAGTGAATTGGAGACGTCCATACATCCGAAAAAATAAGATCAAGAGGAGCATGTGAGACAATAGTGGAAGACGCAAAAGGCAACTTGTGACTTTTATTAATAAAGCAAGAATTACATGGAGGTAAGCTAGAGGGAGTAGATAAACTGAATTTGCTACGTAAAAGACTAAGAATGGGGGAATAGGGATGTCCTAATCTATGATGCCACAGCTGCGAGGAGAGAGAGCTTGAATGAGCTTGAATGGGCGGAGGGTGCCAAATGTAGACGCCATCCTCAAGGTTTCCATGGATAAGAGTTTGACTCGTGGCTTTGTCCTTGATAAGAAAAGAAGAGTGTGAGAATTCAATGATGGCATTGTTGTCACGACAAAATTGAGACACAGATAGAATATTGCGAGTAATGAGAGGGACATGTAAGATATTATTAAATTTAAGAGAAGAGGAGGATGTGGGGAGAGAGAAGGAACCTATATGAGAGATTGGAAGAGAAGAACCATCGCCGATGATGACGTCGTCACTGCCATTGTAGGGTGTGTGAAGGGCAAGATTGGAGAGGTCATTGGTGATGTGGTTGGTTGCGCCACTATCGACAAGCCAAGAAGGAGGGGGAGGTGGGTTGGGATGGGATGCGGTGTGGGCTTGGGGGTTAGGATTTGGATTTCTGTTTTGGCGATGAAGGGGGGGGGGGAAGTTGACGGCGGGGTAGTCGCGTTTGAATTGGCGACATTGGGAGATAACATGTCCAATGTTGCGACAGTATTGACACTTGCCGTTAAAAGGGCGAGGGGAGGAGGACGGGTTGTGGGATGGAGAGGAATTGGTGTTGCGGTAGGAATTCCGGTTAGGCGAAGGTTGGGTGTGGGCGGTAAAGGCGGTGGTGGGAAGAGGAGAGGTGGCCTTGGATTGTTTGAGGGTGAGTTCATGTTGGATGAGTTTTTCGTGTAGGGCTTCAAAGGAGATAGGGTTGTCTCGGGCTCGGGTGGAGTCAATGACGGGTTTGAAGGTTTCATAGTCCAAGCCTTTGAGGATAGTGTAGATTATGTCCTCGGAATCCATGGGTTTTCCTAGAATGGCAAGTTTGTCGGTGTAGGTTTTGACGGCATTCATGTAGTCGGAGATGGATAGTTGATTTTTGGTGAGGTTTGCAAGGTTGTCTTTGATTTGAAGTATGTGGCCACGAGAGGGGTTGGCATAGGTGGTTTTGAGGATGGTCCAAGCTTCATGAGAGGTTTTGGCTTGATGAACAAGGGGAGCAATGGCGGGGTCTAGGGTTCCTATGAGGGCTCCTAGGATGAGGCGATCTTGGCGAGACCAAGTAATGGCTGCCGGATTAGGAATGGTGGTGTTGGTGGCTGGTTTGGCCGGTTCATCATCCGTTTCAACGGTGGCGGGAGTGGTGATGATGGTGTCATCATCGGGTTTTTGGTGGGTGCCATCGACGAATTTCAAGAGGTCGAGGCCAAATAGGATGGAGGTAATTTGAGATGCCCATGTGAGATAGGTTAGAGGGGTGAGGGTGCGACAGTAAGAGAGGTTGACCAAGAAAAGTGGTTGGTCGGGTTGGGCAGCGTTTGGGATGGTGGAGGGAGCTCCGGCCATTGCCAAGGTGGGGTGGGGCTGCCGAGATTTGACAGAGGTTTTGGGAGTTGAGAGGCTTTGAATCTTACAGCTCTGATACCATGTAAAGAATTAGAAGCCTTAGCTTTTTGTATTAACAATAGAACAATATTTATAGGTACAATCAAGGAGTCCTAACTATGCTAGGATTGTAGGATCCTTTCTATACAAGGAATATATTGTTTCCTAATCTATGTATGGAACAATATTTACCAATTACAAGAAGTAAATGTAGATTAGGAAACTATTGTAATTTAGGAACAACAATCCAAGTCTGCAAAGGTTTTGCTGAGGAAGCTTCCGAGGTGTGAGGCGGGCGCTTCATCCAGGCTTGAGCGTGCGCCTGGTGATCAGAAACTTGGGCCGAGGATTGATGCAATTGAGGCGGCCGCTTGGGCCTTGATGATGCGGGCGCCTCAAGGGCCGACGGTGTGGCCTTGGTGAGTTCCAAATGAGGCGGACGCCTGGAGGTAGATGGGGCGGGCGCCTCACGCACAGTGACACCTTCCATTGATTTGTTCTCTGTAGGAGCTTCATCCTTAACAGTATATATATATGTATATACATACATGTGTATATACATATATACATGTGTATATACACGTGTATATATACATGTGTATATATACATATATATATATACATATACATATATACATATACATATATACATATATATATATACATATATATATACATATATATATATATATATATATATATATATAGGGCGAATCCACCATAGGGCCAAAGTGGGCCATGGCCCACACTCAAATTTCCCCAAAAAAAAAAAATAAATTTTTTTTTTGAAACTATGGATAACTAGACTTAGTTAATGCATTTCAACTCTAATATTTGATTGCCCAAGCGGAAGGTTGTTTACCATTTCCCTTCATGTCCTGGGTTCGACTCCTATACTCCCCATTCCGCCATTTGTCCTTTTAATATACTATATTATCTTTTTTTTTGAATGTTTAAAAAACAGAATTGTTTGCTAAGTAATTAATAAAAATAGCATCAATTGTTTAAACATTGGGAAAAATAGCATCATTAGAAAAAACAATTTTTTTGGCCCACACTGAATTTTTTTTCTGAATCCGCCACTGTATATATCTATACATATGTATATATATATAGTAACTATTATTATGATTAATGAATACTATTAATATTAATAGTTAATATATATAATAATTATTTTAAATAGCTAACACTAATAATAACACTAATAAAAGTAATAGTTATCTCTCTATATACGATAACTATTATAATTAACTAATACTATTAATAGCAATTATATAATAACTATCATATTTAACTAATATTATTAATAATAACAGTTAATCTATAACTATTAACTAATACTCTATCCGGTTCGAAATTCGTGTCATTTTAGAACTAATAATTGGGTTCAAAATACGTGGAGTTGTTTTAGAGAAAAAACTCAAATTTACCCCTCATTAAAACATGTTCTATGTCATTAAGGATACTTTTTGAGTGAAACTAATCTAAGAGAGAGACACAATCAATAAGATAGAGCATATTTGGTACTTTCTTTATTGAGTAGATCTGCTGAGAAACGCATTTCTTCATAACTATGGAGAAACGCGTTTTTAATAGCCAGAAGCTATACGTTTGATAATCAGAAGAAAATTTCTGGATATCAGTCTCAAAGGATTCTCGATATCCAGAAGCTTTGAAACGGATATCCAGAAGCCTTTGGTCGGATATCCAGAAAAAATAGATTTGAAGCCAAATCCAAGGCCAAGACCAAAAATTGCTTATTGAAGGTTTCTGGATATCCAGAAACCTTCAAATGTATATCCAGAAACCATCAAATGAATATCCAGAAACATTTTGAAAATTTCTGGATATTCATTTTGAAGGTTTCTGGATATCCAGAAACCTTCAAATGTATATCCAGAAATCATCAAATGAATATCCAGAAACATTTTGAAAGTTTCTGGATATCATTTTGAAGGTTTCTGGATATCACTTTCATAAGCTTCTGGATATCCTTTCAAAGGGTTCTGGATATCCAGAACCTTTGAGACTGATATCCAGAAGTAACCATGGGACAAGGTCATGGCCAATACAAAAAGTTTCTGGACATCCTTTCAAAAGGTTCTGGATACCCGTAACCCGTTTCTCCATAACTTATGGAGAAACGCGTTTCTCCCTAGATTTTACGTTCTTTATTAAGTTATACTCCTTTCGTCCCACTTTAAATTTTAAATGAGCCATGATATAAATGCACATTTTTTAAGAAAAATGAATAAAAAATTAAAAGTGGATAGTAGATTAGAGAAGAGAATGTAAAAGTTAAAACACGTAACTTTTACCCTCAAATGTAAATTTAATTACAATGTGTCACTAGTAATATCTTTGTAAATATATGGACATTATAAGGGTATAAATATCCGAAACACTGTTCACATATTTCCATTTATGGAATGACTTACTTAAAATGAGACGAATCAAAAAAAAAAGTGGCTCACTTAAAGTGGGACATAGGTAATAGTAATTATTGTCTTTCTTGATATTTCTTGATATTTGTGAAAAACTTCAAAACGACATGTAATTTAAACCGTAGGATGATGTAGTATTAGCTAATAATAATAATGAGAATACTAAGAGCCACTTAGATATTAAGATTGTGATGACATGGCTTCACAAAGTGTAAGATTCTGCGAAACTTTGTCCACGTGACTTAACTTCAGACTTTTTTCTTAACTTTTAATATATATATATATATATATATATATATATATATATATATATATATATATATATATATATATATATATATATATACTTCCTCCGTCCCCAACAATCTTCACACTTTCCCTTTTGGGCGTCCCAAAACTTACTTCACACATTTAAAACTTACCTAAAATGGAAAGGAATCTTTACTATTCCCTCCACTCATTCTCTCTCCTACATTATTTTAATACTCACAACACCATTATAATTTACTATTCTCTCCACTCATTCTCTCTCCTATTTTATTTTCACACTCACAACACTTTCAATATAATACTCCCTCCTTAAAACCTGTGCAAACAGTGTTTGTGAAGATTGTTCCGGGACGGAGGGAGTATATATATATATATATATATATATATATATATATATATATATATATATATTGAACAAAATAAAAGTAACATGTTAGGTACAACGCAGAATGCCTAAGATTCACAACATTTCAAAGGCACATCAAATAAAGTGGGCCCACAATACGGCCATAATTCCCCAAGCCCATCAATATTGATTAGTCGACCTAGCTTATCGTTCGACCTTTCTTGGTCCCGACTTAGCTTTGTTCGACATACGATTTTCTACTTATGCAATCTTTGCCCAGCTAAGGTATGAATTCAGGTCGTCCTCGAATACTCAGGCGACCTCGACCAAACACGTGTGCTTATCCACGTTGAATTCGTAACCGTCTCCTACAAATGTGGAGACTGTTACGCCTCCAATATCTCCGTGATCTAAGGGATTTGTAAACATCCCATATTACCATTATATATACCAGACAACATTCAATGTAAAAGGGTAATCATCTTGGCTATTTTGAGATTACGTCATTTCCATTTAGTTTATCAATATATAACTAGACATCTCATCATCACGCCAGAGGGTCTTAGCCGGGGACAGTCCCGACAAGTCATTTGTTCATGGTTTTAGGTCATAGTGGCTAGATTATAACCTATTGCTGAACTAAGGCTGATCCAGATCGCTTCTTGCATCATCAATTTGGTTCCATTGATAGGAAACGAAAACAATAGACCTTGAAACCTTGTAAAAACACAAAACATGGTGTTTGAAGGATATACTGCCACTGCCTCAAGTGAACTAGTTAATGAGAATGTTGGGGGGAACAACCCAGGCATGGATGTAGATGCGGGGAACCGTACTACCAACTTGCCACCTCCTCCACCTGGGCACCCCACAAGGAAAAGGTCGTTGTACACCGCCTTGATGTCAACCCTACCATGAAGTTCAAAAGCCAGAAATAGAGAATTTTTGCGCGTGACAAGGAGATAGCTATAAAGCAAGAGGTCGACATGCTTCTCAGTGCATGTATTATTAAGGAGGCATCCTGCACCACTTGGCTGGCAAATGTGGTGATGGTTAAAAAGGCTAATGGGAAGTGGAGGATGTGTGTTGACTTCACAAACTTGAACTTGGCTTGCCCGAAGGATAGTTATCCCCTCCCTCGAATAGACAAGCTGGTGGACTCAATTGCTGGGCAAGTCACCCTCAGTTTTCTTGATGCTTACTCGAGCTACCATCAGATCAGAATGCACGAAGATGATATAGAGAAAATAGCCTTCTAGGCAACTGGAGGGGTATACTGCTACACCAAGATGTCGTTTGGGTTGAAAAATGCTATAGCGACTTATCAGAGTATGGTAAACAGAGTCTTTGCTAGTCAGATTGGCCGAAACATGGAGGCCTACATAGACGACATGGTCATCAAAACCAAGTATGGTCATCATGTAGCCGACCTAAGGGATATGTTCGCCAATCTAGGAGAAAATAACATGAAGCTGAACCCAAGCAATTGCGTGTTTGGAGTAGCAGCAGGCAAGTTCTTGGGCTTCATGATATCACAAAAAGGCATTGAGGCCAATCTAGAGAAGATAAAAGCCTTACACGAAAGCCTTTGAGTGGATGGCCGAATGTTCCTCGTCGTTCTAAGAGCTTAAAAAGTACCTCTCCACTTCTCCTTTGCTTAGTAGCCCGGTTCAAAGGGAAAGCTTATACATTTACCTGTCAGCTGGGGATTGAGCAGTGACTGCAGTTTTGACTAGAGAGGAGAATGATATCCAAAAACCAGTTTATTACGTCGGTAATGCCTTGTCCGACGTACAAGGAAGATACTTTAATGCATAAAAGGTGGCTTATGCCTTGGTAATAGCAGCATGGAAGCTACGAGCTTACTTCTCTACTCATCCTATTGTCGTGCTAACCAATGTTCCATTGAAGAAGATCTAACATAAATCATAAAGATCAGGTCGACCACTCAACTGGTCAAAAGATTGACAGAGTTTAATATCGAGTATAAGCCACGATAAACTTTGCAAGCCCAACCTCTGGTTGATTTTTTGGTCGAGCTTACGTTCACCAAATAAGATAACACAGAGGAACCTCCGAGAGAGAGCTTGAAGGGGAAGGAACCATCAAGTCAACCATCAATCAATCTACCTAATGATTACTGGAAATTTTATTCAGATGGGTCGACCACGAAGAATGTTAGTGGGCCTGGAATCGTCTTGATCGAGCTAGAGAGTGGTAAAGTGTTCGAGGAAGCGTTGAAGTTCAAATTCCAAGCCTCCAACAACCAGGCCGAATATGAAGCCTTGATAGCAGCTATCGAATATGCCAAATGCTTTGGGGCAACCATGATCGTGGCTTATTGTGACTCCCAAATGATTGTACATCAAGTCAAAGGAGATTATGAGGTGATCAACCCAATCGTGATCAAATATTACAAGCTGGTCAAAAAGCTAATCCAAGACTTAGAGTTTTGGGAAATTCAGAGGGTAGACCATGAAGAAAATGGGTTGGCCGATCTACCATCCAAGTTGGCCACTTCTAAAGAGCAACATGGTCAACCAATCTCATACTTAAATTTACCAACAAACGAAAGAGTGAAGGTTCTATGGTCGGTCGAAAGCTCTAAGTGTTGGATTGATGAGATAAAGGCCTAGATCGAAACGAGCGAGTGATCAGAAGACGAGCATAAAGCTAGTGTGATAAGGAAGAAATCCCCAAGGTTTACTATTTATGGGGAAGCCTTGTTCAGAAGGTCCTTCATCAAGCCATTGCTGAAGTGTGTCCATCCTCAAGAGGCCCCTCATCTTTTGTTCGAGGTGCACAATGGGATATCCGGAGGACACCCGGGGGCCAGAACTTTGACAGACAAAATAATAACGTTGGGGTATTACTGGCCTTATCTAAGGGAAGTCACTCGTGGGTTTGTGTAGAAATGTGACAAGTGACAAAGGTATGCCTACCTACCAAAGCAACCAACCACTAAGCAAACTCCTGAATTGCAGATTGGCCGTTCGACATCTGGGGGGTAGATTTGATCGTACCCTTCCCACCCGCCCGTGGAAATTGCAAGTATGTGATCGTTGCTATTGACTACTTCACCAAATGGATCGAGGCAAAACCTTTGGCCAAGATAACAGAGGAAAAAGCCATCAACTTCATCCATGATTACATTTGGTGTCTTTTTGGGGTGCCACGTTCAATCGTATCTGACAACAGACTATAATTCTCAACAGCTTCTTAGACAGAGATGAAGAGGTTATGAGTCAAACACATGAAATCGTCAGTTGCCTATCCTCAGGGTAACGGGCAAGAAGAAGCAGCAAACAAGATAGTGTTGATAGCCCCAAGTAAGGGCCTAGTTGGACGAACTCCCCCTCGCTCTTTGGGCAGTTCACACAACCACCCGGGAGCCTACTGGGGAAACCCCCTTTGCTTTTACTTTTGGGTCGGAGGACATGGCACCCGCCGAGCTACCAAATCCTACAACAAGGGTTGCATTGTGATCATAATCAAAACAACTCCAACAGGTTGAACGACTTGGACTTGTTCGAAGAAAAACGAATGATCACCCAATTCAAAATGGTCAACTACAAGCAGAAAACCAAGGGGTATCATGACAAGAAAGTCAAAAGGAGGTCGTTCAATGTTGGGGACTATGTCTTAAAGAAGATCGAGGTGACAGGACGGAAAGCCGAGAAAAACAAATTGTCTCTAAATTGGGAAAGTCCTTATATTATCACAAGGGTGGTTAAGGAAGAGACCTACATGATTGGCAATTCGGGGGGCGACAAACTGAAACATCCTTGGCATGCTATCCACTTAATTAGATATTACTTCTAATTGAACTCTCTATGTAACGATCTACTCCATTAACAAAAAGGGCTTACCCCAATAAGTTCTATTAACATTACTGCGTTACGCTTATAACAAGTTCAAATCAGGTCTAACTCTTAGACGATTTCAAAATCTTAAACAGGCTTGACCAAAGCCTTAAATCAACCTTGTTTTTAAACAGGTTCGACTGAAGTCTTGAGTCAGTCTCGTTCGTAAACAAGCTTGACTAAAACCTTAGTCAGCTTCGTTCTTAAACAAGCTCGACTAGAACCTTAGTCAGCTTCGTTCCTAAACAAGCTCGACAAAAATCTTAGTCAGCTTCGTTCTTAAACAAGCTCGACTAAAACCTTAGTCAGCTTCATTCCTAAACAAACTCGACTAAAATCTTAGTCAGCTTCGTACTTAAACAAGCTCGACTAAAACCTTAGTCAGCTTCGTTCTTAAAGCAGGTTCGACCTAAGCCTTCAATCTCGTTTTGCAAATTGATTGTTTTAGTCAGCTTCGTTCTTAAAGCAGGTTCGACCTAAGCCTTGGTCAATCTCGTTTTGCAAATTGATCCGACCAAGACTTTGGTTGATCTTTTACTTATGCTAGTTCGACAATAGTAAAAGAACCTGGATCAAACAAAGATGATTCAAAGTCAACTAGCGTTAAAATAGTTAGTCTCTCAAAAGCGGGCTAAGACTAACTTCGATACAAAGAATTCTAAAGTTAAAACTGCCTCCCAAATTGGGCTAAGGCATAACTAACTGAACATTAAACTAATTTTTTTTGAGACATGTTCATTACAAAAACCCAAGACAAAAAATAAGGAGATCAATCTGGCTGGTCGCCATCTTGCTGCTCCTGATGCTCGACCTCTTGAAACACTTGGTCTTGGGTGACCTCCTCTTCTTCATCTGCTTCCTCCGCCTCATCATGCTCTTGAAGTATCACGTTTAAGTTCCTTGGCTCAACAGCAGGAGCAACCCAAGGGAGTGGCCGCTGCGTGCCTGCTCATCATAGCGATCTTCAGAGGCCCATTGAGCTAATTTGTCAACACTCAGGTCGACTGAAGGATCAACTAATGCACGGAGGGCCATGTGTTAGCGCCCAACATAAAAGAAATCCCTAGGTCGGGATATGATGATGCTGCAGCACTCATTACTATTTTTAAACTGCTCAACAACATCCTTCTCCCTGGCCTGGACCTCCTTCTCCCATCGTAGCTGAGCTGCCCGGTGGTCGTCGTTCATCTGTTCGATCCTTCTGTTGCGATCTTGGACCAAACCAGACAGCTACTCGAGCTACTCCTCCAACTTTGCCTTCTCCTGCTTGGTCGAAGCTACTTCCTCCTCCAATGCCACCTTGGTTGGAGCCCAAGACACCACCTGAGCTTGAAGAGGAGCGAGTTGTTCCTTTGCCATCTTCATATCCACATAGGCTTCATCTCTCTCCTTCTCGGCATTGAACTGAGCATCCTGGAGAGCCCGACACTAGGAGTCAGCATCCTTGAGCTTTTGTCTTAGCTCAGCGGCCTCCCTCGACTTCCTCAATAGTTGGCAGAGGCAATTTTTTCTTTCTCGATGGCCGCCCTCCAACTACACCTGACCTGCTCCGTCAAAGCAAGGGACTGCACCATCGAAGAAGAAAGTGATTAAGGAGACGTCGATCAAAGAAATAGCGAGCAACGAGTAAAGAAAGAGATGGAATGAAGGAAAAAGTAGTACCTCGGAAGCAAGTAGGCCGGACCTATCGTTGTACTCTTCGAGAGTGAGCCCCTCCTCAACAAATTGGGCCAGAAGGTCCCTATCAGCTTCCCTCCTCACTATAATTTGTTCCAGTCCCAGCTCGGGATACTGGCGACTTAAGCTATTGAATTCGGTGAGGGGGGGAATGTCACTTAGCTTTTCCACCAAAGCTTGCACTTCTTCGGTGTTTCGGGTGGAGGGAGCTTGAGGTGGAGGATAGTTGGAAGTCGAGTCAGTAGCCTTGGAAGTCCCAGCATGGTCATGTCCCATCTCGACACGTGATCTCTTTCTAAGCCGACCCAGCAGCTAGTCCTCCTCAGATAAATTGAGCTCTTTGATCTCCACATCTTGGTCCACAATCCTTTGGGGAGTTTTCCCCACAGATCCTTGCCTGGGCTAAGAGCCGAACTCGTGCTCGATCAACCTCTCAACCTGGCCCTCTCCTCTATAAACCTCCACCTGAGGTTGTGGCTCGATAGGCTCAACCTGCCCAGTCCTATCAATGGGGATCATCCCTACTCCTTCTTTCGGGAGAAAATCATTTATATCCATGGCCTCTTTCTCCCTGCTAGCCCGAGCGTTGGTAGCTCCATGTGCCTTTCTGTTCCTCCTCCTATCACCCAGATTGACAATGCGATCCATTTGTGCTTCTTTTTCGGCTGTGAGGACTGCAAAGCAAAGGACGGATGGTTAACATACAAATATACGAGCAAAGTGATGAAAAATTACAGAAAATAATTCGAGTACTTAACCGCCATAGTGGAAAAGGCCCCTGAAGTGACTTGGTTTCTTCTTGCAATAATGACACTATTCAAACCTCTCTCTCTCTCTCTCTCTCTCTCTCTCTCTCATGAATCACCCAATATGAGTATCTAAGACTTCTTATAATTGGGACTAGAGGGGCTACTTCTCCTTCTCCACCCAACATCATTCCAGCATGAATGAAGAAGTCTTTGTCCAGCCCTAGAGTGGCCCAACTTATTGTGCTCCTCCGAGCTACTAAGGTCAACCTACGGGTTAGCTCGTCGCTCCAGACTGAGACCCTGTAGTCCTCCTCTTTCATTGGTTTTGAGTCTGCCTCAGGCAAGGTGAATTCCCATCCCTTCCTACTCTCAGCTAGTATCATATGGTTGTTCCACTGAGAAACTTTGTCGGGCAAATTGATGAACAACTTAGGGGCCTTAGCCTTAGCTGGGGTGCTAATCCCAAAGGTTTTCTCATTCATGACAATCTTAAAGAATTTTCAGAAGACGTATATGCATGGTTCATACCCCACAAACCGGCTCAACATGGCAAAACACACCACCACCTTTATCGTGTTGGCTTTGAGCTACATTGGGACCGCAGCTAAGCACTCCAAAAATTCACAGATTAAGGGGTCAAGGGGTAGGCAAAGGCCGGCTTCAAATTGGACGTAGTAGAAGGCTACTCTAGTTTTGCTCAAGGCTCAGTGTATACTGTGCTTTCCTTTACCTCTCTGTGAAGTGAGTCAACTGAAAGTCAGCTCGAGGAACCTCAAAGAAGTCATGGAGGATCTTAATGCGGGAGTCAGCATTCTTTCTCCATATAAACGACTTGGGGGCTACATATCCCCTTTCATTGTGGCCTGGTACCATGGTCGAGAAAAATTTGTTCACAATATTGCCGGAGGAGGAGCTCGACGAGGCAGAGTTTGAAGATTGTTGAGCAGCCATATCTATAAAATACACAGAAACAAGGGAATCAGACCTAGTAGAAGATGAGTCCGAGCTATCTAAGTACGACCTAGATTCCCCTGGGAAGGCTAACCTCTCTCTAGGAAAAATGTGGTTTATTGGACTTAATGTAGAAGATAATGAGGTGGTCAATCAATTTATTGAAGAGACGATAACGAATAATTCATAGATCGTCCGCTTCCAAGTCTCCCATACTCTCACATGCTGGAAACCCTATCTCACCATAGAACAAGCTCCATATATCTAAGATGGTGATACACTCAGCCAAAGTCAATTCTTTCTATGAACCCTCTAACCTTTTGTAAATCCTAAGGTTTACGCAGTTATAACCATACCTCACTCCTAGCTCAAAGTCAAAGGTGTTAGCCATGGCGGAATAAAGGGGGAAACTCAAAATAAAACCTATTGTAGAGAAATTGAATGGTACCTTGTTGATTTTAGAATGGTAGAGCTCAACGGTGAAACAGAAAAGTTAGACGGCGCCGGAGAATCAACTTCCTTGCTTTTGTTCTTGCTGGGTATTTGAATGCTTGAGGATTGTAAAGTTTGGAAAGGAAAAGAATCCTTCCTTATATATGCCTCCTTTTTCTTACATGAATTGGAAAGGGTGGAGGACATCACCGTCGAATGTCAGAGTAAAGGCTCAACGTCGGTTCCCAATGTAGTTGTCAAATCGCCAGAACCATTAATGCTAAAATTACGGCTCATTAAATAGTGCCAAAAGTCAATCGTCGAGAGCGACCTACTTCTACCAAGTCAACCCTCCACCAACGATCTACGTAAGTCATCACAAATTTTTCTATAACTTCCTGATCGACAAAGTCAACTCAGAAACTTGGGGGTCACTGAACGGAATAAAAGTAACGGGTCAGGCCCAATGCAGAAGGCCCATGATTCACAACATTTCAGAGGCACATCAAATAAAGTGGACCCACAATACGGCCATAATTCCCCAAGCCCATCAATATTGATCAGTCGACCTTCCTGGTCCCGTCTTAACTTTGTCCGATATACGATCTCTTACTCGTGTAATCTCTGCCAACTAAGGTATGAATTTAGGTCGAACTCGAATACTCAGGCGACCTCGACCAAACAACACAAGTGTGATTATCCACGTCGAATTCCTAACCGTCTCCTACAAATGCGGAGACCATTACGCCCCCAATGTCTCTCTGATCTAAGGGATTTGTAAACATCCTATATCACCACTATATATACCATACAACATTCTACATAAAAGGGTAGTGTTATCTTGTCTAATTTGAGATTACGTTATTTACATTCAATTTATCAATATATAACTGGACATCTTATCATCAGCCGGTGACAGTGCCGGCAAGTCGTTTGTTTGTGATTTCAGGTCATTGGCCGGATTATAACCTATTGTTGTATTAAGGATAATACGGATATTTTCGATCATCATATATATATATATATCCATCTTTTATTAAAAACATCTCATCATCAAATTGAATGAGAATGAAAAGACAAAAACAAAGTATATCTAAATGATTTTTTACTATGTCTATGTGCATGCCAATTGAACCAGTATTTTTATACAAAATGAGTAACCCTTTTAAACGTTTTTTTTTTGAAGAGTATATCTAAATGATTTTTTATCAATTTTTTCATTACTTTATTATATAATTGCAAAATAAAAAGTAAAATATTTATGAATTTTGCTACTAAAAATCAACATAGCATTCAAAATGGCCTTAAATTCAAAATGAACATTATTTTGGCAAGAAAGAAGTACTCCCTCCATCCCGGCTCAAATGTCCCAACTTTTCATTTTGGGCATCCCATTTAAAATGTCTCAACCCAAAAGAGGAAATTTTTTTTTCACTATTTCACCCACTCATTCTCTCTCCTACTTTACTTTTACACTCACAACATTCTCTCTCCTAACTATTCTTCCCACTCATTCTCTCTCCTATTTAATTTTTCATACTCACAATATTTAAGCTTTTTCTCTTTCTTACATCACTTTACTTAATTCCCACGCCGACCCATTTTGGGACATTTGGGCCGGGACGGAGGGAGTATATCACAAGTATTTTATTTTTCTTTTTGCCATGCTTCTTTAAACTATTAGAACATGGATTAAATAATATGTGTTATTGAATTTCATATGTTATAGTCATTTAATAATGTTAAAGTATACAAAATATGTAGAATACAATTAGGTGAAAGTACCATTAAATGATGGGCATAATGATAACTTCTCACCACCAACTTTGTGAAAAGAGTGTAGTCCCTAAATGAAGTGCCCATTCTCTTATTATATAAAGGCCATCCATCAGCCATTAGAGACACTTGTTGCTTTAATAAAATTCAGTCATAAAACTATCTTCATCCATTGAGAAGATCAAGTGTGGGCACTATCATTTAGAAGTACTTTCTTCCCTACTCTCTCCTTCATTCAAGAGCAAGTATCAAGAACATAATCATGGATTCTTCAGGTACACGCTTCCGTCTTCATCTTCTTCTCCTTCTTAATCTAGTTATGAGTCGGCTTAGGGTTTAATGGATCATTTATGTTCCAACAATTGGTATCAGAGCCTACTCATATTCTAGATCAAGTTTGAGTATTTTGAAAAACCTTCATGTTTTATTATGATTTTAAATTCATGAAAAGATTCCATGTTTATCATGAGTTATTGAATGTGTTATATACTCTAATTCAGTTTATAGAGTATTGTGTTAAATTTTAAATTGTAAAATTTTGGTTTTACTCATAAGGTTTTCAATTCTTAATGTAAGATTATCCAAATTTTGAATATAGCCACCATCATTTGATGCGTTGTGAGTTTGTTCAAATGCATAGCCACACATTTAAAAATGTGTTGTGAGTATGTGAATCTACTTGCTTTGGTTGAATATCTATTCACCATTAAATTAAGGATTGATAGTCAAAATCTAGAAAATTTGACATTTAGGGTCTGCTCGGCCGAGCACCTCCCTTGACTCGGCCGAGCACCCCATTTGTATCTGCACAACGTTTGAAAATTTTGAAAATCTGGCCTAAATAAGTCTTGCTCGGCCGAGTCAAGGAAGGTGCTCGGCCGAGCAAAAGATTCCAGAGAACATACTCGGTCGAGCGTAAGGGAGCCAAAAGGGATGTTCTCTGGAATCTTTTGCTCGGCCGAGCACCTTCCTTGACTCGGCCGAGCAAGACTTATTTAGGCCAGATTTTCAAATTTTCAATCTTTTGCTATTTTGGTCAATTTTGATTCATTTTTTGAGTAAAGTACACATTAATTTGTGCCCAGAATTTTATGATAATTTGTTAGTAAATTATAGTATCTGGACACCAGTCGCGCTTCGGCGGTTCTTATAGTTATCAAACTTTAAAGAATGGACAGGTAGAACAAAAGGATTACTATCTTTTAATAATAAATTTCATTAATTACCTTAAGGCCTTATGTTTCCGATTAATTATATCCTTAACATTTTGGACAAAATTAACATGCTTGTTTCCCAAAGGAGACCTTGTTGATTAAATTCAAACTTGTTAAAAGATGAAGGTAAATATTAATATGTGATAACATGCTTGTTTCCCAAAGGAGACCTTGTTGTTGACTAAGTATTTGCATTCATGGGTAATAATTGAATTAAATTTTAGGTCATTTTAAATACTTTGAACCATCCCAAAGGAAGACGGGTCTTTAAAGTGAATTGTTTATATTCTTTATTACAGGGTAACAAGTACCTTAAACTTTAGGACAATTTTTATACTTGAACCGGCCCAAAGGAATGCAAATATTTAAAGTGTATTGTTTGAGATATTTGTTTATCCTAAGATAAATCAAATTAGGAGTCAATTCGCAATCCAAAGATTAGTCTTTGAACATACCAAAAGTGTCAAGTTGGGCTAAGCAAGTAAAGCCCAATCACAGATGGCATTGGCACCCACATTCTCAATAAGACTGATCCAATCAGAACAAGGCCCAAGGCCCATCTCAAACATCAGTCGACTAAGCCCATGGTCCGACCTACCAGGTCCCGACCTAACTTAGTCCGACCTCATGATCCATACTACAATTCGGGTACGAATCATGCTCTACCCGACAGTCAGGTCGACCATTCTACGAGTGGCGACCTCGACCTAAATCAGTAAATGACGACCTGACATTTGCCGGCTTATTTGGTTAATCAATGCTCACAACTACATCCCTACAAATCAGGGATCGTTATAGACACGTGCCCACGAACAAGTAACTGCCGCTATAATCTCGGAGGACATGCTGCCTCCCCAAAAATACATCACATTTTTCTATAAATACTTCATCACTACCAAACGGTGAAAGGTAACTGCCATTTTGTATTCTGAGTTCATTATTCAATACATTTTGAGCTATATACATCGTTATCTTACTCTCACGCCCGAGCGTCTTCGCCGGAGACACATCCGGCTAGTCGTGGGTTCTGATTTCAGGTCAAGGAGCCAGGTGATTCGTCCTGCCACGTGGAGGAAGATTGATAAGCACAATTCCTGCAGCATCAGTTTGGTTCCATTGCCGGGAATCGTGCTTTAAACTTGACCTCGAAAACTCTATCAACCTACAACAATGGTGACTTCAGAGGGACACGTATCCGAGGCTTCACTTGGGCATGAAGAAGTGAACAACAACAACATGAACGCAAACGCTGAGAACCTTAACCTACCTCCTCCCCCACCGAATCGTCCCCATGGTAGGGCCACCCGCTCTACCAGTGTTGTTGATGGCAGAGGATTGCCTGACACAAGGAGAGGGAAAAGGCATATGGATGGGCAAGGAGTTCCACCTCCTCCAAAACGTCCAACTGCTCAGGTTAATGTTGGAAACAGGGCAGGTCCCTCCACCAACCCCATGAGCAAGAAGGAGATGATGTTGGAGCGAGCCCAGATTCTGGCCGACTTGATAGCCATGGAGGAGGCAGAACAGGCTGACATACGCTCTGAGAGAGTGGCCCCTACTCAGGTTTCTAATGGGCAACAGGCCAGGAGTTTGAGGCCAAATGAAGGTGTGGGGCAGAATGGTGAAAACAGGATAGTTCAACGAGCTCCCACGGTCGTTCATGTGCCCAGTAACGACCTAAGGGCTAGCCTCAACAGAAACAGGGAGCAAGAGGCTCAATCTGACTTAAGGACGCGCTTAACAGCCAATAGGAACAGACAGGTTTCACCAGCCAGGACGCAGAGGTCAGGGTCCCATAGAGACAGGAATGGGCGCAGGTCGCCCGTAAGAGAGGAGAGGCGCAGGTCGCCATTCGGAGATTATAGGCGCAGGTCGCCACAAGGAAGTGACAGGCACAGATCTCCAATACGATCAGAGAGGGCTCATTCTCACAGGGACAGAAGGAGTAGGCAGGTGACTCCCCCTAGAAGTGAAGGCCAGAAGTCAAATGCTGCGCCCCCTCCAAGAGATGAAAGACCCGATGCTAGGGAATGGTTGTTGATGAAAAAGAAGTTTGAGCAATGGGAGGAGGAGAAGAAAAAGGATGCTGGAAAGGTCGAACGAATTGATTTTGCTCTTCGACCTTTATCCAAAGAAATCAGAGATAGTCGGCCTCCTCCTACTTTCAGGTTGCCACTTCTGGAGAAGTATTCGGGGTCGACCAATGCAAGGAGTCATATAGCACATCTGGAAGCCACCATGTGTTTTGTCGCCAATGAGGACGACAATATGTGCAAAGCCCTCCTAAGCACACTCACTGGGGCAGCCTTAACTTGGTTCAACGGTCTGGCCGCGGGTAGCATCACTACTTGGACATGCTTCAGGACAAAGTTCTTGGATCGCTTCTCATTGCAGTGAGCTCGGAAGATAACTGTCACCGATCTGAATAACTTGGTGCAGGCGAAGAATGAAAGCTCGATGAGCTACTTCACCAAGTTTAAGGAAATGGTTGATAAGATAGAGGAAGACCTCACTGATAGGGAAGTCATTAATTGCTTCCGAAACGGTATTTCCTCGGCAGACATGGATTATGAACTCACAGTTCGTACAGTAACAACTCGACGGGGAGTTGTTTGAGAAGGTGTATAATGTCGCTCTTGCTTGAGGAAAGGAAAGAGAAAAAGAATGGTAAAAGCCCCAAGGTGGAGGTCGGCGATGACAAAAAGGACTCCAACAAGAATGGAGGAAACAATAAAAATGGAAAGAACGAGGACTAGGAGCAGGCGAGAAAGTGCCGAGGCTTTCACTCCCCTTACGGTGAGTCGAACGAGAGATTATGAACGCCGTCGGCTGGCTCCTCTGTCCCAATGAACCCAGGCAACAAATTTAGAAGGGACAATAGCAAATATTGTGACTACCATAAGGACACTGGTCATCTCACAGAAGATTGTTTGGGTTTGAAGCGCATTATACAAAGAATGGTCGACCAGGGGAGGCTCGACGCTTATGTAAAAAGACCTCAAGCCGGTGGAGGCGAGCGGCCGACAGTGGACAGCAAGGACCGAGGCAGCCTAGATTGAACCTGGGGGTCATTACAGAGCAAGCAAGCAACACGGCCATCAAGCACAAGATCTTCCAACTCAATAAAGCCCCACATGTGCCCCCTAGAGAGAAGTCAGAGATGAGGGGATCAGCTTCTTCCCCCACGAATTGGCTACTAACATGGCAGCTAGAGAGCAAGTTCTCGTCATCCCAGGTCTCATAGACGGATGTACGACGAGCAGACTCTTAGTCGACACTGGGGCCTGCAAGGATATTTTGTTCTACAAAACTTTTAAAGAAATGGGTCTTAATGATGAACAGTTGGAGAGATATGATGGTAGGTTGGAGGGCTTCACCAATCATCGAGTTGATGCAAAAGGCAAGATAGAGCTCGACGTCGACCTAGGCCAACACCCCCTCATGATCGTATCAAAGGTACAATTTATAGTAATTGATGTAAATAGTGACTATGCCGCTATACTTGGTATCCCAGGTCAGGTCGCACTTGGAATGGTGGCATCAATCCCTCATCAGCGAGTCAAGTTCCCTACACCCGCTGGAGTAGGGTGTGTACAAGGCACAGCTCGAGCCTACCTTGATCATGTTCTCAGAGAAAGAAAGAAAAGGGAGTTGGAAATCGAGACTGCAGACGGTTATTTAAAGTTGTCTCAATCAGTCACCAAAACTACCGGGCCATCGACAATCACCAGAAGCGTGGAAGAGTTGACCTATCGCTCAAATGACGAGGTCATGCTTGAGTCGACACGTCACTCTAACACCACTGAGGTCGATTCAGATGTAGTTATGGTCGACCATGTCATCATAGGCAACCTATGCCTCCAACTCGACAATAACTCGGGGGCCACCACCACCACCAGCGAGGTTGCAGACAAGTTAGATGATATGATAGCAGAAGAAGCTCCACACCTGAGGGCCGAGGAGAGACAAAGGGTCAAGGAGATAATCATTGAGACTCTACAATTCAGGGATGGACCAGAGCTAGAAGCTGTGGATGAGCTAGAGTCAGTAATCACCAACCTTTCCTACCCCGACCAAAAAATTCAGATTGGGAAGCAGCTATCAGTTGAGGAGCGAGCATAAATCATCGAGCTACTCAAGGAAAGTAAGGATGTCTTCGCATGGAGGGTAGAAGACATGAGGGGAATCAAGGAGGAGGTCGCTGTTCACAGACTGGAAGTCAACCCGACCATAAAGCCTAGACCCCAAAAATTGAGAAGCTTTGCTCGCGACAAGGAGGAAGCCATAAAAGCGAGGTACAAAAACTTTTGAATGCAGGGATAATCAAAGAGGCCACTCATACAACGTGGTTGGCCAACGTGGTCATGGTGAAGAAATCAAATGGCAAATGGTGGATGTGTGTCGACTTCACCACTCTCAATCTTGCTTGCCCTAAGGACAGCTATCCCCTCCCTAGAATCGACAAGCTAGTCGATTCCATTCTGTCACTCAACCCTCGGCTTCCTCGACGCTTACTCGGGTTACCACCAGATTAAGATGCATGAGGACGACATAATCAAGACGGCATTTCAAGCGGTGGAGGCATCTCTTGCTACAACATGATGCCATTTGGATTGAAGAACGCGGGGGCAACTTATCAAAGGATGGTGAACAAAGTCTTTGCTTCTCAAATTGGCCGAAACATGGAGGCCTACGTCGATGATATGGTCATCAAAACAAAGACTGGACGTCACGTGGTCGACCTAAGGGAAACGTTCGCCAATTTAAGAGCAAATGACATGAAGCTCAACCCTAGCAAGTGTGTATTTGGTGTAGCTGCTGGAAAGTTCCTTTGGTTCATGATATCTCAACGGGGTATAGAAGCTAATCCAAAAAATCAAGGCTTTAGTCGACATGAAGGCTCCCACCGGTGTCAAAGAGATGCGGCGACTTAACGGAAGGGTAGCGGCTCTTGGTCGTTTCATATCAAAGTCGGCGAGAGAGGTCTCTCCCCTTCTTCAAAGCATTGAGGGGACGAAAAGTTTTGAATGTACGACCGAATGTCATTCGTCGTTCCAACAGTGAAGGATTACCTCGCTACTCCACCTCTCTGAGTAGCCCGACCACGTGAAACTTTGTTTGTGTATTTATCCGTGGGAGATAAATCGGTGGCGGCGGTTTTGGTTAGAGAAAATGAGGGGCTTCAAAAGCCGGTATACTACATCGTGAGGCCCTATCGGATGTGGAGAGCGAGATACTACAATGCTTTGAGAAGGTCGCACATGCCACTAGTCGTGGCTTCAAGGAAGGCTGCGAGCTTATTTTACAGCTCATCCAATTGTGGTTCTTACAAATGCTCCCCTAAGAAAAATTCTTCACAAGCCGGAGAGTTCAGGTCGACTTCTCAATTGGTCAATTGCCCTTACTGAATTTAACATTGAGTCTCGACCTCGAAAGGCGTTGAAGGCTCAAGCTCTAGGCGACTTCTTGAGTCGAGCTTACGTTCATCAAGGAAGACGACGAGCGGCGAGCTCCAAAAGAAAAGGCTAAAGGGAAGGAGTCGAGTCCCGAGTGTCGCCATCGATCTACCGACGATTCTTGGAAGGTCTATTCAGACGGATCAGCGACTAAGAATAGCAGTGGAGCGGGGATAGTGCTAATTGAACCAGAATCTGGGACAGTATACAAGGAGTCATTAAGGTTCAAGTTCGATGCTTCCAATAACCAGGCCGAATACGAAGCCTTGGTAGCAGCCATAGAGTACGCCAAGTGTTTTGGAGCAACTAAGATCATGGCTTACTGTGATTCACAATTGATAGTTAACCGGGTCCGAGGCGAGTACGAGGTGCTTAGTGCCACGTTGATCAAATCTTGCGACCTGGTGAAGGAACCGATAAAAGATTTGGAATTACAGGAGATTCAAAGAATTGGACGAGAAGACAATGAGCTAGCCGACCTCCTCTCAAAGTTAGCCACTTCGGATGAACCACATGATGAACCTATCTCCTTCCTCGAAAGTCCAGCCTATGAAAGAGTAAAAATTCAATGCATAGATGATCCCTCAAGAAATTGGATTCAGGAGAAGTGTTGGATCGAGGAAATGAAGGCATACTTAGAAAGTGGTGAGCTGCCAGATGACGAGAAGAAGGCTCGAGCTATCAAAAGAAGGCTCAGAGGTATGTCATTCAAGGAGGCGACTGTTCGAGAAGATCTTATACTCGACCATTGCTAAAGTGCATCCATCCTCAAGAGGTCGCCCTATTGATACACGAAGTGCATAGTGGAATTTGTGGTGGACACCGGGGGCCGGGACTCTTGGCGACAAGTTAATCACTTTGGGGTACTACTGGCCACACATGAGAGCTGACACTCACAACTTTGTTCAGCAATGTGATCAATGCCAAAGATTTGCCAACTTACCTCATGTGCCAACAAGCGAGCAGACTCCAGTAATTGCAGCTTGGCCATTCAACATGTGGGCGTCGACACGATTGGACCCTTCCCTCCCGCCCGAGGAAACTGCAAGTATGTGATAGTTGCCATAGACTACTTCACCAAATGGGTTGAGGCCAAACCACTAGCTCGCATCACAGAGGAGAATGCTATCAACTTCATCCACGACTTCATTTGGTGTCGATTTGGTTTTCCTCGTGCTATAGTGTCAGACAATGGTTTCTGATTCTCCCAAACCTTCGAAGCGAGAAATGAATCGAGTAGGGATCAAACATTGGAAATCGTCATCGCCTATCCTCAAGGAAATGGACAAGCTAAAGCAGCAAATAAAATTGTTCTATCTTCACTCAAGACAGGGCTCGTAGGTCGACGAAATAATTGGTTGGACGAACTTCCCCTTGCTCTTTGGGCGGTTCGTACAACCACTCGAGGCCTACGGGGAAACCCCTTTCGCTCTCACTTACGGATCGAGGCCGTGGCACTGCGAGCTCGGATTCCCTCTTGCTAGAGTGACCTTCTTTGATCAAGAGCGAGAATGATACCAACGGATTGATCGACTTGGACACGATCGACGAAGCGAGAAATGTACCTACCTCCGAATGGTCAACTACAAGCAGCGAACTAAAAGTTATCACGACAAGAAGGTCAAGGCAAGGTTGTTCCAAGTTGGAGATTATGTGTTGAGAAAGATTGAGGCAACGGGTAGAAGGACCCAGCAGAACAAGCTATCTCCTAACTGGGAAGGTCCATATGTAGTCACTCGAGTCGTCAAGGAAGGAACCTACATGATAGCTCATCCCGGAGGTGACGAGTTAAAACATCCTTGGCATGCCACTCACCTCATCAAATACTACTTTTAGTTTTCAGTTTCCAAGTTCAAGTTTGTGGTAGTTCTAGTGTCAAATTGATGTAAGCATGTTCTATACTTCAATGAAAAGTGCAGTTCATTCCATCAAGCATAGTGTTACAATAACCCCAACAAGCTCGACTCTTAGTCAGCTTCGTTTTAACAAGCTCGACTCTTAGTCAGCTTCGTTTTAACAAGCTCGATTCTTAATCAGCTTTGTTCAATTAACAAGTCCGACTCTTAGTCGACTTCGTTCTAACAAACTCGACTCTTAGTCAGTTTGTTCTAATTAGCTCGATTCTTAATCAGCTTTATCCATTTAACAGGTCCGACTCTTAGTCGACTTCGTTCTAACAAACTCGACTCTTAGTCAGTTTGTTCTAATTAGCTAGACCCTAGGTCAGCTTCAATAGTGTGAGCAGGTTCGACTCATAGTCAATCTCATTCACAAAAAAGTTAAGCAAGTCTGAGGTCGACTAAATAAATAAAGATCAAGTCACCTCTAGGCTCAAGTTTACTCATTCATCCTATCTATATCTAGCTCGACGTTTACTTTAAAAAGCATACAACATGCAATAAATAAGGTCAGCTATGATAGAGGTAAGTCTCCCAAAACGGGCTAAAACTTAGACAAAATAAACTTACAAAAGTATCCTGCCTCCCAAAAAATAGGGCCAAGGCATCAAAATATTCAAGAAATCAAAAGAGCAAAAATGTTGGTTGGGACTTGTTCATTACAATTCGGCTAAGAAATTCAAGAGTTTTGGTTGACGACAGTCTGGTCGTCAGTTGCAGCTCGTCCCTCCACATCTCCTTGTTGCTGGGGACCTATGGGTTTACCCGACTCTGAGTAAACCTGCTCATTCTCTTCGTCCATGGTGGCAGCATCCTCAAGCTCTTGCAGAACAACATCAAAATTCCTGTCGGCAACAGGGGGAGCTTCCCACTTCTCACAGTGGTCCTCTTCATCCTCTTGGGCAATGAAGGCCAAGTCATTTTCAAGATAGGGAACGAGCGAGTGACCCCTGCGAGCTTCCATGTCGTATTGAGACTCAGAAAACCAACGAGCTAATTGCTCGATGGTAACTGTAGCTATTGGATCTACCAATGCACGACGGGCCATGTGCCTCTTCCCAACCTCGAGAAAGTCTTGTGCCTTAGCCACGATGGCATTATAGAACTCATCTCCCTCCTTGAACTTCTCCACAGCATCAGGGCCAGCCTTCTCCAGAGCCTCCTTCCACTTAGCTCGAGCTGAGTTATGCTCCTCGTTAAGCTCTTTCAAAAAAGAATCTTTATCGGCAAGAAGTTTGGAGACAGTGGCAAGCTCAACCTTCGATCTCTCATGAGCAAGGCGCTCAGCATCCCTTTCTGAAGTTACTTCCTTGAGCTTGGACTCTGTAGCTTCGAGGTCGGACAGGGCCTTTGTCTTCACCATCTCATTAGCTTCATATGAATTGTCCAGGTCGTTGTACATCTCCTTCAAATCCGCAAGCTCTTTAGCCTTTTTGGAATAATCTTGAAGGGCCTGCCTCTCCCTCTCGATGGAAGCTCTCCAAGAGCTTTTCACCTGCTCGACCATCGTAAGATTCTACATCTCAAAGAAACAGAAGAAGTGTTAGCTCGTAATTTGAGTGGATCGAGTAATGGGATAAGCAACTACAATGAAAGATAAAATGACAAGTTACCTCACTATGAGCCATCCCAGAACGAGCAGAAAATTCCTCGGGGGTGATCCCCTTATCAGCGAAATGAGCTAGGAGGTCGACATCTATTGCCCTCCTAACAATCACTTGGCCCAGGCTCATGTCGGGATAGCGTCGGCTCAAGCTGTTAAACCCTTCTAGCGGAGGAACATCACTCAGCCTCTTCATTTTTTCATCCAGAGACTCCTTACTGGGAGGAAAGAAGGCTGGTGGAGGCAATTGACTCGAGGACACAGACTTTCCCTTCTCAGATCGGGACCTCTTCTTCGAACTTATAGGATGATCGTCCTCATCTTCCTCCATATCATCATCATCAACATTTACAACCTGTAAAGGGCTAGCCCCCGCCATCCCAGCTCCAGAGGTCTCCATATTGGCATCTTGATTTGGGTCGGAGCTCAGACTTGCCCTGACTGACCTGTGGGAATCGTCACCTCCTTCATTAGCATCATTGGATTGGGTGCCGCTTTGCAAAGGGTCTTCCAGCTCGACCTCTTCCATTGGGATCATCCCAGCGACATCCTTCGGGAGCAAATTGTTCCTAGTAGCAGCTTCTCTCTCTCTGCTCGCCTTAGCATTGGCAGCCCCATGAGCCCTCTTGGCTTTCCTCTTATCAGAAACCCCAACAATACGCACCATATTCGCTTCTTGTTCGGGAGTTAAAACTACACGGCATCAAAGAAATCAAGTGTTAGCTCGGCAATTCAAAACAGTTCTACGAGTAAACAATTGACGAGTTGCAATTCAAAGCAGTTCAATGTACGAATTGAATAACTCTACATACGAGCATGCAATTTGATAAAGAGTTACAATTCGAAATAGTTCTATGAACGAGCTAACTAAGTTCTACATACGAGCAGGCAACAGACGATCTAAAAGTTGTGTATGCAGCTAAAAATAACGCTATGTGCCAATGATAAGTTACTTATGCAAGTTAACAATGGACGAGCTAATGAATGCAGGTCAAGTAAATCCTTACCACCCACATGCTCTCCGTGGTCTTTGCAGTAATTTTCATTCTTCTGACAAAATTGACAGTTCTCCTTCAACCTACCCAAGGAATGAGTAACCCAGTCCGGATATACCTGGCCTCTCAATACAGGAACAAGGGGTTCTACCACTCCATCCCCAGGCATCATCCCAGCCTGGATGTAGTTATACTTGGTCGTCCCTAACACCTCCCAGCTAATGGGCCCTTTCGCGACCAACGCGCACAACTTCCTATACAAGGTTTGGTGCCATGGCGGCTCCCAGTAGTTTTTCTCGTCAATCGTGTCAGACTCACTATTGGGCAAGGGGAACTCCCATCCCAGCCTACTCTCTACAACTACCACATAGGAATTCCAGCTGCTATGCTTGTTGGGAAGGTTGGCAAACAATTTTGGAGAATTGGGTTTGGAAGGAGTACTAATCCCCCAATCTGCCTTGTCGAGCTTTGGAGCGAAAAATTCCTTGAAGACTCTCATGCAAGGTTCATGGCCTAGAAACCTACATACCATGGCAAAGCACACTAGTACTCTGCAAGTGTTAGCCCCAAGCTGAAGGGGAAGAGCATCCATGCACTCCAGAAACTCATTGATAAAGGGATCTAAGGGCAACCTCAACCCCGCCTCAAACTGTCCATAAAAGAAGGCCACCCTAGTGGCATCAGTAGTGAAGCTGGTACGGAACTTGGCCATAAAGTCCGCCTTACTAAGGATGGTTATCCTATAATCCACTCTACTTACTCCACAGAAATCATAAACCATGTTGTATCGGGACTCCATATTTTTCTTTCCTCGAAGAGGCCTCTGGTATATATCCTCTCTCGTTCTTCCCCGGTACAACGAGAGGAGCCAAACGCATCCACAATTCGGGGCCGAGAAGAGGTCGAAGCGGCATTTCCTTCTTGAGTTGTCATATACGTACAAGAAGAAGGAGAAACGGAGTCGATCCTATGATCACATTCAGTCGACCTACCTAAGGGCGACCTAAACTCCCCTGGAAAACCTATTCTGTTCCTAAGGAAGGAAGGTTTGTGGACATCCCTAACATAAAACAAAGTGATATGATCAAGCAATTCATGAAATAGATGAAAAGCGACAACATTTGAGTCGTCAATCACCATATTTTCAATTTCTCCTGCAACTGGCAACCCTATTTCACTAAAGTTCAACTCCCACTTTGGTCAAGATAGAGGCACACTCGCTCAATGACATCTCTCTCCACCCACCGTTTATGTGCTTGCATACTCTACGGTTAATAGTGCAATACCCGTACCAAGCTCCTGGTTCACTACTAAAGGTCCTAGCCATGGCGGAATTAAACACAAAGCAGAAATCAAAGCCCTAAAGCAAATATACAAGGGAAATACCTTAATTGATTGCGAAAGGGAGTTCGTTCTTTGAAGCCGAGAGCGGAGTTTTAAATCTTACGCAATTCCGTGATTATCGCCGGAGAGGGAGAGTTTGGAAACGGTAAGAATTCGAATTTGGGAAGAAAGGCGAGTATTTCTATTTTCCTAAATTTGGAAGGGGAAAAGAAAATAGAAATTAATTTTCCAAAATTAAAAGCGAAGCGGTTTTCGAGAAGGAGTTCCAAGCGTCGAATTGCAATCATTACCAAAATCGGCGCTCCTTCATCTCCTACCGTTCATCGCCAACGACCAGGATGGTGCCCCGTCATCAAAGGTCGACTATACCTCGGAATGAGTAGCGACTGCGAGTAAAGCAATTCCCGTCAAAGATTTCCTTAACTTCCAAGTCGACAAAGTCCACTCGAAAGTTGGGGGCCACCGAACATACCAAAAGTGTCAAGTTGGGCTAAGCAAGTAAAGCCCAATCACGGTATGGCATTGGCACCCACATTCTCAATAAGGCGATCCAATCGTAACAAGGCCCAAGGCCCATCTCAAACATCGATCGACTAAGCCCGTGGTCGACCTACCAGGTCCCGACCTAACTTAGTCCGACCTCATGATCCATACTACAATTCGGGTACGAATCATGCTCTACCCGACAGTCAGGTCGACCATTCTACGAGTGGCGACCTCGACCTAAATCAGTAAATGACGACCTGACATTTGCCGGCTTATTTGGTTAATCAATGCTCACAACTACATCCCTACAAATCAGGGATCGTTATAGACACGTGCCCACGAACAAGTAACTGCCGCTATAATCTCGGAGGACATGCTGCCTCCCCAAAAATACATCACATTTTTCTATAAATACTTCATCACTACCAAACGGTGAAAGGTAACTGCCATTTTGTATTCTGAGTTCATTATTCAATACATTTTGAGCTATATACATCGTTATCTTACTCTCACGCCCGAGCGTCTTCGCCGGAGACACATCCGGCTAGTCGTGGGTTCTGATTTCAGGTCAAGGAGCCAGGTGATTCGTCCTGCCACGTGGAGGAAGATTGATAAGCACAATTCCTGCAGCATCAGTCTTGATGTCATATTGGTTGTCTTTTATTTTGATGGAATTCATTTGATATAATTAATCATTGTGTGGATTCTTATATATGTTTTGTTTCATTCTTGTTCTTTGCTTCAGATTTGATAAGTGCTTCATCTGTTACTACTGCCATAAACTCTATACCTTTGCTTATTGGGACTAATTTTAAAACATTGAAAAACAAGATTACAATGGTCTTAGGCTGTTTAGACCTTGATCTCGCATTAAGAGAACAAGCTCCCGCCCCTCTAAATGACAAGAGCACTGTGGAAGACCGCTCAAGTCTAGAGAGGTGGAAGCGTTCTGATCGCGTAAGCCTAAGCATAATGAAAAATGCAGCCCCGGAGACATTTCTAAACAGTGTCTCCAAGGACGTTGGAGCTAAAGGTTTCTTGGATGCCCTAGAAGAACGCTTTGCTAAAAGCGAAAAGTCGAAAACAAGTGCTACCTTGAGGAAGCTTGTTTCCATAAGGTACAAGGGCTCCGAAATCTTAAGGGAATATATAATGGAGATGTTTCACCTATCTTCTAAATTAAAGGCACTCAAGTTGGACCTTTCGAAAGACTTGCTTGTGCATTTGGCTTTAATTTATCTTCCTCATCAATTTAGTCATTTTGAAATGACCTATAACTGTCAAAAGGACAAGTGGAATATCAATGAGTTAATTTCACATGTGACAGAGGAAGAGGATAGATTGAAATAAACTAAACCCGAAAGTGCTCATTATGCATCTACCTCTTCCCGTGGGACAAAGAGGAAAGGTAAGGAGATTGCGGTTGCAACAAAGAAGCCTAAGGGATCATCAAATGATCAAAAGGTGAAGAAATGCTTCTTTTACAAGGACCTTACTCACATGAAGAACGACTGCCCTAAATATCGCCAATTGCGAATTAAGAAAGGTATGTCATTTGGCTTTGTTTGTACTGAGGTAGTTTCAATTCCTTCGTATATATGGTGGTTAGATTCTGGTGCAACTACTCACATAAGTTCATGTATGCAGGGTTGCCTGAACTACCGAACGCCCAATGAAGATGAAAGGTATATCTACATGGGAGCTGAAAAACTGGTAGAGGTGGAGGGCATAGGGACTTTTAGATTATCTCTTAGTACCGGATATTTTTTAGTTTTGAATAATGTATTTATTATACGGTCTTTTAGACGAAATTTGATTTCTATCACTGCCTTAGATCGGGAAGGTTATTCCTGTATCTTTGGTAATAATAAATGCAATTTGTTTTTCAATTCAAAGCTCTTTGGTACTAGTTCTTTATCTTACGTTGATAATCTATATTTACTTGACACAGTCAATTCATTAAATGAGTCCCATAATAATGAAACTAACTCTAGAGGCATAAAACGAAAGTTTTCAAGTAAAAATTCTTATACCTTGTGGCATAGGCATTTGGGTCACATCTCTAAAAGGAGAATTGACAAGCTTGTGTCCGAGGAAATATTACAAAAGCTTGATACTCCGAAAAATAACTTTTGTATTGAATGCCTTAAGGGAAAATTTACAAACAGCAACAAAAATAAAGAATCCTTGAGAGCTACAAAAGTCTTAGAACTGATTCATACGGATATATGTGGTCCGTTCTCTACCCCTTCATGGAACGGACAAACATATTTCATTACGTTCATAGATGAATTCTCACGTTATGGATACATTTATTTGCTTCATGAAAAGTCTCAATCATTGGAGGTTTTCAAGTCTTTTAAAGCCGAAGTTAAAAATCATCTTGAAAAGACTATTAAGAACGTTAGATTCGATTGTGGTGGTGAATACTACGGTCGGAATGACGGTTTGGAAGAGTGTGGGATTGTCCCTCACTACACCATGCCGGGGACACCTAGAATGAATGGTGTAGCCGAGAGACGTAATAGAACCCTTAAGGATATGGTAAGAAGTATGATTTCTTGTACTTCTTTACCTCACTCATTATGGGGCGATGCTTTGAAAATCGCAACCTACCTACTTAATCGAGCTCCTTCAAAAGCTACTGACAAAACCCCTTATGAATTATGGACAGGCAAGAAACCGTCCCTAAATCATCTTCATGTTTGGGGTTGTCCAGCCGAAGCTAGACCTTATAGACCTAACGAAGGAAAGTTAGACGCTAAGACCGTTAGTAGTTATTTTGTAGGATATTCTCAAAGATCTAGGGAATATAAATTCTATGACCCAAAGACTAGAACTTTTTTCGAGACGGAAAATGCTAGGTTTTTTGGGGATGTTGATTTTAGAGGGGAAAATTTGAATAGTGGTTTTGAATTTGAAGAGTTAGAGGAGGAATCCATTTATATACCTCTTCCTATAGTTCCTATTGAAAATCAAGCACTTGTGCCTGAAATTCAACAAGAACATATAATTCAAAATAACATTAATTCTCCTATTAATGAACAACATGAAAATATTGATGAGGAAATTCAACACCCTCAAAATCAAGAAGAATCGGTGCCCTTAAGGAGATCTAATAGAGCAAGAAGGAGTGCTATTCCGGATTATTATGATGTGTATCTTGCCGAGAATGAGGAACCGTTAGGACTAGTGGGAGATGAACCAATCACCTTCCATGAAGCCATTTGTGGTCCAAATTCTCATAAGTGGATTGATGCCATAAATGAAGAGTTAAAATCCATGAATGATAATGACGTTTGAGATCTTGTCCCATTACCTAAAAATGTGAAACCCATTGGGTGTAAATGGATCTTTAAGACCAAAAAGGATTCACAAGGTAATGTGGAAAGACATAAGGCTCGTCTTGTCGCTAAAGGATTTACTCAAAAAGAAGGCATTGATTATAAAAAAATATTTTCATCGGTATCCTCTAAAAATGCTTTTAGGATCATTATGGCATTAGTGGCACATTTTGATCTTGAGCTTCATCAAATGGATGTAAAGACAGCTTTTCTCAATGGCGACATTGAGGAAACTATCTATATGAAGAAACCAGAAATGGTGACTGATTCGGATCAAACTAGTCAACTAGTTTGTAAAAGAAATCCATTTATGGGCTTAAGCAAGCATATCGTCAATGGTACTTAAAATTTAATCAAGTTATTCTTTCATTTGATTTTGAAATGAATCTTGGTGAAGATTGTGTGTACCATAAGTTCAGTGAGAGTAGATTTACATTTTTGGTCTTATATGTGGATGACATTTTACTTGCTAGTAATGATAAGGACCTTCTTAAGGAAACTAAGAAATTTCTCTCAAACAAATTTGAGATGAAAGATCTTGGTGAAGCTTCTTTTGTATTAGGAATCCAAATACATCGTGATCGTTCACGAGGTATTTTAGAATTATCACAAAAGAGCTATATAGAGAAGGTATTACAAATGTTTAGTATGGAAAATTGTAAGCCACATGACACCCCGATCTCTAAGGGAGATAAGTTTAGTTTAAAGCAATGTCCTAAAAATAATCTTGAATCCAAGTATATGAAAAATATCCCTTATGCATCGGCAGTAGGAAGCTTAATGTATGCACAAGTCTGTACTCGTCCAGATCTTGCCTTTATTATTGGCATGCTTGGACGATACCAAAGCAATCCGGGAAGAGAACGTTGGGTTGCAGCCAAGAGAGTGATGAGATATTTACAAAACACAAAGAACTACATGCTTACATATACAAAGTCGGATCATCTTGAGATCATTGGTTATTCTGATTCCGATTTTGCTGGATGCCAAGATAGTCACAAATCGACATCGGGTTACGTTTTCACATTGGCAAGTGGAGCGATATCTTGGAGAAGTGCCAAGCAAACATTAGTAACTACTTCCACCATGGAAGCCGAATTTGTTACTTACTACGAGGCATCCAATCAAGCTATATGGCTGCGAAAATTCATTGAAGGACTGCGAATTGTCAAAGATGTTGAAAGACCTCTTAAGTTATATTGTGACAATCGGGCCACAGTGTTGTACTCCAACAACAACAAAAGTTCATCTAAATCTAAGCATATAGATATTAAGTTTCTTGTTGTAAGACAAAGAGTACAAAATGAACAAATAAATATACAACTTATAGGGACAAATTCCATGTTAGCGGATCCATTTACTAAGGCATTGTCTCCTTTAGTATTTCACGAGCATGTTGCTCATATGGGTGTAAAAACTTTTGATAATGCTTAATTCAGTGGGAGTTTGTGTTGTTTTCATTTATTTGTGTTTATTTTGATCTCATTTGGTTAAGTAGGACTAGTTGGAGAATATATATATGCGTTCTTCATATATATTCATTAATATTCCATGCTACATATCTATACTTAATCTATGTCATTTAGTTGGATATATATATATGTGATTAATGTGGGTTTAGTTGCGAATCAATTACAATGACTGCCCCTTTAGTCCCTATACTTATAAGATTAATGGACGAAATTGTGTTGGATGACAATAAACGTGCACATAAGGGTTGTCATTCATGTTATAAATGATTAATGAATTCATTTAGTAAAAGATACATATTAATATTAATCCAAGTGGGAGATTGTTAGAACATGGATTAAATAATATGTGTTATTGAATTCCATATGTTATAGTCATTTAATAATGTTAAAGTATAGACAAAATATGTAGAATACCATTAGGTGAAAGTACCATTAAATGATGGGCATAATGATAACTTCTCACCACCAACTTTGTGAAAGGGTGTAGTCCCTAAATGAAGTGTCCCTTCTCTTATTATATAAAGGCCGTTCATCAGCCATTAGAGACACTTGTTGCTTTAATAAAATTCAGTCATAAAACTATCTTCATCCATTGAGAAGATCAAGTGTGGACACTATCATTTAGAAGTACTTTCTTCCCTACTCTCTCCTTCATTCAAGAGCAAGTATCAAGAACATAATCATGAATTTTTCAGGTATACGCTTCCATCTTCATCTTCTTTTTCTTCTTAATCTAGTTATGAGTCGGCTTAAAATTTAATGGATCATTTATGTATCAACATAAACTATTTTAAAAGGTAGTGGGCAATGATAAATTTATTATGGGAACCTGGGAAGTAGTCAGAACTATTTTAAAAGGTTGTGGGCAAAAAACTACTATTTTAAAAAAGGAATTATTTTTAGAAAAAAAATCCTAATACTACCTACCTAGTTCGCTAGTCCTTCCTATTCAGACAGCGGAAATCTCCTAGCAAAGGATGTAATAAGTACTCATTCTATTTTTAATTTTTAATTTTTATTTTTTATTTTTAATTTTTAATTTTTAATTTTTAATTTTTAATTTTTAATTTTTAATTTTTAATTTTTAATTTTTAATTTTTAATTTTTTGTCACGCCACTTACTATAAATAAGCCTTGCGGTACTTCAAAACAACTCTCACACTCACACTCACACTCACACTCACACTCATTGAACAAAATGCAGGCATTCTTCTTCCTCTACGACGTTCTCTCCAATATCTTCACTTCATTATTCCTTTCACTCCTCCTCCCTCTCCGCCACCTCATCCGCCACTTCTCCCCCACCCTCTGGTCTGCCTTGGATGCCATGCCTGAATCTGTAACCCTTTACGAAGGGACAGTTTGGCATGAACGCCGCCATCCAATCCACCAAGCCTTCCGTTTATCTGTTCGTTATGCTCTCATTGATCTTGACCAAACCCCTAATGTTCCACCTAATCATCTCTCTGCTGATGAAGCTCGTAAAGCTGCCGAAACAAGTGGCCCTGTGTAATTACCTTACAACTCCTAACATTCTCCTTATTTTCAAATAATTTTATTAACTGGCCAACTTCCAATGGAATATTATCTAAGGAACTAATTTTTGTTAGTGTATTATGTTTGCAGTTTACTACTGGTAATACCTCCTAGTGTAGGATATCAACGAAGTCCTGTGACGATATATTATTGCTATGATCTTCAAGGGTCCACCAAGATACTGAAGCGATGTCTAGTCGAGGTGAATTAATTAATGATTCTTATAGCATACTTACATTTCTTTGCTCAAGAACATAATGCAGATCTTTGGTACCATATTCTCTACTACATTTGATCAAACGGTTTACATGTTTGGGTGACATTCATGAAGCCATAATGATTGTAAGCCGTTGGATCATTTGTAAAGGGTTTGGTACACAAAGTACTACATAAAATCTGGTCTCTCAGGATAGAGCACTATTTAACTCTTTTTTTATATATATATATATATATATAGGTCTCTAATGAACCATGGGTTGAAAAAGTAATATTTTCCTTTGATCCAAAAGGAGACACCATTGCAAAAACACTTCATGTTAGTCCTTTCATGGTAAGCATCAAATCAATAGCTCTATTTTTTAATCTTAGTTATTAAGCTAATTTTTATACATCTTTTCCTTGAAAAATGAAGGAAAATAGAAATTTTATCTACTAATTGAAATGTTATAATGTGCAGGATATGCTAGGAAATTGGATACTAAAAACAAGTACACCAGGAGATACACTATTGGTAACAATCTGTGTTGATCATCCTGAGCTTGGCAAATTTTTCTCGGCTTCTTTTGCTGCCAAAAGGGTTTCCTTATCATGGCCATACGATTACGCACTCTTTTTCTGGTTGATGCCACAGAAAGCCGCCATAATGACCTATTGGCAATCTTTGAAGCTACGGTGGAAAAATGTACCCTTCTACGAGCATCCCAAATATACCAACCCTGACTATATGAAAGAAGGTTTAATTCGTGAAGCAAAACTACAAGGTTGTCAGTTTGCAAGGGCATTTTTCCCGAGCCAACAATTTGAAGAAACTAACCCTAGTTATATGCATACTGTAAAAGTTAAGGATCGTTGGTTCACCTGGAGAGAAGCTAACTGGGCTTGGCGGTGATCATTTTGTAATAAAACTTAGCTACAATGTCTTGACAACTGTTGATATATAGTATGAAGTTAGAAAATTACAAGTCCGTTTTTTTCCTGCTTCTTTTGTTGTTCTAACTATTTACCCATTTCTGGGCGGAATGATATAAAAATAAGATTACAACCAATTCATTTTACGCTATAAATATGCGTAAAATTAAGAACTATAAGGCAAGTTACGAAACCTATCGCTTCCATAGCTTATGATGTGAAGCACCAACCGAGCAACTCATTGAGATTAACCAGCTGAGCTACATGATCATTTTACAATGTCTAGCAATGAGTTTTTTTTTTTCGTCGTTCTCTAATTTATTTTTCTTGTTTTGGAATCTGACTACAAAGATTCTTTGTTCTTGTTTTAGAATTTGATTCCAAGGTTCTTTTTTCTTGCTTTGGAATCTAACTCTGAGTTGATCAAGTTTACCAACTGCCGTACTAACAAAATTCCACATGTACCTTATTCGGCATTAGCAAGACTTTCAAACTAATTGAACAGAAAGCGAATAGGTTGACCAACTGCCGTACTAACAAAATTCCGTGTGTATGCATATGGAGATTTGGCCTGCTGATTTGAGCTCATGGCTTTCAACCTGGAGGTCATGGGTTCGATCCCCCCAGAAGTTAGAGGAAAGACTTTCTCTCTCTAGGATTTATCTCCTAGGTGCTTCTGTGCGTGCATGTGTGTGTGAATAGTGGAAAAAAAAAAATTCCGCGTGTATCTTATACGGCATTCGCAATGCTTTCAAACTAATCAAACAACGGTAAGGTCATTAATTAACCATAATAAAATTCACATGTACCTTATTCGGCATTCATTCGCAAGGGTTTCTAACTAATCGAACAGAAAGCGAAAGCGCAACGGTATGTAAGGTCATTAATTAACCATAAAAAAATCGTAGTAATTATTTAATTTTAAGTAAACTTGAAATTTTGTTTGTTCACATTGTATATATTAATTAATGCTCAACTTTCTGCAACGGTCTGCATTTTGTCATATCCACTTACACATTACACTGTTTTGACCTATTTTCATATGTTCACATTAAAGAAACAACTTTATGCTGCTTTGCAATACTGATATGTATAGATATGGCCACACCGCACTTTTAGCGAAATCTCACAAAGCTTTTGCAGACTTCAACTCTTTAATAAATAAATAAAAATTTATTAAAAATTTATTAATAAATGACTTAATCTATTTTCATACTAAAACTTAAATTTATTTTATTGTAATTGAGCCCCTAATATTTCATATAATATAGAAGGAAATATAAGATATTGCTTGAGTTAGAGTTTATATTGCCCAAATGTTATGATATTGAGAGATATTCTCAAGAAAAATAATATTTAGTTATTTAATTTGGTATTTAGTCAACTTAAAAAAATTACATTATTTAAAAGTATTTCTAATTATAATTAAATTTACTATTAGAATA
Source organism: Adenophora triphylla var. japonica (assembly GCA_022495995.1). NCBI lineage: Eukaryota > Viridiplantae > Streptophyta > Magnoliopsida > Asterales > Campanulaceae > Adenophora > Adenophora triphylla. The sequence goes on from JAFEMH010000002.1 coordinate 342,467, forward strand.
AAGAAAGATTTGTTAGAATGTTATTAGAATTAAGACTTACTCCCTCCGTCCCACAATAATATATAAACTTTTCATTTTGGGCGTCCCACAATAATATATACTTTCCTAAAATGGAAAGGAATCTTTACTATTCCCTCCACTCATTCTCTCTCCTACATTATTTTAATACTCACATCACCATTATAATTTACTATTCTCTCCACTCATTCTCTCTCCTATTTTATTTTCACACTCACAACACTTTCAATATAATATTTCCTCCTTAATTCTCATACAAAACCCAAAAGTCTATAAAAAGATGGGACGGAGGGAGTATATATTTTGAGTATAAATATGAGTCTCTAGCTTATTTAAACTTTTTGACGGAAATAATACATATTATATTTTGGGCTATCCTTATTTTATCATGGTATCAGATCATTTTTCGATGTTGAAACCCTATATACTTTGATTAAAATAAAAATAAAACATGGTCATGTGTTTTCGTGATCAACTGGTTTGGACATGCCATATAAAATCAATCTGATGGTGGTGTCTTCGCAACATGGAATATGCACGAAAAGCGCATTGATTCATACAACCTTTTATGATTTAAGTGGTAGCCCACTTTAAAAATGTAATTAGCAGTAGTCAATTTTAAAAACGTAATTAGTGTTAGATCACTCTAAAAACAAGAATTAGTGGCAGTCCACTATAAAAACGATAATTGAGTATCGTTCACTATAATGATGTTGATCGAGTGTCGTTCACTACAAAAATGATGATTAAGTGTCGCTCACTCTAAAAACGATGATTAAGTGTTGTTCATTCTAAAATCAAAGATTAACCATATTAACATCACTTTCATCTTCTAATAATTAAGTATCGTTCACTATAAAAAAAATGTGATTAAGTGTCGTTCACTCTAAAAATGATGATTAAAAAATTTATATACTTATTTTATCACCAAATGAAGTAAACTAAACGTCTAACAAAAAGTGATGTAAATAGAATGAACGCAGCAGAATAATAAATTAAAAATAAATAACCTGGATAGACAAACAACCGAATAAACGTATTGTTTGACCTAGATCGAATCCACGAGCTAGGGTTTGGCAAGAACAACACCAAGTTGATGAGATTCTTGAAGATATGAAGAAATCAGCCCCAAAAGGGATTCAACCTTCAAACAAGTCTACGAAGACCCACAATTGCAAAAGCAATCAATTAATTTATCAAAATTCAACTAACTTTAACAAAACAAATAATGAGAGTATTTATACTCTTAACCTAACCCTAAAACCCAAGGAAAAATGGAATAAACAAAGTACCAAAAATACCCTTACAAAATCCCTTTTTAAAAACTGAAAAGAAATACGTCTGCTGCAAATTCGTCACATGGGCGGTCGCCCAACTCCCTCTGCGCGATCGCCCATGTAAACAGGCGTTTCCCCTATGCGTGAATCCTTACCTGGGCGGTCGCCCATACTCCCTTGTGCGGCCGCCCACCTGTCCAGCCCCACGCCTTTGTTTTCGGTGGTTCTTGCTACATCATACACCCCTTCTTTAAAATGATTCGTCCCGGAATCATGTGCTGAAAAAGGAACACGACCCTTGCATGAGACTTCCTTCTTGGGTCTTCGCGCCGCTTGTACAGATGCTTTCTTATGAACTGATGGATTGCTATTCTTATTTCCGTGTGTTGCAGTACCTGAAAGAAAAGGTTTTGGAACAAACAAGGAAATAATCCCTTTCGTGTCCCCGTTACTACCGTGTGTACCATTAGCTTGTAATGGCCAAAGAGTAAACTTGGCCCCATCCTTCATAAAACTTATCACATTAGTCCGCCCACAATGCATAGACCCCACATCAAAATGCCATGGCCTCCCAAGCAACAACTGGCAAGCGCTCATATCCACAATGTCACACGTAATTACATCCATATAATTGCCAATAGAAAAAGGTACAACACATTGATGAGTTACCTTAAGTGTGCCAATAGCATTAATCCACCCAACAACACAGGGAGTGGGATGTTTCTTCATTTCAAGATTGAGCCGATTCACCAATCCCCTTGCCACTAAGTTTGTACTACTTCCACTATCAATAATAACATTGGCCACCACACCATGAACCATCCCCTTTGTACGAAAAATATTGTGCCTTTCAAAATCGGCCACCACATTGTCCACCACAGGATGAGTGGACACAAGCTTGCGAACCACAAAAGAATCATGAATGTCACCCTCATCCTCATCATCACCATTAGGATCAATATGAACAATCGGACAACCATCCTCCTCATCAAACTCATCACGATCAACCAGATTAACCCCTTTCCGACCATTAGGACAGTTACTAGAATTATGCCCCGGTTGTTGACACCTATAGCATTTATTACCAAAAGTTTTAGCATAGGGATTATTAGTTTGATGCGTACCAGTATGAGTAGTCGTCTGACGAACCAGCTGAGTCTTAGCCGCAACTGGAGTTGTTGTCTTATCATCACTATTCTTAGAACCCGAAACTTGAGGTTTATCATGACCCACTACCTTATTCAAACCTGAAGTCTGGTTCGTGTTACCCGAAAATTGGTCAAGATTGATCGTAGCAGGAGACCCCCCAAATCGTGGAGATGGAGTAGAAGCAAGCTGTCGTTCCACTTTCTTGGCCCTTGAAATAACATCTGCTAGAGAATGGGAAGTAACCAACTCGACTTGATTACGAATAGCAACCCGAAGACCATTAATAAATCTCGCCACCTGTCTGTCTTCTGATTCGAACACATCGGTGCGAGCTGCTTGGGAATAGAAATCCCTAGAATATTCCTCAATTGTGCGACTCCCTTGGGAACAAGACAAAAACTTCAAATATAATTGTTGCTCGTGATCTTCAGGGAGAAATTGCTTTCGTAACTCAAACCTCATATTTTCCCATTGATCAATTGGTCGACGACCATCTCTAACTCGTTGCCTATTCAAAGTATCCCACCAAGTAGACGCACCACCACGTAATTTGTAAGCGGCGTATGGGACCTTCCTGTCTTCCTCAACACGCATCAAGGCAAAGAATTTTTCAACCTCCCGTAACCAATCTGTAAAATCTTCAATACCCAACTCACCTGAAAAAGAAGGAATATTTGCACGAATTTTTGGTCGTTGGTCGACAGGCCGATCATCCTCTCTTCGTCTGTCATCCCGAAATCCTCCAACCGGCTGACGGTTGTCGTCCTCCTCCGGATCATCTCGATGTCGTCTATCCCCATCGCCAACTTGTAATCGTCCCATTGTAGCTATGAGATCTTCATGTCGGGTTGCACTTTCAGCCACAAATCGTTGTAAAGTATTGTTTAAGGTTGTATTTGATGCGACCAATTGTTGAAGAAGTAATTGTATATCGTTGTTTCCTTGATTTTCAGCCATGATAATCCTTGGATCGTCCTTTGACTGATACCAACTGATGTAAATAGAATGAACGCAGCGGAATAATAAATTAAAAATAAATAACCTGAATAGACAAACAACCGAATAAACGTATTGTTTGACCTAGATTGAATCCACGAGCTAGGGTTTGGCAAGAACAACACCAAGTTGATGAGATTCTTGAAGATCTGAAGAAATCAGCCCCAAAAGGAATTCAACCTTCAAACAAGTCTACGGAGACCCACAATTGCAAAAGCAATCAATTAATTTATCAAAATTCAACTAACTTTAACAAAACAAATAAAGAGAGTATTTATACTCTTAACCTAACCCTAAAATCCAAGGAAAAACGGAATAAACAAAGTACCAAAAATACCCTTACAAAATCCTTTTTTAAAAACTGAAAAGAAATACGTATGCTGCAAATTCGTCACATGGGCGGTCGCCCAACTCCCTCTGCGCGGTCGCCCATGTAAACAGGCGTTTTTCCTATGCGTGAATCCTCACCTGGGCGGTCGCCCATACTCCCTTGTGCGGCCGCCCACCTGTCCAGCCCCACGCCTTTGTTTTCGGTGGTTCTTGCTACATCAAAAAGTGAGATATAGTCAAATCCCGATCACACCGCATCCTGTAGTGCAACACCAATGTGCTCTTGGGAGCGGTTCTGAATCAAACATATACTCACTTTGTCCCAAAATGTTTGTTCCATTTAACTTTTTGTTGAACTTTGACCACAAATATATGACAATTTAATTATGTTCATGAAATTCTAAAAATTTCTATTGATTCACCATTAATAATATTATCAACAACAACTTTTAGAATTTCATGAATATGATTAATCTCTCGTAAATTTGTGGTCAAAGTTCAACAAAAAAGTCAAATGGGACAAACATTTTGGGAATGAGGGAGTAAAAAACTTTATTTTCGTGTCATAGTCAAGTGGAATATTAGTTGAATAACAAGAACGATCACTAGTATTATTAGTGGGGTACGTATATAAGGAAGACTTGTGAAAGTCAACGATAAGAGTAGGTTAAATGTCAAGCTGAGCCGGCTAGGCTACTATACATTGATTCCAAGCAAAGTCACCACTCCCCAGTTATGACATTTGGGTGTGTCTATTACGTCTAGAAGACTAATTCATATTTCACAAATTCTACCTTAAAATTATAGAATAACAAAAGAACTCATTCGACATTTGGAAGGCTTTCTAGCTATCCAAATAGACACATGATAAGGTCATTACAATAATAACAACAACAACAAACAAAAGTATTAGTTTCAAAATAATTTTGAGTGGGCTCATATATATATATATATATATATATATATATATATATATATATATATATATGAATCGTTATTTGAAATTATCAAAGAAAAAGAGGTGGGGGAAAACTTAAAACATTAAAAAATAAATTTAAGGAAAACAAAAAATCGAAGTTTATTGAAAATAATAGTAATAATAATAATAAGAGAAAGATAATAACAAATTTAAAAGAATAAATACTAGGTGTAGATAAATTTTGGCAAAAAAAGGAGAATATATATAGCACCGGAGGTGTTCAAACTCGACTGAGTCACATGAGATGTAGCACCGGAGTCTAAAAACGAAGGTGACCAGAGCCATAGCGAAGCTGCGTTTAAAAACATTTAACAAATGAGCCTTGCCATGTTAAGACATGGGGGTCGACGGGGGTTGTCGACTTGTAGGTTGTTAACATTGCATCAACAGCTTTGACTTGCTGCTATAATGGCAAAAGTTAACTTCTAAAAGAGTTGGAGTTCACACCTACATGAATTTGAGCCGGTCCATCTGCCCGACCGTCAAATTGGATTTATGTTAATATAAATAAAATATAATTCATGTAATAAAAGATATAACTCATTTTAACACGTTAGATCAAATATAACAAAAGTACAGTTAAATACTCTCTCCATCCATGCAGAAATGATCTCTCTACTTTTTTATTGTTACTAGAGAGTTATTTGAGCAATATATTTAGGTAAGTTTAAATTATCTAATGAAAAAGTAAAATTTATACATCAGTATGAATATTATCATTAACATTTTTTTAATGACGTTCATTAGGATATTTAAATTAAACTAAAGTTATTGCTCAAAATATACATTCGTAGTAATAACAAAATAGTGAAAAGATCATTTTAGGATGGACTGAGTATAATTTTTATTACTAGAAATATAACTTATTTACTAAAAATGGAAATTTAACTTGATGAGCTCGGATCTATCAGACCGGGCCCAAAAGATCGATCTAGTGCAAAGGCCAAGTATGATGTGGCATATCCTATACCGCCAGAGTCAAGACCGCGATCTCCTAAAGACCGTCAAAGTCAAAACCGCAGACAGCTAGAGCGCTAGATTCAAGATCGTGATCTCCTAATACCGTCAAAGTCAAGACCACGGACAGATAGACCGTCAGTAAGGTAACTGCGGCTGTCATTACCGCGATATCAATGACCGCGCCAAACATGTTGACCGCGCTCTCCTACTAGACTCCCGATTAAAGCCAAAGGTAGTCAGACGAAAGCATGTACCTATGCTGACACCAATAAGCCGGCTTGTCCCCATCGCATTGAATGGTGGCTCAGGCGCCCACTACGCAAATAAGGTGCGGTGCCAACTATCGTCTGTTTCCTCTGTATCTGTCCATTCAGCGACATCCCTTTGCAGTAAATCTTGATTTATTGTACGAGTCCACCAGGCGCGGACACGTGATGTAGCTGGTAAGGAGGATACGACTTCTACTGTTGCTGTGAATGAGGCTTCTATTGTTAATGAGGCTTCTATTGTTGCTGGGAATGATGCGCACGCCTCAAACCATAGCAAGCGGCCGCCTCACATTGACTCATCCGTGGGTAGCAATTCGGTGGTCCATGCGGCCGCCCCACCCACATCCAAGCGGCCGCCTCAAGCTGGGACAATCAGGGAGGAAGCCTCGGCGGTTCATGCGCTCGCCTGGGGGTAGGCGAGGCGCCCGCCTCGCGTTGTTTGGTTTTTCGTATTTACGTCGTTGCTTGATTATTTGTTTACGTCTTTTCATTTACTGAGAATTTGGTTTTAAGACTTGGGGGCATTTTAGTCATTTGCTTTATTATTTGTTGCTTAGGGTTTTAGAAGTATTTAAACAACTTTGGTATTTGTTTAGGGACAACTTTGGATTAATTTTATTCAATTGCAAACTCTGCAATTCTTCCTGAGTTCTTAAACCCTTTATTCGTGGATTCGAATCTAGGTCAAGAAATCCCTTTGATTTTCTTGTTTATTCATTGTTGATTCCGCTGCGTTTACATTATTTGGTATCAGAGCCTGAGAAATCCTAGGACGATGGCCAATAACGGAAACGATGGAGGTATCAATGAGCTTCAAACAGCCATGGCTACCATGACCGCGAATTTTACTGCTTTGGTTCAGCAGATGCAGCAACAGATGCAGGAGGATCGTGCCGCTCGCGCTGAAGAACATGCAGCAATCGTGGAATCTTTACAGGCTTTGCAGCTCAACCAAGGGCAACGGGCAGGCAATCGTGAGATCCCTGCAGGACGCGAGGACAGACACTTCCATCGCGCTCCGCCGGCCGGAGGAGTTCAGAACAACGTCGAACAACTACCAAAAATCAAGACAGATATTCCCTTCTTTTCTGGTGAGTTAGACATGGTTGGTTTTTCTGATTGGTTAGATGAAGTTGAAAAATATTTTGATTTGATGAATACGTTTGAGGAGAAAAAGGTCCCATATGTGGCATATAAATTAAGGGGTGGTGCATCCGCATGGTGGAAACAAATCAATAACCAATTGATTCGTAGTGGCAGACCACCAATTAATGATTGGGACCGTATGAAACAGGCTTTGAGGCAGAGGTTTCTACCTGTTAATTTTGAGCAGGTTATATACAAGAAGTTCATGGAGTGTAAACAAGGTGCTAGAACGGTTGACGCTTATCTCCATGATTTTCACAACTGGTCATCTCGCACTGACTTGAGTGAAACGGATGCGCAATTGACAGCTCGCTTTGTGCAAGGCCTACGACAGAATATCCGTGATCAGGTTGAACTCCATACTGTCAGTTTCTTGGATGAGGCTATTGAGCGAGCTCAAACAGTCGAACGTCAGTTAGCGCCGGCTTTCAGGCCACCGTCTCAGTTCCATAATTTGGGGGGTCAATCGTCGACTGCTGTGGATGCTGATTCGGGCAAGACACATGTTGGAGGTTCAGCGATTGGCGAAGCGAAAACAACCTCCACCCCTGCAACGCAAACTGTGCGTAAGGCGACTCCGCCTCCCTCGACTAACCGTCAGACTACCAATCCTTATGCTAAGTCTTACGGTGACAAGTGTTACAAGTGTGGTGGCGTGGGTCATATTTCGAGCCAATGTCCGAGTCGTAAATCTGTTAACGTGGTTGAAAGGGATGATGGTGAGGAGGATGTCAATGAGGAAGATTGTCCGGAGGTTTGGGACGATCCCAATGATGAAGCCGATTTCGAGGGAGAGCATTCCTCTTTTGTGGTCCGAAGACTTATGTTGACAACCCCTACTGATGTCGATGATCCGGAACGTCACAACATTTTTCGCACACGAGGGAAGGTTAATGATTCTACAGTTTCTATCATCGTTGACAGTGGGAGTAGCGAAAATCTGATTTCGCGGAATACAGTGGAGAAATTGCAGCTGAAGGCGCAGACACATCCTACGCCCTATACAGTTGGGTGGATAAATTCTTTGGGCAACATTAAGGTACACCAACAATGTCTTGTCCCCTTTTCTATTGGTCGTTATAAGGATGATGTCTTATGTGATATTGTGGATATGAATGCTTGCAATCTTTTGTTGGGTCGACCATGGCAATTCGACCTTAATGTCGTGCATAAAGGTCGGGATAATGTTTTGAGCTTTATGAAGGATGGGACTCGTTTTAATCTGTGTCCATTGCGTGAAAAATCTGTATGTGCCCAACCTAGGCGAAAGCCTATTGTTTCACTATGTACTGCACAGGAGTTTGCTTCCGAGGCTATGGATGCACCTGTTATTTTTGCTGTAGTCAAGAAGGGCTTGGGTGATGGCACTTGTTTAGTTCCTACTACTTTACAAGCATTATTGGATGAGTATAGGGACATTATGCCAGATAAACTTCCTGTGGGGTTGCCTCCGTTGCGGGATAAGCGACATCGCGTCAAGACTTTTTCTGTGGGAGATTTGGTTATGGTGCATTTGCGCAAGGAGAGGTTTCCGGTGGGTACCTACAGTAAGTTGCACCCCAAGAAGATCGGTCCGTGCAAGGTGTTGCGCAAGGTCAATGATAACGCTTATGTTGTGGAGTTACCTGACGGGTGGCACATTTCTTCTACTTTCAATGTCGCTGATCTCTTCGAGTATTTCCCGGACGATCCTCTTTATGTTGATGTGGATTCGGGGACGAATCCTTTTCAAGAAGGGGAGCATGATTTAGCTGGTAAGGAGGATACGACTTCTACTGTTGCTGTGAATGAGGCTTCTATTGTTAATGAGGCTTCTATTGTTGCTGGGAATGATGCGCACGCCTCAAACCATAGCAAGCGGCCGCCTCACATTGACTCATCCGTGGGTAGCAATTCGGTGGTCCATGCGGCCGCCCCACCCACATCCAAGCGGCCGCCTCAAGCTGGGACAATCAGGGAGGAAGCCTCGGCGGTTCATGCGCTCGCCTGGGGGTAGGCGAGGCGCCCGCCTCGCGTTGTTTGGTTTTTCGTATTTACGTCGTTGCTTGATTATTTGTTTACGTCTTTTCATTTACTAAGAATTTGGTTTTAAGACTTGGGGGGCATTTTAGTCATTTGCTTTATTATTTGTTGCTTAGGGTTTTAGAAGTATTTAAACAACTTTGGTATTTGTTTAGGGACAACTTTGGATTAATTTTATTCAATTGCAAACTCTACAATTCTTCCTGAGTTCTTAAACCCTTTATTCGTGGATTCGAATCTAGGTCAAGAAATCCCTTTGATTTTCTTGTTTATTCATTGTTGATTCCGCTGCGTTTGCATTAACACGTGTCCTAGGTCAAAGACAAAGATATCCTCCAGGACTGACATCATCAATCAGCTCCCTTTTACTATAAATATCAACCTTTGTCCCCATGGACAAGAAAAGTGCCAAATTATCATTTGTTAGCCACATTGTCTAAACCCTAAACACACAACTCACTAAGACATTCCAGGTCTTATTCTCAGTAATAAACCCTCAGAGAGACCTTACTCTCACACCTGAGGGCCTGAGCTGGATTAAACTTTGGCTTGGTCTCTAACGGTGCTTACTGTCTTTGTTATTCTAGGTACAAACCAATATACAAGCCAGATATCCCTATTCAAGTGAGACCCCCGAAAGTCGTGGCGTCATCAGTGGTTCCATTGTCGAAAAACGTCTAGTTTTTTATCGTGTAATCTTGTGTCTTTGTCAAAAACAAACACCTTGTCCAAACGTTTGCTTTCAAAAAACAACTTTTCAGCCTTTCTACGTCAAAAATGGTTGGCATTCCTCTTCAAACCGCTGATTTTCTTACTCCTCAAGGTAATGATCAACCTTCTCCCTCTCAACTAAATCCTACCAGACCAAGCATCTCAGCCTTTAATAGGTTGGGTGGTCGTTCTAGCAGTCAAGGGTCTCTTACTCCTTCTCAAAGAGACCTTAGGGAAAAGCTTGAGGCGGCCCGAAAGGATAAATCCCCGGCCCCAAAATCCAAGTCCAAAAAATCCCACATCTCCTATCACTCCTGAGTTGATACTCAAGAGAAACCAAGCTCTAGCTGCGAGGGCTAAGCTAGTGGCTGAGACCATGGTTATAAATGATACTCAGCTCGAGTTGGTTGAGTTGGAGACCAATGATGGTATCCCCCTAGAGGAAGGCTCACAAAGGTTCTCTTAAAGAGTTCCCACGAAATCTCTTGCTAGTCAAGCTAGGAAAACAAAAAGGGTAGAGCCAACCTTTGCTAATCGCGGTCACAAGGAAATTGAGGAGGATAAGGAGATGGGAGAGGGAGCAGAATCTACTCATCTCCCCGAGAAATCCAAAGCATGACCCATGGCCAAAACCAAGGGTAAGGCCATGATTTCTCCCTCCAAAAAGCCCAAAACGGATAGCACGAACCCTGATTTTATCAACAAGTTCATGCACCAAATGTGGGAAAACCATCAACAAAGCTCCACGAAGTGTGGCTGCACGATGGATGCTTTTGCGGACAAGATTGCCCTCACGCCAATCCAGAGGGGAAAACCTCCTCAAATAGAGACCTATGATGGCTCCACCAACGAAAAGTGCCATATGGGGAGGTTTGAAGGACATATGGCCTTGTTCTCCTCGGATGAGGCCGTGATGTGCAAAGCCTTAGCTGCTTCTTTCATGGGCAAGGCCTTGTCTTGGTTGCTGGCCCTTAAGCCAAAATCCATCAAAAGCTATATTCAGTTCAAGCATAGCTTTTTGAACTCTTTTGTCGGAGCAGGTGAGCTCGCGAGGCCAAAGACTAATCTTATAAACCGTAGAAACCACCAAATCCTACATCACTCTGTTCAGGAAGATGTCAGAGCAGATTGTAGACCTGTCCTAGAGCGATATTCAGCTCTGCATTGATGGCGGTCTATCCTCCAGATTTTTGCAAATGAATTTTGCCTCTGACAGGCCTAAAAATGTAGAGGAGATGTACAAGAGGGCCTCCACAATTGCCTCGGCAGAAGAGCCCAATGAAATAGTTGCCCGCAGGCCGGCTAAAGACAAAATTGAGCATGTGCAGGATGCCGGCCAAGGACCCAGCCGCGATCAAGGTCAGGGAAAGAATAGAAATTGCAACACTGATAAACTCAGAAGGTTGGCGGATGAAATAGTTTATACATCCCTGATCGCGCCGCGGGCAACAATCTTAAAGGCTATGGAAGTACCTCCTCCATTACCAATGGGCCGAAAAACAAGTGAGAGGAGGAGAGTCATGTTTTGTGACAACCACAATGATCACGGTCACAATACTGAGGATTTCTTCCAGCTGAAAAGAATTATTCAGTAGAAAATCAATAATGGCGAGCTGGCCAAGTGGGTACAAGGTGATAATAGCAACAATAACCCTAACACCCACAGAGCGCGACCTTAGCGTGGCCCAGAAAGAAGAGAGAGAGAGATAACAATGATGAGGATGAGCAAGGGACCTATGATATCAGTTTCATTGGAATAGAGGCTCCCTCCAATAATTAGCTTTCCCATCAGATCAAGACTTTAGAAAAGGTCTTCTTGATTCTCCCCTTGGCTCCAGAAGAAGTGCAAGAAATAGGATTCAAGTGGAGTGAACTAGCCTCCACTCTCTTCCATTCCACCCAGCCCCTCACCGTTAAAATGAGGATTTCACGGGCAAATATTAGTAGAGTCCTCATTGACACCATCGCGACCAGAGACATTCTCTACTATTATACCTTGGTAGAAATGAAAATGTTTGAAGCTCATCTCACTCCACCTTCAAACGCATCCATCAAAAATCAAGATACTTTTCTCCAGAAAAGGAGATCGCAATCAAGGAAGAGGTAGAGAAGCTACTTAAAGCGGGGATAATTAAAGAAATATCATATCCCAAGTGGCTGGCCAATGTTGTTATGGTGAAAAAAATCAAATGGAAAGTGGAGGATGTGAATTGACTTCACAGACCTCAATAAAGTCTGTCCCAAGGATTATTTTCCTCTTTCTTGAATTGACCGCTTGATAGACTCTATAACCGATCATAGAGTTTTGAGCTTCATCGATGCATATTCTGGTTACAACCAGATTAAAATGGCTTCTGAAGATTATGCCTCCGTAGCTTTCATCACCGCGGGCAAAACGCATTGTAATACAATGATGCCCTTTGGGCTAAAAAACACAGGAGCCACCTACCAAAGGATGGTCAATATCGTCTTCAAAAACCAGTTGGGCAGAAATCTTAAGGCCTACATAGATGATATGGTCATAAAGACGAAGGAGAATTCCCATGAACTCAACGTGTCAGAAACTTTCTCCAACTTGCGCCGCAATAACATGAAGCTTAACCCCCTCAAATGTGCCTTTGGGGTAAAAGCGGGCATGTTTCTAGGATCCATGGTCAATCAGTGCAAAATAGAGGCAAACCCTGAAAAAATCCAAGTGCTCTTATACATGAAACCTCCTGCGTGCGTAAAAGATGTGCAAAAGCTCAATAGGCGCATCGCCGCACTTGGCCGCTTCATATCTCGGTTTGCAAAGAGGTGCCTCCCCTTCTTTAAAACTCTAAAAGGTGGGAAGAAAGATAACGAGTTCGCATGGAATGAGGACTGCGATCTAGCTTTTGAGGAAGTCAAGAAATACATCGGGCAGCTCCCTCTCCTTAGTAGCCCGTTGCCCGGGGAAGAGCTTTTTCTATTTTTAGCGGCCACTGACCTGGCAGTAGCCGCTGTTCTTGTAAGGGAGGAAAATAACTTCCAAAAACCAATATACTATGTATCAAAGGCATTTTCTGTCGTAGAAGGTCTCTATCTTAATATAGAGAAGTTAGCTTATGCTTTGCTTGTAGATGCTCGAAAATTATGAGCTTACTTTTTTGCACACCATATAACTGTATTCACAGAAGCACCGCTTAGAAAGGTTTTACATAAACCAGAGTCTTCAGGGAGGATGTTAGCATGGTCTATAGACCTCACTGAGCTCCAGATCACCTACTCCCCCAGAAGGACCATCAAAGCGCAAGCCTTAGCTGATTTTGTGGCAGAAACATCATTTAACCTTGCGGACAGCGAGCTGGAGAAAAGAAAGAGGGTAGAAACCCAAGAAAATTCAGAGTCAAAATACAGATCTAACCAAGAGTGACCACAAGAAGTATGTACTCTATTCGTGGATGGATCCGCAAGCAAGTTATTAAGTGGCGCGGGCATACTACTGATCGCACCATGCGGGGAGAAATTTGAAAGAGCCTTGAGATTCAAGTTTGAAGCATCAAACAATCAAGAATTGAAATAAATAGTGACTCCCAACTCATAGTAAATCAGATAAAAGGGGAGTATGACACAAATAACCCAGTCCTAACGAAGTACTGCGGTCTAGCAAAATTCCTTCTCAAAAACTTCAAATACTATGAGCTAAACCAAATTATGAGGGAAGGCAATTCAGAAGCAGACCTCCTCTCCAGAATTACCGAGCAAGAGATAGAAAATCTAAACGCGTACTGCATTTACTTACTGTTGGGTAGCAACCATAGAACAGTTTGATGTTTGCGTACGATTTATTTTCTTTTCGTTGTAAGTTTTTCTGTTGCAACTTGTTCTCAAACAAGGTTGTTATTTTATGAAAAGTTTTCTAGCAAGAAATTCTTGCTGAAGTATTTAATCCTTCGTTGTTATTCCTCTGTATTTACTTACTGTTGGGTAAGTTTATTTTCTTTGAAGTTGTTTAGACAGTTGTTAGGACACTTGTGTGATCAACTGTATACACAAGTGACCAAAAAAGTTTGATCAGTCCTAGCTAAATTTCTTCAATTGGTATCAGATCCTTCTCCCTACTCAACTGAGATTGATCCTTGAATTAGCCACTATGAACTGTCATTATAGTCATAACAAACCGATTACTCTAAATGGTTCAAACTATACCATATGCAAGGCTAAAATGATTATGCATATTAAGTACATTGATCATCGTGCTTGTCTTAGTCTCATTGTTGGCTATACTCCTCCCATGATTGAAATTCCGCCTCTAGTTACGAAGGTGATGACAAAAGGGAGAAAATTTATAGTTCTAAGTCCCTAAAAACTTGTAATAATGAGGAAATTGCTATAGCAAACTATAATGCCAAGGCCATAGGAGCAATTTCTGACCATGTGGATCCTCATATGTTTAGATTATTTTCTAATCAAACTATTGCCAAAGTTTCTTGGGACGGGACATTCTCCGACTTCATTGTTAAGGACCAGTCAGTGTCAAACAAACACTACAAGAATGTTAGTTAGTTACGGCAGAATATTACGACGGTCTACACTGAGCTGCCGTATATAACTCAATATATACGACTACCTACGATTGTCGCCGTATATATAAAACCTATATACGGCATATTTAATAATTGTTGTATTTAACAACCTTATATACGGAAACCTTCATTACCCAACGTATACTAAATACATATATAGGGATATCGTATAAAATTTGATATATACGTGGGTTTTGGGCCGCCATATATATTAATATTACGGCGATCTACACGGAAACGCCGTATATGTGTGTGTGTGTATATATATATATATATATATATATATATATATGGCGGTCTACACGGAGCCGCTGTATATATTATTATTACCGCGAAATGAAATTTATCCAAAATTCCATCTCTATTTTTCGCGCAACCCAAAACCTATCCAGCGTTTACCCAAACCAAAATCTTTCCCTCAAACATATCCCAAAATCTAGGGTTTGATTCTCAATCGCCCTAATCAATTTCGTCGATCGATCTTCGGCCATGAGTTCTAAAGAATGCAGTTGACGATCTGAGCGGGCATCCCACCAAATTCCAGGTTAGTCTACCTCTTTCCCTTGTTCAATTCATATTTTTTTTATTATCATTCTATGTGTATCGGTGTAGGAAAAGAGTGTTTCATGGCATCTACATATTCCTTAATCATGATTGTCTCATTTTGGCTGCAAATTGAACCCACTTTATTTGTCAGTGATTTGTGAAATTTAAGTTGTTAATGATGGGCAGTAACATTAGGTACAGGGGGAGTAATGCTAGGAGTTTGAGCATGATAGATTCATCTCATGAGGCAGGTTTTGATGTTGTTGAAAAAATGGGAAAGGAATGTTTCTGCAAAATGGAAAATATTCTGCCGGGTGGGGGGAGGGTTGTTCTCTTGGAAGAAGGGATCTGCCTATTGAAGTTGTTGTTCAAATGGTCATTGCTCATATTTGCATATTAATACGATTATTTTAGTGTATGAAGTCCTTTGTTTTTTTTAATAATGAGTTTGCTGTTTTCTTGCTATACTTCCAAGGATTTTAGCTAGTTTGACTTTGAGATACCTTTTGCTCGGTTATTTTCGTTATCACTATACTTATATGTGTATACATACAGAGTTTTAATTCTTCTATTCCAACTATTTTTTGTCAGCTTCGAGCGATAAACGAAGTAGCGGTCCTCAATTTCCTTTAAGATACTCAATTATCCAGCTCTTGCAATTACTGGTTTGTATATCCTATGTTTACCTGTCTATATTAATTTAGATTTGCTCTCCATTTTTAGGCTGATTTGATGTTGCAAACTCAATTTGCATCAAGCTTGTAAATCAGATTTAAAAACTTTTTTAGAGTTTTTGATTGTGTGATTTTGTGTTTCCTTAGACACTTGTTTATTATTTGGTGTTAAGACAGAATGTTGGGTGAAGCTGATATCTACTAATGCGATTTTATCTTTCTTCCTTCTCAAAGATAATGGATAAACCTGATATCATTATGTCAAACTGATAGGCAATATCAGTACATAATCTGAAGCTCATGTATATCCAATGAGAATCATACATGAATCTTATAAATCTCTGCATCTTTACGTGATACTAAGTATTTTGGATGGAAGGGTGTTTCATTTACATGTTTTATGAATCATACATGCATCTTAACATTACCTACTAGGACCCATATGCCTTTGACACAAATTTTAATTCAGTTTAAACTAAATTAAGTACATTAATGACAAAGTTTGAAACTTTAAGTATGGGAGAGAATGAAACCATAAAAGAATACTCAACTAAGATCTTGGACATCTCAAACGAGTCATTTGCCTTGGGTGAATCCATATCCAATGCAAGACTTGTGAGTAAAGTTCTAAGAAATCTCCCTGAAAAGTTTAATATTAAGATTTCTCTTATTGAGGAAACTCAGGATGTCCAACCGGTTGGACTTGATGAAGTCTTGGGAATTTTAACGAATTTTGAACTAAATCTTGGGGTACAAAAATCAAGCAAAGCAAATTCAATTGCTATTGCAAGTGCTCTCAAGGTATCTCATGATCTAGTTCAACTGTCCAAAGACATTGATGAGTCAAACCTTTGAGAAGATGAGTGTGCCTTGATCACTCAAAAGTTCAACAATATGTTGAAAAAGAAACGGTTGACAAAGTTTCCTAATTCGGCACCCTCACCTCCTTCCATGGTTGAATCATTCAAAAGGGAAAATGTTGCAAAGAAGCCTATGCCTGAAGGCAAGAAGTTCATTGATTCAATTCAATGCAGGGCTTGCAAAGGTTACAGACATTATGCAAATGATTGTGCTAACACTCTTAAGAAGCGAGGAATGAGTTTCTCTGCGACATTTAGTGACTCTGATGATAACGATCAGACAACAAATCTGTCTATATGGCGATCATCTCAGTTCACATTCTGATAGTGATTCAAATGTGGAAGATGTGCAATACTCTGATTGCGCAACTGATCACATAACTGACTACGTACACAACTGAGTATATAGTGTGTATACATGCTTGAATTCTTCAAGTGATGGTGAAACAAACAATGATCCAGAAGAAGAATAGTGTACTACCTATGAGGATTTGCAAATTACCTATATTGAACTCCACACCAAATTGACTAAGCGAATGGAGCAAATTATGGTATTCAAACAGGTAAATGAGAAACTAACTGCAAAAAATATCTTAAACTGGAATTTGAGGTTGAAAGTTTGTCAAAAGAAAGTGATTCTCAAAAGGACTCCATAGCCAAATTAGATGTTTTTCTCACAAAGAAAGATTTGGAATGTGAAAAATACAATACAAATCTAGATAAAGAAACAGAAACTCTAACGAAGTTGAACAAAGGTAAAGCTAAGTTAGAAGAAGTTTTGAAAATGAGAAACCAAGGAAAATCAAAAATTGGCTATGGAGATACTGTTTTTATAAAAGGAGAAAGCACTTCAAAAGTTCAAAAGGTTCAAAATGTTCCCTCCATTAACCATGAATTACCTGATGTAAGCAAAAAATACAGGAACGTGAGTTATGTATGTCATTACTGTTTTTCTCCATGGCATATTCGACCATATTGTTACAAACTGAAACATGAACTTGGCCTTGAAAAGATGAGTGGACACTTTGACAGACAATTGTGCGCACAACTGAATACACAACTGTACAGACAACCCAAAGCCGGAACAAGAACTGCTTGGGTAGGAAAGAAACCATGAACTATGATGTGGCCTTCACCTCTCTTAAGAGTAGTGTTGAAGGATCCTGTTACTTTGACAGTGGTTGTTCTCGCCACATGACTGGGGCACGTGAGAACTTCAAAGAATACACACCATTCAAAGGTGAGAAAGTCAACTTCAGTGGAGGAGCCCAAGGTAAGATCATTGGCAAAGGAACGTTGAATATATCAGGTTTGCCTAAGTTACATAATGTCCTGCATGTTGATAGACTGAAGGCAAATCTGATAAGCATAAGTCAACTGTGTTATGATGACTTATTTGTTAAATTTGACAAGTTCAGGTGTAAAGTATTTGATAATAGCAATGTGTGTGTTTTAACTGGTGTTCGATCCTCTAATAACTGCTACAAGGTTGGCAGTAAGTTGTCTTCTCTTTCCACTAAAATGGATGAGACTACAATCTGGCACCAAAATCTTGGTCATGCCAGTGAAAGAAAAATCAGTGAGTTAATAAGATTTGGTGCAACAAAAGATTTGCCCAAATTGGACTTGAAGAAGTTAAGTGTGTGGGGGTCTTGTCAGAAAGGGAAACAAACCAAATCAAGCCATAAGATGGTTCAAAATTGTGGAACCTCAAGGTGTCTTTAATTGATCTATACTGACCTGGATCCCAAGAAGTGGAAAGTATGTCTCGAAAGAAATACTGTTTTGTGTGTATTGACGAATTTTCTAGATACACATGAGTAATTTTTCTAAGAGAAAAGTCCAATACCATTGATGAATTCAAATTATGGTACAAAAGAGTGAAAAACATATATGGTCCGAAGGTTATTAGAGTCAAGTCTGATCATGGTACCGAATTTGAAAATGCCACTTTTTCATCATTTTGTGATTCAAAGGGGATAACTCATGAGTTCTCATCCCCCTAAACCCCTCAACAAAATGGGGTAGCTGAAAGGAAAAATCGCACATTACAAGAAATGGCTAGAGTAATGTTAAGCTCTAAAAATCTATCCAAAAAGTTTTGGGCAGAAGTTGTGAACACAATATGTCATGTGGGAAATCGTGTCTTTCTAAGAATTGAAAGTACCATGACTCCCTATGAAATCATACTTGGAAAGAAATCCACGGTCAAATACTTTCATGTTTTTGGTTACATCTGCTACATCTTAAATGACCGTGAGTATCTCTCCAAATTTGATTGCAAAAGTGACAAAGCCATCTTTATTGGATACTCAACTAACAGTATTGCAAATAGAGTAAACAATCTCAAAACCAAAACTGTTATGGAATCCATAAATGTTATTTTTTATGATGTTACTGATCTTAATGTCAAAACAACTGAGGATGATGTTATAGGTTGCACTTGGGAACTAGATCCAGTTAATGATGAATCTGAACAAGGAAGAATTGAGGTACATGTAGAACAACCAACCGTTTAGACAGTTGTGCAACCAGCTGTTCAGAGAATTGACAACACAAGTGATCAGACAACTGAAGAACAAGGTTCAGATTCTGAAATTGATAGAATTGAAGTAGTAGAGAAAGAGACATTCCTTCCAGAATATAAGGAAATCACCCTACACCCCAGGTCATAGGGGAAGTGGATGAAGGAATGAAAAAAAAAGAGGAAAGAAGATCAACTACCGTGACCTTGCAGGTTTAGTATGTGCACAATCTATGTACCATTAGGTAAACTCTTTTTGTTTTGTTGCTAATTATGAGCCAAAGCGTGTAATGGAAGCCCTTGAAAGATGAAAATTGGATTAATGTCATGCAAGAGGAGTTAATCCAGCTGACAAAAATGACGTGTGGTTCTTAGTTTTTAGGCCTTCTCACGTCAATGTGATTGGGACTAAATGGATGTTTAAGAATAAATCTAATGAATAAGGAAATATAACAAGGAACAAAGCACGTTTGGTGGCTCAGGG
This sequence comes from Adenophora triphylla var. japonica, assembly GCA_022495995.1. Lineage (NCBI taxonomy): Eukaryota > Viridiplantae > Streptophyta > Magnoliopsida > Asterales > Campanulaceae > Adenophora > Adenophora triphylla. Next base: position 361,959 of record JAFEMH010000002.1, read on the forward strand.
CTACACTCAGATTGAAGGGGTGGATTTTGATGAAATTTTTTCCCCTGTAGCCCGCATTGAGTCAATCAGGTTGCTATTAGCTATTGCATGCTACTTAAAAAGCACTCTACACCAAATGAATGTAAAAAGTGCGTTCCTCAATGGTATTTTAAATGAGGAATCTTTTGTTGAACAATCCAAAGGGTTTGAGGACCCCTCGAAACCAAATCATGTGTACAAGTTGAAAAAGGTGCTCTATGGTCTCAAACAAGTCACATGAGCTTGGTATGGTAGACTGACAGAGCACCTAGTTCAACTTGGGTTTAAAAGAGTAGAGGTTGATAAGACATTATTTGTTTTAAGAAATAAAAGGGGCACACTTGTTGCTCAAATCTATATGGATGACATAGTTTTTGGTTCTACTTCTAATGAATTACTTGAAATGTTTGTTAAAAGAATGACATCCACATTCGAAATGAGTATGGTTGGGGAACTGAAATTCTTTCTTGGTCTACAAATTGTTCAAACCAAAGAGGGAATGTCAGTTTCACAATTCAAGTATACAAAGAATTTGGTAAATAATTTTAGGCTTGACAATGCATCTCACTTAAAAACTCCTATGGGATCATCCCAAAAGCTTTGTAAAGATGAGGAATGTAAGAGTATTGATCACACCCTCTACAGAAGTATAATAGGGAGCTTGTTGTATCTCTTGGCTAGCAGACCTGATATAATGTTCAGTGTGCGCCTATGTGCAAGGTATCAAGCTGACCCCAAGGTATCCCACCTAAAGGTTGTAAAATGAATTATTAGGTATGTTGGGCATAGCACTCACTTGGGGTTAAGCTACACTATAGATACAAACACAAACTTGGTGGGATTTAGTGATTCTAACTGGGCTGGGAATACGGATGACAGAAAGATCACCACTAGAGGGTGTTTTTACCTAAGGAATAATCTAGTCTCTTGGTTTAGTAAGAAATAAACTTGTGTTTTTTTGTCAACTGTTGAATCTGAATATGTGGCAGTATGTAGTTGTTTTACCCAACTGTTGTGGATGAACCAAATGATAAAGGATTATGGATTGAAAAGTGAAACCCTAACCGTATTTTGTGATAACATGAGTGCTAAAGATATTGCCAATAATCTTGTACAACACTCTCATACAAAGCACATAGATATTAGGCACCACTCTATAAGAGATCTTGTTGAGCAAAGAATCATTACCCTTGAACATAGAGGAACAACAGATCAACTTGCTGATATCTTTTCCAAGGCTTTGGATTTTGAGAGATTTTATTCCCTTAAAAAGTCTCTCGGGTTGTGTGAACATAGATGACTGCACAAGTGTGGAGACAACTATCTGCATATATGTATAATTGTATATTACAGAAAACACTATACAAAAAAATTGTATCCTGCATTCATGCATTGCACGATTGTCTCTTATGACCACTTGACTATTTTTTCATTATTGACACTATTTTTGACTCCTGAATGTGAGATCCCTCCTAAATTGGTGATATAATTCCCCATGTTAAAACTTCTTTGTGATATGTATCATGGAGTGGGTGTCTAATCTAAGGTCACTGAGAAAAATAAGTTGCCTCCATTTATTTTGAAGCTTCCACTCATGTGCTCAATGCCAATGACTTATTGTTGTATCACTTGGGAAAAAAATTTAGGCAAGCACTATGGGGTGAGAGTGTAAAGCACCTTCTCATTGATTGATTCAATGGCAAATATGGAGACATTATAGAAGTTGCAGGATTGAGGGTCAACTCATTGATTTCTTGCATGTCAAACTATGTCAATATGTAATTTAGTAATACCATGTTACACTTCATTGAGATGAATCTCCACTGTGTGTCCATTGTTTCTCATAATAGGCATGTTGTGAAAAATTAGATCATTCGAAATCCTTGATAAAAATATGATCAAATTTTTTTTGTTACTAATGAATTTTTGCTCAGTGATTCTATTGTGTTCAAAGATAATTTTTTGATGTGGTGTTTGAGACCTCTAGCAGTCGAATGAGACTATGATGGGGTGTTGATCAATCAAGGATAATATCCGTTTCGGATAAGGAAAGTAAATCTCATCACAAAATATTATAAGGATTCAAAATTTTAATTCATAATCCGTTATGATAAAGGAATTTCAAAAGGTAAACAATACAACCATCACACGAATCCTTCTCCTTCTGCACATCTTATTTCAAGTTCCAAGGCAAGTCATGATTATATATCATCAATGTTATGTTATAAGTTGATTGAACAAGTCTTGTCACATCTCTCCTCTCAATCTCCTGTAAACTCTCATTACTCATATCTGTTTGTTTTGCCTTCTCTGTCCTTGTTCTAACCTGTGCAGATTATACCCATGGCATCTTTGTCGTCTTCCTCAGCTCCAGTGATCTCCAGTTGCAATACCATTGTTGCAGATTTAATCAACTAGCCTCAATACGTGCTCTAATGAACAATAGCTCGCTTGGACAACCAGATAGAGCAATCGATGTAGTTAACCTTAATGTGCTTGAAGCGGTACATGCTTCACATGAACCACCTGTGGTGGGGACTTGGAGATCACACCAGCTAATTGATTTCGGTAAGTCAATCATATTTCGAGGATCAAGGATAGCTGCCACTCCAAAGAAATCAACTAAGGTTTCCACACCAAGGCTAAGAAATCCACCGGTGCAAGGCGGAAACTCATCCTCCATGATTCCTCAAATGAAGAGGAGATTCCAGCTCAGAAGCAATCACCGAAGATTGTGTTTAACGAAGATGACCTACCTTTTGTTACTTTGATCAAAGCAAAATCTCCGGCAAAAAAATCATCTCTGACTAGGGTTCAGGCATCAACTCCGACCAAAATTGAGGGTGCAGCTACATAATCAGAACCAGGAGCTCAACAAGGAAGGAAGTTGCCCCTCCCATCACTGAGGAAGGTTTATCCTCTCAATTTGATGACTCCAGTGATGAGACTGCCTCCTTAGGCACAGAAGATACCTTAAGTAATGCTGAGATTCATAGCAAGAAGAAGCCACAACATGTCACACCTGCTCATCCCAAAACCCAGTTTGCCCGCAAAGTTGTTCAAACAACTAGCCACACAACTGATCAGACCAGTGGCAGCTCATCCAAATCAGCTTCCCGGGCACGTAAGTCATCTATTTGTATCCCTTCTTCTCCATATAATCTAGGTCTTAAGCACAACTCCCTTTTCTTCACTCTGGAGGCTGAATCCCGTTTTTCTACAAACTTACATCGATTTTTTGTAGTTGAAAAGAAATGAAACATGAGTGTGTTTGAAAAACTAGGGCTGGTTAAGTTCTTTTCTGATAGGAATCTGGACAAATCATTGAATTTCCCCATCCCTTATTCCAGGTCTCTGATTCTAGATTTTTTTGCAAATCTCAGTCGGGATATATGGGTTGATAGATCTCCAATTTTGGGAAAGTCTTTGTGAGGGATCAAGTGGTAGATTTCAGTCCAACTAGGATCAATAATTTTCTTAGCACCCCTGATGCACCTCTTGATTCACTGCCTGTTGACTATGACGAAGTGGTTAAAGCTGTCACTTGGGAAAAAAATTCAAATGGATAGCTGGTTTTAGGACTAATTTGTTGGCAAAGTTGTATGTTTTCCTTCACCATATTCCAATGCCTCCTCAGGGTAACCAAAGATTAAATTTTGCTCGTGTTTGGAATAGAATTAAATAAATTTAATTTGGGGAAGGTTATCTTTGATACTGTCCATAGTTAAGCTGAGAGCACTAACACCAACTAGCTTACCCTCACCCAAGCCTTATATATGTCATGCTCAAAGATCAAGGGATTGAGGATGTCCCTGGAGAGTCACTATCCCTTATCACAGAGCACTTTAAAATTCCAAAAACCATGGATGATGGATCCAGGTTTAATGATCTTGCTCAAACAACTACCAGCACAACTGTTCTCACATGAACTGGCTCTCCGGACAAAGGTGCCATACAAGCTCAGATAGCAATATTTCAGGCACAGATTAACTCCCACAAGGCTGACATTGTGGGGAGACATGTTCTGATTGCTGATCTGGAAAACTCCATAGCTGACCTTCAAAGTGTTCTTCCTGGTTCTTCTAAAAAAAAGGGGAGATATGACAAGTGCAGGGGGAGCTAATCAAGGGGGAGCTACAATTGATGATGATGAATTGATGTTTGACATTGAGAAGGATAATGAAGTTGTAGCTGCTGCCAGGGAAGAAGTAACGCTTGGAGAACATCTTTATGATGATCTTGATGTTTAAGAACAATTTGTTTTGTGGATGTGGTTTTGTAATAACTTTTTACTGATGATCCATGTGGTTGAATTTGAACTATCTTTATAAGTAATTTTTTGAGTTAACAGATTTTTGCAGCTTTTGTTCAGAACCACAAAGATAGGGGGAGATTGAAAGAGTAAGAAAATACTCTTATATTTTTAAATATCTTTGTGATTCTGATTTAGAAATTAGTATATATATTTTACATAAATTATGTTAGGAAATAATTGTAGTTGACTAACCGGCTAACTCTTATGTTTAGTAATGAGCCTATATTTTAGGTAGGTACTCAAGGAAAGAAAGGACTTATTGTTGATTAGGGAAGGATTCATTGTTAATAAGGAAAGAGTTGAACAAGAAGAATCCTTGTTGAAAAAGGATTGTGATTGCTATAAATTGAGGCCGCCCCTTTCATTCTAATTCACAGATTTCGGAGAGAGAAATGGAGTTTAGAGATTTTCTTAAGTCTTTTGCTTTGTTCTTGAAGTTCAAATCTTAGAATCTTCAAGAATGTTTTTATGTTTTTGATGTTCTTAAGTTTTAGAACGGTTTGATCTTTTCGGACGATTTATTTTCTTTTCATTGTAAGCTTTTCTGTTGCAACTTGTTCTCAAACAAGGTTGATGTTTTATGAAAATTTTTCCAGCAAGAAATTCTTGCTGAAGTGTTTAATCCTTCGTTGTTATTCCGCTGCATTTACTTACTGTTGGGTAAGTTTATTTTCTGTCAAGTTGTTTAGACAATTACTAGGACACTTGTGTGATCAATAATACACACAAGTGACCAAACAAGATTGATCAGTCCTAGCTAAATTTCTTCATAAAGTCCTAGCTAGATAACGGAGAAGGAGTTTGAGCTACCCAATGTTCCTCGGTCGTCTTGTGCATGTCTTGGGAGAGGTGGTTGACATCAAAAGAAATGTCTAGCCGGGTTAGTGAAAGATATTGTAAACTGTCCACAAGATCATGATACTCTGATGGATCAGAAAGGGGTGTGGGTACCTCGATGGACAGAGAGTGACGATTGAGTGGCCATGGGGTTGGGAACATGTTTGGCTTTTGTCTTGTGAGAACGAAGAAAAAGATCCTAAATATACTTTTGTTGGGTAAGAAGAATGCCATTGGGATTGCCTCTACTCCAAGAAAATATGAGAGTGAACCAAGATCCTTAATAAATAATCGAGAGGAAAATTGAGAGATGAAAGAATGGAGAAGATCACCGTTTGAACCTGTAATGATGATATCATCTACGTAGACAAGGAGATAGACAATACCAAGAGAGTGATGGAGAGTAAATAGTGAGGAGTCAGGGACACAGTTTTTTAACCAAAAAAGTAGTAGATAGAAATGAAGCTCATTAAACCAAGCTCGTGGGGCTTGCTTTAGACCATAAAGAGCTTTACGTAATTGCAAACATAGACAGGATGAGACAGATTAGCAAAACCTGGAGTTTGAACCATAAAGACATCCTCTGTGAGAGAACCTTGGAGGAAGGCATTATTGATTTCAACTTGACAAAGTGGCCAATCACGAACAATAGTGAGAGTAAGAATGGTGCAGACACTAGCAGATTTTACGACAGGACTGAAGGTTTTAGAGTAATCAATGTTAGGACGTTAGTGAAAACCTTAGCTACGAGATGAGCCTTGTGAAAATCTATGGAACCATTAGGATTGTACTTAGTACGGAAGACCCACTTACATCCAGCAAGGTTTTGAGAGGGAGAAGAAGGAACTGGATCCCAAGTATTATTGTGAAAGAGAGCATCAAATTTTGTCTGCACGGCGGCACGACACAGTGGGCTTTAAAGGGTTTGAGTTGTGGTTGTAGGTTTGGCCAAAGGATTTTGTATTGAGGCATGGATGTTAAGTTTAGTTGGCTTTCGGATGTTATTTTGGGAATGGGTGACAGGCTTGGATGGAAGAGGGGGAGGAACAATAGACTCGATTGGAGGGAGTGTTGCTTTGGCAGGGATAGGCTTAACAAAGGTGGGCTCGGCAGGGGAAGGGAGTTCAGCCAAGTGAGGTGTATGGGTGATACGCTCAGTGGTTGATGTTTGAGGTGAGGGAAAGGGAGCAGGCGGTCGTGGCGAAGTTATGAGAGGTAGAGGTAAGGTGCACCAATCATCAATATTTGAGGGGGTGAGGAGGAGAGGGTTGTGGAAGCAAAGGAAAATTCTTGTTCAACAAATTTGACACGGCGGGATGTGTAAATTTTGTGAGTAATGGGATCTAGGTAATGATATGCACTTTGTGTATACGCCTATCCAACAAAGACACATGGAACTGAGTGAGGGTCAAGTTTGTGGTAGGTATAGGATCGAAGCCAGGGGTAGCAAAGACAGCCAAAACTGCGTAATTTAAGGTAGTTTGGGTGTTGTTTTGGAGGATAGACTAGGGAGAGTGAAGGCGAAGGGTGGGAGTGGACATTCGGTTTATGAGATAACAGGCAGTAGTGAAGCCAAGGGGCCAGTTTTTATGAGGCATAGAAGAGTGGGTAAGAAGGGAAAGGCCAGTCTCAACAATATGGTGATGACAACGTTCAGAGTAACCATTGTGTTCAGGTGTGTGAGGAGGAGAGGTGAGATGTTGGATGCCATGAGACGCAAGAAGGGTTCGAAGACCAAAATATTCTCCACCATTATCAATATGAATTGTTTTGATGGAGCGAACAAAAAAATTTCAACCAAGGGTTTGAAGTGAGAGAAAACGGAGAGAGCATCGTTTTTGTGTTTGAGAAGATAAAACCAAATATACTTATAGTAATGGTCAACTAAATTAAGGAATTTGTAACCATCATGAGAGAGTCATGGAGAAGTTTATACATCACTATAGAGAATATCGAGAGAACCAAAAGACTAACTTGTATTATTATAAAACGATAATTTATGTCTTATTACTATCACAAGAATTGCAATGAAATTCGGTAAAAGTAGGAATATATAACTGAAATATAATACTAATATGACGTAAAATAGAATACGAACCCATTATTTTATCTGTATTTTTTTATTTATGTACCAAACAATTTTTTTTTTTTTTTCGTTTGCTTTAGCTTCTTTTTCTTTTTCTTAAAAATTAAAGAGGCTCGTTGGATTTAAGTTAACTTAATAACGAACCCATTATTTTTTAACGGGTGTTAGTCATGTGCCATCATTTGACAAAAATTCGTTAAATTTTCGATAGCTCTATCTTGTATGAGGATATTGCAAAAAAAAAAAAAAAAAAAAAAAAAAAAACCTCAACGAGGACATTGCAAAACGTGGTTTATTTGACAACCAAAATATGAGTTTTGTCAATTAAAAAATTAAATATTTGATGAATCTTCTTCTCTAACGTTTACATGCCTATTATAAAAGTGAAGGATTGATGGTTCACCTGGACCCGGAGAGCTGCTTTTGCTAAAACTCGTGTCTTTGCGAACTTGAACCCACGGATTTGTCCTGCAGAAGGTAACTGTGCTTGGCGGTGATCATAAACTTTGCTACCAGGCGGACCCAGGAGCTATTTAAAGGGGGTGTACACTTGCACTAAAAAAGTTATTGACAACAATGGGACTTGAACCCAATACCTCAATGCTAAGAACTATACATTTAACCAACTAAGCTAAAAACGATATATTGATAATTTATGCACTATGTGTAAATAAATACACAGTATCTGTAAATAAATTATAAAAATAATATTTTTTGTAATAAATGGAGAAATTAAGGAGTGCACTTGCACCCCCATCACATCACATGTCTAGATCCGCCTCTGTATAATTGCTACAATAGTTGACAACTACTGATGCATGAAATTAGGGGAATTATAAATCCATTTATGGTCTACCTTGGCTATTCTGTTGGAATCGAAGTGGCTATTTATGAGAAACAAATTGAGTCAGAAGGACAAGGGAGTTTCTAATGAGTATTCAGAAATTAAGTTTGTATTCATACGATCGACACAATCGAATTTTGAATAATAATATGAATTGTCTAGAGATCTCTTCATACATCTTAAATATTTAGCTAAAAAAAAGTAATGAAGATTACATGAAAATAAGGGAAAGAGAAGAGGATGAGAGTCGATAAAAGAAAATAGAGAGTAATAGAGTAATATGTAAACCTCATAGTAATGGAAATAAAAATATGTTGTTTTTTTTTTTTATAAAACATTCATTCATTCATTAATTAATTTCATTAATTGACAATTACAAATAGAAATAGGATGACTATACCCAAAATTGGAAAGTTCAACCCAAATTGAAAAGTTGTCAATATTATAGACATTATTAGACAATAAAAAAGACCTAGTTACAAATCAAATTCAGAAATCATTATCACGTCGTACCCACATATCATCCCACTAGTAAAAGGCCGTATCCGAGGACACGTGGTATTTTTTTAATTAAAAGTGAGAGCAAAATGGGAAAGAGACAGCTTAGTGAGGGTAAAATGGGAAAAAAAAAATTAGCACTATTCATCCAACTATTCATGTGGATCTCTTTTTACAAAAATTCAAAATTTAGGAGGGAAAAGTTATTTTGAAAATTAAGGATAAAACTGGAAATAAAGAACCTTGACAGAATTTGAGAGACAAAATGGGAAAAATTAAATTGGAACTACTGTTCACCACCGTTACCATTTATACTATAGATACATATTTCCTCGGGCCTATCTTCCATGGAAAGTCCTTCTTTACAATATCTTGAGTTTCGCAAATGCCTCTGCTATAAAAGAGAATCTTGGACATGACCGTATATTGTACTTCAAAAATTCCATACACACGGAGGAGAAAGTGTTTCTTTTTTATTTATTTATTTTGGTACTTGGGCTGGAATATGAAATCCACTATAACATATTCTCAATTGATCTGAAGAGTTCAAATGTTCAATCCACAATGGTTAGTGAAACGGCCCATTGTTCTAAAACCAACTTCCCGACACAAGAGACCATTTATCCTATCATTTTTAGGGCTCACTTTATTTTACCAATTGTATTTTTGGATCAATTTTTTACTTGCTCCTTCCGTCTCATTTAAATTTTGCCCTTAAATCTTCTACCAAATACACTCTCCGTTCCAAAAGGATATTTTTATTATTTTTGTAAAAAATTAAATGAACTTTGAACATCTTAATAAAAACCAAAATTTGTTATCGATACACCATTATAAATACTATCAATAACAACGTTTAAATTTTCATTAGGAAAATTAAATTAATATATAGTTAATGCTTAAAATACATTCGAAAAAAATGGAAAGATCATTTTCAAGATGGAAGGAGTTGTTAAACAACGATTGTATTTGATAATATCAAGCACTTGATGTTTGTTGATTAGTGATTTCTTTTTTGTACAACTAATTCAAACTAAATGTGAAACTTGACTTAAATTATAACAAACATCTCATATTATTTTTAACGATCAAACATCAATATCCACCTTTAGTTTAAAGTAATTGCACAATAATAAATCACTAAACAATGCGCTTGATTTAATAAAACACAACCTAAGTATCTTCAAAGATCTAAAGTTAAACTGGCTTGAAAAAAAAAAAAAAGACCTAGCAATGAGATTTATCCAAAATTCAAAGCAACTTGTTGATGTATACGAAAGGACCACTTTTCCAAGGGCACTTCGTCCTAATTTTAATGTCATAAAGCCACTCGAGTAGACATTATAGGTGTAATAGAATAATAGTACAAATAAGGCTCCGTCATAAAAGTAAACTATAGTCCACACCAAACAACGGGAAGCCTTTGATACTGATATGTATGTATGCGGTCCAACTCCAACCTACGTTGATTAATACAGACCATATACTGTCCCTAAGACTAAGTACAATGGTTAATGCCTCATTTCCCCATTTTATCTAACACTTTTTACACTTTTTTTCATCTACCTAATATTTTATTTACCCATTTCATTTATCCTCACTCCAATGGCTAACTTAAATTAAATTTCAACTCCCTCCAACTCATCATTCTATATCTCACCACTTTGAGTGTTTTTTTTTTTTGTCCAAATTAAATGAAACTTATATCAATTTGTAGGGAAAAAAATGATGAATTTTGGTGAAAAAAAAATTAAAAAAAAAATTAACTTACTAGGTGATAATTCAGCTCAAATTAAAAAATGAGTGTTTTTTTTTGTCCAAATCAAATGAAACTTATATCAATTTGTAGGGAAAAAAATGATGAATTTTGGTGATTTTTTCTTTTTATTGTTAAATCATTTATTATGAGATAATTGAGCTTAAATAATTAGGTGAAAAAATAATAAAATACTGACCAATGGGGCGCTGACACATGGCAGTTAAAAAAAAAAAGGGGAAAAGGCAAACACCACCGCGCCATCCCGGGGGGTGTGGCGCACTCGCCCAATTCGAGCCAATGGGGCAATGACACATGGCAGATTAAAAAAAAATTGCATTCAATCGGGATGAAAGTTTTCATCCCTTTAATTAATACAGCCAAGTTAATACCCCCATTGCAGTGTGTGAGCTGGATGAAATGGGATTTCATCCCCCATTTCAGTGTGTGAGCTGGATGAAATGGGATTTCATCCCCCATTTCATCCCCCCATTGTGGGTGGTCTAAGAGGATCTCCAGCCCACTCTATTTTTCACATTATTTTTTTATTTTTACACTATTTACAAGTTCAACCCACTCTATTTCTTACTCTATTTTTGATGTTTTGAACAGTATTACACCAAATTTGGTGTCATACTTTTTCCTTTGCAATTTAGTCTCTCTACTTTTTAAAATTACAAATGTAAATAAATTGAAGTAATATTTCATTCGTCCCAAAATAAATATTCAATATATATACATACATATATATATATATATATATACATATATATACATATACATATATATATATATATATACATATACATATATATATATATACATATACATATAGATATATATTTATATACATATACATATATATATATATATACATATATATATATATATACATATATATATATATATATATATATATATATATAATATGAAATAAAAACATAACACCATTTATATAAAAACAACATAAAACATTTATAAAAAACATAAACTAACATTACATAATAATAGAAAATTTACATAAATTTGTTTTATTTATCTTTATTTAAATTTTAAATTAATATTTATTAGTTTATTTAATAATATAATATTTTTTTAAAATTATTAAATAATTTATTTAAAAATTTAATACCTCAATTAAAAAAGATGGATTAATATGTAAGAATAATAAATTTTGAGTATTATTTTAAAAATAATAAAAGTAGTATAAGGATGAGGTGGATTGAAATATGATAGGAATATTTTTTTAGTGCAAAATTTGGTATTATGGGTTTGAGAGGAAAAAAAAAAGATGTAAAATATAGTGCAAAGTTGCATCAAATATAGTACTATATTTGATGCAACTTTGCACTATATTTTAGCCTTTTTTAATTAGTGATTTTTTTAGAAAAAGTTATATAAAAAAAGATAGAAAAAAACTAAACAAATGAAAGTATATAGAAGAAAAGTCAAAAGAGGGACGGACTACCCTATACTCCCTCCGTCCCACAAAACTTTACACATTTACTGTTGAGAACGAAAAATAAGGAATAATGTTATTAAAGTAGGTGTTGTGAGTGGGAGGAGAGAGAATGAGTGGAGAGAATAGTAAATTTGAAAAGTGTTGTGAGTATGACAAGTGGGTCCCATGAATAAAGAAGTATTAAAAAATTTCCTTTTTAGGAAAGTGGGACTTTAAAGTGGGACGCCCAAAATAGTAAAAGGGGTAATGTTTTATGGGACGGAGGGAGTATGTATTTTTTATTTTTTTTTAATTTTTTATTGACTAGAAAATAATATTTTAGCCTTTGTTAATTAGTAGTTTTTTTTAGAAAAAGTTATATAAAAAAAAAAGATAGAAAAAAACTAAACAAATGAAAGTATATAGAAGAAAAGTCAAAAGAGGGACGGACTATCCTATATTTATTTTATATTTTTTTAAAAAAAAATTATTGACTAGAAAATAATATTTTAGCCTTTGTTAATTAGTGGTTTTTTTTAGAAAAGTTATATAAAAAAGATAGAAAAAAATTAAACAAATGAAAGTATATAGAAGAAAAGTCAAAAGAGGGACGGACTACCCTATATTTATTTTTTATTTTTTTAAAAAAAAATTATTGACTAGAAAATAATATTTTTAGCCTTTGTTAATTAGTGGTTTTATTTAAAAAAAGTTATATAAAAAAAAGATAAAAAAAAAACTAAACAAATGAAAGTATATAGAATCTGTCTCCAAATTAGAGACGGGTTAAAATCTGTCTCTAAAGTTTAGAGACGGATTCTGAATCTGTCTCTAATTTAGAGACGGATTCTGAATTTGTCTCTATTTTAGAGACAGATACAAAACCCGTCGCTAAAATTTAGAGACGAAATCTGAATTCGTCTCTAAATTAGAGACGGAATCAGATTTCGTCTCTAAATTAGAGACGGATTCAGATTCCGTCTCTAAATTTGAGACAAAATCTGAATCCGTCTCTAATTTAGAGACGGAATCCGAATTCGTCTCTATTTTAGAGACGGAATCCGAATCCGTCTCTAATTTTTGGTTCTGTCTCTAATCTGTCGCCAAATTAGCTACAGATTCCGTCCATCTCTAATTTTTCGTCTCTATTTTCGATTTTCCTTGTAGTGAGTGTAATGAGTTGGAGATGATCTAAAGGAGTTATTAAATAGTAAAGCCAGCTTTTACCCTCTCCCATGTTCAATTTTTTTTCTTACTTCCTGGCACGTCGTTTAAAAAAAAAAAAAACCACATACCATATACTACTATACTATTATTCTTGTTATTTTAATTTGACCTATATCTATATTAATTATCGTATTTTGCTAAGCTTCATTTTATGTTTTTAGTAGTTTTACTTATTATACTTTAGAAATGTATTCAATTTCTCAAATAATCAAAAAGTGGGAAATAGGATATGTTTTTGCTCCCATACTTAGTTATTAGACGCAGATATACCCCTCATCTTATTTTTCTGCACATATGTCCTCATATAAACTTTTAATTAAGGTAAATTTGATCAAAACTAACTTTTCGTCAAAATTTTAACGAAATTGCTGACTATAATGGCTTTATTGTAATTTTGCACATGCACGTCATTTAAATTGGCCAGATAATCTTGCTAACTATACATAACTAAACTAAGCCATTTTACCCCTTGAAAGAAAATCCATCAGAAAGAGCCAAGCTTTCCCACCATCACTGTAAGAGAAAGAGCCAAGCTTTCCATCATCATCCATGGCGGCTGATCCAACTAGCTCAAATCGCCGCCATCCTTGGCTCTGAGCAAGTCCCGTTCGAAACCCTAATCTCCCACCTCATGTTCGCCGCAACGACCACCGTTCCCAAGCCGAATCTCTCTTCAATCTCTGCAAACAAACCCAGCCTGATACCCTTTCTCTCAAGCCTGCTCACCTCCTCCATTCTTTCCCTCATCCTGAACCCCGCGCCATATCCGCAATCCTCCTTCGCAAGCTCCTTACTTGTGAAGATTCCTATCTCTATCCTTCTCTCTCTCCTTCCGCACGGTCAACCATCAAGTCAACGCTCCTCAATTCCGTCGTCAACGAATCCACCAAAAACATCACCAAGAAGCTTTGCGACACCGTCTCTGAGCTGGCCACCTCCGTCCGTCGTCCCGAAAATAGGTGGCCGGAGCTCTTGTCGTTTATGTACAATTGTGTAAGTTCGAAAAATCCAAGACGACGTAGTTTAGTTATGTATAGTCAGCAAGCTTATCTGGCCAATTGAAATGACGTGGATGTGCAAAATTACCATAAAGTCATCCTAGTCAGCAATTTCGTTAAAATTTTGACGAAAAGTTAATTTTGGTCAAATTTACCCTAATTAAATGTTCATACAAGGGTATATGTGCATGAAAATAAGATGAGGGGTATATATGTATCTAATGGCTAATTACGGGGCAGATATATCATATTTCCCACAAAAAGTAGAAATGTAGGATGGTTAAAATTGTTAAAATATATCCTAAAAATTAACACTTCTAGGGATAGTGAGTGAATATCTAAAATACAATAATTAAATTGCTAAAAGATAATCTATTATTAAAACTGAAGTTTAAATAAAGTACAATAATTTAAAATATCGATGTACATATAAATATTTTTATTTCAATTGCTGATGATAATAATATTCTACAGGTTGGTATTAATCGTCCTCCGTATCCCCTATATATGATCACTCTTCTTTCCAAGAAGCATCATTCTATGACAACAATTATAGGGGGTTTGGATATACATTATCTGTTAGTTTTAACGATTTTTCTAATGTGTGCTAAACACATAATAAACTCTTTAAACAAAACAACCAATATATTTATATGTTTTCATAAATATGTAAGCATATATAAAAAAATTATAATTATGAAAATGAATAGGTTAAAGTAAGTTTAATTATGAAAATAAGTAAGTTAAGATAAATTTAATAAATACATTAATTTTCTTATTTAATAAGCTTAACGTGTGCCCTTAAAACACACGTTAAAAAAACGTAATTTTATCTAGTGTATTAAAACTTCCCAAAACAAGAAATATGGTACCGGTATTGCGGTACTCATAGCAATATTGAGTACTTTATAAATTTGAGTTGTTTGAGATGGAAGATGATCTAAATTAAGTTCAACCGACCAAACTGAAAAAGGGAGAGAGAGAGAGAGAGAGAGAGAGAGAGAGAGAGGATTATTGTAGCTTTAAGGAAGGATGATAAAATTTCATTTGCAGGTATTGAGTACCCTTTTAAGAAATAAAAATAAATAAATAAATAAAACAACACAAAAGAGAAGGGACCATCTCGATCTCTCTCTATCAGAAACTTATATTCCTCAGACTTTTTGAGGTTTTGGTATGAACGACCTATCTTAAGTCATCTGAATATTGAAGTTAAATTCATGGTGGATGCACCCAAATTAATTGCCACGGACCACTTCTTTACTGCATAAATAAATTGATAAAAAAGAGAGAATATTTCTTATACATCTCTGTTACATAATAAATATTGCAGTTAACTTATTAACATTTAAAAAAAAATTGCTTTATTTATTTGTGCATTGTTTATATAATGATAAATTACACTAAAATATTTTTATTTGAAAACACGTCATTTTATTGTGACCGAACCAAAATAATTTATTACAAGGAGGGGCATTCACATGATTGAATAAACGATTTGTTATGCTCTGCTGGCCATGAGCACGGCAAGGGCAATATTTATTTAACTCTTAACAACGGTCCGAAAATGATTAAACTTGTGTATTAGAAAAAAGTGAATTTTCAAATTCACTTTTGATTATGAGAAAATATGAAGAAAAAATATTGAGACAGAAGGGGAAGGGGAAGGAGTATTTAAATGGATTGTTAAAAAATGTTTATGAGTCATACAGTACGAATATTTAACTATTTTTTTTAATCTTCAAGTTTTTATATTTCTTAAATAAAAGATATATCCTTTAAAAAATGTTTTGTATAATCAAAGAAATAGTTGGCATGCGATTGAAACAATGGGGTTGGTTGTCAACAGGGCAGCATCAGCATTGACTTTGTTCCTATAATGGCTAAAGTTGACTTCTATTATAAAGAGTCCACACCTGCATTGAATTTCATAGACCCGCCCTGGCCCAGAAAAATTGTGGATCAAACGTAATATTTGACTTTCTCTTGAATTCGGGCAATTTTACAAAATTGAGTTAAATAATGAAGGTTTTAAAAATTGATAGGCGGTTGCTAGACGCTAAAGTCGAATACAAAGCTTAAAGCACTAACCGGTAAGGACAAGAATTTATACATAATTTATAATATTTTAGTGAAATAACTTGATGTCATTGTGAGATAAAGTAAGATGGCGAAACCCGTTAAACCTTAACACAACAATCAATGTCGGAAATGAACTGACGAATATGAAAATGAAGAGAGAACTGATTCAAAGAATGGAACTGATTTGATAATTGTTTATAAGTGTTAGATTGAGATTTGAGATTTTAATAAATAAATCATGACTTCAATCTTCAGCGAGGATATTTGGAAATAGAAAACGATATCATTTTAGGAACAAATATTTATAACAATATTAAAACAATAAAGCGGATTTCAGCGGTAGGCGACACTCAGTCCGACTAGTCATTCGTAGAGCACCTAGTCAACGATATTCTGACTGAACGCATTTTTAGAGGATATAGAATTAAACGTGACATTTCATGGCCGCGTAGCGCCTAGGCGGTATAGGAGAGTGACTTTTAGAACACCGAAAATAATAAGCCTCGTCAAAAAATGTTTTTTTGAAAGAAATTATTGATCAAGTTAAGAACAAAAAAATACAAACAAAATGATATGCGAGAGGAAGTGTATCACTATTATAATAGTCGCAAGTACAAGTCGATTAGGCTGATACTGATACTGATGATAATGATAATTAGATCAAACTCGATTCGATCTGAACCTTAATAAAAGGTGAATTTAAAATATAAATAAAATATATTTAATATTTTTTTAAATTGTATTTTTTTATTTGTGTTTGTAAGTGAGATTTTGATGATTTTTTACTATTCTATATAGAAGATTCAACATTATGCTTAAAAATAAATTTTACTCAAATAAATTTGGACTAAAATATAGACTTTTAATATAATTCGAGTCGTATCAATCGCAAATTTTTAAGTTTTGGGGCGAATGAAATTCGAAATCCAAAACCTAACCCGTATTCTTACCTACTAATGATAGGGAAAATTATCGGTGAATCCTCCATCCCAAGTCAAACGATCAATTAAGACATGAATTTTGAAATTTAATCAACTAATCCGGCTTCATAATCAAAATTCCACCTAGTCCTTCCTACCCAAAAATATAAAACTAAACCCCTCTCTCTCTCTCTTCTCTCACTTTCTCTCTCTACCAACCCTTCCCCTTCCCCTTCCCTTCCGGCGACCCTTCCCTCCCCTCCGGTGACTACTCCCCCTTTCTCCGGCGACACTCTCCTCTCCGGCGACTCTCTCTTCTCCGGCGACTCTCGCCTCATACATCTGCTGCCGCCACCGCAACAACAACAATCGCAACTCCGGTACCTCTCTCTCCGACAACATTTCTCACTCCGATAACGACATAATTCTCCCACGCATCATCTTCGTTGCCGAGGATGACGACGACGGCGACATTGAGTCCCCCGTCGTTGGACTGGAGCAGAACATTATCAATTCGTACCCGAAGTTTTCGTTTGTTAAAGTTAGAGGCGGCGCCGGAGGAGGACTGGGGAGTGATTCGCTTTGTCAGATCTGTTTATGTGAGTATAAGGATGCGGAGATGTTACGGATGCTGGCTGATTGTAAGCATTATTTTCATCTGACTTGTATTGATGTGTGGTTGAAGTTGAATGCTTCTTGTCCAGTTTGTCGGAATTCGCCGCTCCCGACGCCGTTGTCCACTCCGTTGTCGGAGTTGGTACCCTTGTCTCAGTATTCAGATGGGCGACGGAGGAGATAGGAAGCAATTAGGCTGGTTCTGGCTCTTGTTTTTGGATTTGATTGAATTAGGGTTCTAACTGGCTATTAAAATGTAAAGAGTTTTGTTGATTAATTAGGAATGAATTTGTTGGAAAGTTATAGGATTTTCCTTGTGATCGTATGTTTGATAATATAGATTTTGTGATACTTTTTTATTATTTAAGGTTTTTGAAATTCTCTTTAGTTATGAATTTGTTGCTTCAACTGTGAATATTTGATCCTCTTGACAGGAAATAGAATTTATTATATGATGTTGGTTTCATTTGATCTGATTTAACATTTTTGATCCAAAATTTAGCATTCTTAATTGAGGATGCTCTTGTTTTATGTTAAAGCTCTATTATGAGTTCATTCATTGCTTTCTTTCTGGATTTAGTTGTGTGATCACAAGTAACTAAATCCTTATCACAACTTGACTATGAAATTTGGTGGAATATGTCAAATAATTTCATAAAATTGCAAAAATAGAGGCTATAAAGGACTAAAACAACAGTAAACTTAACAAAAAACAATAGTGAACTTATGTAAAAACAACTGTGAACATAACTAATATGTCAAATAATCTCATAAAATTGCAAAATAGAGGTCATAAAGGATTAAAACAACTGTGAACTTAACAAAAAACAACAGTGAACATAACAAATATGTCAAATAATCTAATAAAATTGCAAAAATAGAGGCCATAAAGGACTAAAACAACTGTGAACTTAACAAAAAACAACAGTGAACTTAAGTAAAAACAATTGTGAACATAACAAATATGTCAAATAATCTCATAAAATTGCAAAAATAGATGCCATAAAGGACTAAAACAACTGTGAACTTAACAAAAAATAACAGTGAACTTAAGTAAAAACAACTGTGAACATAACAAATGTCAAATAATCTCATAAAATTGCAAAAATAGATGCCATAAAGGACTAAAACAACCGTGAACTTAACAAAAAACAACTGTGAACATAACAAATAGGTCAAATAATCTCATAAAATTGCAAAAATAGAGGTCATAAAGGACTAAAACAACTGTGAACTTAACAAAAAACAACATTGAACTTAACAAATAGGTCAAATAATCTCATAAAATTGCAAAATAAAGGTTATAAAAGGCAAAAAACAATTGTGAACTTAACTAAAAAAATATGTAAATTAAGTAAATAATAGTCATTTTCATGCAGAAATTATGAATTTAGCTAAAACAACTGTTAACTTCTCTTAATTGTTATTGGAACAAATGTAAAAAATAACTGCGAACTTATCAAAAATAACTGTGAACTTGTAACAAATGTGAACTTCTCAAATTTGTTCTAAATTATATGTTGATGCTACTAGTTTGATTCGTATTGACGATACGAAAACAACGGTGGTCTCAGATTTTTTTTTTTTGAGTTCTAGATCTTAAAATATTTCATTTAAAAGTTTTGGGTGAAAAAAAAACGAAAAAGCGGGGAGGGAAAATGACAAATGTCGCTGTCCCTTTTATGTCGCATGGGTGTCTTTATCAAAAATGGGGTGTCATTATAAAGCATGGACCTGATGAAATTTCTTTAAAATATGTGTCTTTGATGATTATTTTCATTAGAATGAGGGACTATTTGATAATTGCCCAGCAAGCAACCAATGGGTAAATGGGCCTATCAACTTGTTTATTTAAGCCTTCAAGGTCAAGGGGTCAAGCAATCAAGGTGAGTAAGCTATACATAGTTGTCAATTCGTATCAACTAGTGCACCAATTTGCTCACCAGAGAAAGAGAACGAACGGTATTTATTGGTATAGAAATATATTGATATATTGTATGGGATATATATTATTATAATAATAATTCATTAAAATAATTTATAATAATATTTAAAAAAAAATTAATTTCAAGAAATATTTATTTTTTCCGTTTTGCCGAACCGGTGTGTATCGTTTTGCCGAACCGGTGTGTATCGTCTGGTACGTTACGATTTAAGGCGATATGTATCGATACAGTTCGATTCAGACAAGTGCATATTAATGGGATGGTCCATTATATATTTGGCACTAATTTTTTTTGGAAATGTTACATACCGGCCGATACAAACTAGTACTCCATATCGGCCGATACAAACCAGTATGAAACGAAATTAACAACTATGGATCTATGCGTTATGTTTTACTCCCTCCGAAGTGTCTTAATTTTTCTTTTTGGACGTCCTATTTAAAATGTCTCAATCCCAAAAAGAAAAGTTTTTATTATTTTTATACTCTTCCTACCCCACTCATTTTCTCTCCTACTTTACTTTTACACTCACAACATTTTCTCTCCTAACTATTCCTCTCACTCATTCTCTCTTCTATTTAATTTTTAATACTCACAACATTTAACATTTTTCTCTTTCTTACCTCACTTTCTTTAATTCTCGCGCCGATTTCTTTTTGAGACACTTCGATCGGGTCGGAGGGAGTATAATAATATGAGCCACATCTCTAGAATGCATGTGTCAGAATCTGCCCCTTGTAGTTTTGGAAAAGTTCAAAATTTTCTAGAGATAATTGCAAAATAAATTTTGTACAAAATATTTATTACAATTTAAACCTTATACAAATTATAATTGTATAATAAACCTTGTATAAGAAATTTTGTTGCAATTTAAACCTCTTTTCAGTTAGTCGTTAAATAATAAGTTATAAGAGTGCACTTACACCCCCCTAAAGTTTATCCAATTTATAGTCCTCCTCAAAAACATTGTTTTTTACTTCCTCCGTCTCACTTCAAGTAAGCCAAGATATAAATGCACGCTTCTTAAGAAAAATGAATAAATAACTGAAAGTGGGTAGAAGATTAGAGGAGAGAGAATGTAAAAGTTAAAACATGTAACTTTTACCCTCAAATGTAGATTTAATTAAAATGTGACACTAGTAATACCTTTATAAATATATGGACATTATAAGGGTATAAATGTCCGAAACACTATTCACATATTTTCATTTATGGAATGACTCACTTGAAGTGGGACGGACCAAAAAGAAAAATGACTCATTTGAAGTGGGCCGGAGGGAGTAATAAATTTCTTATTCAGTAAATAAATTAAAAAAAAAAAGTACTCCACAAAAGATAAAATATTAAGAAATTGAGTCAACTCATTCATAAAATTCTAAACAATTTTGAGTTAACTCTGATAAAGTTGACATTTTTATAACATTTTATATGGAATTTAATTATAGGATTTAAAGGATAATATTATTCATATTTAAAAAATTAAAATGTAAATATTAAAATATTTGTTCAATGCCAGGCATAGTTGGAAATCAAAAGAAAAATTTTATAAAAAAGATTAAATTTTACAAGGGTGACTCGTTCACAGTTTTCTAAAAAAAAATGAGTAGGGTCTAAAAAAGTTGATTCTTTTTAATAAAAATTATTTATCTTTTAATTTCTAACTATGACTAACTTTTTACAAATATCTTAATATTTTTTCTAAGTGTAACTAATAATCATCTTGTGAATTCTATGATTAAAATTTATAAAATGTTAGTCAAAATTAAGAAATAAATATAAATTATAAAAAAATATAGCCGACTTAAACGTGTTTAATTTTGTATTAAATTAGCTCAATTTTGTAATATTTATCCTTTAATAACTTTTTCAAACATTAAAAGAATAAAAGATATAATAAAAATTATGTTTTTTGAGGAACACAACAAATTGAATAAATTTTAGGGGGTGTAAGTGCACATTTATAATTTTTTATTTAACAACTAACCGGAGGAAGATTTAAATTACAACAAAATTTCTCGTACAAGGTTTTTTACGCAGTTATTATTTGTATAAGGTTCAAATTGCGATGAATAAAGTTGTACAAGGTTAATTTTGCAATTATCTCAATTTTCTATTATAATTTTAGAACATGAGCTATTTTACAATTAAAATTATAAATTTTATGAATTTTACCCCTTTCCATTAGAAAAAAAAAAAATTGCATTGCTGGCACGTGTCAAACTTCAATATTAGTTTCTCAAATTTGAGTATAGCGGTGAGTAGGGATAATATTCTTAAAAAACGAAAAATAGTTTTTTTAGAAAGTAAAATTGAAAAAGGAGAATGTCTTATAAGTTTAAAAAGAGTATCATAATGGCCCATAAGTTACTTCTCATGTTATATTATTCGTGTTGTATAATTGTGTAACACATTGCATTATATGAGAGTATATAATACTATAGTTGAATATAATATTGCATGAATTGTGATAGGCGGTGACCGGTTTTCGATAGCCGACGGTGGTGGCAGACGACGGATAATGTAGTATCAAATTTTTAATTATTGCATATTGCATACAGTATAATATATTTTTGGAATATTTAATTTAATGAGAAACTTGTGGGGGGGTTAATTTATTTCAAAAGAAGCTTATGGGATAAATTCCTAATTGAAAAAGAAAATTAAAAAATGAGGGTTTGTTTTGATTCAATTAAACTCATTAATAAAAAAACATAACAAATCAAACAAGGAAAATTGTAAAAATGAAAGAAAGCAATTACAAGTTACTAAAGTAAAACATAAGAAAATGATAAAATGAGGGAAATTATTGGCAAACTACAAATAAACTTTCTTATCAATGGGTTGTGATATACTCCCTCCGTCCCACTTTCAATTGAGCCATGACATTTTTGCACGCTTTTTTTAAAAAAAATTAAAAATAAATAAAGAATTGAAAGTAGGTAAAAGATTAGAGGAGAGAGAATGTAAAAATTAAAAATATTTAATAGGAGAGAGAATGAGTGGGAGAAATAGTAAGTTAATAATTGATTTTTTTGTAAATATGTTAAAATTATAAGGGTATAATGAATGGTTTTTTTGTAAATATATAAATATTATGAGGGTACAAATGTCCGAAACAGTGTTCACTTCTTTCTATTTATGGATTGACTCATTTGAAATGGGATGTCCCAGAAAGGAAAGTGGCTCAATTGAAGTGGGACGGAGGGAGTACAATTTTTTTATTAACTAATACTCCCTCCGTCCGATAATAGCTTCACCATTTTGGCTTGGCACACAAATTAAGGGTGAAGAAAATGTTGTGAGTGTACTAGTAAAATAGGAGAGAGAATGAGTGGAGGAAATAGTTAATTTGAAAAATGTTGTGAGTGTAATAGTAAAATAGGAGAGAGAATGAGTGAGTGAAATAGTAAAGATTCTTTGTCATTTTAGGAAAGGTAAAGCTTCTAACAGAACGCCATTTTAGAAAATTGTTAAAGCTTTTATTGGGGCGGAGGAAGTATTTTCTTGTCCATTAAAATATTCGATTAAAACTTATCTTGAATAGTCAATAGTCAAAACAAATGAGTTTTTTCAAATTTAATAGACTAAGAATAGACCTAGCTAGTCAATCTTACGACTAATCAATTGAACACATTAAAATTTTATATCAATCAAAGATAGCATAAAATTATACTCCTTCCGTCCCGACCGATTTAGGACTTTTTGCCATTTTGGACGTCCCACCCGACTTAGAACGGCGCAAAATGGAAACCTTAAATCACTATTCTCTCCACTCATTCTCTCTCCTACATTATTTTAATACTCACAACACCATTATAATTTACTATTCCCTCCACTCATTCTCTCTCCTATTTTTAAATTACACTCACAACATTTACCTTTTCCTTAATCCCCGTGCCATTTCAAAAAATTCTAAGTCAACGGGGACGGAGGGAGTATGAAAATATTTAAGATAGCTACTAATAATCAAATTAATCTTTAATTACATTCATAAATTATATAAATAAATTACGTTAATTTATTATATAATATATATATATATATATATATATATATATATATATATATATATATATATATATATATATAATTTTTAATAAAATATTGTAAAGTTATTCAATCAATAATTGCCTATTCGCTCCATCTCAAAAATAAATATCCAAAATTTTTTAAATATACTATTAATTAAAGATAAATTTGAACATTTTTTTTCACATTCACATTAGAATAAGTTATTTTAGTACTAAAAATGTGGTTCAAAATACATACTCCCTCCGTCCCAATCTAAGTGTCTCAAAATGGGTTCGGCGCGAGAATTAAGGAAAGTGATGTAAGAAAGATAAAAAATTTAAATGTTGTGAGTATTGTAAGTGCTCCAATTTGAGCTTGTTAGAATTTTCGTTAGAAAATTAACGAAAGTTATAACATTTCTAACAATTCCTAACTATCCTAACATTTCTAACAAAGTGAGGGTAAAATGGGCATTGTTATTTAAGGTTAAACCTTAAAAAGAATCTTAAAAAGAAAAACAAAAGAAGAAAACCATAAATAGAAATGCTGGAAACATAAACTGGCTGCCTAATTTGAATTTCAAAAAGAAATATTCTTCTTGTCCAAAGCTGAAACTGCATTTAATGAACAGTGCACGCCTACTGGACCTATCCGCGCGGATACCTTTGCATTTTCAGGAGGGCTATAAATTGAGCCCTCCAGTCACAAAAATAAGGAGGAAGAACACATTTTGCACCGAACCTCTGGCGAAATATAGAGAGAAAACAGTGAGAATTCTTCAAGAATTGTCACCTTTTTCTCTCCAATCTTTCCCAACTCATATTCATCCACTCACTCTCATATTAAAGCCCTAAACACTCATACACTCAAGCCAAACACTCAAGAACACAAGGAAGATTGGTAAACCCTCCTCTTCCTAACCCTAAATCTCATCCATGCATGTATCTTCAAACTACAAAATGTAGTTCTTTCATCTTCTTGCTCTAGATCTAAGAAGATCACCATGGAAGACCATCTCCATGGATGATCCTCTACAAAGATCAACATTATTTTTAAGCTTTCTTACTTTCTTGCAAAGAAAACTCATTTTCAAAACCCTAAAAACCATTTTCAAGCATAAAATCTTGATTTCAAAGGATAAAATTCTCCTTCCCAAGCAAATGAAATGCTTAGTCCTAATGTACCCCAAGGATGGTTTGGTATAGTTGATTCACCACTAAAATGTCTAGTGATCACTAACCAAAACCTAGGGAAATGGGGACAAGCATGGATGCAAAACCCCCCTTAAAATCATATTTTCTTTCTTGAGAAGTTGCTGTCCAGTAGCAATTTTCTCAGACCTCAGTCCATGGTCTTAATTTTTGGACACAGATGAACTTGGAATTTGGTGTTGACTACAAAACACCTTTTGTAGCCAACATCCAGGGCTTTCCAGACATATTTTTACCTTATTTTTTGGGTGAGTAAAACTCCTCTTTTCAAATTTCCTTTCAGAGGCTAGTTCATCAGCTTCTGGGAATCCAGATCTCATATCTGAGGTTTCCAGGAGGTTTTGACCCCTCAAATCTTCTCCAAAATGGAAAATTCCTTCGCACAAACTTTATTTAAGGTGTCTAGAACAACTTTCATTCTCTGAGTTTATCCAGATTATGAAGTTTTAAGACCCTTGAATCCATTTCAAAATCAAAGGTCCACTGCCTTTTTCATTCTGGCAGAAATGGCTCTCAACTTCAAAAGGTCTTTTGAGTACCAAATCTCAACCTAAAAATCTTCCAAAAAATCATGGGATCAGTTTAAAGTCTTAAAAAGATATCCCAATTTTTACTTTTCTGAGTTTCAAAGTATTTTGGCCAAAACACACACACACACACACACACAAATGATTTTCAGCTTGGAAGACTCGTTTTACGAGGCGCGTCGGGTGCACACTAACGTCCTTCCCGACGCGTAACATGACCTCCGAACCTAAATCTCTGATCTCGGGCTTTTTTCAAAGTTTTGGCCCTCAAAATTAAAATGGCGTGGCGACTCCGTTTTCGTTGATTTTTTCAAACACAAAAATGGGAAAATTTTCGGATACACACATCATCACAGTGGCGACTCCGCTGGGGACTAAGCTTTTTTTTTTAAAAAAAAAATGGTATTTGGTATATTGGTGGAAACCACTAAATTTCCCGTTATCGCCTCCTAACACGAGTCGGGGATAAATTGTGGTCTAACAATCCCACGTACCGGTATCACCGTTTTCAAAAAAAAAGCTTTTGAGGGTCAAGCTTCCGTCCCGGCTTTGAAAATCATTTTTGCGTGTGTGTTGATTTTTTGCACAGTTTTCATGTTGTTTTGGCCGCCTCGGAGAAAGTCAAAATTTTGACTGTCGGAATAATGTCCCTAACTGTCGGAATTTTCGTGCTTACGTGCTTATGTGCTCATAAAAAAAAAATCAAAAAAAAAAGATTTTCAAAAAAAAAAGAAAATTTCCAAAAAAAAATCATGCATCATATATTTAAGACACATAAAAAAAAAAATTCTATTTTACTCAGAAAAAGAATATAGACTGCTTGCACACTACGCGCACGTGACCGTACACTGCACACTACGTCCTTAACCCGGGGAAATCCTTGTCGCGGTCCGTTTGGTCTTATTACGCCTCTCGGATGAGCACAGGACTACCCAAACATCCCATGGAGCCTCGTGTCGACCATGCACTTGTCCGTGACACACTTTGTCCGAGACCCGGTTGGTTTTTAGTCCGGGTCCGTGTCATGCCCCGTCCGTGTATAGACCTTTCCTTTCAAGCCTTTGTCGGCATACCGACTCAATATCTTTCGGGGACCCTTATCGCCGAAGTTCCGCCGGTTTTCCGCCGGACTTTGACCAAGATATTGACCGGCGCCTTGACTTCGGCTCGACCGGCACAAATTATACACCGACTCCCAAAGATTGACACCGAGTCATCAAGGATTAATGACTATTCCATGCCTAATTACGGCTTAACCGACGACAAGTCAAGATCAATCGTGGACGCTTATCACCCAAATCATGCCGACTTTTCGTCGAGCCCTCGGACATGATCTTGACTTTTGACGTCGCCTTGTCCGTAATTTACATCGAATGCTCGTTAAGACTCGATTACCCGCCGACTTTTAGGATCATTTTCTTTCGGTCGGTGGGACCCGCTTGCCCTATAGGACCCTCGCCCGGGCCGTCCACCCCGGGAGGTCGAAATACATGTGGAATACGAGGGGCTTATAGACGTAGTGACGGGGCCCACCGATCCAGAATCGAGTAGTTCGCGAAAAAGAAGAGCAATCTTTTCCAACCGATTAGGTTAATAAAACATGTCTTAAGTAAACGTGAACAAATAACTGCATGTTGCATGAGCCTAAAGCCCAAACACCTACCCTCCTTCCATTCCCGCACATCTGAACCTTCATGTCCTTTCCCCGCAGCCTCCGCACAAAGCTTGGTTTCGGGCACCGGTCACCGTTTGATCACTGGGAAGAGTCAAGTCATTGGGTATGCATATTTTAACCCTCCTATTTTGTATTAGATTTGATTGATACCATGACCTCCTATTTATTTTAAGGACTTTAGGACCCTATGTAATGAAGCTTAGACTTCAATTTTTTAGCTAAGTCCATTTTATAGAATAGGTTAAATTTAGGTTTCAAGACCGGCTCAAGAATCATTGGATTTTAGGATTGCAGCTTCAAGGGTTCCCGAACCGCCTTTCGTAACCGCTTGGCGTAACCGCCTTTTGCCTTGAGATTCCTCTCATCCGAAACCGCCCGATCAATCAAGTGCAAACCGCATTTTGGAAATCCTCTTCTGGTGGAACCGCCTTTTGTCAAACCCTCGCCTTAACCGCCCCAATGATTGACTTCTTGAAGTGATCCTTTTATCCCTTGGAATCCACGTCAGCAATATTAAATGTCAACCACCATATCTTGTCACGTGACCCAATGTCGAGCAGATCTGCAAAGATCTCATAAAGGTGACAGATGTCCTAACCACCTTGATTGCGGTGAGGTCCGATCGCCTTTACCGCACCAACAAACTCTAAAGGACAAAAGTGGATATCGGTGGACCAATGGGAAAGCATCAAGTACCGTCCTTGAACAAGTGTCCAACGGCTATATTTGAGATGCTTGGGTATAAATACCCCAATCTTCACCATTTGAAGATTGCTTGAAAAATTGAGAAATTGCCGTGATCATAAGAAGTTGAAGCTCGCCGTAAATTCTTAGTCCTTTGAATCTTCATCTTCATACTTCAAGAAATATTCCCAAATTTTTAAATCAAGCCTTAACACATTCAAGAATCATTGTGCTCTACATCTCACGCATTTAAAGAGCCTTGATCTTGTTCTCACACACACACATCTCTTGTTTAAACACATAGTTTATTCACTTGAGATACACTGGTTATAGTTTTGGATTTGTTCTTCATAGAAAAGATTTTATTGTACTTTGTAATCTCTCAAATACTTAATATAAAATCTCTCTTAGAAATCCAAGACTAACCATCTTGGTAGTGGACGTAGATCGTTTATCGATTGAACCACTCCAAATATTGTGTTCTTACTTTCTGCATTTTTATTTCTTGTGCTTACTAATTATCTACCTTTCTCTTTGTTTGATCTTATATAGTTATCCTTTATTGTGAAATTGTGTTTGGAGTTAACATAGTCAAACTGCACTTTCAGTTTTACAACTGCTCAGAAAATTGCACTAAAACCGCCTTGCAAAACCGCCTTCTCAAAACCGCATTTTATCAAGTTTATTCCGCTGTGCATTTTACAACTCTACTTGCAGTTTCTAATACACTGCAAGAGGTTTTGTAAGCGTAGAGGTTTAGTTTTTAAAGAGGGCGAAAAATTTGAAACAGCTATTCACCCCCCCTCTAGCTGTTTTTCACCCTTGTTGCCACCTTTGGGACCAACAAGTGGTATCAGAGCAAACACATTTTAAAACCACTGTTTTTCAAGCTTAACAGCTTGTGTGCCGATTCGATATGGCAACCTCAAAGACAATGACTACTGTTAACTATTCACACATTCCAATCTTGGACGAAGACCACTTTGACATCTGGAAGTGCCGAATGCTCATTCATTTGGAAACTATAGATGAAATGCTGGTGGAGTGCGTGATCAATGGCCCTCTAATTCCAATGAAGGCTAACACTGATGCAACCACCAATGCTGAAACTCCAGAAGTCAAAAAGCCAAAAGAAGAGTGGTCGGATGAAGAGAAGAGATTAGTTGCCTTGGACAGCAAGGCGAGGTTCATCATTTCTGGAACCCTCCCCGTATCAACTCTACAGAAAGTGATGTACCTCAAAACCGCAGCGTATGTGGGATGCCATTGAGAGCTACCTCGAAGGTGATGATGAATGCAAGGAAACCAAATTATATGCTGTTGAAAGATCATACAACAACTTCAACAGAAAATCCAACGAAACCTTGCGTCAAACCTACGACCGATATGTTGAGGTAGTTAATGCTTGTAGATCTCTTGGCAAAACTTTAACCGATAAGGAAATCAATATGACTTTCCTATCTGCTTTAGGTTCTAAATGGGTAAATAAGGCTACCTCTTTAGAAGACTCCAAAGTTTTGGGTACTTGGTCGTTAAGTAACTTGTACGCCAATCTTAGAGTCTATGAATTAAAATTAAATCATATTGAAGAGATTGAAGGAAAAACCAAATCGCTTTCCATGTCTGTAGTGGAACAAGAGGAGAAACCATCTACATCCAATCAAACCACTGATCCTTCCATATCAACCTCATCACTCATCGAGATGGATGATGATGATTTTGCCATGTTTGTGAAAAGATTCCAAAAATTTAGAAAATCCTCAAAACCTTTCACAAAATCATTTTCAAAAGGCAAACCTCCTGCAACATTTTCTAGGGCTGCAGATACAAAGAAGAAGAGTGACTTGGTATGCTACAACTGTAGGAAACCTGGCCACTTTGCATCTGAGTGTCCACAACCTAAATATGAATATATGAAAAAGAAAACTTTTCCCTCGAAATTTTCTCATCGTAAGGGAATGGTTGCTGAGGAGGAAGAGAATTCCAAGGAATTAGCAACTTGGATTGAAACAGATTCTGAGGATGGAAGTGACGGTGAAACCGAAGAGGTTAACCTCTGCTTAGTTGCAGACGCTTCTGATGACTCAGATTCTGAATCATTTGAGTTGCATGATATGGAGGAAAAGGAGGTTTCTACAAAACTTCCAAATTTTAAATTGGATGATGATATCAAACTTACTCCTAGCATTAAGATAGGAAATTGCTCGTATTCACGTCCCATTTTTCCTCCTACAAATGCTCCACCTTCAAAAACAATTCCAAAGAAGAAAATTTTGAAAAAGGTGGTGGAAGAGGTTTCTCCCATGGAACATGAAAAGATGTTCAAGGAAGCTGAAATGGTGATCCATCAATTCTCTAATCTTAAGAAAGCCTTAAGCTTAGCTCATGATGAACTAAATCTGTACAAGACGGAGAAAACTGTGATGAGGTCTGAAATTTCAAATCTTAAGGACCAAATCAGAAGTATGTCTCCTCTTGCTGATCAGAACCGCATCCTTGAAACTAAGGTTGCTGCACTTCAACTCAGGAATGATGACTTGGTAACCCAAATCGACGATCGCCAAAAGATTATTGATTCGTGGCTCAAGTCTCAATCCACCAAGGATAAAATCTTGGACTTCCAAGTTCCTCCTGGAACTAAGGATGGTCTAGGGTTTGGATCTGAGGAAGAGGAGAAGTGTGCATCCTCTAGTGAAAAGGATGAGGAATTTCCAGAACTTACTAAAGAAATTCCCAAGGAGAAGCATGCTAAGGGTAAGGGTAAAGCAAGACAGATAAATTATGTCTACCCTAAAGGAAAGCAATATGGGAAGAATTCTGTGTTAAAACCTAAGAATTCAGTGGAAGCACCTGATGAGGAAATGGCTTATGGAATTGGAAGAATCCCTGCTCCAACCACTTCTGGTGGAAAAGGCGGTTCTGCTAACTCCAGGTCTGACCGCGCTTCTTCTTCGACCGCTCCTCCTGCCTTCAAAAGCAAGAATAGCGTTCCCAGGAAATACGTGGTCAAACCAAAGCCTGTTCCCTTTGTATCAGCTGGAATGCTAGCTGGAACCACATCTCCCAAACCGCCTCCTTGTCCCAAACCGCATGCAACTCCTAAGAAGAGTAAGGAGTTAGTAAAACCTCATGATGCTTGTAGCTTCTATAAATGTTCTGTGTGTGATGGTTTAGGTCACAAGGCTGCAGAATGCCTTTTGCGGTTCACACCCAATGCCAGGAAGAGCAAACCTCCTTCTGTCAAACAGGTGTGGGTTGTAAAGGGTTGCTAACTTCAGGACCCAAGAAATAAAGGGGGACCTCGTTCTTAATGTTTACATTTCAGGTCCTCTGCTTCATGGCTGGTCACTCCAAGGATAATGAATGGTATCTTGACAGTGGCTGCTCAAGACATATGACTGGAGATAGATCATTGCTTGAAGATGTCGTTGAAGCAAGTGGTCCATCTGTAACCTTTGGTGACAACAACAAAGGAAAGACCATTGGATATGGTGTCATAAGGAGAGGAAACCTAACCATTGAGAAGGTTTCACTTGTCGATGGACTCAAGCACAACCTCCTTTCAATTTCTCAATTTTGCGACAAAGGAATGCTTTGCAACTTCACGTCATCAAACTGCTTTATCAAAGATAGCATTTCCGGCGTCACCCTACTCACAGGGATTCGTAAGAGTAATATTTACATTATTGATCTAAATTCTGCATGTAGTATTACTAACCTCTGTTTTGTAGCTAAGAATGTGAGCGAAAATAGTTGGCTATGGCACAAGAGGTTGAGCCACTTGAACTTCAAGTATCTTGCAAAGATTGGTAGGGAAAACCTCGTTCGTGGTTTACCCAAAGTGGCTGACCACCATCCAGAGAAATGCAGTGCATGCCAGCTTGGTAAGCAGTCCGCGTCGTCTTTCACCAGCAAGACCGCTCCATCAACTTCAAGATGCTTACAACTGCTTCACATAGATTTGTTTGGACCCGTGACCACTGCCAGCATTGGAGGAAATAGATATACTTTAGTGGTGGTGGATGATTACTCAAGATATACGTGGGTTGAGATGATGATTTCTAAAGATGACTGCTATGAGATTCTCACCGCACTTTTTAGACGGCTCCAAACTCAAAAAGAAGATGACATCGTTAGTGTTCGATCAGATAATGGAACAGAATTTAAGAACAACGGTGTTGCTCAGTATTGTGATGACCACGGGATCGATCACAATTTTTCCACAGCTGGTGTTCCACAACAAAATGGGGTTGTGGAAAGGAAGAATAGGACGTTGATTGAGGCTGGAAAGACAATGATATCTGAAGCAAAGCTACCTCAGTATTTTTGGGCTGAAGCAATCAATACCGCATGCTTTACTCAGAACCGCTCCCTCATCAACAAAACCTATAATAAGACTCCCTATGAGCTTTGGCGAGGAAGAACCCCCAACATTGCATTCTTCAAGATCTTTGGCTGCAAATGCTTTGTCCTCTACAATGGAAGAGAAAATAGAGGTAAATTCGGAGCCAAGGCCGACGAAGGTATTTTTGTTGGGTATGCTAAACATTCTAAAGCTTTTCGTGTTTTCAATAAAACTAGTTTAAAAATAGTAGAGTCTGTCCATGTTACTTTTGATGAGCATTCTCTCCTTGAGCCACATTTGGCTCCAAATGTTGCTGATGATTTTGCTGAGCATAATGAACCGGGTGAACCATCTCAAACCGCACCGAACCTCAACCGCAAAATCCGGCACCCTCAACCGAAATTCCCCAAAACCGCAATTTTGAAACCGCACTGAAGATCCCTCTCCGGATGCAACTGCAAGGGAAGATGAAGTTAGAAATTCCCCTATCCAGCATATAGAACCTCTTCGTCAACTTACATTCCATGACTTATTTGAAGGATCTAACGATGTTCCAATTGAAGATCTTGACAAACCTCGATCCAACCGGACTTACCCCGGAGGTTCGTGAAGTCAGCAGTCACCCCCTCACAAATGTGATTGGTGATCTGTTTTCCGGTGTTCAAACAAGGAGATCAAATTATGACGAGCATACATCTCTTTTATCTCAAGTTGAACCCAAGAAGATTGATGAAGCACTCCAAGATTCCAGTTGGGTTGTTGCTATGCAAGAAGAACTCAACCAGTTTGAAAGATGCAAGGTCTGGACTTTGGTGCCTAGACCTCAGGATCAGGGAGTGATAGGAACTAAGTGGGTATTTAGGAATAAGATGGATGAGAATGGAAGCATCACTAGGAATAAAGCAAGGTTGGTTGCACAAGGATATAGGCAAGAAGAAGGAATCGATTATGATGAAACTTTTGCTCCAGTTGCAAGATTGGAAGCAATCAGAATCTTCTTAGCCTACGCCTCTTTCAAGCATTTCAAGTTATATCAAATGGACGTAAAGAGTGCATTCCTCAACGGCGAACTGCAAGAGACCGTGTATGTTGCCCAACCGCCTGGATTTGAAGACTCCAAATTTCCCAATCATGTCTACAAACTCCAGAAAGCTTTGTATGGACTTAAGCAAGCTCCAAGGGCATGGTATGAGACTCTCTCTAAATTTTTACTAGAAAAAGGATTTAAACGTGGTAAAATTGATACAACTCTTTTTATTGCCAAATATAATGAGCATACTTTACTTGTTCAAATTTATGTCGATGATATTATTTTTGGTTCTACTAATGAGTTACTTTGTAAGCGTTTCGAAAAGCTAATGAAAAGCAAGTTTGAGATGAGCATGATGGGAGAATTAACATTCTTCCTCGGGCTTCAAATCAAGCAATGCGAAGAAGGTATCTTCATCAGCCAAGCCAAGTACACCAAGGAGCTAATAAAGAAGTTTGGATTAGAAAATGCTAAAGCATATGATACTCCTATGGCCACCGGCAATAAGCTAGATAAGGATCTCAAAGGTAAGAAAGTTGATCAGACTTTATATCGAGGTATGATCGGCTCATTACTTTACTTAACTGCTAGTCGGCCCGATATCATGTTTAGTGTCTGTGTATGTGCTCGCTACTGCGGATCCTAGAGAAGCACATCTAATTGCGATCAAGCGTATAATCCGCTATTTATCTGGAACCACTAACCTTGGACTTTGGTATTCCAAAGATTCGAACTTCGATCTTGTAGGTTATTCGGATGCGGATTATGCGGCTTGCACTATTGACAGGAAAAGCACTAGTGGTACTTGTCATTTCCTCGGGAATAGACTAGTTGCTTGGGCCAGCAAAAAGCAAGCTTCGGTTTCGGTGTCAACCACGGAGGCCGAGTATATTCTTCTTTGGTAGTTGTTCTTTGTCAAATCCTTTGGATGAAGCAGCAGTTGGTGGACTATGGAATCCATGAAGGGAATTGCCCTATCATGTGTGACAACACTTCAACAATTTCAGTCTCCAACAACCCTGTCATGCATTCCAAGACCAAGCATATAGATATCAAGTATCATTTCCTCAAAGACCATGTGGAGAAGAGGAATATCCATTTAGAGTATGTGGGGACAGACAACCAGATTGCTGATATCCTCACAAAAGCTCTTGACTCCAAGAGATTTTCTTTTCTCAGAGGAGAAATGGGTATGCTTGAACTTAAATGAATTCCATACTTTTTATTTGCTAACTTGTTTGTTGAGTCTAGGTTGAAATTCCTTTTGGAATCAAACCGCCTCTGTTGAAACCGCCCATTCCAAAACCGCAAGCAGTCCAACCGCCTGCATCCAACCGCTTCTCTCTAACCGCTTGATGCAGTCTGACCGCTTGGATCAAAACCGCGTTTCAACATAAAGTAATCTCTGTCTATTTTTATTGCTTATCTTTATTAAAAAAAAAAAAAAAAAAAAAAAAAAAAAAAAAAAAAAAAAGCTGTTCAAATTCTTTATTTATTTTTAATTTTTATTTTGTCATAAGGGTATTTTTGCAAATATTTTCCCTCAAAAATTTAAATTTTAGAGCATTTAATGCTAAGGGAACATGAGCATTAAAAACCTTCATGTCAGCCGTCATTAGAAAAGTGCAGAAGGTGAAAGGGTGCAACAGTTGGTATATTTCAATCATTCCTTTCTGAACCAACTGCCTACCCCTTCACCTATATAAGCATGAGTTGGTGAAATTTTTTCTTTTCTTCTGCCAACTCTCTGCACACGTACTCTCTCTGTCTACCAAACTCATTCTCTCTCTCTAAAACTTTACAAAAACCCTCATTTTCAAAACCTTTAACTGTCAATGGCTTCCACTTCAAAACCCTCAACTTCAAAAAGGCTAAGAGCTTCTACAACTGCTAGGGCTAAGAAACCTATCCTGGAAATGGTAACAATTTCTAACCCTAGCTCTTAATTTTCTTTCGTCAAAACTGCCATGGATGAACATAGTCTGTTCGTATTCTTCAGTTCATGATTTCTGTTGATTTTAATCTTGTTTCTTATTCATTTTTGATGATTTCTGTTGGGTTATGCTCGGATTCTTACATGGATTTGATATATGTAATCTATTTCATGATCAATCCATGCTAAGAACACCTATTTTGTGATTTTCAGTTTATAAGTTTCGAACACCCACTTTTGATTTTTGATGATTATGAATGATTCTGGGAAAAGGTTGTAATTTTAATGATATATTGTTAATCCCCTTCCCAATGTGATCATTTTGATATGTTATTTGTTGATTTTGGTTAAGTTTTGAAAATCTCTGTTCTTGGTGTTCATGAATGTTCTTCGTGTTCTTCATGAAACCCATGAATTTTTCTTGAAAAATCACATATTTTGGATACCTTCAATCTGCATAGTGTTTTTCAACACTTAGAAAAATTTTCAACTTTTTCAGATTTTAGGATTTCCTTTTGGTTTGAAACCGCTTGTATGCAACCGCTTATGTATCACTGTTTCAAACCGCTCCTCTAATTGAACCGCATGCTTTAAAAACCGCACTTCTCAAATTACTTTGAAACCGCATGCTGTTTTATCTCTTTTCTTATTTTTGAGAATTTACTAAAGTATATAGGCTGGACACCATAAAATTCCTCTCTAAGCACCGCTTGCAGTGTGGGATAAAATTGGATTACAATGCCACGTACTTAAGTAATACTTGTTCTCAAAACTCCTCATTTTCTTTAGTATTCATAAATTACTTGTGGTTTGAAATCTTCATTTTTAAAAACCGCACCTAGGCTAAACCGCCTGGTGCCCAAACCGCTTGTAACTTATGAATACAAAAATGGATCTAATACTTGATAATTTCTTTGTAGGATCCTACTACTTTCCTTCCAGGTTGGGAAGTAAATGAGGAAGAGCTCAAATCTGATGCTCTAGGAAGGGAGTTGCTGAGGAAGCTCAGAGTTTCTGGCATCCTACCGCTCTTCACCAAGAAGCAGAACTTTATCGTACCATCTTTCGTGGATCAATTCTTTGCAACCGCTAAGAAGGATTCCAGAGTTCTGGAGCAAGGCCAGAAAGTCTCCTGCCTGACCGCTGTAGTTGAAGGAATGAAGCTCTCCATTGACTACATTGACATCAGAAGACTTTTCAGATTTACAGTTGGTGGTGCCCCCTTAGAGGTTGATCAAGTAATCCAAGATGCTGCTGCTCTCCAAACCGCCAAAGTGGATACCCTATCCAAGAAGTACAAGAAGATTCCAAGAAAGAACTTTGGTGAGCTGATGAACTTCATTGGTCACTTAGTGGGAAGAACTGTTTGTGGAAAGACTGGGAATCACAACAATTTCACATCCCAACAATGGATGTACAGTGTTGCTATCTTTATGGAGATCAAGCTGCACTGGCCAAGGATTCTTTATTTTGAGATTAAGGACAGCATAGAGACATATTAGTCCAAGATCAAAGGTGAAGATCAGAGGTGGAGACCTTTCTGCAGGATCCTGACCGCTCTATTGATGGACTATGAGCACTTGGATGAAATGGTCACCAAGAATCCAGACCTTATGGTGGACTGCTCAGACGATTCCCTTGGATTGCTAGCATGCCATACTTTCAGGTATGCCAATGGTGATGCTTTGTACAAATCGTTGTATGATGCAGATACATATCCCTTGAAGGAACCATATGAGCTCAGAGATCCTTCAACCGCTCCTCTCACCAAAGCACCCAAGCGGTCCAGAAAACCCCAAGCAAGAGCTGAACCGCCTCAGAAAAAGGCCAAGACCGCTCCTGCAACCAAACCGCCTGCAACTGATGATGGAGCTGGGACTAGCAAAAGAAAGAAGAAATCCTCCAAGGTACCTGAACCTGAACCATTGAATTTGGTGGATGAAGATGATGAAGAAGAGGAAGATCCAAGTATTCCCAACTTGGTGGCTAGAGCCAAAAAGGCTAGGGATGAGATGGCTGGATTGACTGTGGAAGAACAGATGAAGGTTCTCCAAGATAGGATTGCTAGATTGGCCAAGGAGCAAGCTGAGAAGTATCAGGCCAAGGGAAAATCAACCTCTGAAGCTGGAACCGCCTCACCCCATGAACCGCCTCCAGAAACCCAACCGCCTCCATCTCCTCAAACCTCTCCTGTCCAATCTCCAATCCAATCCCCAGCCCAATCCCCTGCCAACTCTCAATCCAAATCACCATCCAAAGAAAAATCCATAACCCATTCCCCCAATAAAACCGCACCACTTCAGGGGGAGAAACCAAAGAGGAAGAAAATGGCTGCCAAATTCCCCTCCTCAATCACCTCCTCAAGATTCCCCTTCACCTTCCCCCAGAAAATCACTATCACCCCTATCTTCTCAATCCCAGTATAACTCACCCCAACATTCCCATTCCATAAACTCACAACATTCCAACCAAACCCCTACTCATTCTGCCTATCAACAATGGCAGTCCAAGCCCTCTGCTGGACATGCCACATCAAAATCAATTAGGGATGATCCAACCCCTGTCAATTCCCCTAACAAAAACCGCTCCCCTACACCTAACCGCTCTAAATCAAACACCCCTTCAAAATCCCCAACCCTTCACAACTCACCCATTAGACACCACTCACCTCCTCCAAACATTCCTCCCAATACCCAAACCGCCCCTCAGACTAACCAAACCCAACCGCCTCCTACCTTCTCAACCGCTTCACCTTCAACCGCTCCTCCCTCAGAGTACTCCCAAATCCTCCAAACCCTTCATCTGATTCAAGGCCAGCTTGTTGTTAATCAAGGCCATGTCATCTCATTGACCGCCTCCAATGAATCTCTCCTTGCATCCAACCGCACTTTACAAGCCAAGGTGGATTCTCACTCCCTTGAGTTGGCGGCCCTTAAAGCTTCTTTGCTTGATGCCATTAAGGGGGAGAGATCTACAGCAATTCCTTCCTCCTCAACCGCCACTCATGATCAAACCGCTTCCATGATTCAAACCGCTTCTGAAGCCTTTCAGAAATCCCTTGAAGCTGGTTTAGTCAAAGCCTCTGAAGACAAGGCATCTGTTGAGCAATTGAAGAAGGAGTTAGATGTTCTTGGAGAAAAGCTCTGCACTTCCCTTGAAAAAGATTTGGGTATCTTAAGCACCAAATTCCTTGACTTTCTTCAATCCAGACCGCAATTATCTCAAGTTATCCAGACCTCTTTGGACTCTTTGCGTGAAGAAGTCTTGGAACAAATTGATCTTTTCAAGGTGGATTCCAAGGTGAATCTGGATACTGTGTCAGATGCAGTGAAGGCCAAGCTGAATGAGATCCAAGATGAATTCAACGACCGCTTGGACAACCTCAGGGAAGGATTCAACTCCAGACTTGGCTCAACAGTCAATGATCTCAAAACCTCCCTGAAGGTATCTGTGGACCTTGAACCTATGGAACAAGCTATCAATGCCCAAACCGCTTTAGTTCAAGAGGAACTCCACACAACTTTCAACTCCATTTATTCCTCTGTCAATGTAAAGCTTGACATTATCAAGGAAAACCTTGTGGAAAACACCAAAGCGGTTGGTGCCACAAATTCTACCTCTGCTCATTCTGTGAATGCCTTAAAGAAGCTTGAAGCTACTCTCACCAGAACCGCAGAGGAAGTAAGAAGGCTAAGGAAAGCGTTTGCACCAGACCAATCAAGAGCTGGGCCTAGTAGAGCTGACCATGAAGTGAACAAGCCGCCCCAGCAGTAAACCGCTTTTTCCTTGTATTTTTATGAGAATCTTTTTGGTAAGTTTGGACCGCACTTTCATTGTATTTCTTTTTGTCCAACTTACTTTCTTTTTTTGTTTTTGTAACCTTGTAATTTTCCTTCATTCCTGTA
Organism: Adenophora triphylla var. japonica; assembly: GCA_022495995.1. Lineage (NCBI taxonomy): Eukaryota > Viridiplantae > Streptophyta > Magnoliopsida > Asterales > Campanulaceae > Adenophora > Adenophora triphylla. The sequence continues at coordinate 400,863 of JAFEMH010000002.1, forward strand.
CTTGTAATCATCTTAGGAATTAATGGAAATTGCATCATGGTTCCAAAACTTTGTTCAATCAAACCGCTTGTTTGTAGAACAATGAAACCGCTTATGGTCTTAAACCTCATTCAAATATTTTTTCAACTTAAAAATCACTATTTTGAATTGATGTTTAAACATTCAGTTTAAACTGCACTTTGAACTTAAACTCATACTTTTTAAGTGCACTGAATACATTTCTATACTTTTCAAGTTGTAAGTTCCAATCTTTCAATAGTATAGAAATCTATAGCTTAAGCTTGTGTGTGCATTAACTTGGGACATGTCTTACCATGATTATTCTTATGGACATGTTTTTACCAAGTATAATGTTTGCTTTTGCTGTAGTAGGTAATGGCATCAATCAAATAGGGGGAGATTGTTGGGTATGCATATTTTAACCCTCCTATTTTGTATTAGATTTGATTGATACCATGACCTCCTATTTATTTTAAGGACTTTAGGACCCTATGTAATGAAGCTTAGACTTCAATTTTTTAGCTAAGTCCATTTTATAGAATAGGTTAAATTTAGGTTTGAAGACTGGCTCAAGAATCATTGGATTTTAGGATTGCAGTTTCAAGGGTTCCTGAACCGCCTTTTCGTAACCGCTTGGCGTAACCGCCTTTTGCCTTGAGATTCCTCTCATCTCGAAACCGCCCGATCAATCAAGTGCAAACCGCATTTTGGAAATCCTCTTACGGTGGAACCGCCTTTTGTCAAACCCCTTGCCCCGTAACCGCCCCAATGATTGACTTCTTGAAGTGATCCTTTTATCCCTTGGAATCCACGTCGGCAATATTAAATGTCAACCACCATATCTTGTCACGTGACCCAATGTCGGAAGCGGATCTGCAAAGATCTCATAAAGGTGACAGATGTCCTAACCACCTTGATTGCGGGCGAGGTCCGATCGGCTTTACCGCACCAACGGACTCTAAAGGACAAAAGTGGATATCAGTGGACCAATGGGAAAGCATCAAGTACTGTCCTTGAACAGCTGTGTCCAACGGCTATATTTGAGATGCTTGGGTATAAATACCCCCAATCTTCACCATTTGAAGATTGCTTGAAAAATTGAGAAATTGCTGTGATCATAAGAAGTTGAAGCTACGCCGTAAATTCTTAGTCCTTTGAATCTTCATCTTCATACTTCAAGAAATATTCCCCGGCCAATCAAGCCTTAACACATTCAAGAATCATTGTGCTCTACATCTCACAGATTTAAAGAGCCTTGATCTTGTTCTCACACACACACCTCTCTTGTTTAAACACATAGTTTATTCACTTGAGATACACTGGTTATAGTTTTGGATTTGTTCTTCATAGAAAAGATTTTATTGTACTTTGTAATCTCTCAAATACTTAATATAAAATCTCTCTTAGAAATCCAAGACTAACCATCTTGGTAGTGGACGTAGATCGTTTATCGATTGAACCACTCCAAATATTGTGTTCTTACTTTCTGCATTTTTATTTCTTGTGCTTACTAATTATCTACCTTTCTCTTTGTTTGATCTTATATAGTTATCCTTTATTGTGAAATTGTGTTTGGAGTTAACATAGTCAAACTGCACTTTCAGTTTTACAACTGCTCAGAAAATTGCACTAAAACCGCCTTGCAAAACCGCCTTCTCAAAACCGCATTTTATCAAGTTTATTCCGCTGTGCATTTTACAACTCTACTTGCAGTTTCTAATACACTGCAAGAGGTTTTGTAAGCGTAGAGGTTTAGTTTTTAAAGAGGGCGAAAAATTTGAAACAGCTATTCACCCCCCCCCTCTAGCTGTTTTTCACCCTTGTTGCCACCTTTGGGACCAACACAAGCGCATCGTCAGCCTCACCGTTTGCTCCGATTCCGGGTTTCAGAATGTCTGCATCAGCCGGTAATGATGGGGATAACGTCACTCCGCCTCCTGGGACCCCTCAGACAGAGCAACAATGGAATCAGTTAGCAGAACAAATGAGGTTAGGACAGGAAGCACAGCTAAACAGCCTTATGGAGGCTATTAAGAGTCACGGTCTGGCCGCCAGCCTCAATCCGGATGGCACCTTCACCGTGGAAGAAGACGAGGATGCCAACCCCACTCTCAGTCGCCACGATTACACCAGATGCCGCCACCCACCTCCTATGGTGCCACTACCGAACCCATGCTCCTCGATTTTCGGGTCGGCCCGGCTCCCAACCACGTACCATCGGATCCATGCAGCCCGACGGCACAAATCAGTGGGGGCAAAATCAGTACGGAATGTCTTCTCATGGTTGGGGCTATCTCGGAATGCCACAGCTAATCGGGATCCCTCCTCAGTTCGGAACCGATCAATTCGGACCCTCACGGCAACGGCCACGGTTCGGAATGCCGCCACAACTTGGTTCTCGGGGCCACGTCAGAGCCCTCCTCGTAATGTACTAGTTCACCAAGCTCCTCACACAAATCCATTCCTCACTCCCGAGACTTCTATGGGTTACCAAGCCTCCATCCCGTGTCATCCGAATCACCAGACCGCAGCACCCCCGGGTTACACACCTTCACCACAAGCGGCCATGCAATTCAACAATCCGGACAGCCCGCACTCAAGCCTACTTACGGGCCCCACTCTGGAAATCCAAGTTATCCGGCTAAATCGGGCCGCCCCACCTACTTTGCCGCTGAAAATCAACAAAGAAGACGCAAGGTTCTACCCTTTTGCTCAAGCTCCTACTCATGCTCCCGGGGTAACTCGGCCCAGGACGAGGTTTTCACCTACGTCCCCGGATCGGTCGTTCCCTCCACCGATCTGCCTCCGGTGGTGGCTCCCCTCTCTAGCTCGGCCACTAGCTTGAATGCCATGGTTCCGCCGCAAGACCCTCATCCGGCCCGGTTCATGGAACAACACAAGGAAATGAAAGCGCGGATCGCCGAACCGATCGCCAAGAAGTACGCCTTCCGGCCTACGGACCCGGACTCCATTGTTCCTCTACCCCACAAATTCGTGATGCCTAATCTGGATCTCTTTGATGGGACCGCATGTCCCAAAACCCATTTGGACACATATACCTTGGCGATGAAAGCCAAAGGATGTACCAATCGCCAGCTGGCCGACTATTTCCCTATCCTTGAAGTCCAGTGCCTTAAAATGGTTCTTCCGTTTGAAACCCGAAGCCAGGGCCACATGGGACCAGATTACCAATGCCTTCACAGAAAAATATAAGGCCAACTTGGAATGGGAAACAAATAGGGTTGACCTACAAACAACGGTGCGGCGTCACGATGAGAATGTTGGGGACTTCTACAAGCGGTGGAATGCGAAACTCGGTGAAATGGCCATCCCTCCTTCCGAAGAGGAACAACTGGACATCTTCCGGTCATGCTTGAAACCACATTCGAGAGCCTCCCTCGCCACTTCCCATACTCGGACTTACGGGCCATGGTTAACTCGTAGCTAAGTTTGAAAAGGCCTACACCGCAACAGCCGCTGCACCCGCCTACGGATATCGGGCTCTTCCCGCAAACACGCTCGCCTCGCCAAAGGCAAAGAGACGATTAACTATGCGGGACAGGAATGTAATAACACGACTCCTTTTGCTCCCAAGAAACCAAATGAGCCTGCATCGCGGGTCATAAATCTCGAAAACTTTGGAATGCCCCCGAATGACATCTTTAGGGACTCGGTGAAAGAAGGCTTGCTGCGGCCTTTGGAGAATTTCCAACCCAGAAATCCGAATGCTCCCGTGGATACTACAAAGTATTGTGCCTTTCATCAAGCTCACGGACATCTGACTGACAGCTGCTTCACTCTGAAAAAGGCAATCCAGGGGCTAATAGAGCAAGGAAAGTTGGAAGGCCCCGAGGGGCCTAACACAGTCAAAAATCCGCTGCCAAGGAACCATAATCAGGTGAATATGATTGAATGCGGAGAATCTTCACACGCCCATGAAGATGCTGATGAAGGTCCCCAAATACCCGTGGCCAACCTCGTCGAGGATCCTGAATTCGGATTCCCCCTCAGCCTCGAGGATATCGAACGAATCAACCCATCTTGGTCTCATGTCAGAGACTCCTTGCAAGAATACGAGGCCCGCTATTTCTCGGATAAAGGGAAAACCGATACCGAAGAACTGGGGCTGTTCCGCTCAGAACATGAAAGAACCATTTACACAAGATGGTTAGAACAATCGAGAAGAATCGAACAAGAAAGCTTCCGGCGGGCGCCTGTACTGGGGCTTATCAGCAAAGAGGCCGAAGAGCATCTGGAGCTAGTACACTTCTGCAAATTGGCTTTGGGAGAGCCCGAATATGATCCCGAGAACAGTGAAGAATCGGAAGAGGAGGATTCCTTCTATATCCTACCTGGTGTCAAATACGTGCCACCCCCTCTCACTCTTCCCCCGCAATTTCTGGGAGGAGAAGCTGAGTCACAATTACCACTTCCGGGAATGGGAACATATGACAATTTTTGCGGCTGCACGCACCCATATTCCCCCAACGGGTTTGATCGGCGTTCCCTCTCCGCCGAAATCCCGGTAGTATGGGAAGAAGATTCCGACGACAGCGATGATGATGATGATGACGAGAGTGAAGAGTCAACTGAGGCCCCCGATCCGGAAACAATCTGGAACAATCATGCCGGAAATGAGCCCATGGGAGCCAGGCACAATGGCTGGTTATCAGCAAGCGACGACGAAGAAACTTCGGAAGACGAATATGAGACCGAGGACATGAAGGCCATGAAGTTCCAGGGATCTGAGCACGTGGATGTCTTAGAATTCAACACTGCCTACCATGCTTTGGGGAAAGGATTTTCAGGTGTCCGGTCCAGGCTGATAGTCGAAGATCTGATCGAAAGAGGAAAATTAACTCCCATCCGCCCAAATGAGAAAATAACCATGGTTAGATCAAATCCACCCCAGAACAAAGTGACACTCCTTGTCAGGGTTACCCAAGAAGAGGTCACCTTCCTGTAAGTGCTCCAATTTGAGCTTGTTAGTCTTTTCGTTAGAAAATTAACGAAAGTCATAACAATTACTAACATTACTAACAATTCCTAACATTTCTAACTTTTCTAACAAAGGGAGGGTAGAATGGGCATTGCCAAATAAAGATAAACCAAAGAAAGCATCTTAAAAAGCAAAACAAAAGAATCAAACCACAAATAGAAAGGCTGGAAACACAAAACTGGCTGATTAATTTGGGTTTTTTGAATTTTTATTCTTCCTGTCCAAAGCTGGAGCTGTAATTAATGAACAGTGCACGCCTACTGATCCAATCCGCGCGGACAAGTTTGCAATTTCCAGAGGGCTATAAATTGAGCCCTCCAGTCACAAAAATAAGGAGGAATTTGGTCACAGCAACGAAGTTCTGGCGAAATATAGAGAGAAAACAGTGGGAATCCCTTGATTGCCACCTTTTTCTCTTGAATCTTTCCCAATCAAATACCAAACACACCAAACCTTGATATTCCTCAAGCCAAACACCAAATCTTGATACTCCTCAAGTCAAATTCCAAGCCTAGGAAGATAGGGTGTCACCATTGGTAAAGCCCTCCTTCTCAAAACCCTAAAATTCTCTTTTGATTTCTTGATCATCTTGTTCTTCTTACTTTGACTTATTTTATGTCTATTTTAACTTGAGTTTTGACCTAAGATGGTCATCTTGAAGTTCATCTTCATGAATGACCATCTCAAATGGTCCACATTTTAGATCTCTAGTTAATTCTTTCTCTTTGGTTTCATCTTTACAAAACCCCCTTTCCCTTTGCAAAGGACATGTTTAAACCCCATAAATTCCCCAAGGATGACTTGAATATGATAACCACTTAACAAAAAGTAGTGGTATCAAGTCTAGGGATGAAAATGGGGTGAACATAGATGCAAACCCCCCAAAAATCACATTTCTCCTCAAGAACATCTTGCTGTCCAGTAGCATTGTTCTGAGAACTCAGTCCATTTTCCTATTTTTTGGACCCAGTAAAACTTGGAATTGGGTGTTGACTACAAAATACTTTTTGTAGCCAACATCCAGAGCTTTCCAGACATATTTTTAATTTATTTTTTGCGTGAGTAAAACTCCTCTTTTCAATTTTTCTTTTAGAGGCCAGTTCATCAGCTTCTGGAAATCCAGATTTCACATCTGAGATTTATAGAAGGTTTTGACCCCTCAAATTACTTCCAAAATGGAAAGTTCCTTTGCAGAAACCCTATTTAGGGTGTTTTAAGAAACTTTCATTCTCGGACTTTCCCCAGATTCTGAGGTTTTGAAGCCTTTAAGTCCATTTCAAAGTCAAGGGTCAACTGCCTTCTTTCATTCTGGCAGAATTACTTTTCAAATCAAAAAATCTTTTGAGTGCCAAGACTCGACCCAAAAATCATACCAAAAATCTTGGGGATTGTTCAAAGTCTTATAAAGAGTTCCCTATTTTTGTTTTTCTCAGTTTCAACTCGTTTTGGTCAAAACACACACACACACACACACACAACAAAGGATTTCAAATGTTTGGAAGACTCGTTTTGCGAGGCGCGTCGGGTGCACACTAACGTCCTTCCCGACGCGTAACATGACCTCCGAACCTAAATCTCTGATCTCGGGCTTTTTTCAAAGTTTTGGCCCTTAAAATAAAAATGGCGTGGCGACTCCGGTTTTTAAAATGGCAACACATCGTTACAGTGGCGACTCCGCTGGGGAAGAACAAGTTTTATCTTTTCAAAAAAAAAAAAAAAGAGAAAAACTTTTGAGGGTCAAGCTTCCGTCCCGACATTTGAAAATCCTTTGTTTTGTGTGTGTTAATTTTTGCACGTTTTCGTGTTTGTTTTTGGCCGCCTCGGGAAAAGTCAAAATTTTGACTGTCGGAAATAAAGTCCCTAATCGTCGGAAATTTTGTGCTTATGTGCTTATGTGTTCATAAAATTTTCAAAAAAAAAAATTTTCAAAAAAAATCATGCATCATGTCTTTTAAGACACATAAAAAATTTCTATTTTACTCAGAAAAAGAAGATAGACTGCTTGCACACTACGCGCACGTTGACCGTACACTGCACACTACGTCCTTAACCCGGGGAAATCCTTGTCGCGGTCCGTTTGGTATTATTACGCCTCTCGGATGAGCACAGGACTACCCAAACATCCCATGGAGCCTCGTGTCGACCATGCACTTGTCCGTGACACACTTTGTCCGAGACCCGGTTGGTTTTTAGTCTGGTCTGTGTCATGCCCTGTCTATGTATAGACCTTTCCTTTCAAGCCTTTGTCGGCATGCCGACTCAATATCTCTCGGGTCCCTAATCAGTCGCTAATCAGTCAAAGCTCTGCCGGTTTTCCGCCGCGGACTTTGACCAAGATATTGACCGGCGCCTTGACTTCGGCTCTGACCGGCACAAATTATACATCGACTCCCAAAGATGACACCGAGTCATCAAGGATTAACGGTTATTCCATGCCTAATTACGGCTTAACTGACGACAAGTCAAGATCAATTGTGGACGCTTATCAGTCCAAATCATGCCGACTTTTCGTCGAGCCCTCGGACATGATCTTGACTTTTGACGTCAGCTTTGTCCGTAATTTACATCGAATGCTCGTTAAGACTCGATTACCCGCCAGACTTTTAGGATCGTTTTTCTTTCGGTCGGTGGGACCCGCTTGCCCTATAGGACCCTCGCCCGGGCCGTCCACCCCGGGAGGTCGAAATACAGGTGGAATACGAGGGGCTTATAGACGTAGTGACGGGGCCCATTGATCCAGGAATCAGAGTAGTTTGCGAAAAAGAAGAGCAATCTTTTCCAACCGATTAGGTTAATAAAATATGTTTTAAGTAAACATGAACAAATAACTGCATGTTGCATGAGCCTAAGAGCCCAAACACCTATCCTCCTTCAATTCCCGCCATCTGAACCCTCGTGTCTTTCCCCCGCAGCTCCGCGTAAAGCTTGGTTTCGGGCACCGGGTCACCGTTTAATCAGTTGGGAAGAGTCAAGTACCTCATCAGCTTCGCCGTTTGTTTCAACCCGGGTTTCAGAATGTCTGCATCAGCTGGTAACGATGGGAACAACGTCACTCCGCCTCCCGGGACTCCTCGCATGTAACAAAGAATGGAATCGGCTAGCGTAACGTATGAGAATGCGACAGAAGCACTGAATAGCCTTATCGAGGCTATTAAGAGCCATGGTTTGGACGCCAGCCTCAATCCCGATGGCACCTTCACTGTGGAAGAAGAGGATGACCCCAATCCCAATCTCGGTCGCCCCGATTATTCCAGGATGCCACCACCAACCTCCTTCGGTGCTACCGTAACACATGTTCCTCAATCTCTCGAGTCGACCACTGGATCCATGCAGCCTGATGGGACGAATCGGTTCACGGCTCCTCGGTGGGGGCAAAGTCGCACGGAATGTCCTCTCATGGTTGGGGATACCTCGGAATGCCACAGCAGATTGGAATCCCACCTCGGTTCGGAACCGATCAATCCAGACCTTCACATCAACACCACAATTTGGAATGCCGCCACAATCCGGTTCCGGGCCACAGCCAGAGCCCTTCCTCAATGGTACCGGTTCGCTGCTCCTCACACGCCTTTCACAAATCCATTCACTCGTACTTCTATGGGTTATCAAGCCTTCATCCCGGTTTCATCCGAATCACCAGACCACAAGATCCTCTCGGTTATGCATCCTCGCCACAACCAGCCATGCAATTCAACAACCAGGACAAAGCAGCCCGCACTAAAGCCTACTTATGGGCCTCACTCCGAAAATCCAAGCCATATGGCTACCTCGCATCTGCCTCCATCTTCTCTCGCCGATTGGAAGCCAACAAAGAAGTCGCCGGGTTCTATCCTTTTGCCCCAGCCTCCTACCTACACTCCCCAAGGTAATTTGGGCCAAGGACAAGTTTTCACCTATGCTCCGGGATATGGTATTCCTTCCACCAATGCACCACCAACAGCTAGTCCTCTTCCTAGCTCAAATATCGGCTTAAGAATTCCCGCCCCGCCTTTGGATCCCCAATTGGCTTGGTTTATGGAGCAACACAAGGAAATGAAAGCACAGATTGCTGAATTGACCGCCAAAAAGAACACCGCTCTTCGGCCTACGTATCCCGACTCGATTGTCCCCCGCCTCACAAGTTTGTGATGCCCACTCTGGAATTGTTTGACGGGAGTGCATGCCCTAAAACTCACTTGGACACCTATACTTTGGCAATGAAGGCTAAGGGATGCACAAACCAAGCGGTTGGCCGATTACTTTAGTCTCTCTTTGAAGTCGGGGGCTTTGAAATGGTTTTTCCGATTGCAGCAAAGCTAGGGCTACTTGGGAACAGATTACCAATACTTTCACGTATAAGTACAAAGCCAACTTGGAGTGGGAGACAAACGAGTTGACTCCGCAAACAACGATGCGGCGCCACTAATGAGAATATTGGGGATTTCTATAAGAGATGGAACTTAAAGCTCGGTGAAATGGCCATTCCTCCCTCCGACGAGGAGCGGTTAGACATCTTTCGCCATGCTTGAAGCCGCATTTGAGAGCTTCCCTCAGCCACTTCCCCTACGCCGACTTGCGTGCAATGGTTAATTCCGGGCTAAGTTTGAAAAGGCTTACAATCGCCAGCTCGACCGTCGCACTCGCCACGGATATCGGGCTCCTCCCTCCAAAACTACTCTCGCTTTCGCTAAAGGCAAAGAGGCGATCGGCTACGCGGACAGATCAGAACAATGCCACTTCCTTTGTTCCCAAGAAGCCTGATGCATCCGCATCCCGGCTCCAAGACTTGAGAAACTTTGGGATGCCTTTGAGTGATATCTTCAGAGGTTTGGTGAAAGAAGGTTTGCTCCGGCCTTTGGAAAATTATCACCCGAAACCCCAACGCTCCTTTGGATACCTCCAAGCATTGTGCCTTTCATCGTTACCATGGGCACTGACGGATGATTGCGTCCCCCTGAAAAAGGCCATCCAAGGGTTGATTGAGCAAGGGAGGTTAGAGATGCCTGAAGGACCTAATACTATCAATAACCCGCTCCCTAACAACATGAGTGTCAACATGATCGAGTTTGGTGGTTCAAGCCTTGTGGGCACAATGGAGTATGACTCGTCCCTTTGCAAGGTCAATGAACCAGTCATCGCAGGCAATGAAGATGGTTGGATTGAGCAAAAAGTTGCCAAGGAAATCCTGATGGAAAGGTCTGCAATAGCTCCCGTCTCCAGCGTCGAAGAATAGATGCATGGTTCAACAGCAAAGAGCGGCTAGACTGGGGGCTACCCATCTTTAAAATAGTCTTTTGAGTCAACCTTCGTAGGTTCTAGTACTTTTCTTTTACCTAAGTCCTTCCTGGACATTTGTCGTTGTAGTCCATTTTGGACATAGTGGTTAAATGCCTAACTTTTAATATAAGTCTTTTTTCTTCTTGCTAGACTCGAGACATCACTTGCGCACCCACGTTACACTTAATTGAAATGGTTTTATCCAAAATGATCACTTGTGCTGCTCAACCACTAATTCTTTGAAATGATTAATATTTAAATTAATCGGAGTGAGAAAATCAATTGATATCCTTCCCAAATTGGGGCTTACCAACTCCCCATCTTGCATCTCATATGCTCACATCCCTTTCATCATCATCCTCTCGTTGCTCGATGAATTTGCATGAATCTTTTCTCATTTAAAGCTTAAGCAAGCAACGAAGACTTAATCTCGTTTAGGTCATCCGGTAGGGATTGCGGTTGAAGCCTTTCACCCATAGGAAAGCGCGATTACCTCACCCTCACTAAACAATACCCTTTCATTTCAAGATCGGCGTGTTTTGAAACCCGCTTTAGCCATCATTTTTGCTCCTTACTGAGAGAAAGTCCAAGCGAGCCCAAGAAGTTAACTTCGAGAGTCGGCGATGCGCAAAATATCTCAAGCCATGAAGGAAGGACAAAGATAGTCCTCAACTCCTCAGGAAGCTTTCCAAGTCAAAAAAAAAAGAGCTCAAGCAAAAAAAAAAAAAACAAAAAACAACAAACAAAAAAAAAAAAAAAAAAAAAACAAAAAGAAAGAAATAGTTCAAGCAAGAACTTCAAAAAAAAAGAAGGACTGTCGATCCTCACAATTCAGTAAAAAATTCCCGACTTCTCAAGAAGCTCTCCGATGATCAAAAATGAGCCTGAATTCTCGCAAGTTCGCAAAAGGTTCTCGATAGCTTGGACTTCCTCTCACCATTACCTTAAATCAATCCTAAACCATCCTCTCGATTTTAGAGGATATTCCCATTACCATAAATCAATCCCAAGCCATCCTCCCTATTTTAGAGGATATTCCCATTTCCGCGACCAATCCCAAGCCATCCTCTCGCTTTTAGAGGATATCCCCATTACCATCGCCTTTGGCCAAAGTCAAAATTTGACCTCTCATTCTTAGAGGCAATCAATCTTCCCCGCCATAGATTTCCCAAACACATCCCTGCAAAGCCAACCTCTCATCTTTAGAGGTTCGCCAAGAAAAGGCCCAAACCGGCCTCTCGCTTTAAGAGGTCATAACTTCCAAAATTACCCGATGGCCGATCGAAGCCCGGAAACCCAGCTGCAATTCCTATCGGATAGCAATTTCATCGTAAAATCTAAATCAAATTAATGCTTCATTGCTTGCTTAAATTGGAATCTAATCCATTTCGACTCAAAATTACCAATCAAAGATTGTGCAAATTCGAATTTAATTCATGTGAGCATAATTCATTTCTACTCCGCAAACACTTGCCGTGGATGTCCCACTGGGGCTTCGCATCCGTGTCTTTCATGGGCACTCTAAGGGGATATGTTATTCAATCCTCAAATTTCCCAAAGGACCTCAAAGTCTTGAATTTTCGCATTCATTCTCTCTTCATTCGGGATAAGCCCGAACTACGGCGACCTGAGCTCTTCATAATGGAGGGAACGTAGGCAACCAGAAATTGGTCCGGTCGAAATCATAAACAAATCTCAAAAAAAAAAAAGAAAAAAGAAAAAAAATCCGGTCTCATCAAGGATCGTCCCTATACACTTTCCACCCTTCTGAGCTTGATTCTCGATATCAGTTGGTTTTCTCCTTATGATTAATCAAAATATTTGTTCATATCAGATTTAGGGATTGAATAACCCGAACATTAACAAAGGGTTTTAAGCAGCTTTGTGATCATCATGAATAAGACAAGTTTTCAAGTGTCTCGACAAGTCTTCTCTTTCTATATCATAGGAAAATAGAGCCAAACACAGTCTTTCTGTCAGCAGGGGCTTCCATACACTTTTCCACACCTTGTGATGCTTATACTCTCTCAAAAGAGTCAAACCTAAAGCGAGTGTGTATACACAAAATCGGGATTCATTCCCACTTTTCGAAAGATGTGCCCCTGCACGTAAACGTTTTTTAGTCTTGTCCGGGATCGGTTGACTAAGATTTGAAAAGATGGGTACCCCCTCGGCCACATAATGACTCTGTCTCGCAACAAGATCGGCTGAATTTCTTCACGCTGGGGCTTGCTAAGCGGTTCTCCTGTGTTCTCCTGTAGCGCCTCTTCAAGCCGGGGCTTATATAGTCATCTTTGGGTCCACGTTGGGTTCTTCACCACGAGATAGACTCGCCAAATCGCTTCTTCAAAATGGACTTTGCCTACTCGGGATCCGGGCTTTGTCAAGATGGTCTTTTGGACCCGAATTTTATCAAGTCGCAAGAAAGAATTTCGGCTTCGTAACTTGGTACACGGCAGCCTTCCCGTAGCATCGGAATTCAAGATCGTGGTTTCTCCCGCATTAGCAATTCCATCAAATCATCCTCCGGACAAGGTTTCGGCCAAGGTCACAAATTCTCATCCAAATGAAAGAAGTTTCACTCGTATCAACGTTGGCCCTAAAGTCGTCGGCATCGCCTTCAAATGACCAAGAATGAGAGGAAAAGTTTCAATCAAGACCCGGGATCCGAATCCAATCTCATCAAGATTGAGGTCCATGTGATATTGCTGACAAAACCTCACCAACAACCGCTGTTTAAATCGCGATCAAGGGTTCTTATCCCCCACTTGATCAAAATATGTTCCAAGCAGTCTCCATACCCATGCATCCCCACTAAAAATCTTCCAAGGGCTCATGTAGCATGCACAAAACTTGAGTCAATAGGAATAATCCTAAATCATCGAAGATCATAAATCATAATTTTCCTGCCAGAAGCTTAGGCTAAGTGCATCTTCGAAAGCAAGTAAATGCATCATCCCATAATCCTTTTTGTTTCCATGCATGCATCTGTCATCATGAATGCCATATATGCATCTTCTTCTTCACTAACAAATGCAGGAATTCAAACGTGAAATCAAATCCCCCTTTTTTCGGCAAGGATGATCTTCACCAAAGACGACCTCCAATGAATGAAGACGCCCTCCAACATCTACAGTTTGGCAAAGACAAGCTCCAGCGTCTGCAACTTGCTAAAGACGACCTCCAATGTCCACAAATGGATGAAAACAGCCCCCAATGAAGACCACCTCCAGTGTCTACAATTCGGTCAGAGACGCCAAGTTCTCGAATACAAGTCGGTCAGGGACGCCAAGTTCTCAAAATGCAAATCGGTCAGGGACGCCAAGTTCTCAAATGCAAATCAAATGCCAGTTGGTCAGAGACGCCAAGTTCTCAAATACAAATTGGTCAGAGACGCCAAGTTCTCAAATACAGTTCGGTCAGGGACGCCAAGTTCTCAAATGCAAATCAAATACAAATCGGTCAGAGACGCCAAGTTCTCCAAGGCAAGAAGGTCAGAGACGCCAAGCTCTCCAATACAATGCGGTCAGAGACACCAAGTTCTCAAAAGCAAGAAGTCCCAATGTGAATACAAGCTCAACCACCTCTACAAGGTTGACGATCACCAGCAAGATGCAGACTCAACCAAACTCCTCCTTCAGGTCAAAATGCTTCCAAAGACAGCAAATCGTCAGCAGAAACCGTCCCACGAACAGCAACTTAACAACTCTTCATCAACATCAGCCGTAGCCTCAGTCCTTCCGGCAACTACAGGTAAGCACAGCACAGGTATGAAAGCATATCTTAGTCAACTACTTTTCTAAAAGAACATTATCATCAGATCATAGGGCGACTTCCCCAAAACAGTCAAAACCTTAGGGCGACTTCCCCAAAACAGTCAAACCATAGGGCGACTTTCCAAAAATAGTCAAACCACAGGGCAACTTCCCAAAAATAGTCAGATCATAGGGCGACTTCCCAAAAATAGTCAGGCCTTAGGGTGACTTCCCAAAAATAGTCAAGCCATAGGGCGACTTCCCAAAAATAGTCAAACCATAGGGCGACTTCCCCAAAACAGTCAAAACCTTAGGGCGACTTCCCAAAAACAGTCAAACCATAGGGTGACTTCCCAAAAATAGTCCATCATAGGGCGACTTCCCCAAAACAGTCAAAATCTTAGGGTGACTTCCCAAAAATAGTCAAGCCATAGGGTGACTTCCCAAAAATAGTCAAACCATAGGGCGACTTCCCAAAAATAGTCAAACCATAGGGCGACTTCCCTAAAATAGTCAATCCTTGGGCGACTTCCCTAAAATAGTCAATCTTCGGGTGACTTCCCTAAAATAGTCAATCCTCGGGAGAATTCCCTAAAATGGTCAATCCTCGGATGACCCCCCTAAGAGCAGTCAATCTTGAGCACAAAGCCCATGGCCTCTCGTTATTGCCATCCCCTTTGACGAACTGTGAGCCTACCATAGGTCCATCCACTTAACCAACATTGGTCACCCTTCTTCCCGATAGTTCTCGCATGCCCGAATCTTCCCTAGTGAGAACACCTTCAAATAGTCTCCCTCAGAAACCGAACTTCAACTTAGGATCATACTCCTGAACTAAGTTCCCATTTAGGTTCATACTCCTGAACCGAACTTCAACTAAGTTCCCATTTAGGTTCATACTCCTGAACCGAACTTCAACTTAGGATCATACTCCTGAACTAAGTTCCCATTTAGGTTCATACTCCTGAACCGAACTTCAACTTAGGATCATACTCCTGAACTAAGTTCCCATTTAGGTTCATACTCCTGAACCGAACCTCGACTTAGGTTCATACTCCTGAACTAAGTTCCCATTTAGGTTCATACTCCTGAACCGAACCTCGACTTAGGTTCATACTCCTGAACCAAGTTCCCATTTAGGTTCATACTCCTGAACCGAACTTCAACTTAGGATCATACTCCTGAACTAAGTTCCCATTTAGGTTCATACTCCTGAACCGAACCTCGACTTAGGTTCATACTCCTGAACTAAGTTCCCATTTAGGTTCATACTCCTGAACCGAACCTCGACTTAGGTTCATACTCCTGAACTAAGTTCCCATTTAGGTTCATACTCCTGAACCGAACCTCGACTTAGGTTCATACTCCTGAACTAAGTTCCCATTTAGGTTCATACTCCTGAACCGAACCTCGACTTAGGTTCATACTCCTTAACTAAGTTCCCATTTAGGTTCATACTCCTGAACCAAACCTCAACTTAGGTTCATACTCCTGAACTCAGTTCCCATTTAGGTTCATACCCCCTCAAAAGAAATTCCCGGCAGTTAAACGTAAGACCGACTTCCCCGAGAAAGTTAACGGAATCCTGTTTCTTTCATCAAAATCGTTCCCGGCAGTAAAACGTAAGACCGAGTGCCCCGAGAAAGATAACGGAATCCCGTATCTTTCATCAAAATCATCCCCGGCAGTTAAACATAAGACCGAGTGCCCCGAGAAAGATAACGGAATCCCGTATCTTTCATCAAAATCATCCAACGGCAGTCAAACGTAAGACCGATTTCCCAGACGAATACATCTGATTTTCCCCAGCAAAGGCTAACGAAATCCCCAGCAAAGTTAACGGAATCCCAAAAGCCAACGAAATCTCGAGTAGTACTCGAACTACGAAAGGGCTTGATTCCCACTAGGGATACGTAGGTAGCCTATCATTAGGTCCAGCCCCTCGACCAAAACGGTCACCCTCTCCTTCGGCAGCAGACAAAGTCCACCGAAAGGCCATTTCAAATAAAGGTTCGAGGCACCTAAAACGCCATCTCCAAGGTTCGAGGCACCTAAAACGCCATCTCCAAGGTTCGAGGCACCGAAAAAGCCATCTCCAAGGTTCGAGGCACCTAAAACGCCATCTCCAAGGTTCGAGGCACCTAAGACACTATCACTAGAAAGCGATAAATCGCAGTCATCCCCAGCAGAGACCGAAAATGGTCATTCCTATCCCCAGCAGAGCGGATAGCCATCAGACCAAAAATGGTCATCTCTTATCCCCAGCAGAGTTTCTTTCCAGTAACCGACTGTAGAACTCGCTCATCAGGTTCGAGGCACCTAAAACGCCATCATTTCCAGGGTCAAAGACCCGAACTACGACTGGCTTGATTCCCATTCGGGATACGTAGGTAGCCTATCGCTAGGTTCAGCCACTCGATCACTTGATCATCCTGCCAAATATGGAGCCTTACTCTTATCGACGACCCCGCTTCCTTCGAAAGCGCCGTCGCCGAGGGGCTACTGTAAGTGCTCCAATTTGAGCTTGTTAGTCTTTTCGTTAGAAAATTAACGAAAGTCATAACAATTACTAACATTACTAACAATTCCTAACATTTCTAACTTTTCTAACAAAGGGAGGGTAGAATGGGCATTGCCAAATAAAGATAAACCAAAGAAAGCATCTTAAAAAGCAAAACAAAAGAATCAAACCACAAATAGAAAGGCTGGAAACACAAAACTGGCTGATTAATTTGGGTTTTTTGAATTTTTATTCTTCCTGTCCAAAGCTGGAGCTGTAATTAATGAACAGTGCACGCCTACTGATCCAATCCGCGCGGACAAGTTTGCAATTTCCAGAGGGCTATAAATTGAGCCCTCCAGTCACAAAAATAAGGAGGAATTTGGTCACAAAGAAGTTCTCAACGAATATAGAGAGAAAACAAGTGGGAATCCTTGATTGCCACCTTTTTCTCTTGAATCTTTCCCAATCAAATACCAAACACACCAAACCTTGATATTCCTCAAGCCAAACACCAAATCTTGATACTCCTCAAGTCAAATTCCAAGCCTAGGAAGATAGGGTGTCACCATTGGTAAAGCCCTCCTTCTCAAAACCCTAAAATTCTCTTTTGATTTCTTGATCATCTTGTTCTTCTTACTTTGACTTATTTTATGTCTATTTTAACTTGAGTTTTGACCTAAGATGGTCATCTTGAAGTTCATCTTCATGAATGACCATCTCAAATGGTCCACATTTTAGATCTCTAGTTAATTCTTTCTCTTTGGTTTCATCTTTACAAAACCCCCTTTCCCTTTGCAAAGGACATGTTTAAACCCCATAAATTCCCCAAGGATGACTTGAATATGATAAACACTTAACAAAAAGTAGTGGTATCAAGTCTAGGGATGAAAATGGGGTGAACATAGATGCAAACCCCCCAAAAATCACATTTCTCCTCAAGAACATCTTGCTGTCCAGTAGCATTGTTCTGAGAACTCAGTCCATTTTCCTATTTTTTGGACCCAGTAAAACTTGGAATTGGGTGTTGACTACAAAATACTTTTTGTAGCCAACATCCAGAGCTTTCCAGAAATATTTTTAATTTATTTTTTGCGTGAGTAAAACTCCTCTTTTCAATTTTTCTTTTAGAGGCCAGTTCATCAGCTTCTGGAAATCCAGATTTCACATCTGAGATTTCTAGAAGGTTTTGACCCCTCAAATTACTTCCAAAATGGAAAGTTCCTTTGCAGAAACCCTATTTAGGGTGTTTTAAGAAACTTTCATTCTCGGACTTTCCCCAGATTCTGAGGTTTTGAAGCCTTTAAGTCCATTTCAAAGTCAAGGGTCAACTGCCTTCTTTCATTCTGGCAGAATTGCTTTTCAAATCAAAAAATCTTTTGAGTGCCAAGACTCGACCCAAAAATCATACCAAAAATCTTGGGGATTGTTCAAAGTCTTATAAAGAGTTCCCTATTTTTGTTTTTCTCAGTTTCAACTCGTTTTGGTCAAAACACACACACACACACACACACACAACAAAGGATTTCAAATGTTTGGAAGACTCGTTTTGCGAGGCGCGTCGGGTGCACACTAACGTCCTTCCCGACGCGTAACATGACCTCCGAACCTAAATCTCTGATCTCGGGCTTTTTTCAAAGTTTTGGCCCTTAAAATAAAAATGGCGTGGCGACTCCGGTTTTTAAAATGGCAACACATCGTTACACTTCCCCGAATGTATGTCAGCTTTCAGAGAAGTCCTAGAAACTGGCATGATACCGGATGCGCCTCCCACACAGAACGCTATAATCATCTCCAACTCTGAGTATTACAGAAGGGAATCAGAATGGCTGCACTATACCGGGGATGAGATCGAAAAGCCGCCGAGTCCCGACAATAGCGACTCTTGTTGCATGATAACTATGAGCAAGGCCGACCATGAGAGTGAATCGGAGGACGCCCTAGCTCTGTGGGCCATCCAAGGGGCAACAACACAACCCCAAACCCAAAAGCCTGTGACTTGGGAAGCAGTTATGAGGGCCGCCCAGGAAGGAGCCATTACAGCTCAGCCCCTCATTGTCACTAGACTCCGTCAGAACCAGTGGCCAATAGCCAAAAGGGCTCCCCCATTGACCCTAGCAGCATTGAAGAAATCCAGTCAAGAGACGACTGATGAGGAAGTTAATCTGTTGACCCGCTCACGGGCGAGATCTTCCAAGGAAATCCCAAGGCGTATAAGAAGGCCTGAGATCAAGCACCAAAAGAAGATCGCCGCCCCTATGCTAAGACAGTGAAACTCCGGACCACTGAAAAAGAGGATCCCGTGCTCACCCGGTTGAAGCAAACACAGCCAACATTTCCCTCTGGTCTCTACTCACCTCGTCCTATCCCCATGGTCAAGCTGGAAGAAAGCCTGGCCCGCACTCTAGTCCCTATTGATGCTACTCCCGATGATGTGGTACAACTAATTGGAAACATCCATTACGGGAACATAATCACTTTCACAGATCTCGACCTCCCTCAATTTGGGGCTGATCATAATGAGCCTCTCTTCATCACAGTCCACTGGATGAACGACGCCTCCCTCGGGTCCTGGTTGATAATGGGTCCGGAATGAACATTCTTCCAAAGCAAAGATCATGAGCTTGCTTGATATCAAGACTACGAGACTTGAAGCCTTCTTCTCTCACGGTCAAAGCTTACGACTCAACATCCCGAGCAGTCCTCGGAGTTGCCACTTTAGACCTCTGGTTTGGACGAGAAATTGATACCTGTGGAATTCCGGGTTATCGACATCCCGATTACTTTCAATGCCCTCTGGGAAGACCTTGGCGCACCAAGTCAAAGGGGTCGCCTCAAGCCTCCACCGGTGTGTGAAATTCGTCTCGAATGGGGATCGACGACCATTTACGGAGATTTAGTCACTTTGGAGGGCACGGATACGGGCGGAATACCTATTCTGGAAATCAAACATGACGAAGAAGGTCACATGCTAACGGGCTTCACGGTCGAGCCTCCCAAGGCCCAAGTGTGCAACATAGATCGACGGTCACTCGGGATAAAATCCCACCGGTCTTGAAAATGATGAGAAAAATGAGCTATCTACGGCCTCGATGCAGGGAAGCGCCAACAAGGAACTTTCAAACTCATCAAAGTAAAAGGACAGAATACTCGCCACGGCACAGGATATGAGGCCTCCCCGGTGGACACCGCAAAAGGAAAGAGATTTGAAGGCTGCCACAGAAAGGTCCCGGTCGGACAACCCTAAATCTCTCCCCTTCGGTCCTAATTTGGTGACTACTTTGTAAAGGGTCCCACACAACCGGGAAACATCACGAGCCCACTCCTACGGCGGGATGGCTAAAGCTACGGGATAGCCTCAACAAGTTCGGAGGAACCAAGGCTAACCCGGTCCGTAGAATGTTCTGGACCTACCCAAGATACAGGGCTACTACTACCATGAAGAGTGAGTATACCTTCGTAGGCGTGCGACTCCGGTGGAACAGTTCGAGAAGCTCACAACCACTATTCCTACTGCCCAGGAAGATCCGAAACCTGAATTTGAATTGACAGTGCCAAAAGCTAAGGCCACGGAATTTCCCTCAGATGATTGGGATGGTCTGGTCATGCAACAATTGTTCGAAGAAGAAGTCCAGGTGCCAGACCTGATTGATCTCGGCTCGGTCCAAGGGATGATAGCAGCAATTGAGAAAGGAAAACAAAAACAGCACAGTTCCCGAGTCATGAGGCCACCAACAGCGATGCCGCTAAAGAATTGGGAAACTCTCTCAGGCCCATCCGCGACCAAGGAGGAAATGATCACCAAGCTTGGATTGGTCCCCCGTCCATTTGTGTCAATTTAGGACAAGTCCTCCCAGTCTCTCTCTGTTAAAATCGAGTCTCTAGGGTCGTCCGACGGCCTTACGCCTGAAGACTACGAGTCTGTAGCAAGCGCTGTATCCCCTTTCGTTTTCAATGAAATGACGAACCTTTCTGAGTATCCCTTGATTGCCACTTTAACTAATGATGAATTAATTAATAAAAAAAAATTTTAATAATAATTCATTAGATAAAGAAGCAGACACATTAAACAAAAAAAAATCAAACAACAAAAAAATCTTTAAGCAGGTTGTCCGGAAAGAGGAAAATCGAGCCCAAGCTGCCGAAGAGATTTTGACAAGTGTGAATCTGGGAACTGCGGAAGAGCCTAAAGAGACGCAGATTGGCGATTTCTTCGAAGGAATCGAAAAGGATGCTCTGCAAAGTCCTACAAAATCCTCAACTCGAAGAAAGTTGCCCTCTTCATCAAACAAAACATCATGTGCAGATACGGGTTGCCAGCCGAAATCATCTCAGATAATGGATCCCACTACGAAGAGGAATGTGAAAAATTGCTGGCAGAATTCCGAATAACCCGTCACAAGTCATCTCCTTACAGGCCCCAAACCAACGGAGCCGTCGAAGCAGCAAACAAGACTCTGGAAAATATCATCCGGAAAATGGCTGTCCAAGGCAGAGATTGGCCCGAGAAGTTACACCTGGCACTCTGGGGCTACAGAACATCGGTCGAACGGCAACTGGGGAAACACCTTTTGCCCTCACATACGGAATGGAAGCCGTACTCCCAATCGAGCTAGAGATCCCCTCGCTCCGTATACTGCTGGAAAGCCAGATCAACGAGGTCGAATGGCTCCAAAGTCGCCATGATGAACTGGCCCTACTAGACGAACGCCGACTGAAGGCCATGGAACACATCCGAGCCTACCAAGGAAGAATGGCTAGAGCCTTCGACAAGAAAGTAAAGCATCGGGAGATCCGAGAAGGTGACCTCGTTCTAAAAGAAAAGCCCCCAGTCCGTATCAACCCCCTCGGCAAATGGGAGCCTGTATGGGTCGGGCCATATGTCGTCCAGAAGATCTTCTCCGGAGGAGCCATGCAACTTGCAGACCTCGACGGGAATCCCTTTGTACACCCAGTGAATGGTGACAAGCTGCGCAGATACTACGCGTAAAAAAAAGACAAAAAAAAAACACAAAAAAAAGAGTGCTAAAAGAGTAATACCCAACTAGGTTAGAAACCCGAAAAGGGCGGCCTAGGTAAAAAACAGGGTTGCACAAAAAAAAACAAAAAAGAGTTCACCGGGTTGAACTACGAAGACCTGAGCTCCTCAAAATGAGGGGAACGTAGGCAGCCGGAAACGGTTCGGTCTAAAGCACAAATAAAAGCCATACTTTGGCATCAATACAATTGATCAGACCATGAAAGCGTCTCGAAAAACTCTAAAGCAATTCAAATATTCATTACAAGTTAAAAGCTCTTTGATGAGTCTAAGCCCGATTCATTCCTACAACTGGCAACCTGCTAAAAGAAAACTAAGATACATAATCAAACTAATGTGTTTGCCATGACAAGAAAAGGGATACTCGGAAACCTCAGAGTCACTCCAAGCCACTCGTACTGGCCTCTCCCCTCTTCTTCCCCCTTCGAGTCTTCTTTTTCTGAACAGGAAAAATGTCAGTGTTCCTCCTACCAAACTACGGTATAGGGACGGGGTCTATCAAACCAGCCTCTGTCGGGGCCTTAGTAGCCCTAGCGTCATCCCTCATCTCCTGTAGCCTAGCGGTAGCATAGGAGCCCTCCTCTCCTGTCTCTTGACGTAAGCCTCATAGTCGGTCACAGCGTCGCCGCTCCTGTCATGAGGGTTGGCCCTCGCCTCGGCCCTCCTCCTCTCGAAGCAGTCTGGTCCTCCGCACCCATAATGGCCTCACGCCGCCTCAAAATAGCCACTGAGTCTCTCCCGAGATGCCCCTCGTACCAATCCAGTACCAAGTGGTCGGGAACACCGGTCTCGGACGCCCGAGAATGACCCGAGGAGGAAAGGCATCATACCTCCATGCTCGGGAAAGAAATGGAAACACCGAGGGATCATCCATGAAAAGCAGGAGCCACCACCACTGGTGGCTATATCATCAAAACCCTCCAAAGGAACCTGCTCCAAGCCAAACCGCCTAAGGACCAGAGCCGGAATGTAGAAACCGGACCGAGAAAGCCCGGAAGCATGACCACAGGGACCCGTCTGAAGCACTCTGCGAGTCTCCACCCGCCAATGAGGCACCAACCATCGATATCTTCGGTCTGGCGACCCGCCATCCAACGCTCCCACGAGCCACGATCATCAAAATCTACATCAACACCTCTCCTGGCAAAAGTCCAAGGCCTGATCATATCGAGAGGTTTCCCGAAGAACCCCCAAACGCTCCATCGGCCACAGGGGTCGAGAGGCAGGCTGCCCCGTGCATATACCGCCGTCCGGTAGCTAATCCGTCGAGAGCATGAAAAGTCTCCCCCAGAATCAAAGGAACGACATCTACGCCGGGCGACGGTGAACGACAACATCCAACAAAGACCGATGGCAGATACCAAAGGAATAGACCATGAACAGGGTGCCAAACATACAATGTGCAAAGGCATCCCAATAGGCATCATCCACCAAACCTAGGCCCCTAAATGCATCGGGAAGACCGGAAATATCGAGATGATCGGGACCGCGGATCATACCTTGCGCTTCCTCCGGGTAAAGATGAAGGAGGACGCACAATCTGTCAGCAAAAGAAGCCCCTCCGGGCAAAGGGACCGCTATCCCTTCCACCTCCGGACCTCCAAGTAAGGCCCGAAATTCTTCGACAGTCGGAACAATCTCGTTGAAGGAAAGGCAAAAGACATGCCTTCTAGTATCCCAAAACGAAGAAGAAGCTCTTAAGAGGTCATAATCCGGAACCAATTCTTTGAGAGACCACAAGCATCGTATCTTGTACCTTTCTTCAAAGAATGATCTTCTCTCGTGCATGATCTCCCTACACCACTCCTTGAACTTTTCAAAGAACAACATTTGCCTTTCTTTGGACAATTTTGGAGAATTTTTGGCCATTTCCATGGTTTTTCTCTCTTTCTCCCGAAAATGGGTACATTTGAATTTGGAGGTTGAAGAGGATATTTGAATTTGAAATAAAGCAAGACCAGGTCTGGACCAAAATTAAAGGACACTGTCAGATGCAGTCCCCAGCCGCGAGGATGGGATTGCGTTCCCAAAAAAAAATGCACGCAGTCCAAGTGCTACGCCAAAAAAGGAATATTCCGTCCGGTTGCCCGAAACACAGTGCAAAAAAACAACCTCCCCAAACCAGTCCATATACCAAACACCCTTGCAAAAAAAAATCATCAAGGCTCATGCAACACTTTGCATTCATACTTGCATTGCATTCATAAATAAAATCCTAAATTATTACATTCCAAAAAAAAAAAAAAAAGTGTGCAAAAAAAAAAAAAAAAACAAACAAACATAAATAAAATCCTAAATTATTACATCAAAAAAAAAAAAAGAAAAAAATGTGCATAATTTGTACAAATCTAAATCTCAATCTCAAATCTCAAAAAAAAATCAATCGGAGTCTCCGGCGCCCGATGTCTCCCCGGCCCCTCTTGCGACTCGGGCCCGCCTCCTCGGGAGCCACTGAAAATCTCGGGCTCGGAATCGTCCTCGTCTCCGAGAGAGGCTCGTCGGGACCAACCGGCACGCTCTGATAGGGCAAGCCGAGATTTGCGAAAAAATCGTACCCGAAGGTGAAGGCGTCGGACTCCTGCACGTACGAAGACGACCCGCCATGCTGCCAAACGTGTCCCTGCCCGTGTGGATCCCCGAGAATGACGTGATCCGAAGGCAGTACCGCGCGGGGATCAAGGAGAGGAGACAAAGGAGTCTCTGAGCGAATAGGGGAAGCCTCCCGTCTGACAGGCGCCGGCCGTGGTCGCCTCGCTCTAGCCTGAGGAGCCCCGCAAGCGACCATCCTCCTGATGAACCTCTTGGCTCCGATCACTTGCTTCGTCAGCTTCTCGACGACCACCTCCGAAAACTGCACAAAAGCAAAGGCGTCAAAAAAAAAAAAAGATGTGATGCTAAAGATGATGAAAAAAAAAAGAAAGAGAAGCCATACCTTCATACCCGGACGAGGCCGAAAAGCTCGTGGAAGTCGCTCGGGCTGAGGGATCTGCACCCTCAATCGGACCCCATCCTGGATATAGGAAAAATCCGTCCGAGGGTACCGCGGGATCCCAAGCCCCTCCCTATCCAAAACCTGAGGCATCCTCAGCCTCCTCAAGACAAATGTCGCATATGGCTCAATCGCCACAAAATCCGAGAAGTGCTGGCCTGCTCGGTAATCATCCAGGTCACGGACCGATCACTCGGGTGCATCATATCGGCGGGAGGCTCCACCGGTGTCCTCAAAGGCGAGTTCACGCCATGCTGGCGCGTCACCCTCTCTCCCAGATAATAGGCATCGCAGGTCAGACCCCTCAAAATCCTCCGCATTGCCTTGTCCGGATCTCGGCGCCCTTCGGTGCGCTACCTCAAAGCGATCCCGGGGGAAGAATATCATCCCCTCATCTGTCTCGGCCTCCGTCAAAGGAAGGCAATCCGCGTACTGAGAGTCGTACGCCCCCTGGAGCTTATCTTCTCCGGGCATGCTTGGACCAAGACTGCATGGCCGGATACGCCCGACGTACTCCGCCGTGCCGCCACACCGTGACGTGAAAAAACTCCAACGCCCATACCTGCGAAAGGTAAAAATCCAATCAATCCAGTGCAAAAGAAAAGTGCGTGCTCAAAAAAAAAAAAGGAGGAAAAGCAAAAAGAGAGCTTATACCTCTAGGGCAAACTCAAAGCAATACAAAGAGCTCACAGCCTTCCGGCTGTACCTATCAAGAGCAAAATAAAGCTCTGCCAGCCCGGCCTCTCCCCAGGAGACATCTCCGGCCGTCTCCATGTCCTCCAAGGACCTCAGCAAGGCAAAGACTGTCGTCCCCTCAGCATGTCCAAAGAGCGTGCTCGAGAAAGCAAACCACAAGAAGGCCCTGGCAATCTGATCGGCGCCTATCCTCTCCTCCCCAGCCTCATAGCTCGCTATGGTCTCCACAATCTTGCCGTAGACCACGGCATACTCCATCCCCATCCCCTTTTTGGGAATAGGGGAAAATCCCAGAAGAGCCTGTAGATCCGCATCGCTGTAGCCATCCCGCCACTCAATGCTGCGTCCATTAAAGGACAGGCCCGTGATCGCAGCGTAATCGGAGGGCGTAACCGTAGCCTCGCCCCAGAAGAAGTGGAAGGTGTGGGTCGCGTCCCACCAGTGCTGCGCCAGAGCAAACATCAAGCCCTTGCTCTTAGGGAACTTGACCAGTCCCCTCAAACACTCGACGAACTCCCAGAGCCCCGTCTCGACAACAATCTGTCTCGGACTCGGCAAAGCTCCTCGGCCCGCATCCGGAAGCCGGTCCCACAAGTCAATCACAGACTCCACCGATCCTCGAGTCTTCATTTTGTTCAGCTGCTCCGTCACAAAACGGTGTCCGCCCTGTAAAAAAAAAAAAGAGAGAGAAAATGTCAAAAAAAAAATTGCATTTGCATATACATTAAAAAAAAAAAAAAATTCGACAGCATAACAGCATACAATGAGCATAGCCCCATTTTTCTCGCATGAAAGAAAACAGTTTTCAGCAAGTCCCAATGCATTCATCAAAAAAAAAAAAGATGCATTCCTACGGAAGTAAAAACTCCGTCCCATTTTCAACAAAAAAAAATGCATACATGCATATCATCCATCTTACATGCAACGGGAGGAAAAATCCGTCCCACTTTTCAAAAAAAAAAAAATCCTAAACATACATACATCTCATATTGGCAAAATGCCCATTCTTTCCAAACAAAATGCATGCATTGCATCATCATTTATCAATATCAAAATTCAATTTCAAAAAAAAAAAATCATCATCATCATCAACATGCAATATTCAATTTCAAAAAAAAAAATCACAATTCTTCGAATTTTCACATGTAATTTTCGAATTAAAAAAAAAAATGTGGCAAAAATGCCAATTCTTTTTCCCAAGCAAAGTGCACATTTTGGGTTACTCATATACTCATTACAACATGCAAAGCATCAAAATCAAAATTCAAAGCCAAGAATATCAATCATTCGAATTTTCAAAAAAAAAAATTCAAAAATCACCCAAAATTTTCAAACAAGAAATCAACAAAGGGATCAAAGGGTTTCAAAGTATACCCTTCGGAGATGTGGATCCGAAGCCCAATGTTGCCAAGCATCGGGGTTGTGAGGACCCCGACCCGGAACCTACACGTGTCCCGAGTTGGAGCGTCCTCAAACTAACCCAAATATCCTAAACTTTTAAAAACTTTGATTTAACTTTCAAACGCTACACCATTTACATACCCATTTTTGAAATAACTCTACTCCTTTCTACACTGGGGGAAGAGTTGACCAACTCCGAAAGTAATAAATGATTTACAAAAAGATGTTGAATATAAACTAAGATTAAAGTTTATAAATACAAACCCTTTAAAAGAATTATGCTAACAGACACTTTCTACACCAATCTAACATAACCCGACAATTCCCAAAATACCACTTCTAAACTCCTTTCCGCCCTTACTTGGTCGGTCCACCTGTCTCGGAATCTAAAACAGTAAAGGGAGAGGGGTGAGAATAAATCTCAATGAGCTATTATGAATGCAGCAATATGCCATATAAGATGCAACACATCAAAAGACATATCCACATAACCCGAGAGGCTCCCTGCTGCCAACCGTCCCATACCGGTTGGAAACAACGACCATCTCAGCATGAATATATCACAACACATAAGTACGATAAAGTAACACTTAGAAGGATACTGAGCCAAGGTTTCATCTCCAAAAGGATATACACAACCGAGCAGCAACAACAGTTGAAGAAGCGGTTCCGGAACCATGAACAATAACAGTACCATAGGGATTCTGACACACAGTCATATCCCCGGTGAAACTAGACCATCTACCTCAAAAGGAGATGCTAGCCCACAAATCCCACACAAGGGGGACAATTGGGTTACCAATGTATGAATTATAATGAACTTGGCTCGATGCCATTATAATCCCATACATTGTCCAACAAACAAATAAATCAATACCAGCTGGATTTACATAACTAAGCACAGTAATAACATACTTGCTTAACCAAACATTGTATGATCCAAAGTAGGGATACATACCACAACAGCATATCATGAAGATAGCAATACTATATCAAGTATTCAACATATTAGCACAACGGCTATAAATCTTTGTATCAACATGTACAGTTTAGGAATTCCAAAGTAGGGAATCCTACAACAATATCATAACGACAGAAATACTATAACAAGTATTCAACATTATCAAGCACATAATAGATACTTGAATACAATCCACAAAAAGGGATAACAATATATCAACATGGTAAATATACTCATGTCCAACCAATATCATAGTGCAACAATAAATCAACACACTATGCATAATATAACCAATGTATATGAACTCAAAGTAAGGCAAGGAAATACCATCAATCCATCCTACAAGGTCTTTATACAATAATACAAGGCCTCTATGAAGATCCAAGTTCAATTTACCAAGTTAGAATCATTTTACGCTAAGTTACCAAACTAGGTTAACTAGCGCTTTCCAAGCAACATTTAAAGTACTTCCCCAATTCCATTTTGATCACTTAGGATGTCAAAGTGTAGCCAAAGTATTCTACTTTAATCTAGGTTAAAGAGATTCCATTTTGGTTCGAGTTTGATTAGGTTTGAACAACTCTAAACTTGGTTCAGGGTCTTGGGCGACCGCCCTTACACTTGGGCGACCGCCCAAGTGGACCTCAGGAGAATTTATGGTTTTACGCCGGCTGGGCGACCGCCCTTAACCACTTGGGCGACCGCCCAAGTGGACTTTAAGGGAATTTAGACCTCCTGCCAGCTTGGGCGACCACCCAAGCCCACTTGGGCGACCGCCCAAGCCTCCTCCAGCCCCTTTTTGCAGATTTTTTAACCCTTTTCAACCTAGTTCTTCTTCCCCTCTACCATGGCTTGATCAAGAACACCCAAGAACACCTTCATCTTACCAAGTCCCATTCAAAACATATAAACTCACAACCAAGTAATCCTAGATCATTTATCTCTACCCATTCCACCCATTTCAAACCCTTCTAATGATCTTCCTTGAACCCTAACTTCAACAATGTTCATTTTCAAATCAATCAACTCCCATTTAGGTTTCCAAGCAAGAAATCAACATCATTAAGCCAAGAACAATAATCAAAGAACTCATGAACACATAGGAGAAGGGAATCATAATAACTCACTTTTGGATTTTATAAGGAAATGTTGATCTTTCTAGCTAGATGGCTTCCTCTAGGTCATCCAACTTCAATGGTGCTCTAGGACTTGAATTTTGGTGAAGAAATGCCTTGGATTCAAGCTTGGATGGAGGGAGCTTCAATGGAGGATTCTAAGCTTTCTCTAGGATGAATGTGGTGAATGAAGGAGAAGGGAGGGGAAGGGAGTAAGAGGAGGTATGGAGGGAGGACACTTGGCAAAGAAGGAGGAACTTCTACAAATTGGCCCCCCATGGGAAATTAGCCAAGGCTTTCACCCAACCCATTTTAATTAATTTAAATCTTTATCCCATTAATTCATCCTCTCATTTAACCTCCCTACATTATTTATCATTTAATAAATTCCCATTTTTATTATTTCCCCTAGTTTCTTTATTTAATGTCCAATAAATTCTTATAAGCTCCTAAATTTACTTTTCACCCAGTTTATCCTAATTTAAGAATTTAAAGGTATAATTGAACACATAAAGTGAACATAAATTTTTTAAAAGCATATAATTAAATATTTAAAATGAGTGCCTAGGGTTGGGGTCGTCACACTCACTCCCCCTTAAAGAAAATTCGACCCGAATTTTAAAAGAAGACTTACTTGAATTTTCAAACAACCACGGATATTTCGTCCCGAATTTGACTGTCACTTACCTAACTGATCAACACGCATCGGTTACAAGTATACATCAAACTTCAATTTCCAAATAGTCTCTTCAATGTTGTGATTCTTCTTTCAAAGAAATTAAATTTCTAATTTCATTAATAATATGATGTTACCACTTAATGATCCAAGCATACTATGCAAATATCACTAACACGATTTTTCCGATCCCAATGAAAATATAAATAATTAAAGTATTACAATTTAGGTCACCAAATACATTACAATATCACATTAAAACTTCAAATACTCTACAATTTGCTACAAGTCAGTCTATAAGCCAAATCACCCACCCTTTCTAAAACTTCAAATGGATTAACAATTTTTGGCGGCAATCTACCTTAGGCCTTTCTTCTCTAACTTCAACCCAACAAATTAGAGATCGATATTTTCTTCCCAAACGATGCCTCATACGGTTTTATCTCAATGTTAGAATGATAACTACTATTATACGCACTTACCACTGGTAACCATTCGTACTATTGACTACTAACATCCATCGCATATGCCCGTAGCCTATTCTCAATAATAAGTAATGATTCCTCAAATTTTCACAAGGTTAAATTTAATGGCCTTCCTACACTCCAAATGGATCTTCCCAAATGAATGACTATCCAATCTTTTTAATACTATGGGGTTTAAACAATCAAACTATCCCCTAACATATGAGAGGACTTTATTAATAACATTTCATCAAGCTATATATATAACGAGTAGAAAATGTAATTCAATTTTTTATAACAAAATAGCATACCCTTCATTACTCCCAATGCAACTAATTCACAAAATCTATAGTGTTAAAACTCTCAAGTTCAACCTAGAACTCTAAATATTTTAATAAATCTTCTAACGTCAACATTCTATTATCACAATTCAATGTTCCAATTATGTTCAGACTAGTGACAAATCAATGTTCAAATTGAATGGTTGGCCGCCCACAACGGAGCCGATCCAACTCCAAAACAAAATCGAGTCTATTGTGACCGACACAATAATAACCCCACATTTATCAAATCATTTCTTGGACCAACACTTGAATACAGTTAATCATTATAGGGAAACTAGGTTGCCTTTTTACTTGCTTCTGTACGTACTATAACTTTAAAATAACATGTCTTTCGAAATTTTACAACATCTTTCAGAATTCCAAATGATAATATAAAAGAGATCCAAAGAGACCCGAATGGTTTACTTATTTAAAACCGGCCCATACCAGTCTTAATTAACCAAACCACTCAGAAATTTCAAAGGATTGATAAGCTAACAAAAATAGCTCGAGTGATTTAATTATCTACAACCGTCCCATACCAGTGGTAGATAGTTAAATTACTCACAAATTTTAATTTACGCGAAAATGGTTTATCGACCTTATCAACTATCCCCGAAGGGCACAATTGCTTACACAGAGGTCCAATATATATTCCAAAGTTTTAAAACACCTTTAAAACAATTTTAACAAAATATTCTTGATTGACCTCTATTTATAGTGTAGCCACCACTCATACTATTTAGACTTAGTTAATTTCTCTCTAAGAAAACACAATCTCGCAATACTATTACTATCCCCGATAAATAACACTAAAACAATCATTAAGATTATAACTAGGTAAACCATCCTCAATTCAATAATTCCTCAAGTTGAAAGTTCAACACTTTTATTTAATTTGAGTCATCTATTCACCACCTTTGATATTGGTATTGTACTTAGCAACAACATATTGTAAAACATCTAGTTCCCAATCAAATACCATAATTTCTAAATCAGAAAATATAATTGGAACTCACATAGATCAATCATTTCCGAATTTCAATTAAACATTGCAGTATAATCTAACTTAACTCTCAATAACCATCAACAAACTCAAAATCCGTACAACGTCAATATCTTTCAAGCATCACACAAATCCCTCATATGATTCACGTAACTAAGTCGAACTATAGTATATAACCATCCTAAAGTATCCTGTCTCCCAATAAGATTCATCCTCATTTTCTCAACTAATGATAATCAATTCTCAAAACGAACCCTATACCTATCTTACCAATTTCTGAAGTTGACCCTATAAGTCACCAATAACTACATCTATTATACTTCTTCACATTTACCCTATTTACCTCTCCATAGCTAGTACACAATCCATAAATCAAAACGGCCATACTAGATATAAATGTTGTCTTAAGTATACCCTTAAAGCAATTTTTCACTGAAATTGTAACACTCCGAAAATTCAACTAATAACCATTGAGTATCCTACTAGTTTCTAAAATCATTCATACAAATCGTCAACAAGTGCTAACGAATACTTACTCTTCACAGCTTACCTATTTAAGATCTCTATAACCCTTTCGATTAACCACCAAGTATCATCTTTTCTAAATACAAGAACAATTTATCCTTACCGAGAATCGCTAAGCTAGTTATCTTCTTTATCAATTAATTTCTTAAGTTGAATCATCGATTCCATCATCCCAATTTGTATACTCTATCTAGGGATCCGAATACCGAAATAGTGACTTATATCCACTCGGCTTCAATACCCTGGTATGATACCCGATGAAAACCCATTTTTGAAACTCACTTGAAAAACACCACTTAGTCAACTTATAGGGTGATATTACTTACAAAAATATCTCGATTTCCTATTCAATTTAGTAGCAAGAATTCAATCAATCTCTCCTTAGAGAATACTTATAGCACCTAAGGCAAAGATATATTAGTTCCATAAGATCTCTTACTCGCGATAATTTATAACTCATATAATCTCACTTAGACGATCACTTTCAATACTAGTCTTCATATATCTAGTCTCCACCACGAGATACCAATGTATAAATACTCACGCAAATTATACAACCATAAACCACTCTTAATTAGGCCATAGACCAACTCTAAACTAAGAGTTCACCAATTCATTTACCACCGTACATGAGAGAACTCAAGGTTCTTTTGAATCAAGATAACTCACAACTCAAATAACCTTCAAATTCCTTAGGCCATACTTTCGACATTTATGCATATATGATAAAATAGCAATAATGACTCATCCGCCTCTACCACCCCTGAGGCAAATCAAACATAAATAAGGAGACTCGCTTCTTGCGACAGTCCTCCTCGAACACAACATCTACTCAATTAATTCAGGTTAATATAACGATGATTCACGGATTGGTAACTCGACCAAATCCACCGGCAATACATGCCCACTAAATCACAACTACCAAGATAATTAAGGATGATTCGAGGTACGACCCCATAGGAGTAGAACCTCCAGCACATACGGCAACTCTTAGACCAATTATGCAAATAAAGATGAAAAGTAATGCCACATGAGAACTAATGTACAAGGATTTATAAAAGTATGAACCCTAATTCCTGAGACAGGTAAAATACCTCAAATGATGGTGGGGAAATCTATCTTTCCATAACTCACCTTTCCTGGATTCCTTGGTTGATCAAGATCATTTTCTGCCTTTGAACAAATTCCTGCATTAAACTCTCGACATAAGTTATCGCACACTCTCACTCAGCTAGACTCTACCCGAGAACTCTAACCGAGCTCTGATACCAACTGTGAGGACCCCGACCCGGAACCTACACGTGTCCCGAGTTGGAGCGTCCTCAAACTAACCCAAATATCCTAAACTTTTAAAAACTTTGATTTAACTTTCAAACGCTACACCATTTACATACCCATTTTTGAAATAACTCTACTCCTTTCTACACTGGGGGAAGAGTTGACCAACTCCGAAAGTAATAAATGATTTACAAAAAGATGTTGAATATAAACTAAGATTAAAGTTTATAAATACAAACCCTTTAAAAGAATTATGCTAACAGACACTTTCTACACCAATCTAACATAACCCGACAATTCCCAAAATACCACTTCTAAACTCCTTTCCGCCCTTACTTGGTCGGTCCACCTGTCTCGGAATCTAAAACAGTAAAGGGAGAGGGGTGAGAATAAATCTCAATGAGCTATTATGAATGCAGCAATATGCCATATAAGATGCAACACATCAAAAGACATATCCACATAACCCGAGAGGCTCCTGCCGCCAACCGTCCCATACCTGGGTTGGAAACAACGACCATCTCGGCATGAATATATCACAACACATAAGTACGATAAAGTAACACTTAGAAGGATACCTTGAGCCAAGGTTTCATCTCCAAAAGGATATACACAACCGAGCAAAGAAAGAATAGTTGAAGAAGCGGTTCCTAACCATGAACAATAACAGTACCATAGGGATTCTGACACACAGTCATATCCCCGGTGAAACTAGACCATCTACCTCAAAAGGAGATGCTAGCCCACAAATCCCACACAAGGGGGACAATTGGGTTACCAATGTATGAATTATAATGAACTTGGCTCGATGCCATTATAATCCCATACATTGTCCAACAAACAAATAAATCAATACCACTGGATTTACATAACTAAGCACGGTAATAACATACTTGCTTAACCAAACATTGTATGATCCAAAGTAGGGATACATACCACAACAAAGATATCATGAAGATAGCAATACTATATCAAGTATTCAACATATTAGCACAACGGCTATAAATCTTTGTATCAACATGTACAGCTTAGGAATTCCAAAGTAGGAATCCTACAACAATATCATAACGACAGAAATACTATAACAAGTATTCAACATTATCAAGCACATAATAGATACTTGAATACAATCCACAAAAAGGGATAACAATATATCAACATGGTAAATATACTCATGTCCAACCAATATCATAGTGCAACAATAAATCAACACATTATGCATAATATAACCAATGTATATGAACTCAAAGTAAGGCAAGGAAATACCATCAATCCATCCTACAAGGTCTTTATACAATAATACAAGGCCTCTATGAAGATCCAAGTTCAATTTACCAAGTTAGAATCATTTCTGCTAAGTTACCAAACTAGGTTAACTAGCGCTTTCCAAGCAACATTTAAAGTACTTCCCCAATTCCATTTTGATCACTTAGGATGTCAAAGTGTAGCCAAAGTATTCTACTTTAATCTAGGTTAAAGAGATTCCATTTTGGTTCGAGTTTGATTAGGTTTGAACAACTCTAAACTTGGTTCAGGGTCTTGGGCGACCGCCCTTACACTTGGGCGACCGCCTGCTGGACCTCGTGAGAATTTATGGTTTCGCCGGCACTGGGCGACCGCCCTTAACCACTTGGGCGACCGCCTAAGTGGACTTCAAGGGAATTTAGACCTCCTGCCAGCTTGGGCGACCACCCAAGCCCACTTGGGCGACCGCCCAAGCCTCATCCAGCCCCTTTTTGCAGATTTTTTAACCCTTTTCAACCTAGTTCTTCTTCCCCTCTACCATGGCTTGATCAAGAACACCCAAGAACACCTTCATCTTACCAAGTCCCATTCAAAACATATAAACTCACAACCAAGTAATCCTAGATCATTTATCTCTACCCATTCCACCCATTTCAAACCCTTCTAATGATCTTCCTTGAACCCTAACTTCAACAATGTTCATTTTCAAATCAATCAACTCCCATTTAGGTTTCCAAGCAAGAAATCAACATCATTAAGCCAAGAACAATAATCAAAGAACTCATGAACACATAGGAGAAGGGAATCATAATAACTCACTTTTGGATTTTATAAGGAAATGTTGATCTTTCTAGCTAGATGGCTTCCTCTAGGTCATTCAACTTCAATGGTGCTCTAGGACTTGAATTTTGGTGAAGAAATGCCTTGGATTCAAGCTTGGATGGAGGGAGCTTCAATGGAGGATTCTAAGCTTTCTCTAGGATGAATGTGGTGAATGAAGGAGAAGGGAGGGGAAGGGAGTAAGAGGAGGTATGGAGGGAGGACACTTGGCAAAGAAGGAGGAACTTCTACAAATTGGCCCCCCATGGGAAATTAGCCAAGGCTTTCACCCAACCCATTTTAATTAATTTAAATCTTTATCCCATTAATTCATCCTCTCATTTAACCTCCCTATATTATTTATCATTTAATAAATTCCCATTTTTATTATTTCCCCTAGTTTCTTTATTTAATGTCCAATAAATTCTTATAAGCTCCTAAATTTACTTTTCACCCAGTTTATCCTAATTTAAGAATTTAAAGGTATAATTGAACACATAAAGTGAACATAAATTTTTTAAAAGCATATAATTAAATATTTAAAATGAGTGCCTAGGGTTGGGGTCGTCACAGGGGTAATACTCCTCCTCAACCGATTGCGAAAGATTGTAATGCCTCCTCATCCGGACGAGCTCCAATCGCCTCTCCGCTACCGGGCCACGTCCTTGGCCTTGAAAAGCGCCTTCCCCGTGTTCCATTGCTCAAAAAATCGAAGAAATCGGAAGATTTTTGAAGCTTTTTGGCCAAAAATGGCGGATTTACAGAATTTTCTCTCTCTCTCTCTCGTAATTTTCTGTAAAAACAGAATGGGGAAGAGGAAGGGCGTTGGCCCTAATTAATACCCCTGACTTTCCATCCCTATCCGCGCGGATAGGATTGCAAGGGTCAAAATGACCCTTTTGCCCCTTAAAATTCCAGGACTCTGCAATTCAGTCCCCAACTTGACAGAGTTAACCAAAGTTAACTAAAGTCAGCCCCTTGTCAAGAAAATCTTCCCCGGCAGTCAAACGTAAGACCGAGTGCCCCGAGAAAGATAACGAGATCCCGTATCTTTCATCAAAATCAACCCCCGGCAGTAAAACGTAAGACCGATCTCCCCGAGAAAGATAACGGATCCCGTATCTTTCATCAAAATCATTCCCCGGCAGTCAAACGTAAGACCGAGTGCCTCGAGAAAGATAACGAGATCCCGTATCTTTCATCAAAATTACCCCCGACAGTCAAACGTAAGACCGAGTGCCCCGAGAAAGATAACGAGATCCCGTATCTTTCATCAAAATCTCGCCCGACAGTCAAACGTAAGACCGAGTGCCCCGAGAAAGATAACGAGATCCCGTATCTTTCATCAAAATCTCGCCCGGCAGTCAAACGTAAGACCGAGTGCCCCGAGAAAGATAACGGATCTCGTATCTTTCATCAAAATTACCCCGGGCAGTCAAACGTAAGACCGAGTGCCCCGAGAAAGATAACGAGATCCCGTATCTTTCATCAAAATCTTCCCCGACAGTCAAACGTAAGACCGATTTCCTCGAGAAAGATAACGGATCCCGTATCTTTCATCAAAATCCTTCCCGGCAGTCAAACGTAAGACCGATTTCCCCGAGAAAGATAACGAGATCTCGTATCTCTCATCAAAATCACCCCCGGCAGTCAAACGTAAGACCGATTTCCCAGACGAATACGTCCAATTTTTTTCCCAGCAAAGGCTAACGAAATCCCCAGCAAAGTTAACGGAATCCCAAAAGCCAACGGAATCTCGAGTAGTACTCGAACTACGAAAGGGCTTGATTCCCACTAGGGATACGTAGGTAGCCTATCATTAGGTCCAGCCCCTCGACCAAAACGGTCACCCTCTCCTTCGGCAGCAGACGAAGTCCACCGAAAGGCCATTTCAAATTAAGGTCCGAGGCACCTAAAAAGCCATCATCATCAAGGTTCGAGGCACCTAAAACGCCATCTCCAAGGTCCGAGGCACCTAAAACGCCATCTTCAAGGTTCGAGGCACCTAAAACGCCATCTCCAAGGTTCGAGGCACCTAAAACGCCATCTTCAAGGTTCGAGGCACCTAAGACGCTATCACTAGAAAGCGATAAATCGCAATCATCCCCAGCAGAGACCGAAAATGGTCATTCCTATCCCCAGCAGAGCGGATACCCATCAGATCAAAAATGGTCATCTCTTATCCCCAGCAGAGTTTATTTCCAGCAACCGACTGCGGAACTCGCTCATCAGGTTCGAGGCACCTAAAACGCCATCATCTCCAGGGTCAAAGACCCGAACTACGACTGGCTTGATTCCCACCCGGGATACGTAGGTAGCCTATCGCTAGGTTCAGCCACCCGATCACTCGATCATTCCGCCAAATATGGAGCCTTACTCTTATCGACGACCCCGCTTCCTTCGAAAGCGCCGTCGCCGAGGGGCTACTGTAAGTGCTCCAATTTGAGCTTGCTAGAATTTTCGTTAGAAAATTAACGAAAGTTATAACATTTCTAACAATTCCTAACTATCCTAACATTTCTAACAAAGTGAGGGTAAAATGGGCATTGTTATTTAAGGTTAAACCTTAAAAAGAATCTTAAAAAGAAAAACAAAAGAAGAAAACCATAAATAGAAATGCTGGAAACATAAACTGGCTGCCTAATTTGAATTTCAAAAAGAAATATTCTTCTTGTCCAAAGCTGGAGCTGCATTTAATGAACAGTGCACGCCTACTGGACCTATCCGCGCGGATACCTTTGCATTTTCAGGAGGGCTATAAATTGAGCCCTCCAGTCACAAAAATAAGGAGGAAGAACACATTTTGCACCGAACCTCTGGCGAAATATAGAGAGAAAACAGTGAGAATTCTTCAAGAATTGTCACCTTTTTCTCTCCAATCTTTCCCAACTCATATTCATCCACTCACTCTCATATTAAAGCCCTAAACACTCATACACTCAAGCCAAACACTCAAGAACACAAGGAAGATTGGTAAACCCTCCTCTTCCTAACCCTAAATCTCATCCATGCATGTATCTTCAAACTACAAAATGTAGTTCTTTCATCTTCTTGCTCTAGATCTAAGAAGATCACCATGGAAGACCATCTCCATGGATGATCCTCTACAAAGATCAACATTATTTTTAAGCTTTCTTACTTTCTTGCAAAGAAAACTCATTTTCAAAACCCTAAAAACCATTTTCAAGCATAAAATCTTGATTTCAAAGGATAAAATTCCCCTTCCCA
Organism: Adenophora triphylla var. japonica; assembly: GCA_022495995.1. Lineage (NCBI taxonomy): Eukaryota > Viridiplantae > Streptophyta > Magnoliopsida > Asterales > Campanulaceae > Adenophora > Adenophora triphylla. The sequence continues at coordinate 439,137 of JAFEMH010000002.1, forward strand.
AGCAAATGAAATGCTTAGTCCTAATGTACCCCAAGGATGGTTTGGTATAGTTGATTCACCACTAAAATGTCTAGTGATCACTAACCAAAACCTAGGGAAATGGGGACAAGCATGGATGCAAAACCCCCCTTAAAATCATATTTTCTTTCTTGAGAAGTTGCTGTCCAGTAGCAATTTTCTCAGACCTCAGTCCATGGTCTTAATTTTTGGACACAGATGAACTTGGAATTTGGTGTTGACTACAAAACACCTTTTGTAGCCAACATCCAGGGCTTTCCAGACATATTTTTACCTTATTTTTTGGGTGAGTAAAACTCCTCTTTTCAAATTTCCTTTCAGAGGCTAGTTCATCAGCTTCTGGGAATCCAGATCTCATATCTGAGGTTTCCAGGAGGTTTTGACCCCTCAAATCTTCTCCAAAATGGAAAATTCCTTCTCACAAAATTTATTTAAGGTGTCTAGAACAACTTTCATTCTCTGAGTTTATCCAGATTATGAAGTTTTAAGACCCTTGAATCCATTTCAAAATCAAAGGTCCACTGCCTTTTTCATTCTGGCAGAAATGGCTCTCAACTTCAAAAGGTCTTTTGAGTACCAAATCTCAACCTAAAAATCTTCCAAAAAATCATGGGATCAGTTTAAAGTCTTAAAAAGATATCCCAATTTTTACTTTTCTGAGTTTCAAAGTATTTTGGCCAAAACACACACACACACACACACACACAAATGATTTTCAGCTTGGAAGACTCGTTTTACGAGGCGCGTCGGGTGTACACTAACGTCCTTCCCGACGCGTAACATGACCTCCGAACCTAAATCTCTGATCTCGGGCTTTTTTCAAAGTTTTGGCCCTCAAAATTAAAATGGCGTGGCGACTCCGTTTTCGTTGATTTTTTCAAACACAAAAATGGGAAAATTTTCGGATACACACATCATCACAAGTATGAAAAATTAAATAGGAGAGAGAATGAGTGGATGAAATAGTTAGGAGAGAGAATGTTGTGAGTGTAAAAGTAAAGTAGGAGAGAGAATGAGTGGGTAAAATAGTAAAAAAAAATTCCTTTTTTGGGTTGAGATATTTTAAGTGGGACGCCTAAAAAAAAAAGTTGAGACATTTAAATTGGGACGGAGGGAGTATTATTTTAGGGTAAAAATTCAAATTTATCTCTCATATAAACTTGTTTCATGTCATTAATCATACTTTTTGAGTGAATCTAATGTAAGAGAGAGAGACATAATTAATGAGGATATATTTGATATTTTATTAATAAAGTCATAATAATATATACTCCTTTCGTCCCGAATTTTGGTGCCTAGTTTGACTTTTCACGTAAATTAAGGAGAGAGTATTATATTGAAAGTGTTGTGAGTGTGAAAATAAAATAGGAGAGAGAATGAGTGGAGTGAATAGTAAATTATAATGGTGTTGTGAGTATTAAAATAATCTAGGAGAGATAATGAGTGGAGAGAATAGTAAAGATTCCTTTCCATTTTAGAAAATGTGCACGTAGGTTTGGGACGCCAAAAATGGAAAGTGTGCACGTAGGTATGGGGCGGAGGGAGTATATTTTTTAATATTTATAAAAAACTCCAAAATAACATACTCCCTCCGTCCCATCAAAACTGAGACCAAATTTTTGGGCACGCGGATTAAGGAAAAGTAAGAGAAAGAAAAAGTGAAAGAAAATGTTGTGAGTATGAAGAATTAAATAGGAGAGAGAATGAGTGGGAGGAATAGTTAGGAGAGAGAATGTTGTGAGTGTAAAAGTGAAATAGGAGAGAGAATGAGTGGGGTAAATAGTGAAGATTTCTTTGCCATTTTGGATAATATCAATTTTGATGGGACGAATCAAAAAGAAAATAAGTATCAGCTTTGATGGAACGGAGGGAGTATATTTTTGATAAACGGATTCACGAGTAAACGGCTTCACGAACTGACCTCTGACATGGAGTATCAAGTTGGGATTTCCTTTCATATATATCCTGGCAGGAAAAAGGTGGTATAAGAAGAGTTGAAACGCGTTTTTCCATAAGTTATGGAGAAACGCATTTCTTTCCAAATTTTACGGTATAAGAAATACTCTTTCCGTTTTCCAATAATATGTAAAAAGATATTTTTTGAACTTCTCACAATAATCTGTAAAATTTCAAAAAGGAAATTGGATCCACTTATCTCTACTCACAATAATTATCCACTTACTCCACTTTCTCTTTCATACCCAATCATCTACACTTACAATACATCACTTTTTTTTATCTTTTACCTTAATTATTGTGTCATCCCATTTTGTGCATATTTATGAGACACGGAGGAAGTATAAAGAGAGAGGTTTTTAAATCACGTTCCTCTCTCTTGAAAAAGTTTTAAGGTGTGACACTGTAACCGACGTTCGTATCTAAATCTGATCCCCTCCCATAACTCCATCATTATCCGAACGAACTCACCTATTAATGCTTTCACATCTTTTTAAACGTCCACCTCACATATTATTACCATGACTCAGCATACCATCACCTAAATTATTACTCCTTCCCTGATTTAATTTAAGCATTTTAGTTGATTTATTAACTAAAATGAATAATAGGATTCAATTGTTATTCTAAAAAAATTTTTTTTTTACTTATTTTATCCCTTTTATTTTACTTTTTATGCTCACAATATTTACTTTTTTTAATCTCTTTGTCAAATCAAACTAAAAACCTTAAAACAAAACAGAAGATTGAAGCATTTTTTTCTAAGTTTTCTCTTTCTTGATATACTTCTCCGTCCCATAAACTCAAGAACTTTAAGTCCCACCAAAACTTACTTCTTCCTTCTCAATTTAAAAAAAAAAAATCATTTAATTATAAAAATGTTATTACATAATTTAAATGTAATTTTAATTAATTATAAAAATGTCATCTCATATTCTTAAACTATTTTTTTCTATGCATATGAAAAACTAATCTATCTATATATAATATTAAAGCAGAAGAAATTTCAAACTCTACAGCGCGCCACGTGGCAAGATCTTATTCGCCGATATTTTGCATTTAGGTCCTTAAAATTCTTCTATTTTTGTCAATTTTTAGCATTTTGGTCCACTATAAGAAAAATAGGTTTTAGCGACGGAAAATCTGTCGCTAAAAGTCAATAAACCGTCGCTAAAGGCATTAGCGACGGAAAAAATCTGTCGCTAAAACCCTTGTCGCTAAATATTAACAACAGATTTTTGGGCTGTCGTTAAATTAACGACGGATTATTCCGTCGGTAAGTTAAAAAACTCCGTCGCTAATTTTGAAAATAGGCGACATTTTTTCCTTCACACGACGGATTTAGCGACCAATATTTCCGTCGCTATTTTTATTTACCATTTTTAATACTTTTTAGTTTTTTATTAAATAAAAATTGAAGACTTTAGCGACGGATATTTCCGTTGCTAATTTGATATTTTTTTATTAAAATTTTTTTTTATATATATATATATATAATTTTTTGTAAATATTTTTAAATCAGTCCCTTAGGTTATATTATTCTCAAATCAGTCCCTTAAATTTTATTTTTCTTAATCAGTCCATTAGATTTTATTTTTCTCAAATCAATCCATTAGATTTTATTTTCCTCAAATCAGTCCCTTAGATTTTACTTTCCTCAAATCAGTCCTTGATATATTCCTAGAGTCACACTTTAGTCCCCTAAACTTCTCTTATACCACAACCACCACCTGCCACCATCAACCAACACCTTCAATGGCTGCAAAAAGAACAAGAAATATATACACATTCATTAGCAATTATAAACAAAGACACAAATTCAGATCTGGGCAAAAACAAATTCAGATCTGGACAAAACAAATTCAGATCTGTAAAAGCAAACAACGTCGGCCTTTTCTCAGCCTCGGAAGTGATGAGGAAGGAGGGGTGCTGGTGGAGGGCGACGACGGTGGCGGTATTTGATTTGGTGGAGGGCGACGGCGGTGGTGGGTAGAAGGGGTAGGGATGAAGACGGCCGGTTAATTTCCAGATTCCGGGCTCCAAATCAACGCCGATCGGTTGGGGAGAGAGAGAAGAAGACGGCGTTGGGGTGGCCCTCACCGGAGACGATGAAGAGGAGAGAAGAAGACGGCATTGGGGGGAGAGAGAGAATAAGACGGCGTTGGGGAGAGAGAGAAGAAGACGTTGGAGGGGAGCGGCGGATCCAGGGGTTGGGTGGGGACGGCCGGTGACTTGGGGGAGAGAGTAAGACAGAGAAGAGGAAATGGAGAGAAGAATGAGATGGGTGGGATTCCGGTGATGGGTCTCCGGTGATTGTGGAGAGAGAGAGAGAGAGAGACGGAGAGAGAGAAATTGTGAAAATGTGAAAGAATTTGTTAAAATGTGAAAGGATTTGGTTTTGTCAAGAGAGGATATGGTTTTGTTTTGTGAGAGGATTGAAAGTGTGTGAGTAAGAAATTTGGACCATTGATTTAATATGAATGGATGGTTGAGATGGTGACCCAAGTGAAATAGTTTGTTAAAATGTGAGCCATTGGATTCAACTTAAATGTGTTATTATAAATGGCTAAGATGGAGATCCATGTGAAAGACAATGAATTAATAATAAATGATAATAATGATACTTATTTTTTTTTTTTGAAAAAATATTTAATTCATTTAAAATCTAATAAAATTATTTAATAATAATAATTGTATAATAAATGTAAATGCTTAGTACTATAATAATATTTAGTAATAACATAATAATAATTGATATAAAAAATAATTAATAATAATAATAATTTAAACTATAAAATAATATTTCGCCTAATATCAATAATAATAATATTTATTATCAATAATATTTATTAATGAATTATTAATTATATAATTGATTAATTAATTAATATTAATAATAGTACTAATAATAATTAGCAATTTTTATTGACTAGGAAAAAATATTTTAGACTTTTTTTATTACTGAAATTTACAAAAAGTTATCTAAAATATTTACATGCTTTTATTTGATTTACCCAAAATTTTAGTTAAAGTAGTATGTCTAATATCAATTTTTTAAATAATTTATTTTAAATATTTTTTTTGAAAAAAAACTTTCTTACTAAAAAAAGTCTAAAACATTTATCTCTATTCAAAAAAAAATTAAAAAAAAATACTCATAGTGAAGGATATTGTCTGTCCCTTATTTATTTAGTAAATTTCTAACTTATTTTATATAAATTTTTTAAAAAACTTCCTTACCAAAAAAAGTCTAAAATATTTATCTCAATTCAAAAATAAATTAAAAAAAAATAATTATACTTTTAAAATGTTAATAATACTTATTAATATACCCTCATACCCTAAACCCTAAATCTCATATACCCTATACCCTAAACCCTAAACCTCATATACCCTAAACCATAAACCTCATATACCCTATACCCTATACCCTATATAATATGCCCTAAACCCTATACCCTATACCCTATATCCTATATCCTATACCCTATACCCTATACGTACCATATACCATACTACCATGGCCGGCGGAGATGCCACCGCCACCACCACCACCACATTTGCCAGAATTCAAACCCTCCTCCGCATCTAAATTCTCCGCAAAGGTGAGTGAATTTCATGAAATCAACCAGTTATTAGATTTTCAATCTTAATTTATTTTTGTCGGCCAATTATTCGAATTCAATTAGTGTTCTTTTGGCATTACCGTTATAGAATTTAAAACTTGATAGTTTAATTGAAATCATGACAATGTTTGTATCGTTCCGAGGGAAGAAATTTGATTTTGTTTGATAATTATTTTTAGAGATTTTTACTTCGTAATGTTTTTTTTAGCAACAGTTCTATGGTTCGACGGCTGATTATTAGCTTTAATCTCTTTTTGTTGATTGTTTTTTCTTCCAAATCTTATCATCAATATTCAATACTATGTTTATTATAGTACGTTTTTGTTGGTAATTGTTTGTTTGAATCCTTTGATCAAGTGAGATTGGTAATTGATTTGTAATTGTTTGTTAGCACACATACAGAATACTGTATGTGTGATTCTTCTGTTTCATATATATGTAAATATGTATATACTCTTGCAACTTCAATTTATCAGAGGCGGTTATAATGTCGTGGTCGTTTGCTTTTATGATTGTAATCTCTGCATTACATCTGATTGTTTTCATTTTTTATTTGAATAACAGCTTAGGAAATTAAGATTTGGAAGTAAATTTGGCAATCATGAGATACAAGAAGGGAAATGCAGTTGAGGTTTTGAACAATTGTGAGGTGCCATACGGTTCCTGGCGTTGTGCTGGTGATGAGGTGGTGTTTCACAATCTTTCTTGGAAGATGGATAAGGTGTCTAAGGATTTGGGTCGTAACAAGTTTTTGGTTAGATTAGTTGGATCCTCCCATGAATTCCAAGTGAGCAAATTTGATATGTGGGTCTGCCGGTCTTTGCAAGATGATGAATGGATCGTGATTGAAAAGGTACTTTCTTTGGTAAAAAAAAAAACTATGTTTTAGCATATACCCCCTCTGTCCCAAAATGAATGTCCAAAAAAAAAATTCAAATTTGCTCTTGATCAAGAGCAAATTTGAATTTTTTTTGATCATTCATTTTGGGACAAAGGTAGTACATCTTTTGTTGTTTTTTATGCATACGGGACTTGGTATGTGATGTCTAGAAAGAGGGTCATGCGACATTTGTAGTCCACATGCATTGTGATAGAACTCTCATTTAGGCAAAATTATTGGCTGTGGGGCTCCCATGTGACTGCAGAGATGCACCTTATGCTGAATGTGTTGGGGCAAGCTGTGGGCAAGATAGTTGGTTCACAGCTATTGTGGGTTACCATGATTTAATACAGAGTCAATTTAACGATGGCAATTTGAAATTTGAAATTTTAATAGAAGATTAAATGTTGTATAATAGCGGAATTAAAGGATCAAATTTCGAAATTTATTACAGAGTCAATTTCACGTTGGCAATTTGAAATTTGAAATTCCGATCTATCACCCTAATCATGGTATATTAACGCTGGCAATTTGAAATTCCGATCTATCTATATAATTCATAAAATTTGAAATTTCGATCTATCACCCTAATTATGGTATATTAACAGATCGATTAATTTCATGCTTCCATTCATACCGAGCTTCTCCCCACATAAGGAGTAACGATCCTGGTGTCAAGTATCCCGAAACTTTTACCAGCTCTGAATCTCCTTTCATGTTCCCGTTCCCACAAGCTTCAGATTCAACACGGCTGAAATGCATAATGCAAGGTGATTCAAGAGAAACCAAGCCAATTCCATCTTCAAACTTCATTAGGTCAACATGTGCACATATTCCCTGCATTTAGTACACGATTCATTTATCAAGTACGGAGCAGCAGCCCAGATTGTTTAGAATGCAATAGGAGTAGAGTAAGGTACACAACAGGGAGGAGTAGGGGCAATCATAATGGTGGAGATTACCGGATGGGATGGAATATCGCCAAAAGTAGATTGAGATTAAAAAAAAAAAAAAAAAAAAACTTGACTAAACAAACTTTGGCTCTATTCAAGCCTGCCAGACTTGGTTACAGAACTGCTTTTAACAGAAATAAAGAAATAGACATCTAAAATGATCCTAATCATTAGTTATTTACTCCCTCCTGGAATAAATGTGCCGGAATAAATGTCGAACTTTTCATATATTTTTTTTCATTTTGGTTTGTCCCGAAATAAATGTTGAATTCTAAAATGAATTTTTCTTTTTATTACCAAAAGAAGATCTATTAGAAAAGGAGATAAAATACAAATAGATGGACAGGTAGTCCATCAACGAAAAGAAATACAAGATACCTAAACTAAACAATAGCCGTATAACGTGTTTCTTCAAATCTGAAAGTGAATTTCCGTCAGAAGGTGGCATGTCTGAGGTCCATAAAAATACTATAAACATAAGAGCAGTGATTTAGGCCAAAAGGGAAAATAGTTAAATGTAAAAATGAACTACTTTATTTTAATCATTTAACTCAGCATGTTATTGCATGACTTTCATCATGTTTCTCTTATATTTTTTCCCATTTTCATTACAATTGCAAGACACTGTTGCTAAGGTCATATGGATCAGTTCCTTTCTCCTTCATGACTTTCACCTGTTTCTCTTATATTTTGCCCATTTTCATTATATACAAACAAATTTACTCACAAAAACTACTTCCTCTGTCCCAATATTAATCAACTTAACGGCACTTAAATACTTCAACATACAAGAACAAATGAATTTTTCTATTACTAATATTTCCTGATGTACAGTAAATGAAAGCAGTGAATGCTAATCAAAATAATGTGTGCAAGTCTGACAGGGGAAAGAGTAACTACAACATTTAACAGAAACTGGAAGTTAATCACAAATCGATTTACCCACACAAACATAAAATTACTTTCTCCATTCCAAAATGAATGACACTAATAAATTCATTTACTACCATGTATACAAGTATGATTTAGTTAATCAAATTCATTTTACCTACTGCAAGGTATACCACACAATATGCGTTTCTTAGTTAATCTCAGATAACCATAATTGTTTGGAATTCATTTCATCTTTGTATATTACAACTTATTTTGTGTTTTTGTAAAGAATTTTAAGTTTTATACTCTATCCGTCCCTAATCTGAGTACTAAACTTATGTGGTGCAATTCAAATCTCTCTGGCACACTTTGCAGAGATTATTCTGTGTTCTTCTTATGTTTTCTTTATATATGCTTATGACTCCCTCACATAATATTCAACACAGATTTTCTCAGTCCGTCTTTTCTCTTCTTTTTTTTTACATGCATATTAGTTTGATTACTATTTTTTTGCATGCAATAGGAGGCAATGGCAACAAACAGTCAAGTGATTACAATCAAATCCATCGGAAAGAACACTAAGCTTCGCAGTATAGTTGTGCGGGTTTTGAAAGTGTGGACAACAAGAAATAAGCTTGGAAAACAATCGCTTGAAATGATATTGATTGATGACGAGGTTAGTGCTTAAGATATTATTTCTTCTTGGACCAAGAACGCTTGCGAATAATTCTAATATCATATCATTATTTTACTTAGGGATCTAAAATTCAAGCTACCGTTCCAACAAGTTTGTTGGCAACAATGAAGGAAAAGTTTAGTGAAGGAAAAATTAGGAAGATTTCTAATTTCGCTGTGGAGCAAAATAATCCTATTAGTCAAAAGACAAAAATTAATCATGCATGGAAGATAATCTTAAGTTTAGCAACCAAAGTTTCTGAAGTTGAGATTCCTACTCGGATCTCAGACAATGATTTTATATTCACTCGCTTTAATGATTTACAGGACTACCTTGAGGAGTTTGTTTTGGGTAAGAATATATCTTATTTTTATTCAAAATCTTAATACTATCATAAGATTCACACTTATGCTATTTTCCTTGAAATGTTACTAGATGTTATTGGTGAGGTTATCCTGCCTCTAGGAGATTTTGAGTTTGTATCTGTAATCAATGCTAGGAAAATGGATGTGACATTGGTTGATAATGAGTACGTTAATCAAAATATCATCATTTGATTAACATTTTATTATAAGCATATTATTTTAGTATTATACCAACATATAATTTTTTTAATTTCTTAATATAATGACAGGGGAAGGCAATTGTGTTACATATTGTGGGAGTCATATGCAGATGAGCTCAAATTTTTTGTTGACAATAGAGGTGACAATGCTGATGATCCGATAATACTCATTCTACAATTCGTACTGATATCAAAATATCGATGTGAACTTTTTTGAGTTCTTATATGTATGTCTAGATTGTTATATAGTTTTGAATGAATGTTATTGCCATAAATGTATATACAGATCATATTATATTTTATGATTAATCTTATTGTCATTCATATAATATTTATAATTTTTATACAGGAAATATTCGCGTTTCTACTATGAAGCATGCATCTAAACTTCACATCAATCCAACTGTTCGTGAACAAATGGATTTTATGAGCAAGTATTGTACATTTTACATAAATTACACTTTATGATTTTTGACACATTATTTTATTTTGGGTTACACTTACATATCTACATATTATATCTAAATTTAAAGGTGCGATGACATAAGCTCATCCAATAGCCGAACGTTGACTACTATCACCAATGTTATTACCAGTGAATGGTTTAAAATTGAAGAATATAGAACAATTACTGAGTTGCTCAACTCTAATGAGGTATTTCGTTGATTGTTCAAAAAACCTATAAATTTATACATTAGATAATATTTATAAATATGATGAGTAAGTTTATGTTTTACTCATCAGAGATATTTTTCACAGGTTGGTGACTACACCACGTTGTGTACCATATTTGATGTAGACTCGGTTGGTAGGTGGTACTATGATGCTTGCAGCAATGCTAAATGTAATAAGGGCTTTGATAAGGGTGTAAATAACTGCAAAAAATGTGGTACACCCTATGCTAACAATGGCCCAACTCCCAGGTATTTGTTGATCTATTTTTTTTTAAAATTTATTATTATTTATATTTTAAATATTAAGATTTTGACTCATAATAGTATTTTTTATCTTCTTAGATACAAAATTAAGATTAACGTCACAGATGTGAATGAAGTTGCTACACATTTTGTGTTGTTTGATAGCACTGCTTCTCATTTGCTTAAGAAATCTGCTTTTGAAGTCCTTGCAGAAGTTTTAGAGGTGCGTAATTAGTTGATCTTATGACAATAATCATTATACTATTCTTCTAATTAAGATATTATTAATGTATGATGATCAGCCCGATCAATTGTCCCCCTCTTTTGGGGCTTTGATTGGAAGACAATGCCTGTTTAAAGTGGCAATCGATGAAAGAACCAAGGATACCTTCGATGAGAATCGAATCTTTACTGTGAAGAAATTAACCGAGGATGCCAATATCATCACTCAGTTTATATCACTTACTAATTTTGATGTAAGTTCAAACCCACGTTACATTCTCAAATCATGAATTGTTAGGGAATATATATGTCAGTTTTTCATTTTTTTTCAAATTTCAGGAGGTTGCTTCTAAGCAAAACTTAGATGATGAAAATATGTTCATTTTGAATGATAATGTTGGTGTAAGTCAATAAACATGTAATTATTTAATAATTTAATTAGTAATTATTAAATTTTGCATGTTATTTAACTTTGTTATTTTGGTTTTTCCTTATGTAGGATAAGCCCTTGAAATCAATGGGAGAAAGTTCTTCAACAACGATTTATAATGACATTACTCCTCAGAAGCGTTCGCTAGACATTATTTCCATTGATGAGGAGGCACAACTATCCGTGACTAAGGGAATCAAGCAAATAAAACAGGAGAAAAATATTGGACAAGTAGTAATGAAGGAATCTAACGCTTTTTATTTCAGACAATCAATTTAGTTTTTTCAAATAAGTATGATGTTGGGGTTAAATACTCCTAAACAATCTTTGCTATTTTTTCCAATGTGACATTATTGAGAGTAGAGTGAGGTTGATGGTTAACAAATATTTTTTTGGTATTTTGTTATTTCATTTGGTACTTTGGGATTTATTATTAATAATCTGATTAAAACTATCAAGTTTATTTTTTTCATTTGGTACTTTGTGATTTATTATTAATAAACGGATAAAAACTATAAATACCTGAGATAACTGGGCAGAGTCATTGATTCTGGATAGAGGAGCAGCTGTATCAAAGAAAATTTATGTGAATACCAATTATACATGAAGTGAAGGGGGCATGAATTCAGATAGAAACAATTTGTATGAGTATCAATCATGCATAAAGATAAAGTACCATTGTTAAAATGGCTGCCTTTGCAGTTAGATGCTTTATGATATTGATAGATACAGTATATTAATGTTTGGTTTTATGGAATCGTTGTATTTTATTAATGAAAAATACTTTGGCAAACAGTTTGTTGCACTTGCATATTTATACATGTTGAGATTAATGGAATAGTAATCCAATATTAATTGGACTACTATTCCATTGCTTTGTTTGAGCTTGCAAGAGATGGAGTTCTTCTATGGTATTTATAATCAGGGTCTGCTTTATGGTACTCTACTTGGCTATGACACCAAGAGTTGGCTTACACTGGTTCTGGTATCATTTCCATGGCCTGATGCAGTAAGCTTATCAATGTTGTTGTTCCTAATACGATAGATGAACGAGCCATCAACACCAAACGAGTTCTCAACCCTTGGGAAAGAATTAGGAAAAACATGGTATAAGCAGCATTTGCATCCTAAACGGTAACATGGCTATGAGGTATACTCTCTCCGTCCCATATACTCTGTAATTTCATTTAAATAAACGAAAACAATATGGCCTAATGAAATTACAGATTATAGCAATAAGTAATAATAGCACAGTGGTATACTATTCCCAAAGGCACAGTCGCACTTTGGTCACTGCACTTTTAAATGAAATTACAGCAACAAAGTCACTAATAAATATCACTCTCAGAAAAGCTTCCAACTTCCAAACAAAGTACTGAAAAAAATGGATCATTGAACAGAAATATTAACCTTCAGACACATTTGGAGGGAATCATAAATATATTCTGTAATTTTATCCACACGAATGCATCCCATTGTCCGCACAGCCAAAGCACGAATTAAAGGATTTGGGTCCTGAGAATCCTGCAAAAAAAAAAAAAACCATTGCTTCAGTGGTCTTAGAAACAACTTCCAACCACTTTATCTAACAATAATGGGTGGGCTTCAGATTTTTGAATACTGATGATATAATTTTAATTCTTTTTGGCCAGTAAGCCCATCAGATAAGTAGCTCTTCTAGGCTTATTCACCAAAAAAAAATATGCTTTAGGTGCATAGTATTGCACAAGTTTATTTAAGTGGGACAAAAGGATGCCAAAATGCAAATATTTATCTGATACATCTCAAGTTCAAGGTAAATGAATGGGTGTTAATGCCATGAGAGGAAATTACATGAAACTGATAAACTTAAACTATCAAAGCCAGCCATAAATATTTAATCCTTGAATATGAGAGATTAGAGTCTATCACAATTTTCACCTTCACAAACGTATTTACGGCGAGTATTGCAAGGTCAGGTTGACTTTTAGCATAATTACTGAGGTATAAGTAAACAAGCTTTTTGAGCTCCAAATTTTCTGTTTGCATACAATTCATTACACCAGTGAAAAGTGATGAAACTGTAGACACCCCATTCTGAATCAATAATTCATGATTACACTACTCTGTGTCTCTCTTTTATGTTTTGATGAAAGCATATCCGTTTCGGCATGTTTAGTTAAGTTTCTAACTAACCTCGTTAGTTTTGGACCTAACTGACTAACAGAACAACTGAAGAGGACAAAATAGTCATCAGACTAGTTATCTCGCACGAGATATCATATCTCGCGCGAGATATCATATCTCGCGCGAGATATCCCCTCGACAGGATGTGCAGAAATCGCTCTCCTTCTCCGTTTCAAACTCTTTTCTTGATAAACCTCATCTAATCCGGTTCTTCAATCAAATTTGAGTTCTGGAAGCTTCCTAGGAGTGTTTTTACCTCTCCACCTCTACCTCTTAAACCCCTATAAATACTTGGTGATTTCCACTGTTTCAAAGGTCCAGAATTCGACACAACACACACAATTTGTTGGTTTCTCTCCACGAAAGATTCCTTCAAATCACTCACAAACAACTCCTAAATTCGTCCTTCAACCACGTTGATTGACGAACATCAAGGCTCAAGCCTAGCATCAAGGCGAAGCTCTGTCCGCATCAAGATTTGACTCTCATATTGAGTCGAAACTCTGCCCAAATCACTTCTCGATCGAAAAGACATCTTAGAACAACGTTCTAAATCAAATCCTCCCCAAACGCTAGGTAAACTCCTTCACTTTTACTCTCCTCTTCTCAATCTCTCTCTATTGGCTTTTAGAGTGGTGTAATCCCATCAAAAGGATTGGCCTAGAGTCCCTTCAATCGATGAAGACGATCTCGAAGCATACAATCCAACATTCCTAATCAAGAAATTGATTAGGGTTTGCTTGTTTTTCTTTAATTGTATATATTGTAAAGATTGAAAACTTCTCTTTTCTTTAGCAAGACCGATCTTCGGATCGGGTGGAATGGATGCTCCTCGACCTACCCATTCCATAACCTAAGCCCCGAACTCAAATCTCTTTTCAAAAATGGTTTTCCTATGTTTCCAAACGAATAATATAGGTGGCGACTCAAAAAGATAAAATTCTTCTCACAACGCTACAGTGGCGACTCCGCTGGGGACTTAAAATTAAGAGGCTTAAACTTGCGTCAAAATTAAAAGAGAGGTTTTCAAAAAAAAATTGTAAATCCGATTTTCTGCTCTCAGATGAGGCATATCTCGCACGAGATATCATATCTCGCGCGAGATATCGCCTCGACAATCTGGTTGTTTTCTGGTTTCTCCCGTTCATCTCATAATCCAAGACGAGAGCCGAACGTGCAAGTGGGATCCCAGAATTCACTATCTGCAGAGTTCCCGCATCTTAAGGCCTCCCTTAAGGTGTAGAACTCGAATCTTTATTTCATTTAAATAATTGATTATTATTTATAAACTGCGTGCGATTAGGTTTTATTTAATTAAAGTCCGGTCCATTGGGGATTCGGGAGTTGTAATTTAAATTATTTATTTCTCTCTCTCTCTCCTTTATGTGGAACTACGACGGCCTGAGTCTTCCTAATTTGGGAGAAACGTAGGCAACCACTTGGTGCGGCCACTATTTGTTTTCCTTTTATTTTCAAAAAATAAAATTTTCTATTTTACTCTATCACCTAGATTGACTCTCACACACGCGCACTCATACTATAACTGTCATTGCACTACATACCCTTGATAAACCCGGGACCCACACTAAGGACGGATGACGGTAACCACCTAGTCGCCGGTCTCTCCGAAGTTGGATCATCCCACTCCGCGTATTCAATCCACGTAGATTGTCATATCGCGGGGAGCCTAGCCTTCCAGCCCTGCATCGCCACATAATCATGTAGATTGACTTTTTAAGATACTCCGTGACCGGTCGGTTTGATCTTGGAGTCCTTGTAATCCCTTGTCAAGATCTTGTTTTGTGCAATAAGCCATGGAAAAGAAATCAATAAATATGCCGCTTCGGAATTGTCCCTTCGGAAACGTCCCTATGATTGTCCCTTCGGATTTGTCCCTAGAGAGAAAAATTTCTCACCAAAATTATTGTACAAAACTTGATGTTACTTTGGATTACTCCGACCCCTAGGTCCCTAGGTTTGGATTCTGAATGTTAGAAACCCCCAAAATGAATTTTCTGTCCGACCAAAATTAGGATTAAAATCAGAAAATTGTGACTTCCCGTGGTGAAGTCTCGCGCGAGATTACTTGTCTCGTACGAGATAAGTGTTCGATCTTTTCGTGTTTTGGCCAAAACCTTCAAACCTTCAAAGCCTTCATGCACCCTATTCAGCCGACTTGTTGGGACTCAATCATGGTTTAACACGGTTGCTACATGCCTAGGTTCTTCGCCAAAGCTCGACACGATGTCTGCTTCTCCTTCTACTACCGAGGCCGATATCAACGACGCTAAGGCCCAACTCATCGAAGCCATGACTAGGTTGGATGAACAAAGTAAGCAAATTGATGAGAAAAATGCCCAAATGGCCGCCCTCATGAAAGAACTCCAAGAGTTGAAAGTCAAGAAAGGCAGAAAGCAAAAGCAGAAAGTGGAATCCTCCTCCGATGAAGAGGAATCCTACACGAAAGTGAATAGAAAAACCAAGAAGTCAAGCAAGAAAAAGGAAGAATCCGATTCCTCCTCTTCCTCATCCTCCTCCGATGATGAGGAACATATCTCCAAGGTTGCTAAAACCAAGAAAGAAGGCAGTGGTGAAACTACTAAACTTGGTGACCATGTTACTAAGAACTACCTCGAGAAGAAACTTGCAACTCTTGACACTTCAAAAGGGTCATTCGTTCCATTTGATCCCGATGCTCTTCAACAATCCATCACCAAGTTTCCTCGCAAGTACAAGACACCCGATATCGCCAAGTTCAATGGTACTACCTGTCCTCGAGCTCATGTTGAGACCTACACTTGGACTATGCTTCCAATGGGTGTTGATAACACCATCTTGGCCCAATGCTTTCCTCAAACTTTAGAAGGTGCTGCAAGAGATTGGTACATGTCTCTTCCTACAACTACAAGGCTTGATTGGTCGTCTGCATGTTTAGTCTTCCAAAGGCAGTTTGAAGACAACTCCACTTACCGCCCTACTAAGAGGGATCTTGAACAAACCAAACAACATGCAAATGAGTCCTTTGCTCAATTTGCTAGAAGATGGAGACTCAAACTCACTGAAATCGTCGAAAGGCCTACTCTCAAAGAGCAAATCCACATCTTCCTTCAATGCCTCCGTGATGAATTTCAAGAGAAGCTTGCCGGTAATTACTTTCCTAGTTTCAATGAACTCCTCGAGTCCGGAATTAGGGTTGACGACTTTCTAAAAAGCAAAAAGAGGGAAAGTAACTTCCGCTACAACAAACCCGCTACAAGTAAGGATGCTTCAGTCAATGCCATTGCAGTCAACCGCTCCAACACCGGAAAGTATTCCGCTGTCCCTCCTCCCGAAAAGAAAAAGAGGCACTATGACAAAATTGAAGGAATCACTCAAGAAGAACTCTTCGATGTGCTCGTCCAGAATGAAAAGATCAAACCAAGGGAAGTTGGTCCTCCGAAGGATATGGGCCCAAATCATGCTCATCACTTATTCTGCAAGTACCACAACTTCACCGGCCATGACACCAACTCTTGCCACCACTTGAAGGACATCATCCAAGACCTCTTTGACAATGGAGATCTAGAACGTCCCAACGTCATCACCAATCCTCTCCCTCGTACTCCATGAAGAAGATGAAGCTCCAAGAAGAAATCTACACTTACCACTTTGGGGCTGCAACTACCCTCTCCCTTTCTCCTTTGATAGAAGTAGATTAGGTTTTAAATTTTCAAGTATGAACTCGAAGAGTCGTTCTGTCTTTCTAGTACTCCTCACCTCCTCTAGTTTGTGTCATCTAAACTATCGAGTCTGTTCTTAAATTTCTCCATTAATCAAAGTAATTTTCTTTTCCTAAACACTTTTCCTAAGGTTGTTCTACCTCATGAATATCATTTAATTCATACAAAATAATGGACCCTCCATTCCCTAAATCATCGCAAAAAATAGAGACTTCTAAGCGAGTTTAAGAATAAAGTTGTCCTTAGGAAGCTTAAGGGCTAAACATTACCACTACTGAAAGTCAAAGGTCAACAAAAAGAAGAAAGCCAAAGGCACTGCTATCAACATTCATCCCAAGAAGAGTGGGGCTACTCAACTCAAGGCTTTGAGAGTACAAAAATAAATGAAAAGCTCGCTAGGATGAAACTCCTCAAATCGTTCTAGGCAAAAATAGAGCATCAAAAAAAAAAAAAAAGAGAAAGAAAAACTCTCAAGCCTTCATCGCCCCACAACAAGGATGGAATTTCAACAAAGGCAAGAAGGACTCTCCCACAAAGTAGAAGAGTCAAGTGATACCAACAAAAGAAAAGAGAATTCCCCAATATCCTCCTACATCAAGTGAAGAAGACTTTCAGTATCAAGAAAAATGTTTACCTTTAAGTCATACTAATGATTGACTTTCTCCTCAAACTTATTTAGAAACTTCTAGATGATGCACAGTTCATTAAAAGATAGAATAACTTTACTAGATCCTTGAGCCAAGCAACGTTTATTGTTGAGTCTAGGGGCTTCCTGTTAGCCGCTCTCATACACACTCTTGAAATCCAAGCATCAAAACTGGGGCTTCTTAACCTTTCCTCCCCCAGTCAACCTCTACTCCGACTCTTCAAAGCAATCAAATCTGCATTAGTGGCTTTCCTCTTTGCTTCTCACTCTCATCATTAGAGAATTCACTTCT
This sequence comes from Adenophora triphylla var. japonica, assembly GCA_022495995.1. Classification (NCBI taxonomy): domain Eukaryota; kingdom Viridiplantae; phylum Streptophyta; class Magnoliopsida; order Asterales; family Campanulaceae; genus Adenophora; species Adenophora triphylla. Next base: position 457,076 of record JAFEMH010000002.1, read on the forward strand.
TCAAAGAATCAATGCTTGGATCACCTTCCAAATAATAGAGCCTGTCTCTCCTCAACTAACTTGAGATCTCATTTCTCTCTCCTCAATAAGATTTTCTTCCAACTGAGTCCTCTTCGAGTACACATACTATTCAAAAAAAAAATGAAAAAAAAGAAAGGCGCAAAAGAGATGCCCGCTAGATTGAAAACCCGAAAGGGCGGTCTAGGCAAAAACCAGGGTGGGTCACTAAGAAAAAAAAATCAAAGGTCAAAGGGAGAGTATTCTTCAACCTTCTTCACCGGACGTCATTCGATCATCTTCAAGTCAAATCAACAAGGAGAGTCTTCTTCAATCACCTTCAAATCAAGAGAACAGCTTCAAAAGCCTGTTCACAAAGTCATCTACCACTTGCAAGCAACTTGGGGCTTGAGACATCAAAGGGCCTTGGACATAAAGCCATTACGACAGTCGACAGATGTGTAGTCATTTGCCTCCTAGAGACAAGACTCAAGGAGAAGTAAGAATGAAGATTCTCAACAGACCTAGATGTGTTCACAAAAGGTTACTTATCAAAATCCTACAACAATGAAGAAACAGTACAGCCTCGCTGACTAGCAACAGATTCTGCATAAACCTGATTTGGTCCCAACTTGTCAAACACAAGTTCACTCATATATTTCACCCCTCTCAAATACAAATCCATACAAATGTCCTTACATTTCCATGCACCATATACTCATACATAAACTTACCACCAAAATGACAGACCGGCCATTACACGAACAGACGTGAGCACCACCACGTAAGTCCAGTTAAACAACTAAAATATGGAAATCTACTTGAAATCTTTATGTGCTAACAGGTACAGAAAGGTAAGAATCATTCGGGTCTATCCAAGACCAGCATGCATATATCCTTGCATTACAGGGGCTGACAGAACCTCCATCTCAACTGACAACTTCAAGTCCGTGACCTCGGCGACACCAGCAAAGTCTGTGACGGCAGCAAACTTCAAGTCCGTGACCTCGGCAACATCAAGAAAGTCTGTGATGGCAGCAAACCTCAAGTCCGTGACCCCGGCAACATCAAGAAAGTCTGCGATGGCAGCAAACCTCAAGTCCGTGACCTCGACAACATCAACAAAGTCTGTGATGGCAGCAAACCTCAAGTCCGTGACCTCGGCGACATCAACAAAGTCTGTGACGGCAGCAAACTTCAAGTCCGTGACCTCGGCGACACCAGCAAAGTCTGTGACGGCAGCAACTTCAAGTCCGTGACCTCGGCGACATCAACAAAGTTTGTGATGGCAGCAACCTCAAGTCCGTGACCTCGGTGACAACTTCAAAGTCTGTGATGGCAGCAAACTTCAAGTCCGTGACCTCGGCGACAACTTCAAAGTCTGTGATGGCAGCAAACTTCAAGTCCGTGACCTCGGCAACAACTTCAAAGTCTGTGACGGCAGCAAACTTCAAGTCCGTGACCTCGGCAACCACAACAAATTCTGCGACCGCGGCAAACTTCAAAGTCCGTGACCTCGGCAACGACAACAAAGTCCGTGGCCTCGGCAACAACAGCAACGTCAGTAACCTCGGGCGGCGCACTTCAACAAGTTCATCAACAAATCGGGTATCATCAGAATTGGGTCAAGTCTTTGAGTCCTCAGTATGATTTTACCTTTTCAAACAAAATCCCTCTTCGATTTTCAAAATGCTTTTCAAAATACCTAAAATAGCCTTTTTAGTGTTTTGGATTCGAACTACGTTTGGTCTGATTCTCTCTTAGAGATACATAGGCAGCTTTGCGGCACGACCATCCCAATGTTCAGAATGATGTCTTTTCTATCGACGACACTTCTTCTTTCATAAGACCTATCACCGAGGGGCTCTGTAGACACCCCATTCTGAACCAATAATTCATGATTACACTACTCTGTGTCTCTCTTTTATGTTTTGATGAAAGCATATCAGTTTCGGCATGTTTAGTTAAGTTTCTAACTAACCTCGTTAGTTTTGGACCTAACTGACTAACGGAACAACTGAAGAGGACAAAATAGTCATCAGACTAGTTATCTCGCACGAGATATCATATCTCGCGCGAGATATCCCCTCGACAGGATGTGCAGAAATCGCTCTCCTTCTCCGTTTCAAACTCTTTTCTTGATAAACCTCATCTAATCTGGTTCTCCAATCAAATTTGAGTTCTGAAGCTTCCTAGGAGTATTTTTACCTCTCCACCTCTACCTCTTAAACCCCTATAAATACTTGGTGACTTCCACTGTTTCAAAGGTCCAGAATTCGACACAACACACACAATTTGTTGGTTTCTCTCCACGAAAGATTCCTTCAAATCACTCACAAACAACTCCTAAATTCGTCCTTCAACCAGGTTGATTGACGAACATCAAGGCTCAAGCCTAGCATCTAGGGGAGGCTCTATCCGCATCAAGATTTGACTCTCATATTGAGTCGAAACTCTGCCCAAATCACTTCTCGATCGAGAAGACATCTTAGAACCACGTTCTAAATCAAATCCTCCCCAAACGCTAGGTAAACTCCTTCACTTTTACTCTCCTTTTATCAATCTCTCTCTATTGGCTTTTAGAGTGGTGTAATCCCATCAAAAGGATTGGCCTAGAGTCCCTTCAATCGATGAAGGCGATCTCGAAGCATACAATCCAACATTCCTAATCAAGAAATTGATTAGGGTTTGCTTGTTTTTCTTTAATTGTATATATTGTAAAGATTGAAAACTTCTCTTTTCTTTAGCAAGACCGATCTTCGGATCGGGTGGAATGGATGCTCCTCGACCTACCCATTCCATAACCTAAGCCCCGAACTCAAATCTCTTTTCAAAAATGGTTTTCCTATGTTTCCAAACGAATAATATAGGTGGCGACTCAAAAAGATAAAATTCTTCTCACAACGCTACAGAAACATCCTTCCCAACAGTCATTGCGGCAATCACCTTCTTAACTGCATCTTTTCTCTTATCCTGCATGCCAAACAGGAATGATATGCCGGTAAGACTTTTATGATAAAGAAAAAATAACATGGCACCCATACTTCAAGATTTGACTTATCTAAAGACCGTCCATCTTGCGGGGGCATATTAGGAATATAATATCATTATTTTATATTCAAGTATATATTGTAATAAATAGATTAGAAGCACGTGGGGTCTTAGCCTGATGGTTAGGATTCATGGCTTCCAACCTGGAGGTCATGAGTTCGATTCCCCCACCAGTGGTTAGAGGGAATGACATTGCCCTCCCTAGCATAGCTAGGCGCCTCTGTGAAGTGCATCAAGGGGGGAGCGGTGAAATGTGTTGATCCCCTTCTTGAAAAAGGAAAAAAAAAAGAAAAAAAAAATAGATTAGAAAACTTAATCCTTGTATTAGATTAGGACACACAATCTTAGAAACCGTCTCCTTCTAGGAGATTAATCCTTGTATTAGATTAGAAAACACAATCTTAGAAACCTTCTCCTTCTAGGAAACTCCTCATTATAACCATATAAATATGTATCTCTAGCATCATAATCAATTGAGTCATTCAATTCAATTCATCTCTTCCATGTTTTGATTGACTTCGTCTAATCCTCATTATTCTAATAAAAACTACTTACAAAAAGGTATCAATATTGCAATCATATATGCAATGTGCTTAAATTATATTCCAAGAAAGAATAAATCTATGCCATGGCTTTGCATCATAATATTTTCATGAATAATCAACAACTTTTATTTTCGATTGACAAGGACCCATTTGTAGGTATGCTCTTCGAACTTGTTCTCTTATTTTAATATTATATGAGTTGATACAAGGGAGTAAACCTCCATTGACAGGAAGCTCATTTATATCCTTCAATACATGATTGACTTGTACACTCGAAGCTACTCGTTGAGTTTGACATTATGACAAAATTTTGATTCAACTCGAACATTTTCAGATGCTTGAGAAAATGACTGTGATGGCTCTTAAAAGTTCATCACTTTGAAATATTTTTTCATAGTCCCGATTGTTATTATGATAATAAGAATGACAATGTAAGCAAATAACTACAAGACATTAATTAATAAATATTGTACCGCAGTTTCAATTACAAACAATGAAGTACAATCTAATCTAAAGAAACTATAAAATGAAAAAAAAATAGAATAATAAGGAGTAATATCGATAGTAATAATGTAAGATTTACCTTATTTTTAACAAAAAATAGTTTATAACTGATTTTCATTGGATTGCAACAAAATAACAATATTGGTTAGGAATTACAAAAAATACAATGTTGATAACCGCATTGAAATTATTCACAAAACATGAATAACCAAATTGCAGTTTGTCCAATATTTAAAAAAGGATATATAAATATATCATTTAGGTTGTGAAGAAGATCAAGGAAACAATAAAGAGGTAGTCTCCCATGAGAACAAGGGGATCCGTCTCATGCATGAGACGGGTCAACCCATGACCCATGACATGCGTACTTTCTCTTTCTAAACACTCCGATTGACTCCTACTCCTGTTATTTATCCACATGGTGACACGTTGGCTGCCAATTAGGATTTGTTATCAAATAGTAAGCTACAATTGCTGGCTCCCATGACATGCGTACTTCCTCTTTCTAGTTTTTTATTATTTTTTTCGTTTTGCTTTTTTTTTTTCTTTTTATTATTTTTTTTTTATTATTTTTTATTATTTTTTTTTCTTTTTGCTTTTTTTATTATTTTTCTTTTTGCTTTTTTTATTATTTTTTCTTTTTGCTTTTTTTTTTTTTTTTTTTATTATTTTTTATTATTTTTTATTATTATTTTTTTCTTTTTTCTTTTTTTATTATTTTTTCTTTTTGCTTTTTTTATTATTTTTTTATTATGTACTAGGATTTGTTATTTTTTTTATTATTATTTGTTTTCTTTTTTCTTTTTTTTAGTTTTTATATTATTTTTTCGGTTTTTCAGTGGTTTAAAAAAAAATAATAGTTACCATCTCTTAATGTAATGACTGTATACATATAAAGTAACATTGTTCTTAAGTAAACGTAATATTTGTTTTAAAAAAGACAAAAGCTCGTTTTCACCCATTTTTTCAAATGTAATACAAACTATATGTATTATATTTGAAATGTAATAACTTATGTATATGAATGTAATAGTTTATACAAGTAAATGTAACACTTTGATAGATGAAATTGTAACATATTTCTATAGATAATGTAATACTTTTACATTATTACTTTATAATGTAATAGTTACCATCTCTTAATGTAATGACTGAATGTATTATTACTTTAAGTCATTGATAATGTAATACTTAAAAAAAAAACACTATTACTTCACAAGTGTAGTACTATTACTTATAGCAATACCAACTATTACTTAAACAAATGAGAAGTATTACTCAAAATTAAAACAGTTTCTAACACTATTATTAGTTAAAAAAAAAAACACTATTACTTCACAAGTGTAGTACTATTATTTATAACAATACCAACTATTACTTAAATAAATGAGAAGTATTACTCAAAATGAAATGTAATAACTTATGTATATGAATGTAATAGTTTATACAAGTAAATGTAATAACTTATTTAAGTTATAATACGTATTACTTTTGCCAAACGAAGAAAACATAAGAAAAAACACTATTAATTTTCTGTATATATGTATTACTTTAATGTATACAAACTATTACTTTATATGCATACAATCATTACATTATGTTATAGTAACTATTACTTTTCACAAACCGAAAAAAAAAAAATTTAAAATTTAAAAATAAATAAATTTTTTTGGGCCTATGAGTTAGAGCCACAAAAACAAAAAAGTAAAAGAAAATCAATTTATTGAATCGTCAAAAGTTTGCACCGAAAATGGAAACCGTGTGCGTGAAGAAAAAACTAGAAGCCATATATTATTAGGTAAAAAGATTATACGGCCAATATCAAGGCCCGTGTGGTCATGTCACTCCGTAACAATGTTGTTGGCCGGGTTGGATTCGACCCGTCTCATGGATGAGACGAGTCATAGTGTTCTCACACAAGTTTTTGTCAACAATAAATCCAATAACTAGAAATATGCATACACAAATAATGAGCAATGTTAGGAGCACAAAAGAATCTCATAAACTTTAACACAAAATGAGTTGGCAGTGATTGGTTGGATTCTTAATTATTGAATATTGAGAACTGCAATCACAATATTCAATCAAATATTGCCAAATTTTATTTTATATCCAAAATATTATGAAATTCTTTCATAACTTTAGTATTACTCCACAAATAACGTTAAGAAAAAGAGAACTAAATCGTAGAGATACACAAAATGACTGCTGATGCAATATTAAATATTATCAATAATAATTGATAGACTTTAATATGATTTTCTTTAAAAAAGGAATTTTATTATGATGATCAAATACTTTTTAAAGTTTAATCAAACTAACTAGGGGTGTAAATAGTTTGATTTGGGGGAATTTACACCTAATCACTAGTAATCGATTTGAAAAAATTTCAAATCCGAATCGAAACATGAAAAAAATACAAATCGAACCAAATCAAATCAAACCAAACCATTATGATTTGGTTCGATTTGGTTTAAACCGCGATTCAATTATGTGGTTCAAATTATGGTTTAGACTGCGGTCGAGACTGTTGTTCAGACCATGATATAGACCACGGTTCAAATCACGATTCATATGGCAACCTATTATCATATTTGTTTAAATTTTTCGTGATCATGGAGTAAGATCAAAAGATACGGGTGTTTAAAAGGAAAATCGAAGCAAGAGAGAGACTAGAGGAAGAGAAAGAGAGAGAGAGAGAGAGCGAAGGAAGAAAATCACGTTACAATGTTGATGGTGGAGAGAACTTGATTATTTATGTGTCGCAACAAATATAACAAATAATAAATTTGATATTAAATAAGATACAAAGCAGGGGTTGGGGTTATGATTAGACTATATAATGTAGTTTTTTTATTAATCTAACAATAAATATTAATAAATATACGCAAGTATTAATAGAATACAAAATGAAGGTTATTATTTTATTTAATTTGGTTTAGTCTGGTGGTTTAGTTTGACGTTTCAATCTCGCGGTCTCAAACCGCGGTTTAGTTTGGTTTGGTTCGATTTGGTTTGGTCTGGAAGGGTTAGACCACAAATCAAACCGAACCATATGATTTGCCAATATTTGAAAACGAACCGAACCATTTATACTTGAAAATCAAATCAAAACGTGTTGTTTGATTTGGTTCGATCTCAAACCGCGATTTGAAACGAACCACTTACACCCCTAAAACTAACTACTAAAATGAGACAACATTTTCAGGAGGACGGATGAAGTACCAAACTTGAAATCGAGCATCAATTTCGGATTGAGGAGGATTTTTTAAAGAGTTGAGATCACTTGTACCACTTTTGTATATCATATTATATATCACAAGTGATTCAACAGTTATACATAAATGATGTTATAATGATATCAACCCTAATCACTGATAATCATTAAATTACATGTAATAATCACCGTAATAAACAAAATTAGTACATGTGACCTTAACTATTTTCTAATCCCTATCCATAGAAATTACTAGTAGATTGATCAAAATTTTTTTAATTGATGGCTTAATTTATTTTGACGATGATTTATAAAGATTCTAGTATGGATCACACAAAGAATGTGAAGAGATATGTGAAAAAATATGGGATTATTTCCTACCATTTCCATCACTTAGAATCCGGTTATTAAATTTCACAAGAAAAAAATAACCCTATTATCCGTTACTTAATTAGTTAATGCCGGGACTATTTTTCCCTTGGTAACTCATTATGTTGTTGTTTAGTGCCATGTTTTGCTACAGAGTAAATGTCACATTTTTTTTATATTAGTATAAAAAACTTTGAACAATAATTTTAATTTAATATAATAATTTTCATAAAAATATTAAACTTGTTATCGATACACCATTATAAATATCAATAAATTTTTTAATTTTTATTACTAGAATTAAACTAAACTAAAATAATTGCTTTTTCGTTCTGATATATAAAAAATTGCGTCATTTTTTCTAACTTTTGGCGTTTTTCCTTTAAATAAATGCACTTTTGTTTGAAAGCTATGAAAAAAGAAGAAGCACATTTCGAGTTAATTTATCAAATTTACTATTGATCAAAACAAATTTAAATATTTTTGAATACTCCCTCCGTCCCATTAGTATTAGCACAAATACTGTTTGCGCGGGAATTAAGGAATATGATATTTTAATAAAATGTTGTGAGTGTAAAAGAATGAGTGGAGAGAGAATGAGTGGAGGGTGTAATAAATTATAATGGTGTTGTGAGTATTAAAATAATGTAGGAGAGAGAATGAGTGGGGTTGGGTGAATATTTTATTAATATAAAGTTTCCTTTTTGGGAGTGTGCGGATATTAGCGGGACGCCCAAAAAGGAAAGTGTGCTAATATTAGCGGGACGGAGGGAGTATTTATTTGGAACAAAGTGAGTGAGTAAGAAAAATAAAAAATATTTCATTCTTGATTTTTCATCAGTAATTAGTAATTAGGATCCGTTTGTTTGGGGAAAAATGTTTTTCGAAAAATATTTTTCAAATTTTTGGTGTTTGTTAAGCACCGAAAAATGAAGAAAATATTTTTCAAAAAATATTTTCCCCACCCCACCTCCTCCACTCTACCCCCACCCCACCCAGTTGGGTAAAAAAATTAATAATTTTAAATTTATTTTAACAACTCACCACTCCACTCACCAGCACCACCCTCTGGCCCTGCCCCCATCGGGTAAAAAAAAATATGATCATTTAAAATGATTATTTTTTTTTTTACCCGACCGGGGGGTGGGGGTTGGAGGCAGGGGGTAGTGTTGGCGAGTGGAGTGGAGTGGGGCGGGGAGTTGTTAAAAATAAATTTAAAATGAGGCAAGGGTGTGGGGATGGTGTTGGTGAGTGGAGTGGAGTGGGGTGAGGAGTGTTAAAATAAATTTAATTTTTTTAAATTTTTTTTTGAATAAATAAAATTATTTGAGATGTTATTTAATAGAAATTTTTTTTACAAAAATTTATATAAAAAAAGTTAATAAATTTTAAATAAATGAAAGTATATAATAAAAAAAAGGGATGGACAATACCATTTATTTTTTTAATTTTTTAAAAAATTTTTTGAATAAATAAAACTATTTGAGATGGTAGTGGTTGGTCTATTTAGTTGTTGGTCTTCATTTTGATAGCAAATAATATTGTGCATTATGGGGACATTCTGACGGTCCCTAATTTTAATATGTTTGTCTCTACTTAGCTACCAACCTTGACTATTCCCATTTGTCCAAAGTTGTCTGTCCCTACTTCAATTTATTTGGTCTATATTTTGTTGTTGGTCTTCATTTTGATAGCAAATAATATTGTGCATTATGGGGACATTTTTGCGGTCCCTAATTTTAATATGTTTATCCCTATTTAGCCATCAACCTTGGTCATTCCCATTTGCCCCAAATTGTCTGTCCCTATTTTAATTTATTCTAGTAGTGGGAGGGGGCGGGGGGAGGAGGTGGAGGGGCAAGGGGTGGTAGTGGAGTGTAGGGTGGAGGTGGTGGTGGTGAGTGGGTGGGTAAATTTGTAGTTAACTCAATCGAACATTTTTTAGAAAATATTTTTCTTTATCAAACAGTTAAAAACATGTTTATCTCATTTTTTGAAAAATATTTTCATTTTTTAAAAAATATTTTGCAGGATATCATTTTTCAAAAAACATTTTACGCTAAACAAACGGAGCCAATAGAGAGTTACCAAAAGACAATTAATTTATACAGTTGTGTGTTTCAATGAGAATTATCAAATTAACAAAGTGGCTCTCTTCCTCATCAACATCCACTAAAAAGTCAATTCTCTTGTTCAAGGAGTCACCGAAAATGTTTTCTTTTTAGAAAAAGATTTTATTTTTAGGATATTATTTTATATTTTATATGAGTTAAAATGTTCAAACATACTCCTATTTTCAGACGAGGATTTCTCTTAACTAGAGCGAAATATTGTTAAACCAGCTGACTATCAGGGATTACGATAAACTAGATGAGTAAATGCTGACGTGTTGTAGGTCACTTGAATAATTGGCCACCTCCATCTTTGACAAAAACTACAAGCAACCCCCTTTTGAGTTTTGATGATTACGTTACATTCATATTCCTACGTCCATTTTTAGTGGGGCCATTTACAATACGGAGTATTAAGTTTGTGCATTATTACAGATTAGAAGTTTTTCGTATCACTTTTTATGTATCATATACTCCCTCCGTCCATTACATGCTTCACACTTTTTATTTTGAGCGTTCATTTACATGGTTCACACTTTGTTTCTTTCCTAAAATGAAAACTTTATATTATTAAAATATTAACCCTACCCCACTATAATTTACTATTCCCTCCACTCATTCTCTCTCCTACATTATTTTAATACTCACAACACCATTATAATTTACTATTTCCTCCACTCATTCTCTCTCCTACATTATTTTAATACTCACAACACCATTATAATTTACTATTTCCTCCACTCATTCTCTCTCCTATTTTACTTTCACACTCACAACACTTTCAATATAATAATCCCTCCTTAATCAACGCGTGTAAACAAGAATCGCAACCTACTAAATGGATGGAGGGAGTATATATATATATATATATACATATATATATATATATATATATATATATATATATATATATATATATATTTATCATTATTAATCTAGTAATTTATGAGTATATTTGTATAACTTAATTAATTATGATATCAATATTTGAGGTATTCTGATTTTTTGTATGTACACTATATATTTAATTGAGGGATATTATGAATCATTAAATTAAGAAATATCGTACACTAATTGTATAATTATGCTAAATGGGCATTTGAATGGCTTAAGTGTGAATTCGGTTGTCCATTAATTGTGTTTGTTTTGTTGCCTCCATTCAGTCTCAGTCTCAGTCTGTATGTATACGCTTAGACTCTCTGAATATTCAACATTTAGCATATAACCGTTGTTATTGATACCAAAGCCCCCTAAATCCCCATTAGGTCCAATTTCCAACTATCTCACCTCTCTCAAAGTCCAAAACTTTTGGGAAAAACGGTATTTAACGCTTCTTTTAATCTTATCCAAAACTTTTTACAATTTCCATGCTGGAAAATATTATTTATTTCATTGACAGCTAATTAAAGTTTACCTTAATAATATGGAGTATGAAATATAAAATCTCTATAAATATACTCCACCATTGCCATACCCCAAACAATATTGCTCTCTCTTGGTCTAGTCCTCTTTCCAATTTTCTTTCAACTTTCTTTTCTTCACCCTCATCATAATTTCAAAGACCTTTTTTTTCTCTTCCCAAACCATTGTTTATTATTCCACGAGAGTGATCACATAAAAATTCATTATTACACGAAAATCATAGTCCAAAACATGGCCGGCGGTGGCGTTCCTGTCGGTCCCGGCGGAGGCAGCAAAGCTTATCCGGGAAACCTCACTCTCTATGTCACCGTGACTTGCATTGTTGCCGCCATGGGTGGTCTCATCTTCGGTTACGACATCGGAATTTCCGGTACATAAAACGTTACATGTTCATAAATCAAAATATTGTATTACCAATTGTTTTTTTGATGAAATTAATGAATATGGATTTTATCAGGTGGGGTGACGTCCATGGATCCGTTCTTGGAGAAGTTTTTCCCGTCGGTGTACAGGAAACAGAAGGAGGATAATACGACTAATCAGTACTGTACGTACGACAGTCAAACGTTGACTATGTTTACGTCGTCGTTGTATTTGGCGGCGCTTCTATCGTCGATAGTAGCGTCGACGGTGACACGTACGTTTGGTCGGAAATTGTCCATGCTCTTTGGTGGATTATTGTTCTGTGCCGGAGCTTTGATCAATGGGTTTGCTCAAAAGGTTTGGATGCTTATCCTGGGTCGGATCTTGCTCGGGTTCGGTATCGGATTTGCCAATCAGGTAATTCTCTTGGTTCTCTGTCTCTGTTATTTTTCCTTCTTTTTACTAGCATAATAAGGAAATATTTTCTTTTTTTGCTTGATTCTGTTTTATGTCCTTTGCATATTACTCTTCTGAATCTTTTTGTGTGTGTTTTTATTATACAATTAATTTCTATATTTTTGCAAGAAAATAAAATTGTCTTGACAGTGTGTCGAAAGAGGACAGGGAAGTACTTTTGGTGTAAAGTTAAGCCTGAAAAACCCTGAATTTAACTCTGTTCTTTTTCGGATCCGGGGCGTCGTGTCGTGGTTGTCCGTATTTTTTTTTTTTTTGTTTTTGATACCCAGGTTCCCAGCTTCGCCGGACTAGTATCCGTATTCCGATCTGATATGATATGTACTAACCACATTTTTGCCCTTTATTAACTTAACGGTATTTTAATCCATTCACCTTATTAATCGTATTTCAATCCTTGACATATGATCTCGTTCGTTCATATACCCACTCGAACTAGCGAGTTCGATCGTGCACCTGTTGGGACACCTCTTCTGAGTTGAAAATCGCAGAGGCCCCAAATCTCTTTTTTCTCTGTTTGCTTGTATAGATTTTTATTGTAATTTCTCAAACAAATAAATTTGAGTGAACACTGTTAATTTCTGGTTTCTTTCAAATTTTAAATCTACTTTGGGATTATTTTTTTGGCCACTACCACTGTATTTTTTATTTGTTAGTTTTTAAAATAAGTCCCTTAATATTTTTATTTTCTTTGCACATGACGTTTCCGTTTGGTTCAATATTTCTTCCGTATTTTACTCTTGATTGCTACAGCGTTGAATAACAACAAATCTTGAAGAGTAGACTTGAAAATGGCCTTTTTTTTCTCTAAATTAAATGACAACCCGTCTTTGTTTGATTCGGAAAACTCCCAACTTGATTTTTTATTCTCGGGTCCCGAGACAGTGACATTTTTTTCTTAATTCTTACCAATTTAGATTATGTAAACTCAGTTTAATTAAATTTAAGATAATGAGTGTTTTTGTTAATTACTCACTAAATTTACATGTGCAGTCTGTGCCACTTTACTTATCTGAAATGGCTCCATACAAGTACAGAGGAGCGCTTAACATTGGCTTTCAATTATCCATCACAATTGGTATCTTAGTAGCCAACATATTGAACTACTTCTTTGCCAAGATCAAGGGCGGTTGGGGATGGCGTTTGAGCTTGGGAGGTGCGGTGGTCCCTGCCCTTATCATAACCATTGGATCACTGGTCCTCCCCGAGACACCTAACTCCATGATTGAGCGTGGTCAAACCGAAGAAGCAAGGTCAAAGCTCAAGCGAATTCGGGGGATTGAAAATGTGGATGAGGAATTTCAAGATTTGGTTGCAGCTAGTGATGCCTCTAGACAAGTTGAAAACCCTTGGAGAAATCTATTGCAAAAGAAGTATAGGCCACAACTCACAATGGCTATACTCATTCCATTTTTCCAACAATTAACTGGAATTAATGTTATTATGTTTTACGCCCCGGTTTTGTTCAAAACCATAGGTTTTGGAAGCGATGCGTCGCTTATGTCTGCAGTGATTACGGGTGGAGTTAATGTTCTTGCTACGCTGGTTTCCATTTATGGTGTTGATAAATGGGGTAGACGCTTTCTTTTCCTTGAGGGCGGTGTCCAAATGCTTATTTGTCAGGTATATGTCAAATCCGTTCTAGATTTTTTGAATCACTTTTGGGTATCAATGTATCAGTATCAACAAATTGCTGATACGGTACATAAAATTGATTTAGTTTGTTACTTATGTGCTTTTTGTTATTTTGGAACAGGTTGTTGTGGCAGCTTGCATTGGTGCTAAATTTGGTGTTGATGGGAACCCTGGGGAGCTGCCCAAATGGTATGCCATAGTAGTTGTGCTGTTTATATGCATATATGTTGCTGGCTTTGCTTGGTCATGGGGACCTCTAGGGTGGTTGGTGCCTAGCGAAATCTTCCCGCTTGAGATCCGGTCAGCTGCCCAGAGTATCAACGTCTCGGTCAACATGATCTTCACCTTCATAATAGCTCAAGTATTCTTAACGATGCTTTGCCACTTAAAATTCGGGTTGTTCCTCTTCTTTGCGTTTTGGGTGGTTGTGATGAGTATATTCGTGTATATTTTCTTGCCCGAGACCAAGGGTATCCCGATTGAAGAAATGGTGATTGTGTGGAAGCAGCATTGGTTCTGGTCAAAATTTATGGTGGATGTGGACTATCCGGGTAACGGGACAGTTGAAATAGGCAACTTAAATATTAAGCATTGGTTCTGTTCAAAATTTACGGTGGATGTGGACTTTTAAATATTAATTTTCCTTGAGGTAAATACTACCATTGGGGTGGTGATATTTGTAAGCTTTATTTTTCCTTCTATTCATTGCTTGATATGAAAAAGGATTACCATAAGTTATCACTAGCAATGGGAATGTAAATTAATGGAGATGATGTACCTTAAAGGTCAAATTTATGAAAGTTGGGCATTTACTGTATCCAGCTGGGCACATGCCATTAAGAGTGAGGAATAAGCAGCTTTCAACTTGGTTGAGGAACCTAAATATGAGTAATGAAACTTCAATACTATTATTCTGTGTTATTGTTTTGTCACCTGCCCATACTTGGGAAGAACTAATGTGGACAGCTTGACAAGGACTTATTGCCAAATTGTTCCTTTAGATTCAATTCAATGTTGACCCTCTAAAAAATAATACTCTTTCTCATAACAAAAACATATTTTTCATTTTGGACGGTCTCACAATAAATACTACTCCCTCCATTTTCAATTATGAAGAGTGGGGCAAATCGCACTTTTGTACCATTAAGTTTACATATAGTTGCAATAGTTGCAATGTGATATATAATGTGCCAAAAGTTGCAATTTGGATCTTTATATTCACATTTCGGTGCAATATTGGATGTCTGTTAAAATTAAGGGAAGAAAGTTAAAAAAAACTTAACGATATTGACAGAAACGTTAACAAACTTCTTTAAAATTTGCATTGAACACCCCTAAATTCAACAAATTTTCCATTACTATAACTTCGTTAAGTATATTTACAAAACACCTAAAAAATGTTAACTTTTTTAAAGGGTTTATTAATTTACATAACTTAAATAAATAATAAAATATTTCTTTACAATTATTTATTTTTCACTTTTTTTTAATAAATATCATCACTTCAAAATAACTTTCACTGGTTTCAAAAAAAAAAAAAATAAGAAATTGAAAAAAATTAAAATTTGATCTTTTTATTTTCCCTCTTCAAAACAGAACACCGAATCATTACTACTACCATCAGCAATAACCGACACCACCACCGTCCAACATCCACCACCACCATCCAACATTAATACCGCCATAACTGACTTAACAGATCTAAAACAAATGCAAATCAAGCCATATGGGAACTTTTCATTAGCAACCAAAAATCAAAACAAATAATCAAAATCAAAATTATAGGTTAAAATCTGGGTTAATATCTTTCAAAATCCAAAATCAAATTCGAAAAAGGGAATTTGGTAAAGAGAGAGAAAGGGACGGAAACGTCGCCGACGACGATGGTGGGAAGAGGGAGAAAGATGGTGTCTACAAACTTGGAGTTTGGACCGAGGTAGGTGCGGATGTCGAGGGTAAGGGACGACAACGGGGAAGAGAGAGGATCAGTGGGTAGGCGGCGGAGGAGGAGATGAGTGGGGCTGGGCAAAGGGGGGAGGGGGAGGAGCAGCGATGAGGCGAAATGTCCGGTGAACTTGAGAGAGAGAGAGACGATGGGCTAATGATAAGTTTTTAAGGTTTTGAGAATTTTATAAAATAGGTTAGATGTTTCAATTTAACCCTTCTTATTTATGAAAAATAGGTAAAGGTCACTATATTAGTGAACAATTTCACCCTTAAGGGTCAATAGTATAAGTTATAACAGTTTAACTCTCAATAGGGTGGACAATGCAAGTTTTCAAAAGAACCCGTTAACCTTTCCATCCATTTTGTTAACATTTTTTAACTTTCGTCCGTTAATTTTAACAGACGTCCAATTTTGCATCGAATTGCAACGAATTGTGAATATAAAGACCCAAATTGCAACTTTTGATACATTGTATACCCCATTGCAAATTCATGTAAACTTAATGGTACAAAAGTGTGATTTGTACTTAAAAGTTCTACTTTTCTTTTTGATACGTATAATACTAAGGCTCCGCTTGTTTCGTGTAAAATAACTGTCGGAAAATGATTTCCTGTAAAATATTTTTCGGAAAATGAATTTCCTGTAAAATATTTTTCGAAAAATGAGATAAACATATTTTCGGCTGTTTGGTAAGAAAAATATTTTTTTGAAAAAAATTTCATGTGTTTAATGAAAATATTTTTCGATAAAAATACATTTTGAGTGGGGTGGAGGGGGAGCAGGGGTGGTGGTGGTGAGTGGAGTGGGGTGGTGGGGGGCAGGGGTGGTGGTGGTGGTGGGTGGAGTGGGGTGGGGGATTGTTAAAAATAAATTTTAAATGATTAAATTTTTTTTTACCCGAGGTGGGGCAAGGGGTGGGGTGGTGGTGGTGAGTGGGGTGGTGGTCGGGTGGGGGAGCAGTGGGCGGTGGTGGTGAGTGGGGTGGTGGTGGGGTGGGGGAGCAGTGGGCGGTGGTGGTGAGTGGGGTGGTGGTGGTGATGGTGAGTGGGGTGGGTAACGTGGGGGGGGGGGTGTATGAAAAATTAGGAGTGTGAGGGTGTTATCATTTTTCGAAAAATGTTTTAATTAGGAAAAATTCGCAAATCATTTTACGGCGAAAAGGGGGGGGGAAACATTTTTCCCATTTTTCGATGCTTACCAAATACCGAAAAATGGAAAAAACGTTTTTCGAAAAATATTTTACGGCAAACAAACGGAGCCTAATAGTCATTTTTTTATTCCCTAACAAAAGTAATGAATAGTATGTTGGTCTTTTTTAAATGGGACACCTAAAATATATATTTGTGCTTTTTCGGATGAAACGGATAGAATATTTATTCTACTCCATCTATTTAATGTTTTTACTTTTCTTTTTAGTCTGTTCTAGTTTAAAAATTTTAAGTTATTTATTATTTAAATGGAATATAGAATCTCTATGTCATTCTCAGATTTTTTTTCTCAAATAATCAAGTTTTAAAATTTTATTTATCATTATGACTTACTGTTCTAACTTTTGCCCAAAGTGTTCCACTTTTTAAAACTCGCTACACCGTGTAGCAAGTTTGACTTTGACAGGTCAAACTCGCTACACCGTGTAGCGAGTTCACTTGAACTTCTTTCCACACCAGCAACAATCTTCAGCAACCAGCAGCAAATCTTCAGCAACCAGTAGCAACCTGTCAAAGTTAAATTCGCTACACGGTGTAGCGAGTTTAAAAAAGTGAGACATTTTGGACAAAAGTTTGAACAGTAAGTCATAATGGTAAATATAATTTTAAAAATAGATTATTTGAGAAAAAAATCGTTATTCTCATAACAAAAACTCTCTACCCACTTTATTTTTTATACTTTATTTTTTATACTCACAACATTTTGTTTTTAATTTACGTGTCTAAGTCAAATTAAAATAAAAACATTAAATTAGGACTGAAAGAGAATTTATTATGAGACATAAAAAAAGGAGTATCTTGTTGTTGTTAAGTGCCTTGAGAGAGACATCATTAAAAAAAAAGTATATCCCTAAAGGAAATTACTCTATACAAGAATTAAAAATTTAAGATAATCTAAATATGCAAAACAACAAGGGCATAAAACATCAGTAGTCCCTGTATTTTCCCCACAATTTCACAAATAGTCCATAAACTTTACCTTTGGATTTTTTTTTAAATTTTTTTTTGGCATGTACAATTTATTTTTAATGCTTTTAGTCCGAATATGACAAAATAGAAATATAAAACATATTATGACCTCTTCCAAATATAATAACAGGGCAGATGTGAAGTTCACAATAATTAAATTTCAAGAGGATAAAAGGATGTTGAGGAGAAATGAACGAGAGACGACGATTTTTTATTAATTGAATTGATTGTGTATTCGGTAGGTGAGGGGTATTAGGGTTTTGCATTGGGAGAAGTTGACCAAGAGAATAGGGTGGTTGGGTTCATCGGTGTTAGGGATGGTGGAGAAGGTTTGGCCAGCCATGGAGGAAGGCAGCAGTCTGGAAAAAAAAGAAGAGTTGTTTTATTGATCACTTAAGCTCTGATACCATATAAGATAATGGCAAAGATTGATTTTTCATTATACAACTGAGATATATATATACATGGAATTGTAGCTTGATGAGAATTAATTCTAAGAGTCATAAATATATGTGCATGAACTGAATAAATGTATGTGCATGAACTGAAGCAACGTGGAAGAGCATCAGTTGCATGAATACATGGAGGAAGTTGTAGGAGTTGTCTGAGAAGTTGTAGGAGTCTTTTGATTCTTTACAGGTTTTTGGTCGGGTATGAACTAGGGGTGGACATGGTTCGGTTCAAACCGCGGTTTGAGACCGAACCAAACCAAATCACGCAGTTTGGTTTGGTTTTTTTCTATAAATGGTTTAGCTTGGTTTGAAAATTTAATAAACCGTGTGGTTCGGTTCAGCTCGCAGTCTGGAACCTCAAAACCGAACCAAACCGAATCGAACCAAACCGATTCAGACCGAACCGCGGTTTAGAACCGTGAAACCGAACCGTGAAACCGAACCACCGAATGGAACCATGAAATTCTTGATTTCTCTTGGAAAGAGCAATGTGAAGAATTTTGCAGTTGGATCGTACTTGAATTTATTGGGTTTGGTACTTTGGTATAATCTATTTGGTTTGATACTTTTATCTTGCTACTAAGACATTTGACTTTTATTTAATGGTTGAATCTTGAATTTGTAATTTTGTATCTTTATTTTAGACAATGTCTTGTAATTTGTTTTGAGATGGTGATGTAGGAGGAACCGAGGAAGGAATCTGCACCAAGGAAGGATATTTGACGAAGTCAAATATATCAATTATTTTTATATTTTAATTACTATCTTAGGACTTAATTTGTTTTATTTTATATTTTATTTCTTATTTTCGTCATTAATTTTAATAGGTTAATTAGAGATGATTTTAGAGTAGATTTTGAGAAGATTTACTAGTTTTTGAGTCCTATTTAGTTACCATATACGTTAGGAGTAATTCTAGAAGGTTTAGGATTGTTTTTCAAGTTTTATGGGCACTATAAAATAGGCCTAATGGTGTAATCCGAAAATTAGCTTTTGATTAATTGAATTTCGAAGAGTTTTTTCTCTTATTTCCTAGTGGATTCCAGATTACTGCTGGTGGATTCCAGTATTGTGTTTGAGGATTCTTCGCTTGAAGAATTCTTGTGATTAGTGCGCTAATCACGAAATTTATCGTGCTTCCGTGCTGCGTCAGTTGGTATCAGAGCAGGCCATATCCTGTCTTTTACATCATACTGAAGAATCATGGGAGATCAGGCTACCAAGGCTGATATCGAGGGGATTACTAACGCCATCGCTGCGTTGACTACACAGATCGCCGCGTTGGTTGCTGCTCAACAGGGTCAGAATGGTAATCGAGACCGTAGGGATGAAAGAGACAGGGAGGAACATGTTCGCCGTCCGCAGAGGGTGGAGAACCGGGAAGAAGATGGATCCAGTTCGGAGGAAGAAATCGTCGAGGATGACGGAGAACAAGGTAACAATCAAAATCGCCATGATTATAGAATCAAGGCTGAAATCCCTCATTTTTATGGAACCATGGGTATAGAGGATTTTCTAGATTGGCAGACTAGTGTCGATCGTTTTTTTGAGGTCATGGAGGTACCTGCTAATAAACAGGTGAAGATGGTAGCGATTCGTTTGAAGAGTACTGCTGCAGTATGGTGGGATAAACTGGTAGTGCAGAGGCGACGGCAGGGAAAGGAACCAGTTAGGACTTGAAGACGTATGAAGCAGTTGATATCAGGGAGGTTCTTGCCCGCAGATTATGAGCAGATTTTGTACAAGTTGTATCTCAATTGTGTACAGGGCAAAAGGACGGTTGATGAGTATACTACTGAGTTTCAGCGGTACACGGCAAGGGTGGAGATTGACGAGTCTGAGGAACAAAAGGTTGCACGCTATATCAATGGCCTGAAGACCTCAATACAGGACAAGATGGGTTTGCATCAAGTACGGAACTTGACGGATGCTTCTACTCTAGCCTTGAGAGCGAAGCTTATGGAAAAGTCGAGTGCAAGGGTCTTTAATGCTCCTTTTCGTAAATGGAGACCGCAAGGCGGTGCTGATGAAGGGAGTAACAAGGAGAAGGGGGCGGCTAGCAGTTCAAAGCGATTCGGCGGGAAACTGGTGCGACGAGGAACCGTGTGGCAGCAAGCAACTCGACAGTAAACAAGGCACCAGTACAGAAAACAGCAAATCCGTATGCCAAACCAAGGGGAGATAAGTGTTTTCGCTGTCAGGGATATGGGAATAGGTCCAACGTTTGTCCCAGTAGGGCAACTGCTGCATTCTTAGGAGAAGAAGACAAAGAGCAACTAGAGGAGGAGAATGATGAGTATGAAGGGGCCGAGTTTGCGCAGGAGGAATCCGAGGAGCATGTAGGTTGTGTTCTTCAACAGATATTGCTATCTTCCAAGGATGAGGGACAAAGGAAGAATCTTTTTCGTGCATACTGCTCCGTTGCTAACAAGGTATGCAATTTAATTGTTGACAATGGTTGCACTGAAAATTTAGTTTCGCAGAAATTAGTTGATTTCCTTGGGTTGAAAACTGAATCGCATGAGAAACCCTATGGCTTGGGTTGGGTGAACACGGGTTCCGAACTTAGAGTATCACGTACTTGTAGGGTTCCCCTTTCTATCGGGAAACACTATAAGGAGGAAGTCGTTTGTGATGTACTGAATATGGATGTATGTCATGTGTTACTGGGTCGTCCATGGCAACATGATCATGACATTACTTATAGGGGCAGGGATAACGTGGTGATGTTCAACTGGAACAAACACAAGATTGCTATAGCTCCTGTTTCACGGTTTGAAAAGCAGGTTGAGAAGGATAAGCCGGTGTTGATGCTCATTCAGAATGAGAAGGATCTTACTGCAGCTATTGAGGAGTCGGAGTATTTTTGCCCTATAATCATTAAGGGGTTGTTGGGTTCTGTCAGTGTGGAGATTGGGTTGCCAAGGGAGATTGAGGAACTACTTGCAGATTTTCAGGAGTTACTATCCGATGACTTGCCAAATGATCTGCCGCCTATGAGGGACATTCAGCACCAGATTGATTTGATTCCGGGAGCTAGCTTGCCAAACCTCCCGCATTACCGCATGAGTCCCAAGGAGAATGAGATACTTCGAGAGCAGATAGAAGATTTGCTGCGAAAGGGGTTTATTAGAGAGAGCATGAGTCCGTGTGCAGTACCAGTTCTACTTATGCCGAAGAAGGGTAATCAGTGGCGTATGTGTGTGGACAGCCGTGCCATCAACAAAATTACCATCAAGTATCGATTTCCCATTCCCCGTTTGGAAGACATGCTTGATGAGTTATCCGGGTCGAAGGTGTTCACAAAACTGGATTTGCGCAGCGGGTACCACCAGATTCGGATTAGGCCAGGAGATGAGTGGAAAACAGCCTTCAAGAGCAAGGATGGTCTTTATGAGTGGCTTGTCATGCCATTCGGACTCTCGAATGCCCATAGCACTTTCATGAGATTGATGAATCAGGTATTTCGACCTTTTATTGGTTCTTTTGTTGTCGTTTATTTCGATGATATCCTGATTTATAGCAAAGATAGAATTGTACATCTCAATCATCTTAGACAAGTGTTGCAAGTCCTAAAAGATAATCAGCTCTACATCAATCTTAAGAAGTGTATATTCTGCACCAACAAGTTACTTTTTCTGGGTTTTGTGGTTGGTGAGGATGGAATTCAGGTGGATGAGGAGAAAGTGAGGGCCATAAGGGATTGGCCGGCCAGACATCTCATCGGCGAGGTGCGTAGCTTTCATGGCTTAGCTACTTTCTATAGGAGGTTTGTGCGGGATTTCAGTACCATCACTGCTCCTATTACTGAGTGTTTGAAGAAGGGTAAGTTTCATTGGGGTTTTGAGCAAGAACAGAGTTTTGCTCTCATCAAGGAAAAACTTTGTACTGCACCAGTTCTTGCCCTACCCGACTTTGATAAAATATTCCAGGTGGAGTGTGATGCAAGTGGTGTAGGGATTGGAGCTGTCCTCTCACAAGAAAAACGACCGGTGGCCTTCTTCAGTGAGAAGTTGAGTGAGGCGCGTCAGAAGTGGAGTACTTATGATCAGGAATTCTACGCTGTTTTTCGGGCTCTGCGACAGTGGGAGCATTATCTTGTTCAGTGGGAATTTATTCTATTCTCTGATCACCTTGCCCTAAAGTTCTTGCACAGTCAAAAGATGATCAACAAGATGCATGCTCGATGGGTCAGTTATCTGCAGAAGTTCCCTTTTATCATTCAGCATAAGTCCGGGGTTCAGAACAAAGTGGCCGACGCTCTGAGTAGGAGGGCTTCCTTATTTTTTTTTTTTTTTTTTAGGAGGGCTTCCTTATTGCTTACACTGTCTCAAGAAGTCGTCGGGTTTGAGTTGCTGAAGGAGCTGTATGGAGAGGATACCGATTTCAAGGAAGTATGGTTTAAGTGTGTGGGCAAGCATCCGAGTGCAGATTTTCAAGTCCGTGAAGGTTTTCTGTTTAAAGGGGATCGATTGTGCATTCCTGTTTCGTCATTGCGTGAGAAGTTGATCAGGGATTTGCATGGGGGAGGTCTTAGTGGGCACTTGGGGCGAGACAAGACCATCGCTAGCTTGGAGGAGCGTTATTTTTTGCCTCAACTGCGAAAGGATGCGGGTGCTATCGTCAGGCGTTGTTATGTTTGTCAAGTATCTAAAGGTCAATCTCAAAATACTGATCTTTATTTACCTTTGCCTATTCCTGATGACATATGGCTCGATTTATCTATGGATTTTGTGTTGGGTTTACCTCGTACTCAACGAGGTGTTGATTCTGTTTTCGTAGTAGTGGATAGATTTTCCAAAATGGCTCATTTTATTGCTTGCAAGAAGACCTCGGATGCCTCTAATATTGAAAAGCTGTTTTTTAGAGAGGTTGTACGTCTTCATGGTGTTCCTAAGTCCATTACTTCGGATAGAGACACTAAGTTTTTGAGTCACTTCTGGGTTACGTTATGGCGTATGTTTGGTACTGCATTGAATCGGAGTTCTACAGCTCACCCGCAGACAGACGGACAGACAGAAGTTACTAACAGAACATTGGGAAATATGATTAGAAGTGTTTACCGCAGGTGGAATTTGCTTACAACAGTGCGGTCCACTCGGCTACGGGGAAATCACCATTTTCTGTGGTTTATTCTTCGACTCCAAGGCATGTGGTGGATTTGGTACCATTACCAAGGGGTCGTGGTGTGAGCCAAGCAGCTGAACATATGGCTAATGAAGTTTGTGCTGTCAAAGAGGAGGTTCGAGCCAAGTTGGAGGCAACGGGATTGAAGAATAAAGCTGCTACAGACAAGAAGAAACGGGTCAAAGTTTTCAAAGTTGGGGATGATGTTATGGTGTTTCTTCGACGAGAGCGTTTTCCTGTTGGCACGTATAAGAAATTGCAACCTCGCAAGTATGGGCCTTTCAAGGTGACTAGGAAGATCAATGACAATGCATATGTGGTGGCTCTTCCTGACAACTTGAACATCTCGAATACTTTCAACGTAGCTGACATGTATGAGTATCACGCGGATGGAGTTCTTTATCCTGAAGAGAACTCGAAGTCGAGTTCTTTGGAAGTGGAGGAGACTGATACAGGAGCCAGAGCGATCGCGCTCGTGGTGTTGGCGGCCGCGCTGGATGACATGGTGACGAGCTTTGAAAACTCTGGACAAGTGCGCGACCGCGCTAGGGGAGAGGGCGACCGTGCTGACGACGATGAAGGCCAGGCATAATTTTCTGGAGTGTTGCGCGAGCGCGCTGGGCCAAAGGGCGGCCGCGCTCAAGACGGGGAGATGAAGACTGATTGCGTTTTAATTACGAAAATTTGCTTAGTTTTGGTATTTTATTATTTTTGGGAACTCTTTTATTTGCTATCTAGGTATGAGTATAAATACTTAGTCTTCTTATTTTGGTAAACAACTTATTATTATTATTGCTTTTGAATTCAAAGAGATTTCTATTTAATTTCCTGGTGGAATTCCAGATCTGTGTTTGAGGATTCATTGCTTGTGAATTCTTGTGATTAGTGCGCTAATCACGAAACCTATTGCTTCCGTGCTGCGTCAGATGGTTTCTTTTGTTGTACTTGTTAGAACAATGAACTTTCAGTTTACTAAAACTCATTCCTATTTGGATAGTAGTATTTGTGTTTTATGTTTAATATATATGATTGCTAGTTTGATAAAAAAAAATATGTAAAGAGCAACGCTTTTAGTTGGATAGGTTTGTAGTTCGGATAGCAGTCTAGATCGCAGTTCGGACCACGGTTTGAACCGTTTATGAAACCGTGGTTTGAGACCGAACCGAACCAAACTGAGGTGGTTTGGTTTGGTTTGGTTTGAAATTTTCTATGGATCGGTTTGGTTTGGGATTTTCTCAAACCGAGTACTAGCGGTTTGGTCTCCAAATTCCTTCCAGACCAAACCAAACCGAACCATGTCCACCCCTAGACTATGAACGATATTCTTGGTAGATCGGCTAGCGGCCGAACAAGATTAGAGAGTTTGTTCCCTGTTAACCAAAAACACAATCGTCAGAAAAAAAATTTCACTCAAATTTTGAACAAAGCAAACATACACTTTGTTGCTTTTTGAAAATTATTTAAGGGATTTACTCATAAATTCGTTCGAATTAAATGATGGAAAACAAAGAATTGAAGAAGACCCAACTATAAATTTAGGATACAAAATGCAAAAGTTACAAACTTTAAACCAATTTATGGTGGGTCCACTGGAGAAAGGGAAGTTGTGGGTATGGGAATTTGTGTTTTAGGGTTCAAACGGGGTAAAAGGAGAAGAGTGATGGATATGCTCCCTTGTCCCAATTTTAACTTCAAAATTAAAATTAGACCTATCAATTTTTACCCATTATTTAATAATATGCACAATCCAACTCGCTAATTACTTGACCTGACCCAGCCCAACTCATTAATAATTTTGGGTTGAAACGAGTTATCCGCTTTAATCCGTTAAATTTAGCGGGTTAAAGCGGGTCAACTCGTCAATCCGTCTTAACCCGTTATATTTATATTGATAAGGAGATGAAACAAAATAAACTTAGTTTTAACCCCTTTTCCCCCACCTCGGGTCAAAAAAATTTAATCATTTTAAAAAGAATTTAACAACCCCCCACCCCCTGGCCTCTCACCCATACCCTGCCCCACCCCCACCCCTCCCCCCCCCCTCTCGGGTCAAAAAAAAAAAAATTAAACACTTAAAATTTATTTTTTTAACCACCTAGCCCCACCCCTACCCCCACCCCACCACCCCCGGATCAAAAAAAAAAAATTAAACATTTTAAATTTAATTTTAACCACTCCAGCCCACCCCGACCCCTACCCCCCCTCCCACCCCAACCTCCCCCCCCCGGGTCAAAAAAATTAAACATTTTAAATTTATTTTTTAACCACTCAGCCCCACCCCTACCCCCCTCCCGGTGTCAAAAAAAAAAAATTAAACATTTTAAATTTAATTTTAACCACCCCACCCCCACCCCCGCCCCGCCCCACCCCCCACCCCGGTCAAAAAAATTAAACATTTTAAATTTATTTTTAACCACCTAAGCCCCACGCCTACCCCATCCCACCCCGGTCAAAAAAAAAATTAAACATTTTAAATTTAATTTTAACCACCCCACCCCTACCCCCCACCCCCTGGGTCAAAAAAAAAAATTAAACATTTTAAATTTATTTTTAACCACCTCACCCCACCCCTACCTCCACCCATCCTCCCCCACCCCCCGCCCCACCCCCACCCTACCCCAAAAAAATTAAACATTTTAAATTTATTTTTGAAAATTATTTTTTCTAGCCGAGTAATTCAAAAGAAAAAAAAAGAGTTGAGCTTATCGGGTTATCCGAGTCGACTCGCCTCATTCGACCCGTATGTTAAATGGGTTGTAACGGGTATTACTCGTCTCAACCCGTTACCCGCTTTAACCCGACTCAACCAAACCCAACCCGACCCGATTGCTACGTCTACTCAAAATTTTCCCAAACAACTACTCCCTCCGTCCCGATAGATGGTACACAGTTACTGTTTGCGCGGGGATTAAGGAAAAAAATAATGATATAAATGTTGTGGATGTAAAAATAAAATAGGAGAGAGAATAAGTGGAAGGAATAGTAAATTATAATGATGTTGTGAGTATTAAAATAATGTAGGAGAGAGAATGAGTGGAGGGAATAGTAAAAATTCTTTACCATTTTAGAAAAATTACAGTTTGTAATGAGACGCCCAAAATAGAAAATGTGCAGTTTGTAGCGAGACAGAGGGAGTATTCTATATCAAGTTTCAAAAAATCAAAGAAAAGGTGGAGTATTTCCTTTCCTCCGCCCTTTGATAATACTCCCTTCCTACCCAGCTTCTTCCTACCCAGCTTAATCATCATCAATTACCTAAATTTTTTTTTAAAAGACGTTCCGTTACAAGCTTCATTTTTTTAAATGAAAAAGGTTTATTAATATTTTATTATACCCACTAACTTTTCTCTCTCACACATTTAAATTATGGGTCTCACTTGTCATATCCACTCACTTCTTCTCTCTCACAACTCTTCTCCCACTCCCATTATTTTTGAATATATACTCCCTCCGTCCCAATAGTAGCTTCCCATTTTGCCATTTTGGGTGTCCCGTTAATAGCTTTCACTTTCCTTTTTTGGCAAAGGAATCTTTACTATTCCCTCCACTCATTCTCTCTCCTACATTATTTTAATACTCACAACACCATTATAATTTACTATTCCCTCCACTCATTCTCTCTCCTATTTTCAAATTATACTCACAACATTTTTTCTTCCCACCCATTTTATTAATTTGCGTGCAAGGCAAAAAACGGACAGCTTCTATTGGAGCTTCTATTGGGACGGAGGGAGTATATTATTTTTTTAATTTGCGTGCTTTACCAAAATGGTAAAGCTTAACCCGGGATGGAGGGAGTACGTAAAAAAACACTATTTGGTTGTCCCATAGTAATATTCAAAGTTCTAAAATAGAAATCTTTTATTACTTTTTTAAATAATGAGATTTAGTTATTATAATTACAACAGTCACTCATTTACTCTTTTCTATTACACTTTCTGTCTTCTATGAAGTTCTACCCAGCTAAATATACGCACAACACATTAGCTTTCTAACTTGGTTTAATTCCACATGTCCCCTCAATCCAAACAAAATTTTATAAAAACCCACGAAATTTACTAACGCCCACATAAAATTAGACACAAATAAAAATTGTGAGAAAAAAATTTACTTTTATAATTAAGCATAAGAGTAATTTTAATCTTATACCTAAAGTATAAAGACGCATGAAATTATATGAAATTTTGACAATTTCATGGGTATATATGAGTTTTTGGTGTGGCTGAGGCGGCCTAGAGTACAAGCCCCTGTTAACTTTCTTTCTTTTTTTCTTGTGAATGGATCCAAGAATTAATATAACATGTATTGTATAACACAAGATCGAAATTAATAGACATCAATGTTTCAAAATTGGTCTCTCCTTATGTAAGTACCCAAATCTTGTCTCCTTTTCATTGTGACTTTAGCTTTAGATAATATTCATTACGTTATTTATCTTAAAAATGCAATCTTTACTTTCAAAGTCATTTTCCCCATGTTCCCTTTGGTTGGATCACTCTCCGAGGATTGTCTAGTAGCCTTTTAAGGCACTAAAGACATAGAATGACTATAAAGATTCAATCTTTATACCCCTTTCCCCTAGTCCCTTTGGTTCTTGGTGCATCTCGTGGTGTGGATCGGTGTAAAGACCTCATCTATACATCGTTTTCGCCACTAAAATGCCATAGACGTAGTCCCTTTAGGAGCAGACGGATCTTAGTTTCGACATCTCCGATTATCACTTGAGACGAGCATAAATGTCCCTACGAAGCTCAATCGTCTCAAGATTTAGAATTGATGGGCAAAGATCCTACCTTTTCTAAAGAGTCTCATTCTTGGACTATAAAAAGGTGTCCCTCTATCGATCACATATGACCTGTTGAATATGTATATGTTTTGTAAATCTTCAATACGAAAATCAGATGAAGGAGATTAAAGCGAGGTATGCCGAAGCAAATCTCCTTAAGACAATATTTCGCCTCCGTAATTGTGCAAACGGATCGATGGCGAATGTCTCTCAAGATACAACGCTTTTTACCAAGAGTTAGTGTGCACTTTAACTAACCTTGACGGGCGAACCAAAATAAGACTTGCTCTTAGTCTTCGAACTTTGAAAAAGGATTGATGAACGAACACTTTGAACTTAATCAAGAACACTTTGAATGAGGGAGAGAGAGAATTGGATTTCTTGTGTTTGATTTGATAACAACTTGATTGGATTACTTGATGACTGAATGAAGGAATAGGGGTCTCTATATATAGGGTAGAATCAAGCCAGATCAGTTGTGATTTTTTCACAAAAGTCACACCCTTTCAAGCTGGCGCCTATTCAGACTTTAATCTGAACGGACAGCACCTGCTCGATCAAGCACCATTGGTGCCTCGCCCGAGCATAGCCTAGGTGCTCGGCCGAGCACTTTGGTGCTTCGCCCGAGCAGAGGCCAACAACGGATGCTTGATTCTGGTTAGTCATGCTCGGCCGAGGCTTAAGCCTTGCTCGGCCGAGCAGTTCAGAAAATTTGAACAGTCGTGTCTTTTCGAATTTAGACTTTTGACTTTTCAATTCACACCCTAATATTTACCCAAATATTCCAACAATCCCCCACATGAATGGAAGAAGTCGACACGGAAAAGAAAGAAGAAGAAGAGCATAACTGAGAGGTAAATGCATCAAGATAGGTGGCTTTCGCTTTGAACCTTCTTTAGTAAGAATCTATCGAGCTTACTTGGCTGATCAGTGTACGTAACGTATTGAACTGTCAGATGTTATTGTAAGCTTAAACAATAGACCAAACACATTTAAATCTCATATCAGATTTTGGTTCTCTATTGTGTTCATTATTTCGGCCCTGAACTTTCTTGGTTCTGCGAGTGCTTTAGAGAATTTGCCTAAGTAAAATTCTCAACGAACCGGCCATGTTCACACTAACATAGGTGATGTGCTATAAAGAGTATCCTACATTACCCCACTTGTACTAATTAACAAGATATAGTCATCATTAAAAGCAATAGCTTAACCTCTACCATTTTCAGAGGCAAAGACTTATGCATCATATATAGAAATGGGATGAAGATAAACTTCCAAGTGCTTCCCTCAAATCAATCATGACTTGTTTTTCCTATTGAACCTAGTCCGTGGGATCTCCAGTCGCCAGGTTAGGTTTCCATCAAGGTTATTTATATTTGTTTAGGCTTTAGCCCCATTTCTTCTGATGCACAGTTTATTCTCTCCTTGGATAAACCTTTAGTAAATGGATCCGCTAGGTTATCCTTTGATCGCACGAAATCAATCGAAATCGTTCCATTGGAGAGTAACTGTCTAACGGTGTTATGTCTATGACGTATGTGTCGAGATTTGCCGTTGTATATAAAATTCTCTGCCCTTGCTATAGCTGCTTGATTATCACAGTGTATACATATAGCAGGCACGGGTTTTGATCATAGAGGAATATCTTCTAAAAAGTGTCTAAGCCATTCGGCTTTTTCACCGGCTTTATCTAAAGCAATAAACTCAAATTCCATCGTTGATCAAGCTATACATGTTTGCTTAGAAGATTTCCATGATATGGCACTTCCACCGAGAGTAAATACATAGCCACTAGTAGACTTGGATTCATCTGTATCAGATATCCAATTAGCATCACTATATCCTTCAACTACTGGAGGATAATTACTATAGTGCAATGAATACTCTCTAGTTCATTTTATGTATCCTAAAACTCTTAATAATGCATTCCAATGCTCATTATTAGGATTACTAGTAAAATGACTCAGTTTACTTACATCATAAGCTATATTCGGCCTTGTGCACTGTATTAAGTACATTAGGCTTCCAATGATTTGAGAATACTCTAATTGTTGCTTCGCATTCCCAGTATTCTTATGAAGAACTATATGGGGAAGAAATGAATTATTAGTTTCTTTAATTCCATGAGAATTAAATCTCTCAATCATTTTATCAACATAATGTGTTTGAGATAAACTAATTCCATTGGATGTTCTTGAGACTTTCATTCCCAAGATTACATCTGCTTCACCCATATCTTTCATATCAAAGTTATTGATAAACATTTTCTTTGTTTTATTTATAACATCAATGTCATGACCAAATATGAGCATGTCATCTACATATAAACAAACAAATACATATGTGTTATCAAATTTCTTTGAGTATACACATTTATCACATTCATTTGTGATAAAACCATTCCTAATCATGACATGGTCAAATTTCTCATGCCATTGTTTAGGAGCTTGCTTCAAGCCATACAAGGACTTAACAAGTTTGCATACCTTGTGCTCTTGTCCTTTTACTATGAAGCCTTCAGGTTGCTCCATGTAAATTTCTTCATTCAAATCACCATTCAAAAATGCAGTTTTTACATCCATTTGATGTATATGCAGATTATACAAAGCTGCAATGGCTATTAAGATTCGAATTGAAGTAATTCTTGTAACAGGAGAGTATGTGTCAAAGAAGTCAAATCCTTCCATTTGACGATATCCTTTTGCAACAAGACGAGCCTTGTATTTGTCCACGGAACCATCCGGTCTTAATTTCTTTTTGAAAATCCATTTGCATCCTATTGGTTTAGAACCCTTTGGAAGATCAACCACTTCCCAAGTGTTGTTACTTAAAATGGATTCAATCTCACTATTTACAGCTTCTTTCCAGAATGAGGATTCAGAGGCTTCCTTAAATGATTGAGGCTCATCTTCAATCATAAAGTTAGAGATAAAATCTGGACCAAAAGTTTTAGCAATTTTAGCTCTCTTGCTTCTTCTTGGTTCAACATCTTCATTATTTTCAGAAGTGTTTTCACGTGGTCTCTTAGGAGTATTTTCACAAATATCCTTTTTTATAGGGAACATGTCCTCGAAAAATTCAGCGTCACGAGATTCAATTATTGTATTGACATGAATGTCATTTACTTCAGATTTGTGTACTAAGAATCTGTACGCACTGCTATTCATTGCATATCCAATAAATACACAGTCAACGGTCTTAGGTCCTAACTTTGACCGTTTAGGAGGTGAAACGGCAACCTTTGCGAGACACCCCCACACTTTGAGGAATTTATAGGAAGGCTTTCTTCCTTTCCACAATTCATATGGTATTGAACCAGTTTTCTTGTGTGGAATCCTATTCAACACAAAGTTAGTGGATAACACCGCTTCCCCCCCCCCCACAAGTTCTGTGGTAAACCCGAACTTCCAAGCATACAGTTAATCATATCTTTGATAGTTCTATTTTTCCTCTCAGCAACACCATTTCGCTGCGGAGTATAAGGTGCAGTTGTTTGATGAATGATACCGAATTTGGAACATAGGTCACTAGATTCCGTTGATTCATATTCCCCACCCCTATTAGACCTTAATACTTTAATTGACTTTTCAAGTTGATTTTCAACTTCAGTTTTGTAAGTAGTGAAAGCATCCATTGCTTCATCTTTACTACTTAGCAAATAGACATAACAATATCTACTTCGATCGTCAATAAAAGTAATAAAGTATTTCTTACCGCCTCGAGTTGGGACAAACTTTAAATCACATAAATCACTATGGATTAATCCCAACAGTTGGCTAGTCCTTTCAACTGGTTTAAAAGGTTTCTTTGAAAACTTTGCTTCAACACAAACTTCGCATTTGTGACCTTTCATTGAGTCAAGTTTTGGAATAAGTCCTAAACCAACAAGCTTTCTCAAAGAAGCACGATTCACATGTCCTAAACGACCATGCCATAAATTAGAAGACTCACACAAGTAAATAGAATTGTCAATTTTATTCATCACTTGAGGGTACAAATATGTGGACTTCTTGTCTACTACAAGAGCATTTGCCTTAAATAGGCCATCTAGCAAGTATCCTTTTCCAACATACATACCTCCCTTAGTAAGTACAAACTTATCGGATTCAAATACAATTTTGAAGCCTTTCTTACTAAGTAAAGAACCAAAAATTAAATTCTTTCTTATGTCGGGTACATGCATCACATCGTTGAGAGTAAGCTCCTTTCCCGATGTGAACTTCAAGATCACCTTCCCAATGCCTTCAATCTTGGAAGTTGCAGAATTTCCCATATAGAGAAAATCTTCGCGTTCCATCTTCTTGTATTCTGCGAACAAGCTTTTGTCGGCACATATGTGACGAGTGGCTCCGATGTCCACCCACCAATCCTTAACGTTTGACACCAAGTTGGCTTCACATACAACGGCAGACAGACTTACTTCTGAGACACCCGCAGATATAGTATCTATTTCAGTCATGTTTGCTTGGGGAGGCTTCTTCTTCTTGCTTCGACAATCCTTTGCCCGATGACCGCTTTTCCCACAATTGTAGCAGTCCCCTTTGAACTTGAAGCGTTTGTTGCTATCATTACTTGACTTCTTCTTAGAAGAGTCATCATGCTTCCTTTTGTTGTTCTTGGGTCGGGATTCTTCCACCATGTTAGCCTTTGCTTCCATGTTTCGTGCATTGGCTCTCTTTTCTGCACTACGATTGTCTTCTTCAATGCGAAGACGAACAAGCAAATCTTCCATTGACATCTCTTTTCGCTTGTGCTTGAGATAGTTTTTGAAATCTCTCCATGAAGGAGGCAACTTCTCAATCATACATGCAACTTGGAAGGACTCACCCAATTGCATCCCTTTGGCTTCAAGGTTATGCAATAGGACGTGCATCTCTTCGACCTGATTCATTACAGTTTTAGAATCATTCATTTTAAAATCCAAAAATTTTGCAACAAAGAACTTCTTTGTTCCAGCATCTTCGGTTTTGTATTTCTTGTCGAGAGAATCCCAAAGTCCTTTTGCAGTTTGAATGGAGTAGTACACATTATACAATGTGTTGTCTAGTCCATTCAAGATGTAGTTTCGGCATAGATAATCAGCATGTTTCCATGCATCAATAGACATTTGTGTAGCCTTATCTACTACACCTTCAGCCGCTACGGGACATTCTTCCCGTAAGAACTTCACTAGTCCAAGCGTTGTGAGATAAAACAACATTTTCTGTTGCCAACATTTGAAATCAGCCCCATTGAACTTCTCCGGTTTCTCGTACTGCGAGGCCGGTGGCATCATGGGTTGATTAGCACTTGACGTACTCCCTATTGCATTAGTATTCGTTGCAATAGTCTCACTACTAACGGAGTCATTTCCATTAGCCATTTTCTGAAAAATATTGTCTTAAGATTGTTGAATATGTATATGTTTTGTAAATCTTCAATACGAAAATCAGATGAAGGAGATTAAAGCGAGGTATGCCGAAGCAAATCTCCTTAAGACAATATTTCGCCTCTGTAATTGTGCAAACGGATCGATGGCGAATGTCTCCCAATATACAACTCTTTTTACCAAGAGTTAGTGTGCACTTTAACTAACCTTGACGGGCGAACCAAAATAAGACTTGCTCTTAGTCTTCGAACTTTGAAAAAGGATTGATGAACGAACACTTTGAACTTAATCAAGAACACTTTGAATGAGGGAGAGAAAGAATTGGATTTCTTGTGTTTGATTTGATAACAACTTGGTTGGATTACTTGATGACCGAATGAAGGAATAGGGGTCTCTATATATAGGGTAGAATCAAGCCAGATCAGTTGTGATTTTTCCACAAAAGTCACACCCTTTCAAGCTGGCACCTATTCAAACTTTAATCTGAACGGACAGCACCTGCTCGGCCGAGCACCATTGGTGCCTCGCCCGAGCATAGCCTAGGTGCTCGGCCGAGAACTTTGGTGCCTCGCCCGAGCAGAGGCCAACAGCGGATGCTTGATTCTGGTTTGTCATGCTCGGCCGAGGCTTAAGCCTTGCTCGGCCGAGCAGTTCAAAAAATTTGAACAGTCGTGTCTTTTCGAATTTAGACTTTTGACTTTTCAATTCACACCCTAATATTTACCCAAATATTCCAACATGACCAAGTCCCCAATGAACGTTGGTTTAAGATACACCAAGGCTTTTACGCCTACTATGGTTGATTAATCCAACGGGAGGATAAAAAAGGTCACTTAATGATGATCACAAGTCCAAGATGAGCACGGGATCAAAATCCCGAAAACATCAATTCCAAGGAATCCCGAGCTATAACCTTCTTATATGGTTTATATGTCCGGCAGATAACTTGGCACATCCCCTTACTTTTTCAAAACACACGCACAAACACACGAGCACACAAAACAAGCACAAACTTCGGATCTAGAAAGACTTGCTTTTGCAAGGTTCTTTGGGTGAACGCGATCTGTTCTTCCCAAGAAGTAACTTAACCTCCGGACCTTTATCCTTATTTTTAAAGTTTTGAGGAAATCAAAATGGTATGGCGACTCCGTTTTTCAATAAAATCGGTGTCTTCAAACTGAGGTAAAGCGGCGACCCTATAAAAAATGGTTCAATCGCCGAAGGGTCCACATTTGACACATTAACTCATTCCACATCCTACTATAATGAACGAAAACAAAAATAAGAGGGAGACAAAGAAGGACTAATCAGCCTAATCCATTGGTATAATACGTCCGTTGTTTTGAACAAATTATGTTGATGTCATCATGTAAGTGCTCCAATTTGAGCTTGTTAGAATTTTCGTTATAAAATTAACGAAAGTTATAACATTTCTAACAATTCCTAACTATCCTAACATTTCTAACAAAGGGAGGGTAGAATGGGCATTGCCAAATGGAGTTAAACCAAGAAAAGCATCTTAAAAAGCAAAACAAAAGAATAAAACCATAAATAGAAAGGCTGGAAACACAAAAACTGGCTGTTAATTTGGTTTTTTTGAATTTTTATTCTTCTTGTCCAAAGCTGGAGCTGCATTTAATGAACAGTGCACGCCTACTGATCCTATCCGCGCGGACAAGTATGTAATTTTCAGAGGGCTATAAATTGAGCCCTCCAGTCACAAAAATAAAGAAGAAGAACACAAAATGCAACGAACCTCTGGCGAAATATAGAGAGAAAACAGTGAGAATTCTCAAGAATTGTCACCTTTTTCTCTCCAATCTTTCCCAACTCATACTCATACACTCACTCTCATATTCAAGACCTAAACACTCATACACTCAAGCCAAACACTCAAGAACACAAGGAAGATTGGTAAACCCTCCTCTTCCTAACCCTAAATCTCATCCATGCATGCATCTTCAAACTACAAAATGTAGTTCTTTCATCTTCTTTCTCTAGATCTAAGAAGATCACCATGGAAGACCATCTCCATGGATGATCTTCTACAAAGATCAACATTATTTTCAAAGCTTTTCTTTCTTACTTGCAAAAATGCACTTTCAAAACCCTAAAAAACCATTTTCAAGCACTAAATCTTGATTTCAAAGGGTAAAATCCCCCTCCCCAAGCAAATGAAATGCTTAGTCCTAATGTACCCCAAGGATGGTTTGGTATAGTTGATTCACCACTAAAATGTCTAGTGATCACTAACCAAAACCTAGGGAAATGGGGACAAGCATGGATGCAAAACCCCCCTTAAAGTCATATTTTCTTTCTTGAGAAGTTGCTGTCCAGTAGCAATTTTCTCAGACCTCAGTCCATGGTCTTAATTTTTGGACACAGATGAACTTGTAATTTGGTGTTGACTACAAAACACTTTTTGTAGCCAACATCAAGAGATTTCCAGACATATTTTTACTTTATTTTTTGGGTGAGTAAAACTCCTCTTTTCAATTTTTCTTTCAGAGGCTAGTTCATCAGCTTCTGGGAATCCAGATCTCATATCTGAGGTTTCCAGAAGGTTTTGACCCCTCAAATCTTCTCCAAAATGGAAATTTCTTTCACACAAAGTTTAGTCAAGGAGTCTAGAGAAACTTTCATTCTCTGAGTTCATCCAGATTATGAAGTTTTAGGACCCTTGAATCCATTTCAAAATCAGGTGTCTGCTGCCATTTCCTTCTGGCAGAAGTGACTTCTCAACTTCAAAAGGTTTTTTTGAGTACCAAATCTCAAACCAAAAATTCTCTAAAAAATCATGGGATCAGTTTAAAGTCTTAAAAAGACATCCCAATTTTTACTTTTTCCAGTTTCAACTTATTTTGGCCAAAACACACACACACACACACACACAAATGATTTTCAGCTTGGAAGACTCGTTTTACGAGGCGCGTCGGTGCACACTAACGTCCTTCCCGACGCGTAACATGACCTCCGAACCTAAATCTCTGATCTCGGGCTTTTTTCAAAGTTTTGGCCCTTCAAAATTAAAATGGCGTGGCGACTCCGTTTTTCCGGTTTTATTTGGTTTTTCAAAGAAACGCAAAAATCGAATTTTTCCCGCGAAAAAGGCAACACATCGTTACAAAGGGCGACTCCGCTGGGACTAAGCTTTTTAATAAAAAATGGTATTCGGTATATTGGTGGAAACCATTAAATTTCCCGTTATCGCCTCCTAACACGAGTCGGGGATAAATTGTGGTCTAACAATCCCACGTACCGGTATCACCGTTTTCAAAAAAAAAAGCTTTTGAGGGTCAAGCTTCCGTCCCGGCTTCGAAAATCATTTTTGTGTGTGTGTTGATTTTTGCACAGTTTTCATGTTGTTTTGGCCGCCTCGGAGAAAGTCAAAATTTTGACTGTCGGAATAATGTCCCTAACTGTCGGAATTTTCATGCTTACGTGCTTATGTGCTCATAAAAAAAAAAATTCAAAAAAAAAAGATTTTCAAAAAAAAAAGAAAATTTCCAAAAAAAAAAATCATGCATCATATTTTTAAGACACATAAAAAAAAAATCTCTATTTTACTCAGAAAAAGAATATAGACTGCTTGCACACTACGCGCACGTGACCGTACACTGCACACTACGTCCTTAACCCGGGGAAATCCTTGTCGCGGTCCGTTTGGTCTTATTACGCCTCTCGGATGAGCACAGACTACCCAAACATCCCACGGAGCCTCGTGTCGACCTATGCACTTGTCCGTGACACACTTTGTCCGAGACCCGGTTGGTTTTTAGTCCGGGTCCGTGTCATGCCCCGTCCGTGTATAGACCTTTCCTTTCAAGCCTTTGTCGGCATACCGACTCAATATCTCTCGGGTCCCTAATCGCCGCTAATCGCCGAAGTTCTGCCGGTTTTCCGCCGCAGACTTTGACCAAGATATTGACCGGCGCCTTGACTTCGGCTCGACCGGCACAAATTATACACCGACTCCCAAAGATTGACACCGAGTCATCAAGGATTAACGGTTATTCCATGCCTAATTACGGCTTAACCGACGACAAGTCAAGATCAATAGCGGACATTTATCACCCAAATCATGCCGACTTTTCGTCGAGCCCCTGGACACGATCTTGACTTTAACGTCGCCTTGTCCGTAATTTACATCGAATGCTCGTTAAGACTCGATTACCCGCCGACTTCTAGGATCATTTTTCTTTCGGTCGGTGGGACCCGCTGCCCTATAGGACCCTCGCCCGGGCCGCCCACCCCGGGAGGTCGAAATACAGGTGGAATACGAGGGGCTTATAGACGTAGTGACGGGGCCCACCGATCCAGAATCGAGTAGTTTGCGAAAAGAAGAGCAATCTTTTCCAACCGATTAGGTTAATAAAACGTGTTTTAAGTAAACGTGAACAAATAACCGCATGTTGCATGAGCCAAAAGCCCAAACACCTACCCTCCTTCCATTCCTGCACATCTCGAACCTTCATGTCCTTTCCCCGCAGCCTCCGCACAAAGCTTGGTTTCGGCACCGGGTCACCGTTTGATCGCCTGGGAAGAGTCAAGCGCATCGCGCCTTCACCGTTTGTTCCGACTCCGGGTTTCGTAATGTCTCGCATCGCCCGGTAATGATGGGGATAACGTCACTCCGCCTCCCGGACCCCTCGCACAGAGCAACAATGGAATCGCTAGCGTAACGTATGAGGTTACGACAGAAGCACAGCCTAAACAAATTTATGGAGGCTATTAAGAGTCACGGCCCGGCCGCCACCTCAATCCGGATGGCACCTTCACCGTGGAAGAAGACGAGGATGCAAACCCCACTCTCGCCGCCCGATTACACCAGATGCCGCCACCCACCTCCTACGGTGCCACTACCGTAACCCATGCTCCTCGATTTTCGGGTCACCCACCTCCCCAACCACGCACCACCGGATCCATGCAGCCCGACGGCACAAATCAGCTGGGGCAAAATCGCACGGAATGTCTTCTCATGGTTTGGGCTATCTCGAATGCCACAACTGATCGGGATCCCTCCTCGCCGGAACCGATCAATCCGACCTTCACAAAGAATGCCTACGCTCGAATGCCGCCACAACTTGGTTCTCGGGACCACGCCAGAGCCCTCCTCGTAACAGCACTAGTTCACCGCTCCTCACACAAATCCATTCCTCACTCGCACTTCTATGGGTTACCAAGCCTCCATCCCTGTCATCCGAATCACTGTGACCGCAAGCATTCCCCTGTTACACACCTTCACCACAAGCACCATGCAATTCAACAATCCGGACAAGCAGCTCGCACTCAAGCCTACTTACGGCCCCACTGAAATCCAAGTTATCCGGCTACATCGGGCTGCCCCCACCTACTTTGCCAGCTTGAAAATCCACAAAGAAGCCGCAAGGTTCTATCCTTTTGCTCGTGCTCCTACTCATCCTCCCTGTGGTAACTCAGCCCCAGACAGTTTTCACCTACGTCCCCGACCGGCCGTTCCCTCCACCTCGCCCGCTCCTGGTAGCTCCTCTCTCTAGCTCGCCACTAGCTTGAATGCCATGGTTCCGCCACAAGACCCTCATCCGGCCCGGTTCATGGAACAACACAAGGAAATGAAA
The DNA here is from genome assembly GCA_022495995.1 of Adenophora triphylla var. japonica. Lineage (NCBI taxonomy): Eukaryota > Viridiplantae > Streptophyta > Magnoliopsida > Asterales > Campanulaceae > Adenophora > Adenophora triphylla. The sequence continues at coordinate 496,219 of JAFEMH010000002.1, forward strand.
GCGCAGATTGCCGAACCGATCGCTGTAAAGTCCGCCTTCCGCCTACGCACCCGACTCCATTGTTCCCCGCCCCACAAATTCGTGATGCCAAATCTGGATCTCTTTGATGGAACCGCATGTCCGAAAACCCATTTGGACACATATACCTTGGCGATGAAAGCCAAAGGATGTACCAATCGCCACTGGCCGACTATTTCAGCCTATCCTTGAAGTCCAAAGGCCTTAAAATGGTTCTTCCGTTTGAAACCCGGGCCGTGGCCACATGGGACCAAATTACCAATGCCTTCACGTAAAAATATAAGGCCAACTTGGAATGGGAAACAAATAGGGTTGACCTACAAACAACAAGCAAATGGCCCCGATGAGAATGTTGGGGACTTTTACAAGCGGTGGAATCTCGAAACTCTGAAATGGCCATCCCTCCTTCCGAAGAGGAACAATCGGACATCTTCCAGCCATGCTTGAAACCACATCTCGAGAGCCTCCTCGCCACTTCCCATACTCGCACTTACGGGCCATGGTTAACTCGCAGCCTAAGTTTGAAAAGGCCTACAATCAAGCAACCGGCCGCCGCACTCGCCACGTATATCGGGCTCCTCCCGCAAACACCGCCTCGCTCCCGCTAAAGGCAAAGAAATGATTAACTATGCGGGACAGAATGTAATAACACGACTCCTTTTGCTCCCAGAAACCGGCCGAGCCCAAACCGCGGGTTATAAATCTCGAAAACTTTGGAATGCCCCCGAATGACATCTTTAGGGGACTCGTGAAAGAAGGCTTGCTGCGGCCTTTGGAGAATTTCCAACCCGTAAATCCGAATGCTCCCGTGGATACTACAAAGTATTGTGCCTTTCATCAAGCTCACTGACATCCGATCGACAAATGCTTCACTCGAAAAAGGCAATCCAGGCTAATAGAGCAAGGAAAGTTGGAAGGCCCCGAGGCCTAACACAAGCCAAAATCCGCCGCCAAGGAACCATAATCGTGTGAATATGATTGAATGCGGAGAATCTTCACACGCCCATGAAGATGCCGATGAAGGTCCCCAAATACCCGTGCCAACCTCGTCGAGGATCCCGACCCGGATTCCCTCGCCTCGAGGATATCGAACGAATCGAGCCCATCTTGGTCTAATGTCGAGACTCCTTGCAAGAATACGAGGCCCGCTATTTCTCGATAAAGGGAAAACCGATACCGAAGAACTGGGCCGTTCCGCCGTAACATGAAAGAACTATTTATACAAGATGGTTAGAACAATCGAGAAAGATTGAGCAAGAAAGTTTCCGCGAGCGCTCGTACTGGGCTTATCAAGAAAGAGGCCGAAGAGCATCTCGGAGCTAGTACACTTCTGCAAATTGGCTTTGGGAGAGCCCGAATATGATCCCGAGAACAAAGAAGAATCGAAGAGGAGGATTCCTTCTATATCCTACTCCGGCGTCAAATATGTGCCGCCCTCTCACTCTTCCCCGCAATTTTTGGGAGGAGAAGCTGAATCGCAGTTACCATCACTTCCGGGAATGGGAGCATATGACAACTTCTGCGGCTGCACGCACCCCTCTTCCCCTAACAGATTTGACTGTCGCTCTCTCTCAGCTAATATCCCCGTGGTATGGGAAGACAATTCTGATGACAGCGATAACGATGATGATGACGAGAGTGAAGAGTCAACTGAGGCCCCAGATCCGGAAACAATCTGGAACAATCATGCCAGAAATGAGCCCATGGGAGCCAGGCACAATGGCTGGTTATCAGCAAGCGACGACGAAGAAACTTCGGAAGACGAATACGAGACCGAGGACATGAAGGCCATGAAGTTTCATGGATCTGAGCACGTGGATGTCTTAGAATTCAACACTGCATACCATGCTTGGGAAAGGGTTTTCGTGTGTCCGATCCAGCCGATAGTCGAAGATCTCGATCGAAAGAGGAAAATTAACTCCCATCCGCCCAAATGAGAAAATAACCATGGTTAGATCAAATCCACCCTGAACAAAGTAACACTCCTTGTCGTGGTTACCCAAGAAGAGATCACCTTCCCCGAATGTATGTCGCCTTTCGCAGAAGTCCTAGAAACCGGCATAATACCGGATGCGCCTCCCACACGTAACGCTATAATCATCTCCAACTCGAATATTACGTAAAGGAACCGGAATGGCCGCACTATACCTGGGATGAGATCGAAAGCCGCCGAGTCCCGACAATAGCGACTCTTGTTGCATGATAACAATGAGCAAGGCCGGCCATGAGAGTGAATCGGAGGACGCCCTAGCTCGTGGGCCATCCAAGGGGCAACAACACAACCCCAAACCCAAAAGCTCGTGACTTGGGAAGCGCTTATAAGGGCCGCCCAGAAGAGGCCAAGATACCAAGCTCGCCCGCACCGCTGCTGTGCTCCGTAACCAATGGCCAATAGCCAAACAGGGCTCCCGTTAACGTTGGCGATTGAAGAAATCCAACCAAGAAACAACCGAGGAGGAAGTTAACCTGTTGACCCGATCCGGCAAATTTTCCAAGGAAATCCCAAGGCGTATAAGAAGGCCACGTATCAAGCACCAAAAGAAGATCGCCGCCCTATGCTAAGACAACAAACCTGCACTCGAAAAAGAGGATCCCGTGCTCACCCAAGCAAACACAGCCAACATTTCCTCTCGGTCTCTACTCACTTCGTCTTATCCCCATAAGCCGAAGCCGGAAGAAAGCCCGGCTCGCACTCTCGTGCCTATTGATGCTACTCCCGATGATGTGGTACACTGATTGGAAACATCCACTACGGGAACATAATCACTTTCACGCATCTCGACCTCCCTCAATTTGGGGCCGATCATAATGAGCCTCTCTTCATCACAGCCCACTGGATGAACGACGCCTCCTCGGGTCCCGGTTGATAATGGGTCCGAATGAACATTCTTCCAAAGAAAGATCATGAGCTTGCTTGATATCAAGACTACGTACTTGAAGCCTTCTTCTCTCACAAAAGCTTACGACTCAACATCCCGAGCAAACCCTGAGTCGCTACTTTAGACCTCTCGGTTTGGACGTAAATTGATACCTGTGGAATTCCGTGTTATCGACATCCCGATTACTTTCAATGCCCCGTCGGGAAGACCTTGGCCGCACCAAGTCAAAGGGGTCGCCTCAAGCCTCCACCAAAGTGTGTGAAATTCGCCTCGAATGGGGATCTCGACGACCATTTACGGAGATTTAGTCACCTTAGAGGGCACAGATACGGCGGAATACCTATTCTGAAATCAAACATGACGAGGAAGGTCACATGCTAACGGGCTTCACTGGCCGAGCCTCCCAAGGCCCAAGTGTGCAACATAGATCTCGACGGTCACTCGGGATAAAATCCCACCGCCTTGAAAATGATGAGAAAAATGAGCTATCTACCTCGGCCTCTGGCCTGGGAAGCGCCAACAAGGAACTTTCAAACTCATCGAAGTGAAAGGACAAAATACTCGCCACGGCCCGGGATATGAGGCCTCCCCAAATGACACCGCAAAGGGAAAGAGATTTGAAGCCGCCACAGAAAGATCCCGCCGACAACCCTAAATCTCTCCCCTTCGCCCTAATTTGGCCGACTACTTTGTAAAGGGTCCCACACAACCAGAAACATCACAGAGCCCACTCCTACGGAAGGATGGCTAAAGCTACAGGATAGCCTCAACAAGTTCGGGGGAACCAAGGCTAACCCGGTCCGTAGAATGTTCCCGGACCTACCCAAGATACTCCGGGGCTACCACTACCATGAAGAGCGAGTATACCTTCGTAGGCGTGCCTCGACCCGGTGGAACAGCTCGAGAAGCTCACAACCACTATTCCTACGCCCAGAAGATCCGAAACCCGAGTTCGAACCGACAAAGTGCCAAAAGCTAAGGCCACGGAATTTCCCTCGATGATTGGGATGGTCTCGTTATGCAAAGAATTGTTTCAAGAAGAAGTCCAGTGCCGCACTGATTGATCTCGGCTCACCCAAGAGATGATAGCAGAATTGAGAAAGGAAAACAAAACAAAGACAGCTTCCCGAGTCACGAGGCCACCAATAGCAATGCCGCTAAAGAATTGGGAAACTCTCTCGTGCCCGTCCGCGACTAAGGAGGAAATGATCACCAAGCTTGGATTGGTACCCCGTCCCTTTGTGTCAATCTAGGACAAGTCCTCCCGCCTCTCTCTCTCGTTAAGATCGAGTCTCTAGGGTCGTCCGATGGCCTTACGCCCGAAGACCACGAGTCCGTAGCAAGCACCGTATTCCCTTTCGTTTTTCAATGAAATGACGAACCTTTCGAGTATCCCTTGATTGCCACTTTAACTAATGATGAATTAATTAATAAAAAATTTTTAATAATAATTCATTAGATAAAGAAGCGTACACATTAAACAAAAAAATCAAACAACAAAAAAAAATCTTTAAGCAAAGTTGTCCGGGAAGAGGAAAATCGAGCCCAAGCTGCCGAGGATATTTTCACAAGTGTGAATTTGGGAACCGCGGAAAAGCCTAAAGAGATGCAGATTGGTGATTTCTTCAAGGAAGTGGAAAGGATGCTGCAAAGTCCTACAAAATCCTCAATTCAAAGAAAGTTGCCCTCTTCATCAAAGAAAACATCATGTGCCGATACGGGTTGCCGCCGAAATCATTTCGTATAATGGATCCCACTTCGAAGGGGAATGTGAAAACCGCCGGCGGAATTCCGAATAACCCGTCACAAGTCATCACCCTACTGCCCCAAACCAACGGAGCCGTCGAAGCAAAGAAACAAGACTCGAAAATATCATCCGGAAAATGGCCGTCCAAGGCGTAGATTGGCCCGAGAAGTTACACTGCACTCGGCTACGTAACATCGCCGAACGGCAACCGGGGAAACACCTTTGCCCTCACATACGGAATGGAAGCCGTACTCCCAATCGAGCCGGAAATACCCTCGCTCCGTATACCGCCGGAAAGCCAAATCAACGAGGTCGAATGGCTCCGCAGTCGCCATGATGAACTGGCCCTACTGGACGAACGCCGACTGAAGGCCATGGAACACATCCGGGCCTACCAAGGAAGAATGGCCAGAGCCTTCGACAAGAAAGTAAAGCATCGGGAAATCCGAGAAGGGGATCTCGTTCTAAAAGAAAAGCCCCCAGTCCGTATCAACCCTCTCGGCAAATGGGAGCCTCGTATGGGTCGGGCCATATGTCGTCCGTAAGATCTTCTCCTGAGGAGCCATGCAACTTGCAGACCTCGACGGGAATCCCTTTGTACACCCAAAGGAATGGTGACAAGCCGCGCAGATACTACGCGTAAAAAAAAAAAAAAAAAAAAAAAAAAACAAAACAAAAAAAAAAAACAACAAAAACAAAAAAAAAGGAGTGCTAAAAGAGTAATACCCAACTAGGTTAGAAACCCGAAAAGGGCAGCCTAGGTAAAAACAGGTTGCACCAAAAAAACAAACAACAAAAAAAAAAAAAAAACAAAAAAAGAGTGCTAAAAGAGTAATACCCAACTAGGTTAGAAACCCGAAAAGGGCGGCCTAGGTAAAAACAGGTTGCACCAAAAAAAAAAACAAACAAAAAAAAACAAAAAAGAGTTCACCAGTTGAACTACGAAGACCCGAGCTCCTCAAAATGAGGGGAACGTAGGCAAATGGAAACGGTTCGGTCTAAAGCACAAATAAAAGCCATACTTTGGCATCAATACAATTGGTCGACCATGAAAGCGTCTCGAAAAACTCTAAAGCAATTCAAATGTTCATTACAAGTTAAAAGCTCTTTGATGAGTCTAAGCCCGATTCATTCCTACAACCGGCAACCTCGCTAAAAGAAAACTAAGATACATAATCAAACTAATGTGTCTGCATGGCAAGAAAGGGATACTTGGAAACCTAAGAGTCACTCCAAGCCACTCGCATCGGTCTCTCCCTTCTTCTTCCCCTCCGAGTCTTTCTCTTCGAACCGGAAAAATGTCGGTATTCCTCCTACCAAGCTCTATAGGAACAGGTCTATCAAACCAGCCTCCGTCAGTGGCCTTAGTAGCCCTAGCGTCATCCCTCATCTCCCGTAGCCTAGCCGGTAGCATAGAGCCCTCCTCTCCCGTCTCTTGACGTAAGCCTCATAGTCACCGCGCCGTCCCCGCTCCGGCCATGAGGGTTGGCCCTCGCCTCGGCCCTCCTCCTCTCGTAAAGCCTGGTCCTCCGCACCTACAATGGCCTCACGCCGTCTCAAAATAGCCACCCGAGTCTCTCCTGCATGCCCCTCGTACCAATCCAGTACCAAGTGGTCAGAACACCGGTCTCTGACGCTCGAGAATGACCCGAGGAGGAAAGGCATCGTACCTCCATACTGGAAAGAAATGGAAACACCGAGGGATCATCCATGGAAACAGAGCCACCACCCCGGTAGCTATATCATCAAAACCCTCCAAAGGAACTCCGCTCCAAGCCAAACCGTCTCAGACCGAGCCGAATGTAGAAACCGGACCGAGAAAGCCCCTAAGCATAACCACACGGGACCCGTCCCGAAGCACTCTGCGAGTCTCCACCCGCCAACGAGGCACCAACCATCTCGATATCTTCAGCCCGGCGACCCGCCATCCAACGCTCCCACGAGCCCCGATCATCAAAATCTACATCGACACCTCTCCCGGCAAAAGTCCAAGGCTCGATCATATCGTAGGTTTCCGAAGAACCCCCAAACGCTCCATCGCCCACAGTGGTCAAGAGAAACGGGCCGCCCCCGCGCATATACCGCCGTCCGGTAGCTAATCTGTCGAGAGCATGAAAAGTCTCCCCAAGAATCAAAGGAACGACATCTCTCGCCTGTGCGACAATGAACGACGACATCCAAAGCAGAGATCGATGGCAAATCCCGAAGGAATAGACCATGAACAAAGTGCCGAACATGCAAAGTGCAAAGGCATCCCAATAGGCGTCATCCACCAAGCCTAAGCCCCTAAATCTGTCGGGAAGACCGGAAATATCAAAATGGTCGGGACCGCGGATCATGCCTCGTGCTTCCTCCGGGGAAAGATGAAGAAGGTTGCACAACTTGTCAACAAAAGAAGCTCCTCCGGACAAAGGAATTGCTATCTCCTCCACCTCCGGACCTCCAAGCAAGGCCCGAAATTCTTCCACAGTCGGAACAATCTCGTTGAGGGAAAGGCAAAAGACATGCCTTCTAGTATCCCAAAAAGAAGAAGAAGCTCTTAAGAGGTCATAATCCGGAACCAATTCTTTGAGAGACCACAAGCATCGTATCTTGTACCTTTCTTCAAAGAACGATCTTCTCTCGTGCATGATCTCCCTACACCACTCCTTGAACTTTTCAAAGAACAACATTTGCCTTTCTTTGGATAATTTTGGAGAATTTTTGGCCATTTCCATGGTTTTTCTCTCTCTCCCCGAAAATGGTCAAGTTTGGCTGGAGGTTGAAGAGGATATTTGAATTTGAAATAAAGCAAGACCAGTCCGAACCAAAATTAAAGGACAATGTCGATGCGACCCTATCCGCGCGGATACAAGTGTCATTACCAAAAAAAGTCTGCAACAGTCCAAGCCGCTACACCAAAAGAGGAATATTCCGTCCCGGTTGCTCGAAACCTGTGCAAAAACCTCCCCAAACCAGTCCATATACCAAACACCCTTGCAAAAAAAAAAAAACAAGGCTCATGCAACACTGCATTCATGTTACATTGCATTCATAAAATAAAATCCTAAATTATTACATTCCAAAAAAAAAAGAGTGTGCATAAAAAAAAAAAAAACAAACAAACATAAATAAAATCCTAAATTATTACATTCCAAAAAAAGAGAGTGTGCATAAAAAAAAAACAAACAAACATAAATAAAATCCTAAATTATTACATCCAAAAAAAAATGTGCATAATCTGTACAAATCTAAATCTCAAAAAAATAAAAATAAAAAAATCAATCGGAGTCTCCAAGCCCGATGTCTCCCCGCCCTCTTGCGACTCGGGCCCGCCTCGTCAGAGCCCCGAAAGTCTCGGGCTCGAATCGTCCTCATCTCCGTAAAGAGGCTCGCCGGGACCAACCGGCACACTCGATAGGGTAAAACCCGCATCCCCGAAGAAATCGAACCCGAAGGTGAAGGCGTCCGACTCTGAACATACGGAGACGACCCACCATGCCGCGTGACGTGTCCCCGCCCGTACGGATCCCCAAGAATGACGTGATCCGAAGGCGGTGCCGCGCGGTGATCAATGAGAGGAGAAAGAGGGGTCTCTAAGAAGTCTCCGAGGGAATAGGAGAAGCCTCCCGTCGGACAGTGCCGGCCGTGGTCTCTCGCCCTAGCCTGAGGTGCCCCGCAAGCAACCATCCTCCGTATGAACCTCTTGGCTCCGATCACTTGCTTCGTCAGTGTCTCGACGACCACCTCCGAAAACTGCACAAAAGCAAAAGCGTCAAAAAAAAAAGGAAGTGATGCTAAAAATGATGAAACAAAAGAAAGAAAAGAAGGGGAAAAGGTGAAGCCATACCTTCATACCCGGACGAGGCCGGAAAGCTCGTGGAAGCCGCTCGGCCGAGAGATCTCGCACCCTCAATCGGACCCCATCCTGGATGTAGGAAAAATCCGTCCGAGGGTACCGCGGATCCCAAGCCCCTCCCTCTCCAAAACCCGAGGCATCCTCGCCTCCTCAAGACGAACGTCGCATATGGCTCGATCGCCACGAAGTCCGAGAAGTGCCGGCTCGCTCGGTAATCATCCCAGTCACGGACCGATCGCCGGGTGCATCATATCGGCGGGAGGCTCCACCGGTGTCCTCAAAGGCGAGTTCACGCCATGCCGGCGCGTCACCCTCTCTCCCGCATAGTAGACGTCGCAAGTCGTGCCCTCAAAATCCTCCGCCGCACCGGCCCGTATCTCGCCGCCTTCACCGCGCTACCTCAAAGCGATCCTGTGGGAAGAATATCATCCCCTCATCCGTCTCGGCCTCCGTCAAAGGAAGGCAATCCGCGTACCCGAGAGTCGTACGCCCCGGAGCTTATCTTTCCCGGCATGCTTGGACCAAGATCGCATGGCCGGATACGCCCGACGTACGCCTCAGCCGCCTCCACACCGTGACGTGGAAAAACTCCAACGCCCATACCGCGAAAGGTAAAAATCCAATCAATCCAAAGTGCAAATAAAAGTGCGTGCTCAAAGGAAAGAGGGAAAGCAAAAAGAGAGCTTATACCTCCAGAGCAAACTCGAAGCGATAGGAGCTCACAGCCTCTTCCGCCGTATCTATCAAGAGCGAAGTACAGCTCGCCACCCGGCCTCCCCAGAAATATCTCCAACCGTCTCCATGTCCTCCAAGGACCTCAAGAAGGCAAAGACCGCCGTCCCTCAAAGCATGACCAAAGAGCGTGCTCGAGAAAGTAAACCACAGAAGGCCCTGGCAACTGATCGGCGCCTATCCTCTCCTCCCCACCTCATAACTCGCTATGGTCTCCACGATCTTGCCGTAGACCACGGCATACTCCATCCCCATCCCCTTTTTGGGAATAGGGGAAAATCCAAGAAGAGCCTCGCAGATTAGCATCGCCGTAGCCATCTCTCCACTCAATGCCGCGTCCATTGAAGGACACCCGTAATCGCAAAGCATAGTCGAGGGCGTAACCGTAGCCTCGCCCGTAAGAAGTGGAAGGTGTGGGTCGCGTCCCACCAAGGCCGCGCCGCAGCAAACATCAAGCCCTTGCACTTAGGGAACTTGACCACCCCTCAAACACTCGACAAACTCCCAGAGCCCCGTCTCGACAACAATGCCGTCTCTGACTCGGCAAAGCTCCTCGGCCCGCATCCGGAAGCCGATCCCACAAGTCAATCACGTACTCCACCGATCCTCGAGTCTTCATCTTGTTCACTGCTCTCGTCACAAAACGGTTTCCGCCCCGTAAAAAAAAAAAAAAAAGAAGAAGAGAGAAAATGTCAAAAAGATTGCATTTGCATTTACAAAAATTCGACAAAGATAACAAAGATACAATGAGCATAGCCCCATTTTTCTCGCATAAAAGAAAACAATTTTCAGCAAGTCCCAATGCATTCATCAAAAAAAAAAAAAAAGATGCATTCCTACGGAAGTAAAAACTCCGTCCCATTTTCAACAAAAAAAATGCATACATGCATATCATCCATCTTACATTCCTACGGGAGGAAAAATCCGTCCCACTTTTCAAAAAAATATATATCCTAAACATACATACATCCCATATTGGCAAAATGCCCATTCTTTTCAAACAAAGTGCATGCATTGCATCATCATTCATCAATATCAAAATTCAATTTCAACAAAAAAAAAAAAATCATCATCATCATCAACATACAATATTCAATTTCAAAAAAAAAAGAGAAATCACAATTCTTCGAATTTTCACATGTAATTTTCGAATTGAAAAAAAAATGTGGCAAAAATGCCAATTCTTTTTCCCAAGCAAAATGCACATTTTGAGTTACTCATATACTCATTACAACATGCAAAGCATTAAAATCAAAATTCAAAGCCAAGAACATCAATCATTCGAATTTTCAAAAAAAAAAAATTCAAAAAATCACCAAAAAAAATTTTTCAAGCAAGAAATCGACAAGAGGATCGAGAGGATTCGAAGTATACCGTTCGGAGATGCGGATCCGAAGCCCAATGTTGCCAAGCATCGGGGTAATGCTCCTCCTCAACCGATTGCGAAAGATTGTAATGCCTCCTCATCCGGACGAGCTCCAATCGCCTCTCCGCTACCGGGCCACGTCCTTGGCCTTGAAAAGCGCCTTCCCCGTGTTCCATTGCTCGAAAAATCAAGAAAATCGGAGGAATTTTGAAGCTTAAATGGCCAAAAATGGCGGAATGGCAGTTTCTCTCTCTCTGCTCTCGACAATTTCAAAAAAATTGGACTGAGGAAGAAGAAGGGCGTTGGCCCTAATTAATACCCCTGACTTTCCATCCCTATCCGCGCGGATAGGATTGCAAGGGTCAAAATGACCCTTTTGCCCCTTAAAATTTCAGACTCGCAATTCGGTCCCTAACTTGACAAAGTTAACCAAAGTTAACCAAAGTCGGCCCCTTTGTCAAGAAAATTCTCCCCTAAGCAAAACGTAAGACCGAGTGCCCCGAGAAAGATAACGAAATCCCGTATCTTTCATCAAAATTACCCCTAGCCAAACGTAAGACCGAGTGCCCCGAGAAAGATAACGAGATCCCGTATCTTTCATCAAAATTACCCCTAAGCCAAACGTAAGACCGAGTGCCCCGAGAAAGATAACGGATCCCGTATCTTTCATCAAAATTACCCCTAGCCAAACGTAAGACCGAGTGCCCCGAGAAAGATAACGAGATCCCGTATCTTTCATCAAAATTACCCCTATAGTCAAACGTAAGACCGAGTGCCCCGAGAAAGATAACGAGATCCCTTATCTTTCATCAAAATTACCCCTATAGCCAAACGTAAGACCGAGTGACCCGAGAAAGATAACGAGATCCCGTATCTTTCATCAAGATTACCCCTATAGCCAAACGTAAGACCGAGTGCCCCGAGAAAGATAACGAGATCCCGTATCTTTCATCAAAATATTTCCCTAGCTCAAACGTAAGACCGAGTACCCCGAGAAAGATAACGAGATCCCGTATCTTTCATCAAAATTATTCCTAGCCAAACGTAAGACCGAGTGCCCCGAGAAAGATAACGAGATCCCGTATCTTTCATCAAAATCATCCACCTACAGAAACGTAAGACCGAGTGCCCCGAGAAAGATAACGAAATCCCGTATCTTTCATCAAAATTGCCCCTAGAAAACGTAAGACCGAGTGCCCCGAGAAAGATAACGAAATCCCGTATCTTTCATCAAAATTACCCCTGCAGCCAAACGTAAGACCGAGTGCCCCGAGAAAGATAACGAGATCCCTTATCTTTCATCAAAATCATTCCCTAAGCAGAAAACGTAAGACCGAATACCCCGAGAAAGATAACGGATCCCGTATCTTTCATCAAAATCATTCCCCCGACAGTAAAACGTAAGACCGAATACCCCGAGAAAGATAACGAGATCCCGTATCTTTCATCAAAATTATTCCCTAAGCAAGAAACGTAAGACCGAGTGCCCCGAGAAAGATAACGAGATCCCGTATCTTTCATCAAAATCATTCCCTACAGAAACGTAAGACCGAGTGCCCCGAGAAAGATAACGGATCCCGTATCTTTCATCAAAATTGCCCCTGCGGCCAAACGTAAGACCGAGTGCCCCGAGAAAGATAACGAGATCCCGTATCTTTCATCAAAATTACCCCTAGTCAAACGTAAGACCGAGTGACCCGAGAAAGATAACGGATCCCTTATCTTTCATCAAAATTACCCCTGCAGCCAAACGTAAGACCGAGTGACCCGAGAAAGATAACGAGATCCCGTATCTTTCATCAAGATTACCCCGTGAGCCAAACGTAAGACCGAGTGCCCCGAGAAAGATAACGAGATCCCGTATCTTTCATCAAAATTTTTCCTAGCAGTCAAACGTAAGACCGAGTGCCCCGAGAAAGATAACGGATCCCGTATCTTTCATCAAAATTGCCCCCGACAAGCCAAACGTAAGGCCGAGTGCCCCGAGAAAGATAACGAGATCCCGTATCTTTCATCAAAATTACCCCGGCAGTCAAACGTAAGACCGAGTGCCCCGAGAAAGATAACGAGATCCCTTATCTTTCATCAAAATTACCCCTAAGCAGCCGACGTAAGACCGAGTGCCCCGAGAAAGATAACGAGATCCCGTGTCTTTCATCAAAATTACCCCCTGAGCCAAACGTAAGACCGAGTGCCCCGAGAAAGATAACGAGATCCCGTATCTTTCATCAAAATTGCCCCCCAGCCAAACGTAAGACCGAGTGCCCCGAGAAAGATAACGAGATCCCGTATCTTTCATCAAAATTGCCCCTATAGTCAAACGTAAGGCCGAGTGCCCCGAGAAAGATAACGGATCCCGTATCTTTCATCAAAATTGCCCCTAGCCAAACGTAAGACCGAGTGCCCCGAGAAAGATAACGAGATCCCGTATCTTTCATCAAAATTACCCCTAGCCAAACGTAAGACCGAGTGCCCCGAGAAAGATAATTGATCCCGTATCTTTCATCAAAATTGCCCCCTAGCCAAACGTAAGACCGAGTGCCCCGAGAAAGATAACGAGATCCCGTATCTTTCATCAAAATCATTCCCCTAAGAAACGTAAGACCGAGTGCCCCGAGAAAGATAACGAGATCCCGTATCTTTCATCAAAATTATTCCCGGCAGTCAAACGTAAGACCGAGTGCCCCGAGAAAGATAACGAGATCCCGTGTCTTTCATCAAAATTACCCCCGGCAGTCAAACGTAAGACCGAGTGCCCCGAGAAAGATAACGAGATCCCGTATCTTTCATCAAAATCTCCCCCGGCAGTCAAACGTAAGACCGAGTGCCCCGAGAAAGATAACGAGATCCCGTATCTTTCATCAAAATCTTCCCCGGCAGTCAAACGTAAGACCGAGTGCCCCGAGAAAGATAACGAGATCCCGTATCTTTCATCAAAATCATCCAACGGCAGTAAAACGTAAGACCGATCTCCCCGAGAAAGATAACGAGATCCCGTATCTTTCATCAAAACCATCCAACGGCAGTCAAACGTAAGACCGATTTCCCAGACGAATACGTCTGATTTTCCCCAGCAAAGGCTAACGAAATCCCCAGCAAAGTTAACGGAATCCCAAAAGCCAACGGAATCTCGAGTAGTACTCGAACTACGAAAGGGCTTGATTCCCACTAGGGATACGTAGGTAGCCTATCATTAGGTCCAGCCCCTCGACCAAAACGGTCACCCTCTCCTTCGGCAGCAGACAAAGTCCACCGAAAGGCCATTCCAAATCAAGGTCCGAGGCACCTAAAAAGCCATCACCATCAAGGTCCGAGGCACCTAAAACGCCATCTCCAAGGTTTGAGGCACCTAAAACGCCATCTTCAAGGTTCGAGGCACCTAAGACGCTATCACTAGAAAGCGATAAATCGCAATCATCCCCAGCAGAGACCGAAAATGGTCATTCCTATCCCCAGCAGGGCGGATACCCGTCAGACCGAAAATGGTCATTCCTATCCCCGGCGGGCGGATAGCCATCGGACCAAAAATGGTCATCTCTTATCCCCGGCGAGTTTCTTTCCAGAACCGATGTAGAACTCGCTCATCGGGTTCGAGGCACCTAAAACGCCATCATCTCAGGGTCAAAGACCCGAACTACGACTGGCTTGATTCCCATTCGGGATACGTAGGTAGCCTATCGCTAGGTTCAGCCACCCGATCACTCGATCATCCTGCCAAATATGGAGCCTTACTCTTATCGACGACCCCGCTTCCTTCGAAAGCGCCGTCGCCGAGGGGCTACTGTAAGTGCTCCAATTTGAGCTTGTTAGAATTTTCGTTATAAAATTAACGAAAGTTATAACATTTCTAACAATTCCTAACTATCCTAACATTTCTAACAAAGGGAGGGTAGAATGGGCATTGCCAAATGGAGTTAAACCAAGAAAAGCATCTTAAAAAGCAAAACAAAAGAATAAAACCATAAATAGAAAGGCTGGAAACACAAAAACTGGCTGTTAATTTGGTTTTTTTGAATTTTTATTCTTCTTGTCCAAAGCTGGAGCTGCATTTAATGAACAGTGCACGCCTACTGATCCTATCCGCGCGGACAAGTATGTAATTTTCAGAGGGCTATAAATTGAGCCCTCCAGTCACAAAAATAAAGAAGAAGAACACAAAATGCAACGAACCTCTGGCGAAATATAGAGAGAAAACAGTGAGAATTCTCAAGAATTGTCACCTTTTTCTCTCCAATCTTTCCCAACTCATACTCATACACTCACTCTCATATTCAAGCCCTAAACACTCATACACTCAAGCCAAACACTCAAGAACACAAGGAAGATTGGTAAACTCTCCTCTTCCTAACCCTAAATCTCATCCATGCATGCATCTTCAAACTACAAAATGTAGTTCTTTCATCTTCTTTCTCTAGATCTAAGAAGATCACCATGGAAGACCATCTCCATGGATGATCTTCTACAAAGATCAACATTATTTTCAAAGCTTTTCTTTCTTACTTGCAAAAATGCACTTTCAAAACCCTAAAAAACCATTTTCAAGCACTAAATCTTGATTTCAAAGGGTAAAATCCCCCTCCCCAAGCAAATGAAATGCTTAGTCCTAATGTACCCCAAGGATGGTTTGGTATAGTTGATTCACCACTAAAATGTCTAGTGATCACTAACCAAAACCTAGGGAAATGGGGACAAGCATGGATGCAAAACCCCCCTTAAAGTCATATTTTCTTTCTTGAGAAGTTGCTGTCCAGTAGCAATTTTCTCAGACCTCAGTCCATGGTCTTAATTTTTGGACACAGATGAACTTGGAATTTGGTGTTGACTACAAAACACTTTTTGTAGCCAACATCAAGAGCTTTCTAGACATATTTTTACTTTATTTTTTGGGTGAGTAAAACTCCTCTTTTCAATTTTTCTTTCAGAGGCTAGTTCATCAGCTTCTGGGAATCCAGATCTCATATCTGAGGTTTCCAGAAGGTTTTGACCCCTCAAATCTTCTCCAAAATGGAAATTTCTTTCACACAAAGTTTATTCAAGGAGTCTAGAGAAACTTTCATTCTCTGAGTTCATCCAGATTATGAAGTTTTAGGACCCTTGAATCCATTTCAAAATCAGGTGTCTGCTGCCATTTCCTTCTGGCAGAAGTGACTTCTCAACTTCAAAAGGTTTTTTGAGTACCAAATCTCAAACCAAAAATTCTCTAAAAAATCATGGGATCAGTTTAAAGTCTTAAAAAGACATCCCAATTTTTACTTTTTCCAGTTTCAACTTATTTTGGCCAAAACACACCCACCCACACACACACAAATGATTTTCAGCTTGGAATACTCGTTTTTACGAGGCGCGTCGGGTGCACACTAACGTCCTTCCCGACGCGTAACATGACCTCCGAACCTAAATCTCTGATCTCGGGCTTTTTTCAAAGTTTTGGCCCTTCAAAATTAAAATGGCGTGGCGACTCCGTTTTTTCCGGTTTTATTTGGTTTTTCAAAGAAACACAAAAATCGAATTTTTTCCGCGAAAAAGGCAACACATCGTTACAGATCAAACAGATTTATAATCCTTTTACTTTTACTAGATCCAAAAACGGGTGAAAAGGATTTTGTTTTCTTCAGATTGGTAGAAGTCTGATGAATCGAGACTCTGCTTTGAAATAGTTAATGTTAGAGATAAAGAAGCAGATTCATCAAATATTTAGTTATTTAAGTTTGTATTGAGCCAACTTAGAAAGGTTTTAGTTATCTAAGTTTGTATTGAGCCAACTTAGGAAAGTTACCTTAGTTAGATTTAGAAGTATTTCCAATTAAAATTATATTTACTAATAGAATAATGAGAGATTTGTTAGAATCCAATAAAAATTATGATTCATATATTTTGAGTATAAATATGAGTCTCTAGTATATGTAAACTTTGAGACAATAATACATAATATACTTTGCTCTCCACAACCTCTCCATAACCTTTTCACATATCTTTTGATATATCTTCTATATGGTATCAGAGGTATATGATCCATATCATTTTTTCTGCCGGTCTTATTCATGGCATCTAACGATGCCATCTCAATTCCCAATTAGGTCGAGCCCAATATTACCGTCTCTACTCCTACTCCTTCCAACAACTCTCGGTCGCCACCCTGTCCTAAACCGAATCCGTCCCCCACTCTCTATGCTGCCACCACCTCTTCTTTCGCTGCCCCACCCACATCTTGGTTACTTGATAGTGGCGCCACCCATCATGCCACTAATGACCTAAATAATTTGTCCCTCCACTCTACCTATGATGGCACTGAATAGTTATTTATTGGTGATGGATCCTGTCTCAACATATCTAACATTTGTTTCACTTCTTTCCATACTCAAAATTCTACTTTTCAGCTTAATCATGTTCTTCATATTCCCGCCTTGTATCGTAACATTATTTCTATTTCCAAATTCCATCTCGATAATAATGCTTCTATCACATTCTTGCCCTCTTCCTTCATTGTGAAGGATATTCAAACGAGAGCAGTTCTTCTTCAAGGTCAAAATAAATCTGGCGTCTATGAATTGCTTCCTTCTCGTTCTGCTGTTCACCCTGCTTCAATTTCTTCTACGTCAAATTGACATCATAGGTTAGGTCATCCTTCTTATTCTATTTTACGTCACATTAGTAATAGTTTCAAGTTAAAAATTCCTTGTTCTTCTTCTTTTCATTGTAACTCATGTGATTGTAATAAAAATCACAAGTTACCCTTTTCTACCAATACAATTCAATTTTTTGGTCCTCTTGATGTGCTTTATATTGATGCATGGACATTCCCTATTTTTTTCTTTTGATGCTTATAAATACTACATCATATTTGTTGATCATTTTTCAAAATTTATATTTGATTTTATCCTCTTAAGCATAAGAATGATGCTCTCCCAATTTTTTTCTCACTTCAAAAATCTAGTCGAAAAATATTTCAATCGATCCATTAAAACAATCTATAGTGACAATGGGGGGGGGGAATATATTGGGCTTCGTCCTCTTCTCGCCTCCCATGATATTCAACACCTCACCTCTCCTCCTCACACTCCTGAACACAATGGATACTCTGAGCGTCGTCATTGTCATATTATTGAAACTGGACTCTCCTTACTCACCCATTCTTCTATGCCTAAAACTCACCGGCGTCTCACCTTTGAAACTGCTTGCTATCTCATAAACCGCATGCCAACACATACCCTCAACTTACATTCACCTTTCTTTCTTCTTCACAAACATCACCTTAAATTACCTTAAATTACGTAGCTTTGGTTGTTTGTGTTATCCTTGGTTACGTCCATATACATCTCACAAACTTGACTCCCGCTCTTCACCTTGTGTCTTTGTTGGTTACTCCGTCACACAAAACGCATATTACTGCCTTGATCCTACTTCAAACAAAATCTATACTTCCCGGCATGTCAAGTTTATCGAAGACAAGTTTCCCTTTGCCTCACAATCTCAATCTTCTTCTAACCCTACCAGTGATGAATGGTGTACCTTTGTTCTTCCACTTCTTAATATTCCCCACACTTTACCGGCTGCCTCTATCCACCCTCTTTCTCCTTCGCCTCTAGCTTATCCCCATACCAAGCCCAACCAACCCAATGCCGAACCAAACCACGCCACTGCTGAGCCAGCCACACCTTTAACTGTCTAGCCCTCTTTAGCAGCCCCTATTTCCCCAACACCTTTTCCTTCTGCCGCCAACACTACCCCATTCCTATCAACTTCCCTACCCCCTCCCCCATCCCCTTCCCTTCTGCGCAAACCTGTGACCCGATCACAAAACAATATACACAAACCTGTGACTAAATTAAACCTTCAAGCTTCTCTCTCTGACCCCTCGCCTGAATCATCTATCGTTGCCCAGACTCTCAAAAGTCCTATATGGCGTAATGCCATGCAACATGAATTTGATACTCTTCTCCATAATAAAACATGGGATCTTGTTCCACCTTCTCCGTCCCAAAATCTTGTTGGTTGCAAGTGGGTATTTCGCACAAAGTACAAACATGATAGTTCTGTTGATTGTTATAAAGCTCGTCTTGTTGCTAAGGGGTTTCATCAACGTCCTGGTATTGATTATTCATAAACATTCAGTCCAGTTGTTAAACCTGCTACTGTTCGAACGATTCTCACTATTGCTACCGTTCGAGGTTGGTCTCTTCGTCAAGTGGATATTAACAATGCCTTCCTTCAGGGTTCTCTCACTGAGGACGTATTTATGGTTCAACCTCCAGGTTTTTCTGACCCATTTCATCCATCTTTTGTTTGTAAATTGAAGAAAGCTCTTTATGGTTTAAAACAAGCTCCACGGGTGTGGTATAATAAGCTTCGCTCCTATCTTTTATCTCTTGGATAGTTGGATTTACAAACTCAGTTTCTGATTCATCCCTTTTTACATTACATCATTCTCTTGGTCTTATTTATCTTCTGGTATATGTTGATGATATTATCATTACTGGTCTCATAATGGTCTTCTTAATTTTTTCATACATCAACTTTCCTTTCGCTCTTTCTCTCAAAGATCTTGGCTCTCTTTCTTATTTTTTGGGTGATGAAGTTCTTCCTCACCCAAATGACATTCTACTAAGTCAACAAAAATATATTCAGGATATTTTGATTCGTTCACACATGACATAGGCTAAACCTGTGTCTACTCCTATGGCGCCGGATGTTCATCTTTCTCTACATGGCGCCACTACCATCTTTAATCCTACTGAATATTGTGATCTTGTTAGTAGTTTGCAGTATCTCTCTTTAACAAGGCTTGATATATCATTTGCCGTTAATCGTTTGGCTCAATTTATGCATAAGCCAACTGAAGATCATTGGGTTGCTCTCAAACGCCTCCTTCGTTATCTTGCTGGCACTATTTCTAACAGTCTTTTTCTTTGTCGGGATTCTCCTCTCTCTCTTCACGCCTTTACAGATGCTGATTGGGCAGGTGATAAGGATGATTATATTTCTACTACTGGTTATATTGTTTATCTTGGTAAAAATCCTATCTCTTGGAGTGCTTGCAAGCAACGCATTCTTGCTAGATCCTCGACAGAAGCTGAATATCGTGTTGTTGCCTCTACGTCAGCAGAGATTATTTGGGTTCATAATCTTCTCCGTGAACTGGGACATTCGGCTGTTGAACCTCCAGTTGTTTATTGTGATAATTTAGGTGCTACCTATGTTGCTGCAAATCCTAAATTTCACTCTCGTATGAAGCACCTTGCTCTTGATTATCATTTTGTTCGTCAACATGTGCAAAATAAAACTCTTCGCGTTTCTTTTATCTCCGGTAATGATCAGCTTGCGGATGCATTAACAAAATCACTTGGCAAATCTCGATTTCATGATCTTATGTCCAGGATTGGTCTCTCTACACGATCGTCCATTTTGCGGGGACATGTTAGAGATAAAGAAGGAGATTCACCAAATATTTAGTTACCTATGTTTGTATTGAGCCAACTTAGGAAAGTTACCTTAGTTAGAAGTATTTCAATTAGAATTATATTTACTATTAGAATAAGGAGAGATTTGTTAGAATCCAATAAGAATTATGACACATATGTTTTGAGTATAAATATGAGTCTCTAGCATATGTAAATTTTGAGACAATAATACATAATATAATCTGCTCTCTACAACCTCTCCAAAAATTTTTCACGTATCTTTTAATATATCTTCGATAGTTAAGACTCGTCTCAGTAAACAACTCGAGCTTTATCTTCGTGTTTGCTATGAGTTGGGGGATCGGAGTAGTTTTGATATTTAGATTTGTTATAAAGATGGTGAGATATTATACGGGAGTTTTGATTTCACCTCACAGATCCCAATGTAAAAATTGAAATGTGATTTTTTATCAATAAATTACATCAAATATCAGAAATTTATTGGTAAAAACCCCTTTTTACATATTACTATGAAATTACTATGGGATGGAAAGAATATGTTACCTTAAATGTGCTTGTTTTGGGTTAGAATTTATTATTACGGGTGCACTAGTGGTAAAGTCAGAAATTTTGGTAATTCGAGTCGAAATTGCTATTGAGATAATTAATATAATTGATATATACAAATTAGGATGCAAGGGGGTAAAAAGAATAATTTAGTGCAAATTTTTCTCAAAAATTAAGGGGGTTAAAATGTATAAATTCATCATTTTTAGTAGTAAAATGTTATTTTCTAAAAAATTGATAGTGTTAAAATTGACACATTTCAAAATTGAAAGGGGTCACTTTGGACTTGGAGTCAATGTGGCTTTGCCACCGGGTGCACTTAATATTTTTTCGTGTATAACAACTATCCTTTACTCCCTCGGTACAAACTATATGTTGTTTTAGCACTAAAATTTTTGTTCAAAATACATGCCCTTTTTGGAAAAAAAAAATTCAAATTTACCCCTCATTGAAACTTGTTTCATTTCTTTAATTATAGTTTTTGAGTAAAACTAATGTAAAAACGGAGATACAATTAATAAAGACATACTCTCTCCGTTTCACGTGAATGCAAACTTATTTCTATTTTGGTCCGTCCCACGTGAATGCAAACTTCTCAAAATGGCAAAGAATATTCACTATTTCACCCACTCATTCTCTCTCCTACTTCACTTTTATACTCACAACATTCTCTCTCCTCACTATTTCTCCCACTCATTCTCTCTCCTATTTAATTTTTCATACTCACAACATTTAACTTTTTCTTTTTCTTACATCACTTTTCCTTAATTCTCACACCCAAAAAGTTAGTCCACATTCATGTGGGACAGAGGGAGTATTTAATATACTTAATTTCTTCATAAAATTATAATAATAATATTATTTTTTTCAATATGTGTAAAAAGTTTAAACGACATGTATTTTGGTGGAGGGAGTAAATAAAGAATGGGGGAAAGAATCGAATCGAATCTCACATGCATTAGATAACGAAAGACACCTTTTTAGTTGAACCAACAATAGGATCTGATCATTTGAAAAGCCTAAAGGTGACCACAAAATGTCCTTTAAGAACGGAGGAAGGAAGATGGTTGTAATTTATTACACGTTTACCAAACATGAATAAATCAATCATCACCACATAGTATTCATTACCTTGTCCCACGATTCTAACTATTATAATTTAAATATTGTTCAGTTATATATAAAATAAATATTTATTTTATAAATAAATATCTATCATCACATTCATCGCCACATATTGATTACATATGTTAAACTTTTTAAATAAGACAATCAGTATAATATATTTACGCATTTTCATAAATATGTAAGTTTACATATATAAGAAAATATTTTTATAATGCTTTGACAATTAATCCACATTCATCGCCACATATTTATCTTACATGTCACACAAAAAGATATGCTTCACAATTAATCCACATAACTTTGGTGCCGTACATGGAAATTATGGATAGACTTGAAAGTACTACATTATATTGAGATGGGAATTGTCAAATTGGTCACGGATTAGGACAAATAAATGAAAGAGGAATCACATGACTTGCCCAATTTTAATTCAATTCTAACAACCTTTTGCCTTTCTCTTTACCTTATTGCTCATTGGATATGTTTTTGGATAGGACCGGATAAAGTAATATTTTCTTAGTTTTAGAATACTAGTAGTAGTTTTAAAATTTTTCATACATATTAAAAAAAATACAAATTAAATTATCATTTGATATTTCAACTATTTAGACAATTAAAATATTTTACACTGACAACTGCCCACTTTATTTAAAGGTAGTTTAAACAAATTGGTTCTTATTCTAGGACTTGTTTCCTTTTCTTTCACTACATCTATCTCGCGGGCAAAAAGTGTTTGATTTGGATAACTGTTAGAGCTCGAATTCATTATCCATACAGCTATGGAAAGAGACCTTCCCGATATTCCTCCATGAATGTTAGTTAAAAAAAACTTAAATAGAATAATTTTTTAATTTAATTTTGAACGTTTACTAATGATCCAATGTAAAATAGCTCAATAATATTAGAGTTGAGCCCATAATATCCAAAATATCTATACAGTATAAATCGCAACTACCATGAACAACAGTTCATAGTATAAATGGAAACTGCCATGAACAACAGTACTATGAACAGTATCAAATTAATCTTTCCCATTTTGCCCCTCAAATTCTGCCAATGTTCTTTATTTCCAATTTTATCCTTAATTTTCAAAACAACTTTTTCCTCCTAAAATTTTTCAAAATAACTTTTCCCTCCTAACTTTTCCCATTTTACCTTCACTAAGTTGTTTCTTTCCCATTTTGCCCCTCAAATTCTGCCAAGGTTCTTTATTTTCAATTTTACCCTTAATTTTCAAAATAACTTTTCCCTCCTAATTTTTTTTTAAATAACTCTTCCCTCCTAACTTTTCCCATTTTACTCTCACTAAGTTGTTCCCTTCCCATTTTGCCCTCACTTTTAATTAAAAAAAATATATACCACGTGTCCTCGGACACGGACTTTTACTAGTTATTCATAAAACAAGTTAATAAAAAGTAGGTGAGGTAAATAATGATTTTTTATTTAATTTTTATGAATTTTACAAGGTCAAGATTCTCCAAAAAACTGTTTATATTTTATCATTTATGTGTAAAGCAAATCAATAACCTAAATTAAAATGGACCAAGGAAAAATGTCAAAAACTTACTTTAAGACTATCCACAATGGGGGATGAAATGGGAGATGAAACCCATTTCATCCCAATTGAATTGCTGCAATGGGAGAATGAAACTAGGTGGGTTGAAATGGCTAAATTAAAACTTTCATCCAGCTGAAAGTTTTTTTTTTAATCTGACACGTGTCAGCGTGTAATTGGCTGAGGCATGGCGTGTGCGCCTCACGCTCCGACTAGGCGCGTGAGGCGCAGGGGTTTTTGTTTGTTTTTTTTTATTTTTTATTTTTCCTGGTTGTGCCAAGTGTCAAGCTCTGATAGGTCAGTTGGATTTTCGAAAAAAAAATTTTATCCCAAATCTTTGAGCTTAATTATCACCTAGTAAATTATTTTTTTTAATCTTTTTTTTCACCAAAATTCATCATTTTTTCCCCTACAAATTGATATAAGTTTCATTTGATTTGGACACAAAAAAAAACACTCATTTCTCAATTCCTTCTTCACTTTAGCCTTTATTTAAAAAAAATCATTATTTTTTTCCTATAAATTGATGCAATATTTTTTTAATTAAGTGTGAAATATTTTTTTAATTATAAATATTAATAATAATTATTATTATTTTACTAATCATAAAAATAGAAAATATAAATAAAATAAAAGTGGTGGGGTATAGAATGATGAGTTGGAGGGAGTTGAAATTTAATTTAAGTTAGCCATTGTAGGGGGGTAAATGAAATGGATAGATGAAATATTAGGTGGATGAGAAAAAGTGTAAAAAGTGTTAGATAAAATGGGAAGGGAGAATAAAACCATTGTGCTTAGTCTAACGAAGAGAGTAATTTATTTAGCATAAGAGAGGCAGGCATCTTACCTTTTTTAATGGTTTTTAATGGGTAAATACATAAATATGTCCCTTAACTAAGATTTTGAATACAAATATGCCTATAACGTCGATAATTAGCATCTTTGCCCCTCCTAAACTCATGTAAAATGAGATATATTTGCCATTCATTAAAATTTTGTACAAAATTTAATGATTTTGGAAACTATCCAAATAAAAACGATATCGAAGGAGTAAACTGTGAATTAAGGAGTTGAACTTATTCAAAAATAGGCCCCTCACTTATTAATATTTTTTTATTTTAGTCACTAGCCTTTTATCTCTTTGGCAAAAAATATTTTAATAATTAAAATTAATATTTTTAATTATTATTTAGCATAATCATGATAATATAATACTCCCACCGTCCCAATCTAAATGTCCAAACTTTCCATTTTGGGCGTCCCATTTAAAATGTCCCATTTCCAAAAAAAAAAGTTTTTTTCACTATTCCACCCACTCATTCTCTCTCATACTTTACTTTTACACTCACAATATTCTCTCTCCTAACTATTCCTCTCACTCATTCTCTCTCCTATTTAATTTTTCATACTCACAACATTTAAACTTTTTCTCATTCCTACCTCACTTTTTCTCTTTCCTACCTCACTTTCCTTAATTCCCACGCCGAATCCATTTTTGGACATTTAGATTGGGACGGAGGGAGTCTAAAGTAATACTCCCTCCGTCCCAATCTAAATGTCCAAAAATGGATTCGGCGCGGGAATTAAGGAAAGTGAGATAGGAAAGAGAAAAAGTGAGGTAGGAAAGAGAAAAAGTTTAAATGTTGTGAGTATGAAAAATTAAATAGGAAAGAGAATGAGTGGGAGGAATAGTTAGGAGAGAGAATGTTGTGAGTGTAAAAGTAAAGTAGGAGAGAGAATGAGTTGGTTGAATAGTGAAAAAAACTTTCCTTATTTGGAAATGAGACATTTTAAATGGGACGTCCAAAATGGAAAGTTTGGACATTTAGATTGGGACGGAGGGAGTATAAAAGGAGCAAAGTCTTGGAGCCAAAACGAGGGGCAATTTGGTAATTTCACACGGTGACATTTTCGCAATAAACAAGGCGGAGTAGACACGTGGGAGGCTGAACGCCAGCAAAGGCGCGTGTACGCGTAGAGTTTTTTTTTTTTTTTAAATAACGCGACACGTGGCGCACTCTGATTGACCATTTTATTTTCGAATTTTTTTTTTCATCCCCTTTTTTCGACCTCAATTATTTTATAAAAAAAAAAAATTAAAAAAAAATTTACACCAAAATTCATAATTTTTTTCCTCTTTAATTAGAGACTATTTTCATTTAATTTGGACACAAAAAAAAATTACTCTTTTTTAAATATAAATTTCTTAATTATCCTTTCTTAATTTTTCTTTTTACTTTTTCAATATCTTTTTTGTGAAAATTAATTAAGTGTGAAGTATATTTTTTATTATAAATGTTGATAATAATAATCATAATTTTACTTTTTAAATATAAATTATTGTTTGTAATGTTAGTTCCTTCGTTTCAAAATTTGACATTATTTTTTTAAACATATTAAGTAATATTGTATAAAATATTCCTTGGGACGAATATATTAATTTATTTTTTTACCGAAAGTAGTATTCTTTTATAAAAATTAATGTTTATAATTTTCGTGTGTTAGTGTCAGGAAATAAATATTAATTTTTAAGACAAGTAAATTCATTGAGGCAAAGGAAGCATTTTTTTTTATATAGAAAGTAGTACTCCCTCTGTCCCAGACCAAGAGTCCTACTTTCCTTTTTGGTCTGTCCCAGACCAAGAGTCTCTTTCCTTAAATGGAAAGTTTTTCATATATTCATACCCTTATCATCTCCATATATTTACAAAAAAACCATTACTATTCCTCCCACTCATTCTCTCTCCTATTAAATATTTTTAACTTTTACATTCTCTCTCCTATTCCCTACCACACATTTAACTTTTACATTCTCTCTCCTATTCCCTACCACACATTTAACTTTTACATTCTCTCTCCTAAAATTTTCTACCCACTTTAAAAAAAATTTCTTAAGAAGCGTGAAATCCCCCCCGAGGACCCTTGGTCTGGGACGGAGGGAGTATTAATTATGGGATGAAAGTAATATTCATTTTTGAATTGAAGGAATTTTTTTTTCTTAGAAAGTAGAATTTTTTTATATGTCAAAAAAAAAAAATGAACATTTCTTCTTCCGTCTCAATGAACATTTTAAAAAATAATACTATTTTATTCGTCTAAAAAATGAATGTAATATTTTGAGACGAAGACACTAACATTACAAACATTAATTGCAGAGGCGAATGAAGTAGTATTTTTTTTTTTAAATATTCATTGGGATGAAGGAAATAATGCTCATTTTATTTGGAAAAAAAATGTAGTATTATTTTTGAGTTAATCATTTCGAATCGAAAGTAATATTCATTTTTGAAATATTATAATATTAGTGCCTTCGTTTCAAATTATGACATTAATTTTTTAAACAACTTAAGTAATATTTTATAAAATATTCATTGGGATGAAGATGGCATTTTTTTTTTTGCCGAAGTAGTATTATTTTGTAAAAATTATTCTTTATAATGTTTGTGTCTTCGTGTGTCAAAAAATAATTATTATTTTTTGAGACAAGTAAATTCCTTGAGGCAAGAAGCAATTTTCTTTTGATATAGAAAGTAGTATTAATTATGGGACGAACGTAATATTCATTTTTAAATTGAAGGAATTTTTTTTCCTTAAAAAATAGAATTTTTTTATATGTCCAAGAAAAATTAACATTGCTTCCTTTGCCTCAATGAACATTTAAAAAAATAATACTACGTTATTCGCCTAAAAAATTAATGTCATTTTTTGAGACAAATGCACTAACATTACAAATATTAATTGCAGAGGCGAATGAAGGTATTAGTTTTTAAAATAGTAATTGGGATGAAGGAAATAATGATCATTTTTTTGGATAAAAAATGTTGTATTATCTTTGGGTTATTCATTTTGAATCGAAAGTAATATTCATTTTTGAAATGTTGTAATGTTAGTGCCTTTGTTTCAAAATATGACATTAATTTTTTAAACAAATTAAGGAATATTTTATAAAATATTCATTGGTACGAAATTAGTATTTTTTTTTCTATAGCTGAAGTAGTTTTATTTTGTAAAAATTATTTTTTATAATGTTTGTTTCTTCGTCTCATAAAATAAATATTAATTATTTAGACAAGTAAATTCCTTGAGCCAAAGGAATCAATAATTTTTTTTTGGGACTAGAAAGTAGTATTAATTATGGGATGAAAGAAATATTCATTTTTGAATAGAAGAATAATTTTTTCCCCTTTTTATATATAATAGACGAACATGTAATTATTTTTTTTTTACATGTCATTTTTTTTAATTGGTAATATATTTTTGTAAATACTTTCATGATTGCAAATAATATGTGGACTTTTATTATTATTATTATTTTTATTTTTATTATTATTATTATTATTATTATTATTATTATTATTATTATTATTATTATTATTATTATTATTATTATTATTATTATTATTATTATTATTATTATTATTTTGCCATTTTTACATGAGAGTATTTTTGTAATATTCAGGGAGTTTTTTTTGTAACAATCAGCTTGTGTGGGTTTTTTTTTCTTTTTAATATCCATCTTTTAAAAGTTCTTTTTGGTAAATGCCTTCAATTTTTACTTTCTAAAATTGTTTATTTCTTAGTTTAATGACTAATTTATTAGATTATATTTACATCTGATTAATGTTTCATTATTGTCTGTAAAAAAATATTTCAAAATGTACGATATAGTATATATTTTTCCGTTCAAGATATTTGTATTATTGTTTTCCTTTTATGCTATGACTATTAATAAAAGTCAAAGGTCAATATTTATTAGTTGTTGGCCCCCTTTTAAATCGATACTATGTCATTTGTCGTTTTCAATTATATTTCACATTAACAAACGTTCACAATCTCGCTGGTCCGAATTTATTTATATGTAATGATGATCTTCCTTCCTCTTTCGACAGTTGCACCGATAGTGTTGTCTTTTAAAACCGTGTTTCACAATGAATAAAAAAATTCCTCTCATTTTGTCAGTTCATTTAATTTCTGTCTTTTTAAGCATCAATAACTTCCCGTGCATTGCACGGATGTAACACTAGCTAGATTTATTTTAGTGACCTTCAATCTGATATTTGTATTTTCAATATAATTTTCAAATAATCGTTTTACAATGTATACCAACATCTATATTTCCTTTTGTATATATTTCGATTTTAATCAGTAATTCGTTAGTAATTGTCCGTGCATCGCACGAGGGTCATTCTAGTATGTAATCTAAAGTAATATAACAAGAGCACAGCCTTGGAGCCAAAAACCAGGGACATTTTAGTCATTTCACGCGGTGGCAAAAAGGCAATTAACAAGGCGGACGAGCCACGTGTTAAGCTTGGGTTGGGCGCGTGCGGTACACGCGCCGACAAAGGCGCGTGACAGCGTAAATTTTTTTTTTCCTCGCCACGTGTCGCACTATGATTGGGTGGTTTATTTTCAGAATTTTTTTTTCATCCCATTTATCGACCTCAATTATTTTATAAAAAAAAAAAATTTTGGAAAAAAAATTTATACCAAAATTCATAATTTTTTTTCCTCTTTAATTAGAGACTAATTTCATTTAATTTGGACAAAAAAAAATTCACTATTTTTTAAATATAAATTTCTTAATTACCCTTTCTTAATTTTTCTTTTTTATTTTTCAATATCTTTTTTGTGCAAATTAATTAAGTGTGAAGTATATATTTTTATTATAAATGATGATAATAATAATCATAATTTTACTTTTTAAATATAAATTAATGTTTGTAATGTTATTTCTTTCGTTTCAAAATTTTACATTAATTTTTTAAACATATTAATTAATATTTTATAAAATATTCCTTGGGACGAATATATTAATTTATTTTTTACCCGAAGTAGTATTATTTTGTAAAAATTAATGTTTATAATGTTCGTGTCTTCGTGTCATAAAATAAATATTAATTTTTGAGACAAGTAAATTCATTGAAGCAAAGGAAGAATTTTTTTTTTTTTGATATGGAAAGTTGTATTAATTAGGGGATGAAAGTAATATTCATTTTTGAATTGAAGGAATTGTTTTCTCTTAAAAAGTATAATTTTTTTATATGTCCAAAGAAAAATTAACAGTAGATAAATAATTATTGTATACATATACAGTAGACTGTATATGTATACAGTAGCTAAGTATCTACTGTAAACAAGTGTATACAAGTGGTTCTCACGGTTCTCATTTTGTTATGTTTTTCATTTAAGCACCTACCTATATATATATATATATATATATATATATATATATATATATATATATATATATATATATATATATACCATAAAATAATTTTCATATTTATTATTATTATTTTAATTAAGTTTGAGTGTGTTGACTTTGTCAAGCTGTTTGGTCGTCTTGGGACCGGGATTTTCATGTTCGGGCCGCATTAGTCCACCGACCTACGGCCGGCCAAGGATGAGAGTTGCAGCGCTCAAGTCTTTTTGAAAACTAAAATAACTAAATATTACTTTCAACTCAAAATAAATCACCAAAAATTAATATTACTTTCATCTCAAAATAAATCACCAAAAAATAATACTACTTTTTTTCCCAAAAAATTGTTTTATTATGTGCTTTAACTATAAGGGAAAATATATTTTCCGTCTCAAGTAACAAAATTTTTTTAAGTTGCGAAATCAAATTGCTTTTTTGGGCCCAATTCTAGAAAAACATTGTTAGTATGTACTTCAACTTTATATTGCCATATTTAAAGAATTTTGTAAGTTATAAACGGGTTGATAAAATTTTTGAATCCCTCCTAAACCCGCAATGATCCGCGTCTAATGAAAAGAGTTTGGAAATATTTTCTTTTAAATCTGGTGTGATTGGGGTGGATTTGAGATAAGCTCTAACCGTCTCATTTAACCCGAACCCGCATAGAATTCATCATTATTTAGAATAAATTTTAAATTTTGATAATATTTGTATATTATTATATACTTCTTTCTTTATAGTTTATTGTTTTTTCTTATTTTTCTATGTCATATTATTAATCTCTACATTTATAAGGAATTAAAGGAAAAAAATAGCATTATATAATAGAAATATTAAATAAATATGTAAAAATCAAACGGGGATGAAGAAGTTGAATACGGTTCAAGAACAAAATAAGTTTTCAAAAATCAAAATTGATGATACTTGAAAATTTCATTTCATGTAATTTGTTTGTTTGGATAATCACTATAATCAAGAGTTCTGAATTGCAGTTGAAGAGAAAGATGTGGAGACTTATAACTAGATTGATTACGCTTTCCCAATCGTTGACGAACCTAAGTGATACTGTGAGCAAATTACGCACATATCACGTTCAATACACAAAAAATCTGTTTTACATGAAAAATATGCGTTCAATTTTATAGCATTGAAAAATGGCTGTCAAATGTGATTATTATTGAATATAACCGGAATTTACGTATAAAACGCGCTTCGTACAAACTACATATTCCTTAAATATATATTTCTTTTAGTGACATTCAATGTGATATTTGTACTAATAATATAGTTTTAAAAAATGTGTTTTACAATGTACACAAACATTTTTATTTTCTATTATATTTATATGAATTTTTATCAATATGTGTTAATAGCTATCCGTGCATCGCACGGATGTACCGCTAGTAATAAAGAAAATGCACATCGGAGGTGTTTTCCCTCCTTTTCATTTGGTGACGTTGGTACCACCTCCGTCACTCCTTTTTGTACATTATGACTAGGAACCAATGCTTTATTATTTAATGAATGAGGTTCAATGTTTAATTTTCGCATGAAATAAGGATCGACATCACCCCTACCCCAAAATACAAAAATACTCATATTGTACATTGCCAAAAAAAAAAAAAACAAGAAAAACCTCCATATCATATTGTACACTGCTTACGCATTAAAAAGACGATACTAGTTTGTATACCAATGAAATTCCATTAATTTTATACTTTATTTTGAGACAAATTAAAATTAATTTGATATCTTTTCAACATTTTTTATTGGTTGTGCGATCAAGATTTCAACACCTCGACTCTTTTTGTGCTCGAAAATAAGACGAATTATAAATTTAGTGGGACTTACTAATAGAAAATCTATCTCAACGATACAAAGTGGAGAGAGGGCACGTTGAAAGGATGAGAACATGCTCATCCGGCTATGTTTTCGGTTTTTGGTTCAGAATCGTCGATTTCCGATTTTGTGTAAGGAAATCATATTCGAACAGTATAATTATGATTTCCGGTTTACGGTTTCAACCGCCTGATCCCGATTTCGGTTTCACAGTTCCAATTTATGTTACTTATTACTTTTAGTTATTTATACATTTATTTTTAATTTCAATGTAATTGAAAATAGTTAAATAATTAATAGAATTTCAAAAACCATTAAATTTTTAACTAAATTCATTTAAAAAAAATTAGATTTTTTAAAAATGTTAGATTTTTTTAACAAAACAGGTTGGTTTTTTAACTAATTCAGCTAGTTTATTAACTAAATAATAACAAAACACTCCTCGTTACATGGTTTCAAAATTACGGTTTCATGGTTCTCGGTTCCATAACCACTGGTTCTCGGTTCTGAAATGATGGACCTGTATTCGAACTATTGAACCACCGATTATGGTTCCCACGGTTTTCAATTCTTCCATGGTCCAGTTCTAGCGGATTTCGATTCTCGATTTTACCCTCCAGTTCTTCCGATTTTCGGGTATTTTTTAGCATGTCTAAGCGCCGCTCGTCAGAGCGATGGAGAACTCCTCGGGGCAGTGCTAGGTCCAATTTAAATATATATGGAGTGTATATATATATATATATATATATTGTTTTAATAAAGGAGTAACTTTTATGAGATCTTTGCCATTACATCACCAAGTGTACATGTCCATGACATACATATGTTTCTTTGCCGTACCTTTTGGGTTGCTTTTGCACCTCTAAGATTTAGCTGTCCTTCATGGGCCTCATGGCTGGTATTGTTGAATACATAAAATCAAACTAACCAAAAAAGGTATTATATGCCATTCACATGTGATTGATACGTAATGAAACCTATCTCGCTAATTATAGCAAAATGAGACCTCTAATTAAAAAAGAAAAAGAAAATAAGGGTAACTTTCTCGTGTCTGCCTTTAACCAGAGGTGGACCTACACCATATTCGTACTATTAAATTTTATACTCTCTCCGTTCCAGTTCATTAGATACAAAAAAAAAATGGCACATATATTAAGGAAAAATAAGAGAGAGAAAAAGTGGAGAGAGAATGTTGTGAGTGTAAAAGTAAAATAGGACAGAGAATGAGTGGGAGGAATAGTTAGGAGAGAGAATGTTGTGAGTGAAAAAGTAAAATAGGAGAGAAAATGAGTGGGGTAAATAGTGAAGATTCCTTTCCATTTTGGGTAAGTAGCAATTGGTGTGGAACGGACCAAAAAGGAAATAAGTATCAATTGAACTGGGACGGAAGGAGTATATTTTGATTTACATCTTTAAAAATTGTATTATATCCCCCTTTTAATCTAGAAAAAATAGTATTTTATTATAATTTTGTTTTCGCTTAAACTAAATTTAGATATTATAATACTGTATTTTAAAATAAATATAATCTTGCACCCGTTTCGAAAAAATCACATCCTGATTTCGCCACTGCCGTTTTAACAGATCCTATTGGGTTGATTCCTTCACCAGCTAGATGGCTCAGTTTAATTGAACTGGATTGATGAGTCCTTTTCTTGAATTGGGCTTTATCTTTAGTAATTGATCCTGGGTTTGAATCCACAAGTTAAATAACCCATCCAACACTATTTGGACCCAGAGATCACCTACGACATATCGACATTTTCCATCATAATTTACTTATCTTTCGCTTTTTTTTTTTTTATTACAACTTTTGTAGTTTTACCTAAAGGCCAATCGATCAACATATACAATACTCCCTCCGTCCCACTTCAATAGAAACCAACTTTTTGGGTGTGAGAATTAAGAAAAAGTGATATAAGAAAGAGAAAAAGTTAAATGTTGTGAGTATGAAAAATTAAATAGGAGAGAGAATGAGTGGGAGGAATAGTTAGGAGAGAGAATGTTGTGAGTGAAAAAGTAAAATAGGAGAGAGAATGAGTGAGGTAAATAGTGAAGATTCCTTTCCATTTTGGGAAGTATCAATTGAAGTGGGACGAATCAAAAAGGAAATAAGTATCAATTGAAGTGGGACAGAGGGAGTATACTTTAATTTTTTTTTTTTACAAATAATACAATGTACTCGTTAGTACATATACTCTCTCCGTTCCTAAAAGTTTGTCCCATTTGACTTTTTTGTTGAACTTTGACCACAAATTTATGAGAGATTAATCATGTTCATAAAATTCTAAAAGTTGTTGTTGATAATATTATTAATGGTGAATCAATAGAAATTTTTAGAATTTCATGAACATAATTAAATTGTCATATATTTGTGGTCAAAGTTCAACTAAAAAGTCAAATGAGACAAACATTTAGGAATGGAGGGAGTATATATGAGCAATGTACTTTCACATTCATTTTCAAATAATGCAACGAACTTCTTTTTTTAGTAATGACGTCAAAAAAAACTAACGATGATGATGACGTGGCATTGCGCATAGCACCATGTCAGTGCCACATCATTAAATTCAATGTGAGTGTTGACTTGGCGATTGACGTGGCAGTGCAACGTCATCATCATTGTACTAGTTTTTTAACGTAGTAAGTAAAAATAGAACTTCATTGCATTATTTGATAATAAGTACAAAAGTACGTTGCACATATCTGTCACTAACAAGTACATTGCATTATTTTAAAACTAGACTCAAGTACGTTGCATGGGTTGGTAATTTTTCCTTTTACCAAATTATCATACTTTCGATACATACTCGCTAACCCTAAAAACCTAAAGTATTACGGTTAAAATGTTAATGTGATACTTTAAGTATCCATCATTTGGAGAAAATGATCGAGTGGGTTATAAATATAAAGTAAAATTGTTAAAGCTGTTAAAAATATAAGAATGGTTAAAATCGAAGCTTAAGACAAATATGATGAATGAAAATGTCGATAGGTACGTCCTTACTCCTTAACATCAAGTGCATGCAGTAAATTATAGGATTCTCAGTCTCATGCTTGATAACCCCAAGGACACAAAAGATGGATGCATAAACACACAATAACTTAACATCAATAACAAAAAGATCTTAAAATTACAATGATTTTATCATTAAATTACCCTCAATAAATCAAGAAATGGAAAACAGCTTATGAGTAGCAAACATGTAAGTGTATCAATGCCTTATTCGTGATCGTGTAAC
Organism: Adenophora triphylla var. japonica; assembly: GCA_022495995.1. Classification (NCBI taxonomy): domain Eukaryota; kingdom Viridiplantae; phylum Streptophyta; class Magnoliopsida; order Asterales; family Campanulaceae; genus Adenophora; species Adenophora triphylla. The sequence continues at coordinate 530,733 of JAFEMH010000002.1, forward strand.
TCATGTCAGATGTGGATTTAACTGCAGGAGGTGGGTCTTAGAGATTTCAAGCTATGTTTCCATCAACACAAAGCCATTGACCAACGAAGAGTGCATCGCAGTTGAGATTTGGGTTGATGGCACCAAACTGGTTAGTAGACAAATTGAATTTCTTTGCAATGGCAAGGCAATTATCGCCACTTTTCACGCTGACTACTTCAACACAAGATAAAGTGGATTCCGCCTTCTGATGGAAATTACCAACTGCTCATATCACAATTAAAAGTCGTATCGTGTCATTTTCTGAATGATTTCCTCAATCTAAGTAAATCATGATTCATAAAAACGCACTGATCCAAAACAAACAAAAAATACTATCGTATTTCCTTTCTTTTTTGGTTTGTCCCAGAGCCCCATTTGTTAAGATATAACACTAACTATAGAGTAATTTTAACGAGGTAAAAACTAGTAAAGCATGATTCATAAAGAGGTTGATCAGTTCCATCAAAATAATGTTGGATAAAGCAAACGAAAGTGTATACGTATAATTAAATATAATGTATGTTTGTTGACTTACTCCCAAGGATTGATCTCCCTTCAGCCACTGTGACAAAGAGAAGAACACATAGCACCACAGCCATTTTCAGAAACACTGCCATTTCGCTCTTGACTGCCTTTGCCATGTTTCGTTCCTAATTGCTGATAATAGCTGATTGCAAGTTTCGTACCTATTTATAGAGATAGAAGATGATCAGGAGATTGAGCATAAGCCATGTTACATTGTAATCTGAGACGTTACAGGCCGGCTGATGATTTTTTATGTTTTTTCTGCTTGTTTTGAGTAACTAATTTGCGGTTATAATTTCTGATCAATTACATATGGTTGTGTCTATGTTCTACTGCATGGATGCCTATCTGTACTACAGATTGTATTGGGGAAGATCTCTTATTATAAATCTTCAATATTTGTGATACTTTATATTAGCCATAGTTAATAAAGGAATTAGAATTAATAATGAACTCTCTGCAAGTAAATATATGTGACCATCAATGAATGTTTATACCACTGCAGGCAAGAATTGATATTAGGTGGTTAGGAATTTAAAAAAAAAAAAAAGAATGTTTAAAAAGACTGTCACATTGTACATAAGAGGCATCCAATTATATTGCATGTATCTCAGATAATTGTTTTCGGACCGTCTAGATTGATCTGAAAGATCGGCCTAGTAAATATCATCAGATTTGTATTATTCAAAATTTTGACTTACGTGCAGAAAATGAATAGTGTATGAAAGGCCCTTGCTTGGTATGTAGATGATCAGACAGCTATGGTATTGGCTTAGCTGTCAGATGATAATTTGATTTGTGCAGCGGAATAAAAGTGATTTGAAATAATGGTAGGACAACAAACACAAGGAGATAATGCAAGAGTGTGAATGTGATTGCAAAAATGTAATAACACAGAGAATTTAAAGTGGTTCAGAGTTCACTCCTCCTACATCCACCCTCACTGTCAAACTTGACAAGTGAGATCAATTTTATTATAATCTTTAATCAACAAAAATTACAAATGATTGATTTAGGCAAGTTCCTTGAACTTCCTCTTCCTAATTAGTACAGTCAACTAGGGATACACTTAAAGTACAGTCTTAAGTGCTTTTACAACTTGAAGTACAGTCTCAAGATTTTACAAAATAACTAATACACTCAAAGTACAGTCTTGAGTGATTACAAACTTATTCTACACCTAAAGTACAGTCTTAGGTGGTTGGGGTTTGTGAATTAACACACTGGGATTGTTTTTGTTGGTGAAGAGGTTTAGGGGTGAAGGTTTTGGTTTGGAACAGGGTTTTAAAGGTAAGGATTGGTGTGTGTGTGTGTGGATTACAGGAGGTGTGTGTGGGTGTTTGGAAAGGGTTTTTGGTGGGAAAATGAGTATTTTTCGTTGATTTTGTTAGAGGAAGAGATCCTCTATTTATACCCTTCAATGTAGCCGTTGGAATATGGACATTGCGGCTACATTAATGAGCTTTGACTGGTCTTTGTCCCACTTGTCCATATGCAGTCTTCATGAGCCGTCTTGGTGTGAGCTTGAGCGAGAGCTTCTAGAAGGTCTTCGGTGGTCTTCATTGGTCTTCATTGATGGACTTGATAGGCGAAGATGCGAGGATCTAACATGGTTGAGTTTGTGGTAACATGGTGTGAGGCGAGAGAGATGGTGTCGAGGACCGAAGTCATACTGTCGATCATGGCAATGCTTAGCTATCGAGAGGATCTCTAATAAGGACCGAGATGCACTTGATGATCTTGATGACTTAGAGAGTGACTATGATTCATGTTTTTGATTGATTGTAAACATTGTATAAGAAAGAATCATAATCGGACTCATAGTCAAAGTGAAGAATTATGACAGATAACATCTTTTGATATAAACCCTGTTCTATATATATATTCCTTTATCAAAACCAACTAACTAAGACATTGATCAAAGTTAGGTCCTAACAATTTCCCCCTTTTTGGTAAAGGAAGATTTAGTTAGAACAAGTTTTCACAGTTTGATAGGAGAAATAATAAAAGAAGTAATCCAAGGAATCATATCAGGCAGAGGTAATCAAACTGAGATTGAATACTTGGAATTAATCTCAAGATGAGAAGAGTTCACAAAATACTGTCATACAAACTGAGGCAAACAAAACAAATTGTCTTTAACAAAAAAGTTGTTCCATAACAAATACAATTATTCATCAGCCAATTGATCATAGAATTCATCTCTTTCTTGTCTGGCTGATAGAATCTGATTTCTTTCATCCTCTAACTCTCTTCTCATTTCAGGCTCAACTCCTCTGTAGAAGAACTCATTGTTCCACTCCCAGGACATCCTTTCATCATACTTGAAGAATTTGTCTTCCTTTGACTTGAGTTGAGATCTTCTAAGGGGTATTTGATCATTTCGATTCTCATTGTGCCCCACAAATGTTTCTTCTTGTTCCTGGTCTTCTTGCTGCGTACGGGCACACTTTGGGTTGATCTGGTTGTGGCTGAAGCGATGCTTGAGCATGAGTGAATTGCTTGAGGAGGATTGGAAGCTGTAGGGGATGGAAATATTGTTGGAGTGTCTTGATCGGGGCTTGAGGGAGCATCATTATCACTATCAATATCATAGGCATCGAGTCGATGAAAGATCAATAACGGTTCGCTCTGCTTTGGTGACGGCTATGGAAGATACGAATTCTTTGATCTCGGGAATAGAGACCAAGTTTTTGAAATGAGAGTTTTCATTGGGTGAAGTGAAGTTAATAGGATCTACGGTGATGAAGGGTGAGAGGTATGGCTCAATTCCTGGATTAAGAGTTGGGGAAAAGATGTTGGCAGTTTTGCTTAATAAAAGCATAATGGCACACTTTTGTTCAAACAGTGAAAGGAAAAGTGTTTTTGCAAGGTCAATGCACGGGGTGAAGACTAAACCCTTTGGCATATACAAGCAAGAATTGAGTGATGGAGAGATGAGTTGGGTGAAAAGAATTTCCCAATCAAGAAGAGTATTGGGAGTGATTGAACTTTGGGAAGGATGGGATTTGATGAACAAAGTTGGAGGTGGATGAGGTTCTTGGCTGCCATTTTTCATAGGCAAAGAACACTAACCCTGCCGGGTTTCTTGCTACAACAATCAAGCCATTCCTTGACAGGTTCCCAATTTTGGATAGGTGAAGGGATTTGCAATTTACGGGATGTGAGTTACATGGGGTAACCTTGTCCTTGATGCTTTGATGGAAGACATAGAGAAATCAATTCCACGGCTAAGCATCCAAGGTTCCCTTTTGGGAAGGAAGGATTGATTTGGATTTGGAGGAATAGAATGACTTGGAGAAGCTGTGAGGACTGTTAGGAATGGGATCAGCATCGAGATATGTCTTGACCTTGTCCGGCCAGGTATTGGACTTTGTGGAGAGGCTTCAAAAGGTTCATTTTCAGGAATTGGAGAAGGTGGCTTGGAAGGTGCGGAGGATTGGGTTGAAACGGTTGGGATTGGCTCAAAGGTTTGGCCAAGACTTTGATTTAGAGACACGGAAGTGAATTGAGATTTGAGGAGATTCAAGGCTGCCCTTACTTCACTTTTTGCCAACCTTTTCTCAAGGATAGCTATCATAGCTTCCTCATTTTCCCGAGTTCCATCAAGCTCAAGACCTTTGCAAGCATTCACAATTGAGTCTCCTTTTGAGACCGGAATGGGATTAATCTCAACTCCAACCTTCTTGAGATTTTGAATGACCTTAGAAGTATTATCAAGATTCCCCCTTTCGGTTTCAACGGTTGGGGCGGGATCATTCACGGAGTTCGGTCTCGGGAATGGAAGGGAAGGGATGGCTATCTACATTCATAGCTGTCACCTTGGGGTTTCTAGATGACTCACCTGGTCCACTTCTTTTACGCATTAACCTAAGCTTTGAGTTCATCTAGGGCCACTACAGATTCTTCCTCACTCAGAAAGTCCTTAAGATACAAAAGAACGGCCTTTTCGGTGTCGGGGTTCCCATCCAACTCAATAGCCTCAATTGCTCTCGGGATTTTAGCTAAGCTGTTGAGGTTGGGTAGAGGGGATATTCTCATCGGTGTTCCCCCTTAAAGGTTGCTTATCTAAGGGTTCTTTGAGATTGAGAATAGCTTCAATGGCCGATGATGACCTGGTGGGTGTGGATTTTGGGGAAATGGAAGGGGTAGATATTTTGGTTTTCTTTGATTTGGGGGCTTTCTTTTCAATTTTTCTTTTCTTTGGTAATGATTTAGAAGGAATGGTTAAGGAAGATTGTACATTTGATGCGGTAGTTTGTCATTGGAGGGGATAGGCAGTCGATGTTGCTTTCCTTTGTGAAGGGTTTTGGATAGGGCAAGGGCTGCTGAAGCTCTTGAGCATCTATGTTAGCATCACCGGCATCATCTTGATTCATAGTGTCAACCTCATGGCCATCAACATCACCTCTTTCTTCGGCATTCATAGCATGGGCATCGAGAGATGGTTCCTTCACTGTCGCCTATCGATCATCCTTGCTTTTGCTCTTTTTGCTAGGAGATACCACAGTTCTCTTGAGCACTCCAGTCTTCTTGACATTGGTTTTTACTCCTCTTTTCATTCTCCTACTAGTAGCCAAAGCTATCAAATCTTTCCAATGATTAAGCTTTATTCTTGTTTCTTCAAGCATTTTCTCTTGGGCTTCTTTGAAACTCTCAAGGCTCATATCCCTGACCTTCATAACAATTCCCTTTCTTTTGTTTCAATGAAAAGGTTCTTTCATTGAAACATCTTGTTTCTGACAGCTTTACTGTCTTCAGCCATTTCTTGGATAGAGCAGGTTTGAGCTTTGGAATTAGAACTTCAAGGATTCCACTCATGAATCTGAAGTTGTTCATCCTTCCACCTTGCTTCTTGAATTTGAGAGTAGAGGATGAGACAGCAAGTTGGAAATTATGGAGAAGGACAATGCACCAATTTGTATCCTTGGTCATCGAGTGAGCATCTGTTTCCACTCATTTGATCCCATTTGGTCAAATGAGGATTGTTTGCCATCAATGGCTTTGTTGACCACATCCATCAATGTTGACTTGAAGATATCATCTTTGTTCTTCACCATAGCTTTGTCTTGAACAGCTTTGAAGTCAGTTACTTTAAGACCAAGAAATTTTTCATATACAGTCTTTAATCTTTCTGATCCTCTATCCCATATATTTTTCACAGCATCTTCTTTATTTGGGATTCCATAGACCTCACTAACCATATCTTGAGTGATAGTTATCTCTACATTTTCTATGGTGGCAGATATTGAATTATCTTCATTGTTTCTTCTTCCTACCAAATAAATTTCTCTGCAGAGTTCTTCGTAAATTTGGGGTTTAGCTCCCATAAAATCAAGTAGTTCATTTACCTCAAGCAGTTCTTTGATGAGGATTCCAACTTCAGAGTCATAGAAGTTGGGTTTGATGAAGTAGCCATGAGCATGCAGGTACATTGCTTTAGGGTACGCCATTGATGCTTTGAAAAAGAATTAGGGTTGGAGAAATACGATGGTAGATTGGAGAGGGAAAGATAAGAAATTTAAACTGAGGGTTAAGGAAAAAGGAATTTTGGTGATTGCGAAAGAGAGAGAGAGACAAATGATGAGTGGTACGTGGGTTTTAATGAGCATTGGGGGTTACAAAGTTAAGTAACTGTTCATATGAACAGTGGTTTTTACCCTTCCCCATGTTGAGACATTTATTCCCACAAAACACAAGAAGAACATTTTCTTTTTCAAGGAGATTTGCAGTGGAAGAGGCGGCAAAGGAAGTGACAATTGTGAGCAATTAACACGATCAAATCACTTAAAGTATGCTTTAACCTAGCTGTTGAAAGAAATCTCGACAGTTAAGCTAGTTTGAATGATGATTGCTTTATGCAGAGATGGCTAGGTGAAAATTTGCCTATAAAACAATGAAAACTTCGGAAGAAAATTATTCGCATTGATTTACAAACAAAAATGGGAAGATTTTCTTCAAAGTTTAATCCAAAGGTTATGGCTCAAACAGACTAAACAATTGGTCTTTGGGAAAAATGGTGAGGATGATTTGGTGAGTGATGAGATGGAGATAGATAGAGAGGCTTTGAACATTGTTGAAAGTTCAGAGAGAGTGAATGATAGGGGAAAGAAAAAGAGAGTCGGAGTTGATGAAGATATAGAAATGAAAGAGGTAGGCATCGGGGAAAAGATTGACGACAAGGAGGGAGAAGGAATAAGACTGTTTGGGAAGACAATCAAAGTTGATCAAGGAGAGTCAAGTAAGGGAAGGATTAAGGTAGAAAGGGTATACACCTTTGGGGGAGTTGGTAAAGCGGGACGAGCTCGGACGGCTAAGGAGAGAAGCTTAGCCGCATCGGAAGAAGGTTGAGCAAGATAAGCTTTATACACTGTGAGCGGGGATTCTCTTTCTCCGGGAGTTGGTTTGTTGGAAGGTAGAGGAGATAACTTTGCGGGAGTGCATATATCTCCTTCTTCAACCATCTCATACCTGTTCAACCAGGTTGTAGGTTGCTTCGGTCTGCAAGAGCACCTCTTGTGGAGAGGGTGGAGTCAAATGTTGGTCAACCATTTGCAATCACGGGAATGGTTCTTTTTCGGGAGAATTTAGCTTTGTTACTCCAATGGAGGGATTGCTTGACCATATGATCCGGTTGAAGAGTGGTGGCCTAGAAGAGCAAGTCCTTCTCTCCAATATTCAGTCACTTCCATTGATCCTTTCTTGGAGAGGCATCCGGTGTGGTTGCAGAGGTACCAACAAACCTTGCAATCAACTCGGGAAGCTAGAATTGAAGGAATGAGTCTTTGGTGGAGGGTGCAGGGAGACTGTGACATTTCCAAAGAATGTCCGACGGAGAGGAGAAGGATTGAAGAGAAAAGAGTGGATGCTGAGATTTGTTTGGTTTGGAAGAAGTTTTTGTTGGGTAAGTTGAGATGAGAGAGAAGAATTTGATGGGTTGTTTGAATGTTTTTGTTGTAAGTTTTTGTTGTTTTTGGTTTTCAAGGCTTTTGGAATGATAGGCCGGTGGATGGCTTGTTAGGAATGTGTATGATGTAATAGCTATCGAGCAACATTGTGATAGCATTACTCTGTTTGTAATCCTCTTTTATTTGAAAAGAACACCCCTTTTATTTTGGCATATTAATCATCCCAAGCATGGCTCTCAATAGTTCAAATCTTTTTTCATCCATGGCTTTTGTGAGAATATCGAGACATTGTTCTCGGTGCAAACTTTTGCAAGGTTGATATTCCCTTTTTCAACATGATCTACGATGAAATGATGCACGACTTCAATGTGCTTGGTTTTGAATGTTGGACGGGATTTTCTCGTCATAGCAATGGTACTTGAGTTGTCACGAGAAGATGGGAATGTTTGATAATTCAATTCCAAAGTCTTGAAGTTGACTTTTAAGGTAGAGAATTTGTGAACAACACAAGCCTCGCAACAATGTACTCGGCCTCGGCGGTTGAGGTTGCAGCGAGGTTTGCTTTTTGCTTGACCATGAGATAATCCTTGATCCAACAAGCGGCATCCACCACTAGTGGATTTTCTATCTAGATTGCACCTGCATAGTCGAGTCGGTGAATCCAACTAGAGAGAATGGGGATTCGGTGGGATACCATAGGCCAAAATCGGGGTTCCTTTGATATATCTCAAAATTCTCTTGACAGTGAGAGATGAGATTCTTTGGGATTGGCTTGAAACCTAGCACATAGACATACACTAAACATTATGTGGTCTTGAAGCCGTCGAGATATAGGAGAGATCCTATGTAGCTTACGTAAAGTGTTGGATTTACACTTTGACCATCTTGATCGGACATGAAGCTTGGTTGTGGTTGACAAGGGAGTTTTAGCGGGGATGCGGTTTGCATGTCAAACTTTTGATCATTTCCCTTGAGTATTTGGCTTGGTTGATGAAGATTCCTTCCTTCATTTGCTTGACTTGAAGGCCTAGGAAGAATGTGAGCTCACCAATCATGCTCATCTCAAGCGATCCTTCATGATATCTCCAAATTCGGTGCACAAGTTCTCATTTGATGAGCCAAAGATTATGTCATCAACATAGACTTGGATGAGCAACTCCGATCATCTCCATATTTTTTGATAAACAAGGTGTTATCGATATGTCCTTTGGTGAATCCTTTTCCAAGAAGATATCTAGATAGGGTGTCATACCAAGCTCTAGGTGCTTGTTTAAGCCCATACAATGCTTTGTTCGGTTTGAATACATGATCGGGAATTTTGGATGCTCAAAACCAGGGGGTTGAGATACAAACACTTTTTCATTTAGAACTCCATTTAGAAATGCACTCTTGACATCCATCGAAAAACTTTCATCTTCTTGAATGAAGCATAGGCAAGAAATAGCCTTATAGCTTCAAGTCTTGCAACGAGTAAAGGTCTCATCATAGTCAATGCCTTCTTCTTGTCTATAACCTTGAGCAACCGATCTGGCCTTGTTTCTAATTACAATACCTTCTTCATTCATCTTGTTTCTAAAAACCCATCTTGTTCCAATCACGGTTTGATTTCTTGGTTTAGGAACAAGTTGCCATACTTTGTTTCTTTCAAAGCTTGCTCCAGTTCTTCTTCCATGGCTTCAATCCGGTCGGCATCTTGGAGTGCTTCATTTATCTTCTTTGGTTCCACTTGGGATATGAATGCACTCATGAGAAAGGGATGTTGTGCAGGCGGGGTTTTATCAATTTGAAGGCGATGTAAAGATCTTTATTGGGTGGAATGATATGGGTAATTGTGGTTTCATCATTGGTTTTGAGAGGAGAAGGAGGATTATTGGATGAAGATGGAAGGAGGTTAGAAGATGGATTAGATGAGGAATTGGGATGGCTGTCAGCTAAGGGTTGGCTGTCAGGTAAGTGAGGATTTTGAGGAAGATCAGTCAAGGGATGACTATTTATTTGAATATTTTCTTCCTCATCCATTGGATTGAAGGTGGGAGAGATTTCTGTTGACTTTGTTGGCTTGATTGGTTGTTGATGAGAGTGGGATGGTTGATGGGCATGCGGCATAGGATGGGCGTCGGATGAATTTCTTGGAACCATATATGGAAGGTTTGATGAATCTTGTTCATGATCGAGAATAGTTGAATCAAGAATGGGGGATGATTCGGGGAGATTATCTAGATTTCCCAATCCTTCATCAAAATCACATAATTCAGTTATACTTTGATCATTGTTTTCATCAAAGTCAACATGAATAGATTCTTCCACAACAAGTCTTCTTTTGTTGTACACTCTATAAGCTTTGCTTGTGTTAGAGTATCCAAGAAAAATTCCTTCATCACTTTTGGAGTCAAATTTGTCCAAATTGTTCTTGCCATTGTTTTGGATGAAGCATCTACTTCCAAAGCTGTGAAAGTAGGAAATGGTAGGGACTTTGTTGTTCCATAATTCATATGGAGTCTTCTTGTGAAATTTGTTGATCGGGGTTTTGTTTTGAACATACACGGCGGTGGTAACGGCTTCACCCCAAAAATATTTTGGGAGATTATGTTACGACGAGCATTGTTCTTCTTTGCCTCACGCATTGTTCTGTTTTCCTTTCTGCAACACCATTTTGCTTTGTGGAGTTCTTGGGGCTGAAAAATTGTGATCTATGCCTTTTGAATCACAATATTCTTCCACTCCGGTGTTCTCAAATTCCTTTCCATGGTCGAGATCTGATCTTGATGATGGATGTCCCTTTTGATTTTGAATTTTGTTGAATAGCTTTATCGTACGGCTAAGGGTGTCACTTTTGGATTCAAGAAGAATGATCCAAGTGAATCTTGTGAAATCATCAACAACAACTAGGGAGTATCTTTTTCCTCCTAAAGATCTAGTTCTTATGGGTCCAAAAAGATCCATATGAAGCGATTCAATAGGTCTTGAGGTGTCCAACTTGATCTTGGGTTTGAATGAGGATTTCTTTTGCTTCCCACATTGGCATGCTTTGCACGGTTTATCCTTTTGAATGGGATCTTTGGTAGACCTCGACAAGATTGGAATTTGCAAGCTTGGAAATGGTTTTGTGATTGAGGTGAGCCAATCTTTTGTGCCATAGCCATGACATATCGATTGATTGAAAGACGAAGGCGGTGAGCGATTGAAGTTTCCACAATCTCTAAGCTCAAGCAATAGAGATTTCCTTTTCTTGATCCAGCTTAGGATGACTTTATTGTTTTTATCTTTAACGGTGCATTTGTCTTTAGTACAAACAACATGATATCCCTTGTCACGGTATTTGACTAATGCTTTGATCAAATTGTGTTTGAGACCTTCCACATAGGATACATTTGTAAAAATAATATCTTTTGTAACAAGATTTCACGATCCTTTGACCTTAGCTTGGGAATTGTCACCAAAGGTTACATTTGGACCATTTTTAGGGAATATTGTTGCAACCAATCTTTATTGAAGGTCATATGTCTACTACAACCACTATCTAAGTACCGTAGACCTTTCCTGGATACACGCAAAACAGAAAATAAGATTTATGGTACCACTTTTTATTCTTTTGGGTCCAAAGGATTAGTTTTTCTTTGGAGCCCTAACATTGTTCATTGATCCCTTATTGAAGAAGCTGGTTTAGGGTATGGTAATATGACATGATTTGCATCATGTAAGGTGTAAGAACAGTGGATTGGGAAGGATTGAAGTAGTGGTTTGGGTTCTTTGTATTGGGGTTGAAAGCTGAAAATTGTTTGAATGGGATGACCTTGGAGAGTCATTTTGATGAGCATGGCTTCTTCCATTTGAATCTTGCCATTGAGGTTTTTGTTTTTGGTGTATTTATGCTTGTTGTAGAATCTTTGTTGCCTTGGGGTTCTTTGTTGTTTGGAGGAACTTGGGCATGCTGTCATGCCTTGGGTGTGTCTGTCAACCCTTGGGCATGCGACGGGGCTTGGTGACTAGCACCTTTGCAACTTGACTTCTTCCTTTATATTGGCCCCTTTTTGAACCCAAATAAACTTGCTTCCTTGAACTTTATTTGGTCCTTCCTTTGATTGACTAGGGCCACCCAAGATTTCCTTTTCTTTTCCTTTGGTTTGAATGGGATAGGTTTGAGTTTGATAGTGCCGAGCTCGGGTTTTCTAGAACCATTTTTTCAATGGCCCTTTCACCGGTGGGAGGAGTGTACACTTTTTGTGTAGGATCATCGGCTCCAATCCCTGTTTTGTCACTTGGACGCCTTTGGGTGTAGGTGAAAAGAGATAATGCTTTGCTTGACATGTTCCATGAATCTATTTTCTTTTTAAGAGCATCATTTTCTTTTTCAAGATTACTGAGTTTTTGACAATTTTCATGATTATTAGATGTCTCATTTGTCGGATCCATGTTTTGTTTTTCAAGCATGATGCATTGATCTCTTAGCCCTTGGCATGCTTTTTCAAGCTCGAAATGGTTTTTGTGAGGTTGTCAATGGTTGAGGATTGGGAAAGGTTCTCATTGACCAATGAAGCAAAGCTAGTTTTTGTTTTTTGGTTTGAATTAAAAGAGTGCAAACTAATTGTTTAAAACCATCAATATTTAAAGAGTTAAAATCATGTACCTCTTTTAGTTCATCGCCAGCTGACAAGTGCTTCCATCTCTTCCTCATTGTCGATTCTTCATCATCTTCACCATAAGGCATATCATGGCTTCTTCTCCTTCAATTTCGAGTCATCACTTGACATATACTCTTCATCACCGAATTTTGATGAGTCGGCAATCATGACTTGCTCTTTGTTTTTGTCATGTTTATTTTTGGAGCAATTGTAGCGGTTGCACTTAGAGCCGTGAATGATCTCTTTTGAGTATGTCATCTTCTTAGGCATGCGATTGTCCCTAGGTTTCCTTGGTTCGGGGCAATCGGATGAGTAATGTCCTTGCTTTCCACAATTGAAGCAATCAATTGTCTTCTTGTAAATTGTCTTGTTGGGCATTAGAGGTGGAGGGATTGAATTTCTTGTCAAAAGACTTCTTTTGAAATTTCATGGCATTTCGACGGCCATGGAAATGAGGCTTGGAATGTCTTCTTGGGAGATCTGTTTCTTGTGATTTGGAGCCGATGTTTATCTTTTGAAGAGCATTGTTGACAATGGTTTCAATGTCATGGTGAGTGATTGGCTTGTTGACGGGTTCTTGTGCGATTAAAGCTAAGGTTTGTGAAATGGAGGACTGATGGAATTTTTATCATACCTTCCGGTTCATAAGCTTCAAGCTTTCCAAAATATTGCTCAACTGTCATGGTGCTCCATTCGAGATCCTTCTCTAATAGGTAATGCTACCTTCTCATATTCTTGAGGGAGATTTGAGTAAATCTTGAGGCGTAGATCTTGTTGTTCAAATGTTTTTCCATGATCGGTAATTGATCTAACAAGGTTCTCAAACCTTGGTCGAGCAAAGACTCACCTTTTCTCCAGGGTAGAACTTGAAATTGTCTAATTGCCTAAGCAAGTTGTACAAGTTTTGTGTCCTAACACCGGAGTGTTTAGTGAACTTGGTTTGAATAAGAGCCCATGCGGTTACGGCATTTGGTTCCTTAGCAATTTCTTGGGCTAGAGAGTCATTTACACTCTTTTGAAGAATGTTCTTGACTTTCAAGTTTGCACTTACCAATTGCTTTTCGGCTTGGACCAAGTTTCGGGGATTTGATTTTACTTGGTCCTCCATCGGTACGAGACTTGAGTTGGGTATGACACTTCATTTTCTAGAACATACCGGTTCAAATCTTTGTTTGCATCAAGATAAGTTTTATCTTTGATGCATAGATCTCAAAGGATCCACAGTCATCAATGTGTGGGATGTCTTTCTCATTATTTCTTCTTGGTTGAGGCATGGTGGGTTTGAAGAGAATCCTTCACAAGTTGTTAGACTTTTAAGTGTGAAGACAAGCTCGATACCAATTGAAAGGCCCTTGCTTGGTATGTAGATGATCGAACGGCTATGGTATTGGCTTAGGCTGTCGGATGATAATTTGATTTGTGCGGCGGAATAAAAGTGATTTGAAATAATGGTAGGACAACAAACACAAGGAGATAATGCAAGAGTGTGAATGTGATTGCAAAAATGTAATAACACAGTAGAATTTAAAGTGGTTCGAGTTCACTCCTCCTACATCCACCCTCACCGTCAAACTTGACAAGTGAGATCAATTTTATTATAATCTTTAATCAACAAAAATTACAAATGATTGATTTAGGCAAGTTCCTTGAACTTCCTCTTCCTAATTAGTACAATCAACTAGGGATACACTTAAAGTACAGTCTTAAGTGCTTTTACAACTTGAAGTACGGTCTCAAGATTTTACAAAATAACTAATACACTCAAAGTACAGTCTTGAGTGATTACAAACTTATTCTACACCTAAAGTACGAGTCTTAGGTGGTTGGGGTTTGTGAATTAACACACTGGGGTTGTTTTTGTTGGTGAAGAGGTTTAGGGGTGAAGGTTTTGGTTTGGAACGGGGTTTTAAAGGTAAGGATTGGTGTGTGTGTGTGTGGATTACGGGAGGTGTGTGTGGGTGTTTGGAAAGGGTTTTTGGTGGGAAAATGAGTATTTTTCGGTGATTTTGTTAGAGGAAGAGATCCTCTATTTATACCCTTCAATGTAGCCGTTGGAATATGACTGTTGCGGCTACATTAATGAGCTTTGGTAGTCTTTGTCCCACTTGTCCATATGCGGAGTCTTCATGAGCTGTCTTGGTGTGAGCTTGAAGCGAGAGCTTCTAGAAGGTCTTCAGTGGTCTTCATTGGTCTTCATTGATGGACTTGATAGCTGTGAAGATGCAGGATCTAACATGGTTGAGTTTGTGGTAACATGGTGTGAGGCAGAGAGATGGCTGTCTGAGGACTGAAGTCATAGCTGTCTGATCATGGCAATGCTTAGCTATCAGAGAGGATCTCTAATAAGGACTGAGATGCACTTGATGATCTTGATGACTTAGAGAGTGACTATGATTCATGTTTTTGATTGATTGTAAACATTGTATAAGAAAGAATCATAGCTGTCAGACTCATAGCTGTCAAAGTGAAGAATTATGACAGATAACATCTTTTGATATAAACCCTGTTCTATATATATATTCCTTTATCAAAACCAACGAACTAAGACATTGATCAAAGTTAGGTCCTAACAGTGTACTATATTACAGTGCTAGATTTCTCTTCAACTCTTCCCAGTGAGAATTTAAGTTGTATAATCAGCATAACCTAATTTTGGCAATCATGCATGCAACATACTTTCACATTTTTCCATATAATATAATGCAACGTACTCGTTAGTTAGTGACGGATAAGGATAACATACTTTTGCATTCGTTATCAAATAATGCAACCAATTTTTTTTTAAAACTTACGCCGTCAAAATTTTAATGGAGATACTGATGTGATACTGCCACATCATCAAAATCACATTTGAAAGTGTGTGATATCCCACACACTTGACAAGTCAAAAGGTTGACTTAAGTTAGATTTATTACTTTCTTTATATTAGTTAATTTAGGTAAATATTGTATTTATTGTAATTAGGTTATTTTAATTGACTAACCTACTAACCAAATATTGGATATGTTTAGTATATATTTTGGTTATTTTGTAGGATCTCTCACACAAGAAAAGAGTCCAAGATAAGGAAGGATTGCTTGGATTGAATAAAGAAGGTAGAAGTCTATTCGAAAAAGATTTTCTCAAACAAATCATCTTCTACAAACAAGGACATCTTTCTCCATATAATAGAAGTGCACGACACATTATTTCCTGCGGTTTTTGATGCTCTAATCTGAAGTTCCAAAGAAACAAAGGAGTGTTTTAGTGTGAGAGATTATTTTTGTTATTTTGTTCTTCTCTTAGTACAAAGTTTTGTGTAAACCGTCTTCTATTTGATTTAATAAGAGAAGCTTTTAATTGTCTACAGCAAGTTGCCGTAGATAAGCGTTAATTTCGTGTTTTAGTTTAATTTAAACTGTTTATTTCGCTGCTTTGAGTACTGGTGCTATCACACCAGGACTCACATCAGGTTCGTTTGTGTTCAATTGTCATTCATGGCCGCTCAATTTCTTTCAATTGGTATCAGAGCTCCACTCGATTACATTGAGTGAGATCCAAGAAAGAGTAGCCATTATGGAAGGACATTTGAATCAATACCATCCTCCTGTTTTGGATGGAACTAATTATGCTATTTGGAAAGCTAAAATGCGTCTTTTCATCGAAGCAATTGATGAGAGGGCGTGGCTTAGTATTATTGTTCCATGGTCTCCTCCTAAGGTTGAAATTAAGAGTGAAGAGGGGGAAACCTCAGAAAAAATCTTCAAACTCAAACCTGAGGAAGAATGGACTACAGCTGAAGTCACTCTAGCTAATTATAATTTTAAAGCTCTTGGTGCTATATCAAGTCATGTGGATGAACACATGTTTCGAATTTTTATAAATAAAAATGTAGCAAAAATTGTCTGGGATATTCTGCAAGGTCACTGTGAAGGTGATGATAGTGTTAAGGCCACTAGGTTGAGAATTCTCGTGACCAAGTTTGAAAACTTGAGGATGAATGAGATTGAAGACATCAAAAGCTATTCGGTAAAATTGAGAAAAATCTCAAACGAATGTCTCTCCCTAGGTGAGCCTATATCAAATGCTAGATTAGTGAGAAAAATATTGAGAACTGTTACTGAAAAATTCAACATTAAAATTGTTGTTGTCGAAGAAGCACATGATAACACAACCATGAATTTAGATACTCTTGTGGATATTCTGACCATGTTTGAGATGAACTTGTCAATTCAATAGCAACACAAAGCTGAAAGTATCTTGCAACTGCTCTCTCAAATGTATCCAAAGTGTCAAAAAGAGATTGAAGAAAGAAATCTCCAAAAAAATTGACACTTCAAATTTGGAAACTGAAGATGTTGCCCTCTTAACTAAAAAAATTATTTCTTTCTTGAGAAATAAACGGGACAACAACACTACAACAAAAAGGGTCTTTCACAACGTTTTTTAAACGTTGTTATAGGCCTTTCACAACGTTTTAGAAAACGCTGTGATATCAACCGTTGTAATAAACCCCAGTCTAAGACAACGTTTTTTAAATGTTGTATAAAATTTTTTGATAATGTTTTTTTAAATGTTGTAAAAAAGTTTTTAACAACGTTGACAGAACGTTGTAATATACAATTACAACATTTTAAAGAAACGTGGTAGAAAGGTACTACAACGTTTTATAAAAACGCTGTCTATTTGTTTTACAACGTTTTTTTATAAATGTTGTGAAAGTAATATTTTTCAAAAAAAGATTCTCAAAAATTCACCCACTACACCTGCTTCAAAATTTCAGTTTACTATTTACTCTGCAAATCAATTCCAAATCCAATTTTTACAAAAACAAAATGTAAAAAAAATATCACAAAAATAGATGTCCTAAAATGTTAATCAAATCAAACCTAATACACGCAATATTTTTTACAACTCAGTAATATTACACAAATTTCAACTTGTTAGAATGATACAACTGCCATACACAACAACAAACCTATAGTCCCAAAATGATTTGGGGTTATGAAAAAATAAGCGAGCCTAGAAAAAAAAATATGTACCATAGGCTCTATAATTATCAATTTTCCTATTATCTGATGAACGTAAAGCAATACAAACCTGTGATGACGTAATAACTGTGATGCCCATATCTTGAGCAAGTCTATAAAGGTGTTCTTCAACATCGACACTTGTTTTCTGAAGAATATGGTTCTGAAAAGCTTTATATATCCTTTACTAGGAGCTTGTTTCGTAATCGATTCTAGTTCAAACTGATGACAAGGAAGAGCTTTCCTTCTTGAACGGAGATTGGAACCAAGAAACAGGTGGCTCGCCATTGATGCCATTTGATGGGCAATCTATTTAGGTACGAGTAACATATGCAAGTGACAAATGAGAATTCAAAATATCTAGAATAAGTCGAAAGGTTGCAACACCATTTCCCTATGAACTAGTGAAACCAAAGGCATTGCTTGCAGACCACTAAAGATGTACGAAACCAAACTTAAGAATTTGGGGGTAGTTAGAAAGCTTTTTGAATTCATTTTCCTCCAATGAACCCAATGTTCACCAACTGCGCTATCGAACGTGAAATCTATTACAAAATATTCCATGGAGAGGTTATCAGAGATATACCACACTTATTGCTTCTTTTAGAGTGACTGGTCTTGAAAGAACAATTTGACAGTAGCTATTGACTACCTAAATAGCCAGGAATCATATCCTATTAAGTTAAAAGCACAAAGAAATATAGTATATCCAACCATCCATGCAGGAAATTTTATTCAATTTATAACCTCATTTACGAGGTCAACAAAACGGCCATAGTCTGAAAGCAATGTCGGTTCTCCATAACTGATGTAATTTAAGGCAATATAAGTTCATGATGGCAGTTTATTTTGAAATAAGAACTTCAGTTACAAAAGCAAAGACTGATGTTAAACTAGGAATTAATGTCAATACTAAGATGTGTTAACTCCGATATGACATGGCAAAAACTGATGTTAAACTAGGAAAAAAAATGCCTAGCAAATGCTACTACTGTAATCTGGAGTAGTGCAGCAGTTTATTTTGAAATAAGAACTTCAGTTACAAAAGCAAACAAAACAAAATATGTAAGCGATTATATATATGGATATTAAACGGCAGCGTTATAACTAATTTCGGTTCGGTTTGTTTTTTTACCGGTTTATTTATATAAAATCAAAATCGAACCGGTTCAGCTGTTTTTTGAGTTTTAAAAAACCACACCAAACCATTAAGTGATCGGTTTGGTTTTTCGGTTCCGGTTTTTCGGTTTTTTTCCGGTTTTTTTTCGATTTTTCGGTTTTTCTGCTCGCCCCTACCCCTACGTATTGTTAAAGAAACCACCATAGCATTTTTCTAGAGTAAGCGGAACATCCCAATGAAAAAGAGTCACATAAGGCTCTACCCCTACGTATTGTTAAAGAAATTCAACATATTAGTTTAAGGTAGCAAAGAATTGTAATTAGTGTATATTCAATTGAAAGGTTCATATTGCTCACCATTTTCTAATAATTCATCAATGAAATTGTTATAGTATTCAATACCCTTTTGATTCACTCGCCCACCAAATAATCTTCCATCTGCATTATACAAAAAAATTCATTAGCTAATGAGAAAATTATATATATAACCTTCGTGTACTAGCTTATGTATTTTTTGCTTGAATCAAAACTTACGAGGCAAAATTCTTGACCATGAGATTGAGAACCTATAGGAATTCAAACCCACCTCCTTACCGAGGTGAACATCATCCTGAAACATTGTGTGAACTGGATTTTAGTAACATTTTCATAACAGGCTATTATGATGTTTAATTATATATGTTCACTTTCACCAAAACACTAAACATTATTTCCCAAATATATACCTTATATCAAAGGTAAGAATTAGTGTAGTGAAAGAACAGAAAATAGAGAAATTCATAAATGTAGATGTCCTACCTTTCCCCTCCTCCTTTATATCGGCTTGATACAACAATCTTTCATGAAGTTTCCCCAAATTTCTAGTCAGAAACATTGTGTGAACTGTAATTTCAAGTTAGAAATTGAAATCGAAACCTTAAATCATGGAATCATGGGTAAGAGAGTTGAGGGGCGAGATTTCTTTACCGGTAATAAAGGGCAGGGGTCCCAAATCGCAGCAAGTTGTTTAGCTTGTCTGATTCTCGCACGACCTTAGAGAGCGCGCATAAGGAGATTGTAAATCGCGAGAGCTAGATTTTTTTTGGAAAGGACTAGGGTTTTGGGGGAAGGGGCTAGGGGGAGAGATGATATCGTGAAGTTTCCCTATCCCCGCCCTTCAACGGCTGCCGTCCAACCTTCGAACTGCCGCCGCTGAATTTTGGAAGAGATGAGGGCAGCTTCGACCTGGATCCAGATCTAACTCCGACTGGGCAAGAGACGATCGTGTTCTGGTTTTTGGGAGAAAATGGGGGCAAGAGACGATCGTGTTTCGGTTTTTGGGAGAAAAAGGGTTGATGAATTAACAAGGGGATTTTGTATGAGGCAGGGGAGGGGAGCGGGGAAATGGGAGTTTTTTTATTTCATTGTATTACAATGTAAAAAAAAAAAACGTTGTTAAACTCTTTATTACAACGTTTCCAGAAAAACGTTGTACTTAGCCACAACGTTATACTTAACCACGACGTTTAAAATAAAAACGTTGTATTTACTTTTTTACCACAACATTTTATAAGAAAACGTTGTTATATGACTTTAAAGATAACGTTTTCACTTAAAACGTTGTGTTAAGTATAGAAGCAACAACATTTCATGAAAAACATCGAAAAATAAACGTTGTGAAAAATCATTTTTGTTGTAGTGCAAGTTTTATTCACAAATTCAAAACACATTTGAAAAAACAATTAAGGATACTGAGAGAAGTTTCAAGAGACCTACTAGTTTTACTAAGTAAATATCTGAATCTATTCAATGTAGAGACTGCAAAGGTTTGGGCACTATTGTGATGCACCCAACTTTTTTTGTGAAAGTGAAAAAACGGAGTCGCCACGCCATTTTAGGTTTAAGGGCCAAAACTTTGAAAAAATGTCCGAAAGCAGAGAAAAGGGTTCGCAGGTCATGCTACACTCCGGGAAGAACATATGACGTTCACCGGAATGCCTCGTAAGACGAGTCTTCCAAACTTGAATTTTTTTGTCTGTGTGTGTTTTGAAAAAGGATTTGACTTAAAGGGACTTTCTGGAAATAAAAGGAATCTGAGGGACTGGACTGGAAAACAGTTTAAAAATAGTGATGAAACTGGAAAACAACAGAAACTGAAAACTGTTTGCAGATGACAATGCCATCCGCGTGGATTAGTTTGTAGTGCAACATCATCCGCGCGAACAAGGCTGCAGTCTCAATATTTTACAGTTTTCTAATCAGTCACTGTAATTTCCAGAAACTTAACTGGATTTACATGACTTAACTGGAACTATAACTGAAAAATAGAAAACAAGGGAATGTTTGGATTTTTGGCATCTATGCTTGTCCTCTTTTTTCCTAGACTTTGATTAGTGGTCATCAGTGATGAATTTACTTAATCAAGTCATCCCGTGGGTACATTAGGACTTTGAAAGCATTTCATTTTCTAGGGAAAAGGGAATTAAATATTAAATGTAAATTAACAAGAAAATTAGGTCAAGATGTATCAACTTTAGAGAAAGATCTCTAAGGTGGTCACAAGAAGGACCATCATTGAGACCTATGCTCAAGTATATCTCTTAAATCTTGGTGTGACCTAAATATGTAAGTCTTAAGGATGTTCATCCATGGAAAAGGTTCCAAGGTGAGAATCTTAGACTATGGGGAGGGGGCACATTTACAAGGAAATAAATAATATGGACCATTTTAAGTGATCATCTATGGAAATAGGTTCCAAGATGACCACATTTTAGGTCAAATGAACAAGTAAAAACTAGTAATGTAAAGGGACATGGGAGGTAAAAATATGGACCACTTGTAGAGAATCATCCATGGAGATGAACTCCATGGAGATCCTCTTGGATCCTTGGGACAAAGGGGGAAGGGAGGTGAACAACAAAGTAAACAAGATTTACATCATGAAGACATGAAAGAAATGCATGAATAAAGGGTGTGTTCAAGTAGGGAGAACAAGGGTTTACCAATAGTTCTTGGGTTAGTGTTTAGGTTTTGAGGACTTCAATGGCTTGTGTTTGGTTAGGTAGTAGATTTGGTGTTGAATTTTGAGTGGTGGGAGTGTTTAAGGCTGTTTTGAGAGTGAAATTTGGCAGAGTAACAATAGGATATGAGATTTTTTGGCATTCTAAAACTGAGGGGGAAGGGCTGTATTTATAGGTTGGCCAGGGTGCAATATCATCCGCGTGGATGATATTGACATGCTAAGTTCATCCGCGCGAATGGGATCAGCAGCGTGCCTGGTTTTGCAGAAAGTTGTTTTGGCTGCTTCTCCCTTGGTCAATATTCCTTTTTTTTCCTTGGAAATGACACATTCCAGCGAGGTCCTAGGCTAT
Organism: Adenophora triphylla var. japonica; assembly: GCA_022495995.1. Classification (NCBI taxonomy): domain Eukaryota; kingdom Viridiplantae; phylum Streptophyta; class Magnoliopsida; order Asterales; family Campanulaceae; genus Adenophora; species Adenophora triphylla. The sequence goes on from JAFEMH010000002.1 coordinate 552,287, forward strand.
TTTATTATTCCTAAGAGGTCCTTCCTCATTCAAATTATCTAAATAATGTCCGAAATTCCCCTAAATGATTATAAATCATTAAATTGAGCTAGCGGAACACTAACGACCCAGATTGGGGCACTAATAGTAGCCCCTCAGCGACGGTACTTTCAGGGGAAGTGGGGTCGTCGACAAAAGTGAGGATCCCAATCTGGCAAGCTTTTACCTAGATGGGTGAGGAGGTGACCGAGGCGGTCGGATGGCTGGACCCTTTTAAAGGATTCCTACGTATCCCAGGTGGGAATCAAGCCGATCGTAGTTCAGATCTTGCGGGGGAAAGGAGTGACCAAGGTGGTCAAATGACTCGACCTCCCCACCGCATTTTTCGTTGCTGAAGATAGACTCGACTAACAATGGTGTTTCCGAAGATAGACTCGAGTAATGAGGGTGTTGTCGAAGATAGACTCGACTAACGAGGGTGTTGCCGAAAATAGACTCGACTAACGACGGTATTGCCGAAGATAGACTCGACTAACGAAGGTGTTGCCAAAGATAGACTCGACTAATGAGGGTGTTACCGAAGATAGACTCGACTAACGAAGGTATTGTAGAAGATAGACTCGACTAACGAGGGTATTGACAAAGATAGACTCGACTAACGAGGGTGTACTTTTGTCACCTACAGACTTGCTCATTTGGCAAAGCTGGGGAAAATTCGGGCTTACGATGACTGTCGGGGAAAAGGATTCGGGCTAACGATGACGGTCGAGAAAAGGGATTCGGGCTTATGATGACGGTCGAGAAGGGATTCGGGCTTACGATGACGGCCGAGATTTATCTGCTGGGGATATATATTCTCTGTACGGGCTTACAATAATTGTCGGGGGAAAGAATTCGGGCTTACGATGACAGCTGAGAAGAGATTCGGGCTTACGATGACGGCCGAGATTTATCTGCTGGGGAAGCACATATGACGTTCACCCGGAATGCCTCGTGAGACGAGTCTTCCAACTTGAAATTTTTTGTGTGTGTATGTGTTTTGAAAAAGGATTTGACTTAAAGGGACTTTCTGGAAATAAAAGGAATCTGAGGGACTGGACTTGAAAACAGTTTAAAAATAGTGATGAAACTGGAAAACAACAGAAACTGAAAACTGTTTGCAAATGACAATGCCATCCGCGTGGATTAGTTTGTAGTGCAACATCATCCGCGTGAACAAGGCTGCATTCTCAATATTTTACAGTTTCCTAATCAGTCACTATAATTTCCAGAAACTTAACTGAATTTACATGACTTAATTGGAACTGTAACTGAAAAATAGAAAACAAGGGAATGTTTGGATTTTTGGCATCTATGCTTGTCCTCTCTTTCCCTAGACTTTGATTAGTGGTCATCAGTGATGAATTCACTTAATCAAATCATCCCGTGGGTACATTAGGACTTTGAAAGCATTTCATTTGCTAGGGAAAAGGGAATTTAATATTAAATGTAAATTAACAAGAAAATTAGGTCAAGATGTATCAACTTTAGAGAAAGATCTCTAAGGTGGTCACAAGAAGGACCATACTTGAGACCTATGCTCAAGTGTATCTCTTACATCTTGGTGTGACCTAAATATGTAAGTCTTAAGAATGTTCATCCATGGAAAAGGTTCCAAGGTGAGAATCTTAGACTATGGGGGGGGGGGGCACATTTACAATGAAATAAATAATATGGACCATTTGAAGTGATCATCTATGGAAATAGATTCCAAGATGACCACATTTTAGGTCAAATGAACAAGTTAAAACTAGTTATGTAAAGGGACATGGGAGGTAAAAATATGGACCACTTGTAGAGAATCATCCATGGAGATGAACTCCATGGAGATCCTCTTGGATCCTTGGGATAAAGGGGGAAGGGAGGTGAATAACAAAGTAAACAAGATTTACATCATGAAGACATGAAAGAAATGCATGAATAAAGGGTGTGTTCAAGTAGGGAGAACAAGGGTTTACCAATAGTTTTTGGGTTAGTGTTTAGGGTTTGAGGACTTCAATGGCTTGTGTTTGGTTAGGTAGTGGATTTGGTGTTGAATTTTGAGTGGTGGGAGTGTTTAAGGCTGTTTTAAGAGTGAATTTTGGCAGAGTAACAATAGGATATGAGATTTTTTGGCATTCTAAAACTGAGGGGGAAGGGCTGTATTATTATTCCTAAGAGGTCCTTCCTCATTCAAATTATCTAAATAATGTCCGAAATTCAACTAAATGATTATAAATCATTAAATTGAGCTAACGGAACACTAACGACCCAGATTGGGGCACTAACAGTAGCCCCTCAGCGACGGTACTTTCAGGGGAAGTGGGGTCGTCGACAAAAGTGAGAATCCCAATCTGGCAAGCTTTTACCTAGATGGGTGAGGAGGTGACCGAGGCGGTCGGATGGCTGGACCCTTTTAAAGGATTCCTACGTATCCCAGGTGGGAATCAAGCCGATCGTAGTTCAGATCTTACGGGGGAAAGGAGTGACAAGGTGGTCAAATGACTCGACCTCCCCACCGCATTTTTTGTTGCTGAAGATAGACTCGACTAACAATGGTGTTGCCGAAATAGACTCGACTAATGAGGGTGTTGTCGAAGATAGACTCGACTAACGAGGGTGTTGCCGAAGATAGACTCGACTAACGATGGTATTGCCGAAGATAGACTCGACTAACGAAGGTGTTGCCGAAGATAGACTCGACTAATGAGGGTGTTGCTGAAGATAGACTCGACTAACGAGGGTATTGCCGAAGATAGACTCGACTAACGAGGGTGTACTTTTGTCACCTGCAGACTTGCTCATTTGGCGAAGCTGGGGAAAATTTGGGCTTACGATGACTGCCAGGGAAAAGGGATTCGGTCTAACGATGACGGTCGAGAAAAGGGATTCGGGCTTATGATGACGGCGGAGAAGGGATTCGGGCTTACGATGATGGCCGAGATTTATCTGCTGGGGATATATATTCTCTGTTCGGGCTTACAATAATTGCCGGGGGAAATAATTCGGGCTTACAATGACAGCCGACAAGGGATTCGGGCTTACGATGACGGTCGAAGTTAAAAATGCGGAAGGAATTGGACTTCCGTTAAGAAAATCGGGCTTACTATGGAGGCCGAAGTTAAAAATGCGGAAAGAAATGGACTTCTGTTAAGAAAATCAAGCTTACTTTGGAGGCCAAAGTTAAAAATGCGGAAGGAAATGAAATTTTGTTAAGAAAATCGGGCTTACTTTGGAGGCCGAAGTTAAAAATGCGGATGGAAATGGACTTCCGTTAAGAAAATCCGGCTTACTTTGGAGGCCTAAGTTAAAAATGCGGAAGGAAATGGACTTCCGTTAAGAAAATCGGGCTTAATTTGGAGGCCAAAGTTAAAAATGCGAAAGGAAATGGACTTCCGTTAAGTTCCATCGAAGAAGTTAACTCCTGTTAAGTTTCTATTAGACTGGGGATCTGGATGCAGAGAGCCAGGAATTAAAAGGGCAAAGTAGGGTTTTTACCCTACAATTTTATCTGCGCGGACTAGATCGGCGTGGCGACGAGTTCCAAGAGCAGAACAGACACCGCTCTCTTCTTTCTTCTTTTCAAGCATCAGTGTTGAGAGAAAGAGAGATAAAAGTGAGAAAAACCTCCATTGTTTTCCAAATTTTCCGCCGAAACCTTCGAATTCGAGGCCATAGAGCAAGGGGAAGGAGTTAATGCAGGCCGCCGTGGTCGGGTGAGTAGAGCGGCTGTCGAGAGGCGGCTTGAGTTGGTGAGGATGAATCGCCATTACACGCTCTCACAATCGGTAAACGATGAAGTTTATCCTGATATGTGTTAACATTGGTCCACCGATGATGACCTCCGCATGGTATGATACTCAATTTTGTTGATTTTATTGATTTTATCTCAAAATTGGTTCATGTTAGAGTTAGGGCTTAAATGTCAAAAAATTTGGGGCTTTTGTTGATTTTGCCCTTGTAATTTGAAATTGACAATGCATGTGTTTAATTGAATGCATGGGTAGTATGAATATGCAATTTGTTTGTGAAAAAACATGGGAAATTTGCGTAATGTAAAAGTAAAGTGGGTACACATATTTACCGGATTTGGGACAGACTCTTGCATGTGAGATTTTTGTGATGAAAATTTGTTTTTGTGAATGCATGTGTGATAACACAATAACTGAACGTGAAAAAGAATACATGCATGCTAGATTTATGAAAATAAAGTGCATGGAGAAAAATGTGTCCAAAAATGGGATGAAGTTTGTTTTCTCTTTTCTGTGTTCGTGCTATGTTTGCAAAGTAGTATGCTATTTTATTGACATAATTGTGCTGTGTTTACCTGCAGGGGGGAGAGAACGTCATCTAGGACAAGTTGGACAAGCTGAAGACTCGGGACTCTGTAGAGGCAGTTGTTAGGCTTTAGGATGCTTTGCCCACAACCGGTAGGGACGGTTAGATGAGTCATCGACAGCTTGTGGTTTCCTCTAACCTGTATGGTTTTATTGAGTGTTTTGAGGGGGTTAGTGGGATTGCATAAGAGCAAGGGGCTCTACCTGGCTTTGATTGAGCATTGGTGGATGTTACCCACACGTTTCACTTCTATTGGGGCGAGGCCACCATGACCCCCACTGACTACGCTGCCATTATCGGCCTATCCTTCAAGGGGCTCAGCTTAGAGTAGCATGATGGGTATACTGACAGGGAGCTCGTGGATCTGTTAGGGATCGTTCCCGCTCTGAGGAAGGGGATGGGCATGGAGTATGCTGTGATTGATGGGAAGCTGACCGAGAGCATAGCTCAATATGAGAGAGGGGATCAGACCATCTCCGCTGAGCAGATTGCCCGCTGCTTCTTGTGGTTTGCCCTTTCCAGCACCTTATTTGGGTATGCTGAGGGCACAGCCGTGTTTGCCTTGCTGGGGTCCTTGGCAGACATTGATAGGATCGATGAGTTTTCTTGGGGAGAGGCTAGTTTGGGGGAGTTGTACTTTGCCCTGGATAGGTACAGCAGGAAGGCGTCCACCTCCCTAACTTGCTTTGAGTTTTCGTTGGAGGTATAGTCTTTCTCCTGTATCTCTCGTACATATTGTGCATGTATCTTTGTATTGACGGGTTTCCCTTATTGGGTGCAGGTCTGGGCTCTGGAGATCTTTGGATGCGCCTTGTGGGACCATGTCCCGGGGGAGACTTTTACGTACCCGGGTATGCTTTGGTGGACAAAGGAGGCTAGGGTGAAAAGGAACAGCAGGATCAGGAAGAAGGTGAGGTACCAGGACATGGTGCCGTTTTTGAGGGCGGAGACGAGCGAGAGGATTAATTTGTACCCCTGGGGTCGGTTTGAGGTTGATCAGCTGGGCGGTGTCGAGCGCTGGACGGATTGAAGGTGGATCATGCGGGGCCTCACCTGCGACGTTTATTACTTGGGGGATAGGGTGACTGGGCAGCACGGTTTAGGGATGGCCCCATTGGCACCGGTTGAGCCTCCGGAGGACATGTTGTATCCCCGGGAAGGGATGATGAACTGGAGTTGGTTTAGGGCTGGGCGGCCTGCCTTGGAGTATGTCACTACTAATGAGCCTTACCTGGCATTTGTGAGACGCAGGCTGAGGATGCCTCAGGTACTAGCGAGGGAGGGGGTCTCGGTTGTCAGGCTCCCTCGAGCTGATTTCTCATATGTCCAGGAGGGGGTTAGGATGCGGGCGCAGATACCTCTTCCAGAGGTGACACCTCGTGCTTTCTGGCCCCGGCCGGAGGCCCAGGTATGTGATCGTCACATTTTGATATTCTAGCTTTTGTACATCTTATGCCATTGCTTCGACTGTTTCTGATGCTTTCATCATTTTTTGTGCAGTACTCGGCTCGAGTTGTCGATCGGCTTTTGCGCCAGGTCATCGGGGCCAAGAGGTTCATTCGCAACCTTGTGACGCGAGGGAATGCTCGGGGCTTCGAGAGGATAACGCGGATAGTGCCTAGTGCCTCTATGCGAGAGAGGTCCCCTATTCCAGCTAGCGGGCCTATGCCAGGCAGGCGATCTATGGAGACTCCCCGCTCCCAGCCCAGAGAGTCGGTTCCTCTCCGGCAGACGACGGACATCCCTCTTTCTCCTTACATGGATAGGAGCATTGTGATCTCCAGGGATCACGTCATCTTCGGGGGTATGGAGGGATCGGGCTACGTACAGGGCGGAGTCGGTGAGGCCTCTTCTTCGCACCAAGGAGGTTATGGCGTCTTTCAGCCACAGGGGGATTACGAGACTCCCTTGCAAACCCAGGGGACGTACGGCCAGGGCTCTGACGCCTTCTCTTTCGGATACGACTTCTTTGCTGACATTGGGGTGCCATACCGAGGTGTGCCTGCTGATCCTGATGACACTTATTCTGACGCCTAGCGGGACGACGTAGAGCCGGGGGTGGCCTTTCCAGAGGCGGCGGCTGAGGGAACGAGCATGGCTCAGAGGAGAGTTCGGAGGCATGGCAAGGCGATCGCTAGGGAGGATGAACCTGATTCTGATTCGAATAGTGACTTCGACTGACGGTGAGTGCCTGTATTTGTTAGGGCAGAAAGAAAGAGAAAATATATACATTTCATGCACATTATTTCTACTTCTATTTTTTTGGATTGTAATAACTAGATTGCTACATTATTGTTTTTTTTTTGTATGTTTTGTTAATTATGCGTTGAATGCAAGTTGCATGAGCCCGATTTTGTGCTTTATATGGGCATGTATGTGATGCTTGTTGGGATTTTGAATAAAAAATGGGAATGGGCAGATTTTGTTGCTGTTTGGTTGTTTGTGGAATGAATGTTTCATTGGGGGACATCAGCTTTTACTACTTGTCAGAAAATTTCCGTCACTGAGTTATTTTAACCACCTGACGGAATAATTTCGTCGCTGATAATTCCGTCGGTGTAAACTGTACCAAATTTTTTCCGCTGCTATAGCTTCCATTTCGCCGCTATATAGAGACGGAAATATTCGGCCGCTGATAATTCCGTCGCTAAAGACCCCGTTTCTAGTAGTGAATGATCCAGTGCGTTATAAATATAAAGTAAACTTGTTAAAGCTGTTAAAAATATAAGAATGGTTAAAATCAAAGATTAAGACAAATATGATGAATGAAAATGTCGATAGGTACGTCCTTAACATCAAGTGCATGCAGTAAATTATAGGATTCTCAGTCTCATGCTTGATAACCCCAAGGACACAAAAGATGGATGCATAAACACACAATAACTTAACATCAATAACAAAAAGATCTTAAAATTACAATGATTTTATCATTAAAATCTACCCTCAATAAATAAAGGAATGGAAAACAGCTTATTAGTAGCAAACATGTAAGTGTATCAACGCCTTATTCGTGATCGTGTAACTCATGTCAGATGTGGATTTAACTGCAGGAGGCGGGTCTTAGAGATTTCAAGCTGTGTTTCCATCAACACAAAGCCATTGACCAACGAAGAGTGCATCGCAGTTGAGATTTGGGTTGATGGCACCAAACTGGTTAGTAGACAAATTGAATTTCTTTGCAATGGCAAGGCAATTATCGCCACTTTTCACGCTGACTACTTCAACACAAGATAAAGTGGATTCCGCCTTCTGATGGAAATTACCAACTGCTCATATCACAATTAAAAGTCGCATCATGTCATTTTCTGAATAATTTCCTCAATCTAAGTAAATCATGATTCATAAAAACGCACTGATCCAAAACAAACAAAAAAAAAATACGTACTTTGGTTTGTCCCAGAGCCTCATTTGTTAAGATATAACACTAACTATATATAGAGTAATTTTAACGAGGCAAGAACTAGTAAAGCATGATTCATAAAGAGGTTGATCAGTTCCATCAAAATAATGTTGGATAAAAGCAAACGAAAGTGTATACGTATAATTAAATATAATGTATGTTTGTTGACTTACTCCCAAGGATTGATCTCCCTTCAGCCACTGTGACAAAGAGAAGAACACATAGCACCACAGCCATTTTCAGAAACACTGCCATTTCGCCCTTGATTGCCTTTGCCATGTTTCGTTCCTAATTGCTGATGATGGCTGATTGCAAGTTCCGTACCTATTTATAGAGATAGAAGATGATCAGGAGATTGAGCATAAGCCAAGTTACATTGTGATCTGAGACGTTACAGGCCGGCTGATGATTTTTTTATGTTTTTTCTGCCTGTTTTGAGTAACTAATTTGTGGTTATAATATCTGATCAATTACATATGGTTGTGTCTATGTTCTACTGCATGGATGCCTATCTGTACTACAGATTGTATTGGGGAAGATCTCTTAGTATAAATCTTCAATATTTGTGATACTTTACTGTTCTCTCATAAGTATATTAGCCATAGTTAATAAAGGAATTAGAATTAATAATGAACTCTCTGCAAGTAAATATTTGTGATACTTTACTGTTCTCTCTGCAAGTAAAAAAAAAAAATGTTTAAAAAGACTGTCGCATTGTACATAAGTGGCATCCAATTATATAGCATGTATCTCAGATAAATGAGATAATTGTTTTCAGACCGTCTAGCTGGAATTGGTGGTTTAATAATTATTACTAAATATAATATTAGTAAAAATAATTTCCCTCTCATCCTTGTAAATTTATTTATATCAATAAAATTTTCAGGTGTCGTCCTGGTTCTAAAAAAAATACTCGTTTTTGGGCCATTTTTTTGGGCCTTTGGAGGTTTAATAATTATTACTAAATATAATATTAGTAAAAATAATTATTAATGTCAAAAATAATTTAAAATATAAAATAATATTATCTAATAATAATAATTAAATAATAATATATCATAAAAAAATTTTGAATAAAAAAGTTAACTTTTTAACAATTTTTTGAAATACAGTTAACTTTTTAACAGTTTCTGTTAAGTTGTATACTGTATATTAACTTTTTTTTTTCAATTTTTTTTTTGGATAAAGAATACTATTTTAGACTTTTGTTAACTACATACATTTTTTACAAAAAGGTATATAAAAAAAATAGAAAAAAACTAAACAAATGAAAGTATATAGAAGAAAAGTCAAAAGAGGGACGAACTACCCTATATTTATTTTTTATTTTTTTCTACATTTTTTAATGACTAGAAAATAATATTTTAGCCTTTGTTAATTAGTGGTTTTTTTTACAAAAAGGTATATAAAAAAAGATAGAAAAAACTAAACAAATGAAAGTATATAGAAAAAAAGTCAAAAGAGGGACGGACTATCCTATATTTATTTTTAATTTTTTTAAAAATTTTTTATTGACTAGAAAATAATATTTTAGCCTTTGTTAATTAGTGGTTTTTTTTTTACAAAAAGGTATATAAAAAAAGATAGAAAAAAACTAAACAAATGAAAGTATATACAAGAAAAGTCAAAAGAGGGACGGACTACCCTATATTAATTTTTTATTTTTTTTTAAATTTTTTATTGAATAGAAAATAATATTTTACCCTTTGTTAATTAGTGTTTTTTTAGAAAAAGTTATATAAAAAAAGATAGAAAAAAACTAAACTAATGAAAGTATAAAGAAGAAGAGTCAAAAGAGGGATGAACTACCCTATATTTATTTTATATTTTTTAAAAAAAAATTTATTGACTAAAAAATAATATTTTACCCTTTGTTAATTAGTGGTTTTTTTTTAGAAAAAGTTATATAAAAAAAGATAGAAAAAAAAACTAAACAAATGAAAGTATATAGAAGAAAAGTCAAAAGAGGGACGGACTACCCTATATTTATTTTATACATTTTTTTTAAATATTTTATTGACTAGAAAATAATATTTTAACCTTTGTTAATTAGTGGTTTTTTTTAGAAAAAGTTATATAAAAAAGAAAAAAAAAAACTAAACTAATGAAAGTATATAAAAGAAAAGTCAAAAGAGAGACGGACTACCCTATATTTATTTTTTATTTTTTTAAAAAAAATTTATTGACTAGAAAATAATATTTTAGACTTTATTAATAAGTGATTTTTTTAGAAAAAAATATATAAAAAAAGATATGATTTAGGGTAAATGATATATGGTTTAGGGTATAAACCCTAACCCCTATACCCTAAACCTTATACCCTAAACCCTAAGCCCTAGACCCTATACATTATCACTTACTCCCTCCGTCCCACGTGAATGCAAACTTATTTCTATTTTGGTCTGTCCCACGTGAATGCAAACTTTCCAAAATGGCAAAGAATATTCACTATTCCACCCACTCATTCTATCTCCTACTTCACTTTTACACTCACAACATTCTCTCTCCTCACTATTCCTCCCACTCATTCTCTCTCCTATTTAATTTTTCATACTCACAACATTTAACTTTTTCTCTTTCTTACATCACTTTTCCTTAATTCCCACACCCAAAAAGTTAGTCCACATTCACGTGGGACGGAGGGAGTATACCCTAAACCCTAAATCTTATACCTTATACCCTAAACCCTAAACCCTAAACCATACTCCCTCCGTCCATTTACATACTTCACACTTTCTATTTTGGGCGTCCACATACTTACTTCACACTTTGTTTTTTACCTAAAATGGAAACTTTATATTATTAAAATATTAACCCTACCCCACTCATTCTCTCTCCTACATTATTTTAATACTCACAACACCATTATAATTTACTATTTTCTCCACTCATTCTCTCTCCTATTTTACTTTCACACTCACAACACTTTCAATATAATACCCTCTCCTTAATAACCGTGTAACAGTAACTGTGAAGCATGTAAATGGACGGAGGGAGTATATCATAACCCTTATACCTTATACCCTATAACCTAAACATTATACCCTATATACCCTAAACCCTATACCCTAAACCCTATACCCTGAACCCTAAACCCTAAACTCTATGTCCTAAACCCTACACCCTAAACCCTAAACCCTATACCCGAACCCCTATACCCTAAACCTTATACCTTATACCCTAAACCATAAATCATATACCCTGAACCCTAAACTCTAAGCCCTAAAACCTAAACCCTATACATTATACCTTATACCCTAAACCCTATACCCTAAATCTTATACCCTATACCCTATACCCTTACCCTATATCCTACACCCTAAACCCTAGGTTATACCGTATACCCTAAACCCTAAACCATATACCCTGAAGCCTAAACCCTAAACCCTAAACTCTAAGTCCTAAACCCTAACCCATATACCCTAAACCTTATACCTTATACCCTAAACCCTATACCCTGAACCCTAAACTCTAAGACATAAACCCTAAACCCTACACCCTATGCCCTAAACCCTAAACCCTAAACCCTATACCCTAAACCCTTTACCCTGAACCCTAAACCTTAAACCCTAAACTCTAAGCCCTAAACCCTGCACCCTAAACCCTAAACCCTAAACCATATACCCTAAACCTTATACCTTATACCCTAAACACCAAACCCTATACCCTAAACCCTATACCCTGAACCCTAACCCCTAAACTCTAAGCCCTAAACCCTAAACCCTTTTACACCCTATACCCTAACCCCTATACCCTAAACCTTATACCTTATACCATAAATCCTAAGCCCTAAACCCTATATCTTATCCCTTATACCCTAAACCCGAAACCTTATACCTTATACCCTATACACTAGCTAAATCCTAAATCATATACCTATACATTATACCCTAAACCTATACCCTAAGTCGTATACCTATACCTTATCACTTATACCCTAAATCATATACATATATATTATACCTTATAACCTAAACCCTATACCCTAACCCTTATACCTTATACCCTATACCCTAAAATCTAAGTCGTATACCTATACCTTATACCCTATACCCTAAATCCTAAGTCATATACCTATATAGAAGAAAAGTCAAAAGAGAGACGGACTACCCTATATTTATTTTTTAAATTTTTTATTGACTAGAAAATAATATTTTAGCATTTGTTAATTAGTGGTTTTTTTTTAGAAAAAGTTAAATAAAAAAAGATAGAAAAAAACTAAATAAATGAAAGTATATAGAAGAAAAGTCAAAAGAGGGACGGACTACCCTATATTTATATTTTATTTTTTTAAAAATTTTTTATTGACTAGAAAATAATATTTTAGCATTTGTTAATTAGTGATTTTTTTTAGAAAAAGTTATATAAAAAAAAGATAGAAAAATACTAAACAAATGAAATTATATAGAAGAAAAGTCAAATTTAGAGACAGATACAAAATCTGTCTCTAAATTTTAGAGACAGATGTTGAATCTGTCACTAAATTAGAGACGGATTCAAAAATCTGTCTCTAAATTAGAGACGGATTCAACATTCGTCTCTAAATTAGAGACGGATTCAACATCCGTCTCTAATTTAGAGACTGATTCAACATCTAGACGGATTCTGAACCTGTCTCTAATTTAGAGACGATACTAAATTAGAGACAAATTCAACATCCGTCTCTAAATTTTAGAGACGGGTTCTTCTAAAATTTAGAGACGGATGTTGAATTCGTCTCTAATTTAGTATTTATTTTAGAGACGGGTTCTGAATTCGTCTCTAATTTAGAGACGGATGTTGAACCCGTCTCTAATTTAGAGACGAATTCTGAATTCGTCTCTAATTTTTGGGTCTGTCTCTAATCTGTCTCCAAATTAGCTACAGACTTCGTCCGTCTCTAATTTTCAGTCTCTATTTTCGATTTTCCTTGTAGTGGAATGATACAACTGCCATACACAACAACAAAGCTATAGTCCCAAAATGATATGGGGTTATGAAAAAATAAGCGAGCCTAGAAAAAAAATGTGCTATAGGCTTTATAATTATCAATTTTCCTATTATCTGATGAACGTAATACAAACCTGTGATTACGTAATAACTGTGATGCCCATATCTTGAGCAAGTCTATAAAGGTGTTCTTCAACATCGACACTTGTTTTCTGAAGAATATGGTTCTGAAAAGCTTTATATATCCTTTACTAGGAGTTTGTTTCGTAATCGATTCTAGTTCAAACTGATGACATGGAAGAGCTCTCCTTCTTGAACGGAGATTGGAACCAAGAAACAGGTGGCTCCCCATTGATGCCATTTGATGGGTAATTATTTAGGTATGAGTAACATATGCAAGTCACAAATGAGAATTCAAAATATCTAGAATAAGTCGGAAGGTTGCAACACCATTTCCCTATGAACTAGTGAAACCAAAGGCATTGCTTGCAGACCACTAAAGATGTACGAAACCAAACTTAAGAATTTGGGGGTAGTCAGAAAGCTTTTTGAATTCATTTTCCTCCAATGCACCCAATGTTCACCAACTGCGCTATTGAACGAGAGGTGAAATCTATTACAAAATATTCCATGGAGAGGTTATCAGAGATATACCACACTTATTGCTTCTTATAGAGTGACTGGTCATGAAAGAACAATTTGACAGTAATAGCAGGTTTTTCGAAGTAGAAAATTGCTTTCATGAATTGCGTTTTTGGGTCAAGTGATTACATGTACTGTAAAAGTATGATTAGAATGAGGCATGCAATACAGGGAGTAATAGCCTCTCAAGCAAAGGGTACAAGGCTAAAACAAAAGATATAAAATGATGATTGCAATGGCAGACCCACTTTAAGGGGATTTACTTTATTCACATGCAGCCAATAGATTTATATGATTTACCTGAAATCTTTGTCATAGAAACATCGTAAGATCTTCCCAGGGATCCAAACGTATTCATCACTTTTAATTGAAACATCAGAGTGCTTCAAGCAGTAAGTGTGGTATATCTCTGATAACCTCTCCATGGAATATTTTTTAAATAGACGCTGGATACACAAAAACAAATGGGTAGCACAGTAATAAGTAAAAAACATCACCCACATGCTTAAAGATGACAACATACTGAAGAAACATACATATTACTTGGACATTACTTTGTTTAATAGATATAAGAATGAGGGGAGAGAGAGAGAGAGAGAGAGAGAGAGAGAGAGAGAGAGAGAGAGAGAGAGAGAGAGAGAGAGAGAGAGGGGGAGACGTTAGAACATCAAACATAGTCCACCCAAATTAAACTCAAAATAAAATAAGAACATAACATGAGAGATGAGACAAAAACAATTCAGCTTACAAATTATTTGAGGCACTTCTGCTCTGATTGGATCTGACAGCAGACAAAGCTTGACATGCTCAAGGACAGACATCCGAACCTCAACTACCCTATCTTAACCTTTTCAGAAACTCCAAAAATATAGGTTGGAATGTTTCAGAGATAGTAGATCCAGGAAGAGCATAGAGGTCACTAACCAATCCAACAACTTTTAAATGTATGTCTATCTTATCAGTCTGTTAATGTAAGAAACAATCCATAAAAATGTACTGAAGCAAACGGATGTCACACATATAGCAGAATGCAACTGTAAAAACTAAACTTTGCAACAACATCTGGCAGTACAATGGTATATAGGCTGCAATTTAAGCCATAAACTTCCAGAAAGAGAGAGAGAGAGAGAGTACTTAAAGTACAAAGCAAAACTAGTGTGCATATTGCATAAAAAATTATACATAAAATAAGTACTCGACCTTTTTACCAGATATTATAGGACAGGTCATGCTAACAAGTGCTCTAAACGTGGTTAATGGACCACAGCTGCATTATACAAATTTACAAGGCTATTAGAAAGAATCCCAACACGGAATCTTTCTAAATTTGATAACTCAAAAGTGCCCTATGGGCACTTGTTAGCATTTCCAAGAGGAATGATCTTACTGATACCATAAATGTCAAATGAGATAGAAGCATATTCCAATAACCTTCTACATCAGAAAGCTTAGAAGAGGGAAATCTCGGACGACGACATATTCCAATAACCTTCTACTACTCTCACACGTCTCATCAAGTCATAAAGTAACCGTCAGAATTGATAAGAAACTTACCCTTTTATCATCTATGGGCGAAATCTCGGACGACGACATCATGAACCTATGCTGTGACATCATGAACCTAGCAGCATGTCAACATCTTGGCTCCTGCGATTAAGGTAAAATAGTTATTTTATTATTGGTGGTAAATATCTTTTTTACAGGATAAACAACAGAAAAATAAAAACGTGCTATGTTGACTCTTCTCAATGGAATAGAAGACTGGATCAAGGTTAAAGAAAAGAAATCGAAATTTTAGAAAGTTAGTTGCGATAGGGAAAACATGTGTAATCTTTTTCTTATTTAAGAGCTATGAGGCTGGAACACGAGAGGACGACTCACTCATTCTCTCTTGTACTCCGATGTAGCTCATCACCAATTGTAACTCATTAATCGTTAATACAATCGTTCGAGAATGCAGGTGCTCATAAAACCTCTCAAGGTTTTATGCCGGCGAGATTGTTGTCTCAAGGGCTTTTCCTCGTTACATCGACGTATTGATCTTGCTATACCCTTATACCGATTATACTCCATTGCACCTGTTGGAAATAGATAACGAAAAGTTAAGTTTGACTTAACGTTGATCTAGTTTCTAACGAAAGTTCGTTATTTGTTAACGAAACTAGTTACAAAATGTATTCTACATTTGTTGTAGATTATCAAACTCATTTAATGTCTAAAAACCATTTAGGGTGAATGAGAATTAATGACAAAGGTCTTTTGTAACTTAACAAAGTTGGTTAAAAGGGTCAATTTGGTCGTTTGGATCAAATTGGTTTTGAACAGTGTTTTTGGGTGATGAGATTTGGCTCAAAACTGATCAGAACGAGTGGGGACTCTGAGCACGAGTCGTGAGCACGAATGGGATTCTGATGACCATTTGCTCAAATCTGATCAGAACGAGTGGAATGCTTGGGAACGAGTCGTGGGCACGACTCGTGCCAATTAGCACGACTCGTGCCCTTCACTGCTGTTCGAAAAATCACACCTTTTCAAGGGAAAAGGCACAAAACCTTTTGATTCTCTTTATATACTTCCCCCTCCGAATTTCAATATATACATACAGTCATTTGAGCCTCTTTACCCTCTAGTGAGATAGATTAACATAGCCAAATCATATCATCTTGTTGCATCAAATCCTTTCAAGTCCAAAGTTCAAAACATTGTGTTGTTCGTTAGATTAGTTATATTGGAGTGCTCCTTATAACTAATAGTAAAGTCGTTTTATCTTACGAGAATTTTGTTATTCAACCGTAAGCACCTGTGTGGGACAAATAACTCTTACGGAGATTGTATTTAATACAAGACTCGACTTATTTTTCATTTGTTTTCAATCTCCGTTCTTTCTCCGTTACATTTTCTGTTAAGTTTTCAGTTAAGTTCTTGAGAAGCCTACCAAAAGTCCAACAATCGTAAGAGTTATTTGCGCTTCTTCAAGACCTTCAAAGATGGCAAATGAGAAAGATGTCTCCTCATCCAGTCAAAGGAATGTTACGCCTCCTTCTCAAGGTGACGCTACATTCAACCATGTTGCACCCGCTCCTACTCCACATCACCTCGGTCATGGTGAGAAACTCGCGAAATTCACTGGTGTGGATTTCAAGAGATGGCAACAGAAGATGCTCTTCTACTTGACCACCCAAAGCTTGCACCGCTTCTTAAAGGAAGATCCTCCGGCGGTGAAAAATGGTGATCCCGACCCCCAAAGGCAAATGGCAAAGGAGGCTTGGGCTCACGGTAATTTTTTATGTAAGAATTACATCTTAAATGGACTTGACGATGCACTATATAATGTGTATAGTACCGTCGAGTTAGCCAAGGCGTTGTGGGATACCTTGGAAAGAAAGTACAAGATAGAAGACGCCGGGTCAAAGAAATTTGTCGTCGGTAAGTATCTTGACTTCATGATGGTCGATTCCAAATCGGTAACAACTCAAGTAGATGAATTCCAAATCATTCTACATGGGCTTGATGCCGAGGGGATGATCATGAATGATCCATTCAAGGTGGCTTCTATCATTGAAAAGTTGCCGCCTTCGTGGAAGGATTTCAAGAACTATCTCAAGCATAAATGCAAGGAGATGTCCTTGGAAGACATTGTTGTTCGTCTTCAAATAGAAGAGAACAATAGAATCAACGAGGCCAAGGTTGCTAAGGGCAAGATGGAGGCTAAGGTCAATCTCGCCGAGGCTAGCACAAGTGGCACAAAGAGAAAGCATTCCGAAAATGCCGGGAATGTTAAGAAAGGGAAGAAGAAGGGCTCTAAGAAGTTCAAGGGGTCTTGCTATAATTGTGGCAAACCGGGCCATTTAGCAAAAGACTGTCGTCTTCCGAAGAAAGAGGCGAATAATGTTGACCACATGGACCTAGACTTTGCAGCGATGATCTTTGAGGCCAACGTTGCAAACTTGGAGGAGAATCCAAAAGCTTGGTGGATAGATACCGGTGCTACCCGCCATATTTGTGGTAACAAGGAGAGTTTCTCCTCCTATACTCCCATCTCCGGAAGAAAGCTCTACATGGGAAATTCTGCGACCTCCGATGTTCAAGGCATTGGAAACGTGATATTGAAGATGACTTCCGGAAAAGAAGTAACCTTGTTGGATGTCTTTGCATGTTCCAGACATCCGTAAAAATTTGGTGTCCGGCGCTTTGCTTAGTAAGGCCGGTTTTAGACTAGTATTCGAATCCGAAAAATTTGTACTAACCAAGAATGGTTTGTTTCTTGGAAAGGGTTACCTCGAGGAGGGCCTTTTTAAAATGAATGTAATGACTGTGATCCGCCAAAGTGCGATGAATAAAAATTGTGTTTCTTATGTTTACTTGTCGAAAAGTTCTAATTTATGGCATGATAGATTAGGACATGTAAACCTCGACACCATTAAGAAATTAGCGAGACAAGATTTAATCCAAATGACTAAATCCGACTCGACTAATAGGTGCGAAGTTTGTGTTGAGGCAAAAATGACGAAGTTGCCATTTAATGCCATACAAAGAAACACAACTCCTCTCGAGTTAATTCACACCGACATATGTGATTTAAAACTTGTGCAAACTCGAGGAGGTAAAAAGTACTTCATTACGTTTATAGATGATTGCACTAAGTACTGCTATGTTTATCTCTTAAGAAGTAAGGATGAAGCCTTAGGGGCTTTTGAGACTTATAAGAAAGAAGTTGAGAATCAACTTAACTTGAAAATTAAGAAAATTAGAAGCGATAGAGGTGGAGAATATGAAGCACCGTTTGAAGGACTATGTTGGGAATCCGGCATAATTCATCAAACAACGGCTCCATATACCCCTCAATCTAATGGAGTTGCTGAACGCAAAAACCGTACTCTCAAGGAGATGATGAACGCGCTTTTGATAAGTTCAGGCTTACCCGACAACTTGTGGGGGGAAACAATACTCACTTCTAATTATGTTCTTAATAAAATACCCAAGAAAGGTATTGATAAAACGCCCTATGAATTGTGGCATAATCGTAGGCCATGTTTAAATACCTTAAAGTGTGGGGGTGTTTGGCCAAGGTTGAAGTACCTAAGCCTAAACAAGTCAAGATTGGTTCAAAGACCATTGACTGTGTTTTTATTGGATATGCCAATAATAGTAGTGCCTATCGGTTTATAGTGCACAAATCAGACATTCCTGATATGCATGTAGGAACTACTATAGAATCAAGGAATGCGGTATTCTTTGAAAACATCTTTCCGGCTAAGGACAGGAAAGATTTAGGATCTAATAAGAGAATACATGAGTCTACAACCGATCCTTCTCAAATAGAAGATGAAGAACTGAGACGTAGCAAAAGGGCAAGAGTGGAAAAGACTTTTGGTCCTGATTTTCTGTCTTACATGTTAGAAAACGAACCAGCAACTGTTAAAGAAGCGTTATCCGGTCCGGATAGTTCGTTCTGGAAAGAGGCTATTAACAGTGAAATAGAATCCATAATGCTCAACAATACTTGGGAATTAGTTGATCTCCCTCCAGATTGCAAACCATTAGGTTGCAAATGGATCCTCAAACGGAAGTATAAGGCGGATGGATCAATCGAAAAGTACAAAGCTAGGCTGGTTGCCAAAGGCTTTAGACAGAAAGAGGGATATGATTTCTTCGATACATACTCCCCTGTCACAAGGATCAAATCAATTCGTGTTCTCATAGCTATTGCAGCAGTGCATAATCTTGAGATACACCAAATGGATGTGAAGACTGCTTTCCTAAATGGAGAACTTGATGAAGAAATTTACATGGAACAACCCGAAGGGTTCGTTGTTCCTGGTAAAGAACGAAAGGTGTGTAAACTTGTAAAGTCCTTGTATGGACTAAAACAAGCACCTAAACAATGGTATGAGAAGTTCGATAGAACCATGTTATCGAATGGATTCAAGATTAATGAATGTGACAAATGTGTCTACATTAAAGGAACATCTGAATCATTCGTTATCGTTTGTCTTTACGTAGACGACATGCTCATAATGGAAAGTAATCATGATCTGATCATGAATACCAAAGGCATGCTCAAGAAGAACTTTGACATGAAAGACATGGGGTTAGCTGATGTAATATTAGGGATAAAGATCTCTAGAACATCTGAAGGATTAGTTCTTTCACAATCCCATTACCTAGAGAATGTTCTTCGAAAATTCAATGTCTTTGATGACCCTCCGACTAAGACACCGGTAGACTTGGCTCTACATTTAGCCAAGAACAAAGGGGAACCAGTTTCTCAACTGGAATATGCAAGAATAATTGGTAGTCTAATGTACTTAACGAATTGTACACGTCCAGACATTGCATATTTAGTAAGCAAACTAAGTAGGTTCACAAGTAATCCTAGTACTGATCATTGGAAAGCACTAATGGGAGTACTAAGATATTTAAAGTATACATTAAACCATGGGATACTTTACAAGAAATATCCAGCAGTATTGGAAGGATACTGTGATGCCAATTGGATATCAGACACGAAAGACTCTAAGTCCACGAGTGGATATGTATTCACAATAGGTGGAGGAGCAGTGTCATGGAAATCCTCCAAACAAACATGTATAGCCAGATCCACGATGGAGTCTGAGTTTATCGCTTTAGATAAAGCTGGAGAAGAAGCAGAGTGGCTTAAAAACTTCCTGGAGGATATTCCTTGTTGGAGTAAACCTGTGCCTGCTTTTATGATACATTGTGATAGTCAATCAGCAATAGGAAGGACACAGAATAGTATGTACGATGGTAAGTCTAGACATATTCGTTGTAGACACAATACCATTAGGCAGTTGATCAAGAATGGCATTATCACTATTGATTATGTAAAGTCATGTGATAACTTAGCGAATCCGTTTACCAAAGGTATAAATCGAGATCAACTGTATAAACTGTTAAGGGGAATGGGTTTAAAACCCACAACAAAAAGACTTATAGCGGACGCTCAACCTTGAGAAATGGAGATCTCAGGCCCTTGGTTCAATGAGACAACCAAGTTATAAGTTCTAGTAGAGTTACTTGGAAACAACAACTCGGTTTATTAACCCGGAGATGTTGAATACTCATTCCCAGAACATCCAAGTACAAACACATGCAGCAGTGGTAAGGATAAGTTGAGAAAACTTTTAATGATTTCTATACCTACGGGTGGAGTAGTGCATGATACTCCTTATAGTAAGAATCACCTATATAAGCGAGAGGTAATTAGGCCGCCTCTAAATGAACGCTTATGAATGAGATACGGTCCAGGGCCGAAATTGACAAAACGTGAGAACAACAATTGTTAGAGTTGTTATTATGTGAGTATTATTGTCTTGGTATACATCCGACAGTCACTGGTTCAAAGCGACTCGCTACCAAATGGCTAGTATATCCGATAATATTTCACTAGGGAAGATTCAAGGCCACAAACTATCTATCCCGATGTAATAATAGTTCGCCGGAACTTTGGACGAAATTGCATTCATGCATTAATTGTCATTCATGTGGGGGATTGTTGGAAATAGATAACGGAAAGTTAAGTTTGACTTAACGTTGATCTAGTTTCTAACGGAAGTTCGTTATTTGTTAACGAAACTAGTTACAAAATGTATTCTACATTTGTTGTAGATTATCAAACTCATTTAATGTCTCAAAACCATTTAGGGTGAATGAGAATTAATGACAAAGGTCTTTTGTAACTTAACAAAGTTGGTTAAAAGGGTCAATTTGATCGTTTGGATCAAATTGGTTTTGAACAGTGTTTTTGGGTGATGAGATTTGGCTCAAAACTGATCAGAACGAGTGGGGACTCTGAGCACGAGTTGTGAGCACGAATGGGATTCTGATGACCATTTGCTCAAATCTGATCAGAACGAGTGGAATGCTTGGGAACGAGTCGTGGGCACGACTCGTGCCAATTAGCACGACTCGTGCCAATTAGCACGACTCGTGCCCTTCACTGCTATTCGAAAAATCACACATTTTCAAGGGAAAAAGCACAAAATCTTTTGATTCTCTTTATATACTTCCCCCTTCGAATTTCAATATATACATACAGTCATTTGAGCCTCTTTACCCTCTAGTGAGATAGATTAACATAGCCAAATCATATCATCTTGTTGCATCAAATCCTTTCAAGTCCAAAGTTCAAAACATTGTGTTGTTCGTTAGATTAGTTATATTGGAGTGCTCCTTATAACTAATAGTAAAGTCGTTTTATCTTACGAGAGTTTTGTTATTCAACCGTAAGCACCTGTGCGGGACAAATAACTCTTACGGAGATTGTATTTAATACAAGACTCGACTTATTTTTCATTTGTTTTCAATCTCCATTTTTTCTCCATTACATTTTCTGTTAAATTTTCAGTTAAGTTTTTGAGAAGTCTACCAAAAGTCCAACAGCACCTTCGTCATTTCTTTTAATTTAAACTACAGTTTTTTAGTTTATTGTTTTTTCTCCAAAACATAACCGTTATTGATACCAAACGCCCCCTAAATGGCTAAATCCCATTCGGTCCAATTTCCAACTATCTCACCTCTCTCAAAGTCCAAACCTTTTGGAGCGATATTTAACGCTTCTTTTAATATTATCCAATTTTTTACAATTTCCATGCTGGAAAATATTGCTCTCTCTTGGTCTTGTCCTCTTACCAATTTTCTTTCAACTTTCTTTTCTTCACCCTCATTGTAATCAAAAAATTTTGGGAAAAAATCGTTTTTTCATAAGTTATAATAGTCCTGTTTTTAAATATATCAACTTGGTCTTTTAAAGCCTAAACTTACTGTTTGTTTTAAGGTCTCAACTCGCTTTCACTATTTTAACGCTTAAACTCACTATTTTATTTTTTAGGTATTTTAAGACCTAAACTCAATGTTTTAAGGTCTAAACTCAATATTTTTAAAAATAAAAAGTGGGCATTTTATAACTTATACTCAATATTTTAAGGTCTAAACTCGATATTTTTAAAAATAAAAAGTGGACATTTTATAACTTATGAAGAAACAGATTTTCCCTGAAACATACTCCATCTTAAATCCAAAGTTAAATCCAAAGACCTTTTTTTTCTCTTCCCAAACTAGAGCTGTCAATTCGGAAATACGGGACGGGACGGGATGAAATTATGTTGTCTCACAACGGAAACGGGACGAGAGGGGACGAGACAAAACGGGACGGGACTAAATTACTCCGTGCGGGACGCGGGATCCCGCGGGACCCATGCGAGACCCGTTGACTAGGAAGGATAAGCGTTGACTAGGCGCCAAGGCCACAGTGAAAGCCAAAATGCATTATACGTTATTCTTTTTAATATTATTCTATTTTCCTTATAAAAAAAGAATATATTTGGGGTCCCTCAAGTAAACAATCGAGAGGTGGTTCTCGGTATTTGATTTCTTCTGCTGAAGATTTTTCAAGATATATGTATGTGTGTATTATTTGAATTAAGCACAAAATTATGTTTTCTTACCTTTAAGAAGCAGAAAGATTGTGGTGAGAGTAAGTCGGACAACAAAATCAAGCATTTTAGAACAGAAAATAGGTTGAAATTTTGTAAAGTTCATTTTAGTGAGTTTTGTGCTACTGCAGGCATAATGAGACACTCATTGTTAGAAGAACACAACAACAGAATGGATAAACATGACTATTTTCGAGAGAGCACGTTATATTCTTCGTAAGATCAAAAACCATAGAGATATACAGGGCTTAGTGAAATTCATATTGATAACACTGAAACCAGAAAGATATACAGGACCGAAATATGCAGGACGGGAGGGATCGCACCATGTTGTCCGCGATGAAAACGGGATGAGACGGGACGAAATGGAACGGGACTAAAATACTCAGTTCCATTCCGTCCCAAATCTATTGCGGGATGGGACGTTCCGTCCCAAAACTTGACTACTCTATCCCAGACCATTGGTTATTATTCCACAAGAGTGATCACATAAAAATTCATTATTACAAGAAAATCATAGTCCAAAAAATGGCCGGCGGTGGTGTTCCTGTCCGTCCCGGCGGAGGCAGCAAAGCTTATCCGGGAAACCTCACTCTCTATGTCACCGTTACTTGCATTGTTGCCGCCATGGGTGGTCTCATCTTCGGTTACGACATCGGAATTTCCGGTACATAAATCGTTACATGTTTATAAATCAAAATATTGTATTACCAATTGTTTTTTGATGAAATTAATGAATATGGATTTTATCAGGTGGGGTGACGTCCATGGATCCGTTCTTGAAGAAGTTTTTCCCGTCGGTGTACAGGAAACAGAAGGAGGATAATACGACTAATCAGTACTGTACGTACGACAGTCAAACGTTGACTATGTTTACGTCGTCGTTGTATTTGGCGGCGCTTATATCGTCGATAGTAGCGTCGACGGTGACACGTACGTTTGGTCGGAAATTGTCCATGCTCTTTGGTGGATTATTGTTCTGTGCCGGAGCTTTGATCAATGGGTTTGCTCTAAAGTATTGGATGCTTATCCTGGGTCGGATCTTGCTGGGGTTCGGTATCGGATTTGCCAATCAGGTAATTCTCTTGGTTCTATGTCTCTGTTATTTTTCCTTCTTTTTACTAGCATAATAAGGAAATAATTTCTTTTTTTTGTTTGCTTCTATTTTATGTCCTTCGCATATGACTCTTCTGATTTTTTTTTTATTATACAATTAATTTCTTTATTTTTGCAAGAAAATAAAATTGTCTTGACAGTGTGTTGAAAGAGGATGTACAGGGAAAGTACTTTTGGTTAGACGTGGCCGGTTGAAGGAACCGGCGGTTAGCCGGTTGAAAACCGGCGGTTTCAAACCTTCAAATGCCCAACCGGAATCGAACCGCCTAACCGGCTCAACCGGTTACGGTTTAGGCGGTTCACGGTTTTAACGGTTATCCGGTTAACCTCCGGTTTGACGGTTTGGATATGCTCGGCCGAGTCTTTGGTGTTGCTCGGCCGAGCAACCCTTTTAGGGTTTAGGGTTTTGAGGGTTGCTCGGTCGAGTCTTTGGTGCTGCTCGGCCGAGCAACCCTTTTAGGGTTTAGGGGTTAAGGGTTGCTCGGCCGAGTCTTTGGTGTTGCTCGGCCGAGCATATCATTTTTCAGTTAATTTTTTTAACGGTTTTTTGAAAAAAGTTAACTTTTATTTTTTTTCAATTTTTTTTTGGATAGATAAGACTATTTTAAACTTAAGTTTACTACATACATTTTTTACAAAAAGGTTTATAAAAAAAGTTATGAATTTTTAAAAAAATGAAAGTTAACGGTTTTTTGAAAAAAGTTAGCTTTTAATTTTTTTCAATTTTTTTTTGGATAAATAAGACTATTTTAAACTTAAGTTATCTACATACATTTTTTGAAAAAAGGTTTATAAAAAAAGTTATGAATTTTGAAAGAAAGAAAACTTAACTTTTTTTAAAAGAAACAAGTATATAAAAGAAAAAAGGGACGGTACCCTTAAATTTTATTAATCAAAATAAAATTACAAAGAGGGGGACAACCAACCTTACCCTTTTATAAATAAGGGGGGACATTTAGGAGCCTTTACCTCAACCTAACTATTACAATTAATTAAAATTAAATCTAATCTAAAGTCTAAACTAATCTAATTAAAATAAAAATTAATCTAAAACATCATTCATTCATCACTACTTTCCGTGGAGTCCTCGACATCGTATTGATATCTTGGATCCAATAGATCCTCATCATAAGGCATGTCTTGTTGCCTTTTTTCCGCTCTAACCCAATCGCCAAGTAAAAGTTGATGTTCCAAGTTTTCACTTGTTAGTTGAGAACGTCTTTCATCCAAAACATTTCCACCAACGCTAAATGCCGATTCAACCGCCACCGTTGAAGCGGGAGAGGCTAATACTTCTTTAGCAACTATGGAAAGTATAGGATAAATGTCTTTCCTTCTTGACCACCATTGTAAAACATCAAATTCATTTGAATTTGGATCTTGATTTAATTCAAAGTTTGTAGTGAAATAGGTTTCTAACTCCACGGGAAGGTTTGATGATGATGAAGATGAACCTCGAGAAGGACCATATTTTTTACTATACAAATTTGCAATAAAACTATATGGATCCCCACTAGTAAAACTTGGTTGAGAAGTAGAGGAATCATATTCATGTTGGCTTTGAGAAGTGTTTCCATATAAGGCATTATACTCATTAAAAAGGTTAATCAAATCATTTTTTGTGTCATTAACAATAATTGACGGAAGTTCATAAATACCGTCACCATCGGGATATAATTTCATATAATAATAAGTTATAATGGACTCTAAATCATCTAATTTAACTCGAGGATCTAATAACTTTGCAACCAAGAAAAGAGACGGAATAGTGTCAAAATATTTAAGCCACTTTTGTCTCATGTTAAAAATGCATTGTTTTAAAATATGGCATTCTTTTAAATTGTCAAAAATAGTAACAATTGCATTACAATGCTCTAGCACCAAAACGGAAGTTGGATAATAAACTCCCGAAAAAGCCAAAGTAGCGGTATTAAAAATCTTTAACAATTCACATAAATTAATGCATGCATTCCAATGATAAGTAAATAGAGGTTCATGATAGCCAATTGACATAAAAAATTGCGTTAGGAGATCTTTATAAGCAAAACCATCGCTTAACATTTTATAGGTGGAATTCCACCTAGTTGGAACATCGTAAGTAAAATATTTGTCCGGCACATTTTTACTTCTTAAAAACCTTATCCATTTTTTTGTATTAGAATTTTTTTTTGAAATAAATTGAAGAGCTCGTCTAATTGGCTTAACATTGGTTTCTAATGCATCTAAACCATCTCTAACACATAAATTAATTATATGACATAAACATCTAATATGAAAAAACTTACCCCCAAGTGAGGGTTGACAAACGGTAATTAAATCGGGCAAACTAGCCGTATTAGCACTTGCGTTGTCAAATGAAATAGTAAATATTTTATTTAAAATACCATATTCAAGAAAAATCTCAAGCAATTTCGCACAAATATTTTCCGCGGAATGCGGTGGCTCAAAATCTTTGTAAGCAATTAATCTTTTTGGATTTTCCATGAATTATCTATCCAATGGCAAGTAACGCCCAAATAAGTATTTCTTTGCCAATGATCACTCCAACCATCCGCACAAATTGAAACTTTATTTTCTAATTTTGATAAAACACCAATTAAATCTTTTTTATATCTTTCAACCACTCTAGTAATATCACGTACGAGATTCGTACGTGGTACTCTCGTGGCGGCGGGGTTCAAAGAAAGGCGAGCAAAATTTTCATAAAAATCACAATCCGCGAAATTAAAAGGAAGGCCTTTAACGCAAATAAATTTGGCTAGTTCATCCCTATAAACCCACTTGTCAAATTTAAAAAGGACGGAAGAAGGGGAAGACGAACCTTGTGCACCCGAACCCGAACTACGTTGAAATTGTAATTGAGTTTGCGAAGCGGAAATGCCAAGTTTCTCGGGATGTTTTGCCGCCAAATGCCCGTTGAGCGTCCCATGCCCTCCACCTCTTTTCCATGCGTAAGTCGCATTACAATAGTTGCAACATGCTCGAAAATTATAATCATCCTCGGCGGTAATTTTTCTTTTCTTTGAAATGGATGGCGAAGGTATCGGATTGTGACTCTCTTTCTTGTCGTTGTCCCCGAGGACCCCGACCCCGACCACCTCCCCTAGCTCGGCTGCCCTACCACTCCTAGCATTACCACTTTCAATTTCAACTTGTTCTTCTTCCTCATTTTGTTGAATATTTGGATTTTGATGATCAAAATCATCGTTGGGGTGGAAGAATCAACAACGGACTTGCCTAAATTGCTTCTTCTTTGATTTGCAGCCATTTGTATAAGAGAAAATGAAGTTTGGAAACAAAACGGAGCTTAAAAATGGATGAAAATGGAGAAAAGCACTAATTTCGTTAGAAAACTAACTGAAAATGAAACAATATTTAACTGAAAATTGGATGAGGGTTAGAGTATATGTGAATATTTGAGAGTAGAAGAGAAAGAGTAGAGAGAAATAAGGTGGAAATAAAATGGGAGGAGGAGGGTGATATTTATAGTTAGTAAATTAGGCAAAAAAACATTTTTTTTTTAATTTTTGACTGCCCAATAACAAAATTAACGGATAGTTTTTAAAAATAACGGCTAGTTTTTGAAAAAGTAGTCGTTGAAACATGTTCTGGCGTTATGCTCGGCCGAGCACCTCATATGACTCGTAGAGCAGAACCTTCAGTTTGTTAATAACAAACTGGAAGGTTCTGCTCGGCCGAGCAACTCATATGACTCGGCCGAGCAAGTCAAAAACCGGCGGTTAACCGGCGGTTGACCGGTTTTTCAAAAATCTCAACCTTAACCGAACCGGCCAATAACCGGTTACGGTTAGCCGGTTCCGGTTAACCGCCGTTGACCGGTTTTGACCGGTTTTGGCCGGTTTTCAACCTCCCGGTTGACCGGTTCGGTTTATAAAATGGACACGTCTACTTTTGGTGTAAAGTTAAGCCCGTAAAACCCCGAGGAGCCGTTGGGTTCGATGGAAAAAAAGTGAAGAAATGAAATGATTAATGGAATTGAATTCCTGAAGGAATTGGAATGGAAAAAAACTGGTTAAATCCCTTCGTTTGGTTGACACGAAATGGAATGAAATTGTCATTCAATTCCTTGGCAAATCATGTTTGATTTGAAAATACAAATTATAGAAATGGAATGAAAGCATATAAAATATCAAATTTACCCTTTTTAAAAAAAAAATATTTTTTTGGGGTGGGGTAGGTAAGGGTTATGCAAAATGAGTTTTATATTTTTTTTTCGTGGGGGGTGGATAGGGTAGGTAGGGGGTATGCAAAATAAGTAAAAAAAAAATTTTGTGGGGGTTGGGGGGTGGGGTAGGTAGGGGGCATACAAAATGAGTAAAAAATATTTTTTTTTCGTGGGAGGGGGGGGGGTGGGGAGTGGGGTAGGTAGGGGGTAGTGGTGGTTTGGGTTTGGGGTATTTTGGTAAAAAAAAAATTTTAATTCTATTGTCAAAGGAATTGGTCATTCCTCTCATATATGGAGGAAATGACAAATTTCTTCCACGGATGAAATTGATCATTCCAACAAAATGAAAATTTTAAAAAATCTTCAATCAAACATGCCAAAAAATTTAGGGGAATGGAATTAAGCATTCCATTCCCCCACTTTACCACCAATCAAACGCCCCCTGAGTTTAACTCTGTTCTTTCTAGGATCCGGGCGTAGTGGTCGTCCGTATCTGTATTCCGATCTGATATGATATGGACTAACTACCTTTTTGCCCTTCATTAATGGTATTTTAATCCATTCACCTCAATAATCGTATTTCAATCCATTCATCTTGGCATGCAATCTCATTCGTCAATATACCCCACTCGCACTCGCTAATTGGATTGTGCACCTGTTGGGACTGCTCTGAGGTGAAAACCGCAGAGGCCCAAATCTCTTCTTTCTCTGTTTGCTTGTCTAAATTTTTATTGTAATTTCTCAAACAAATAATTTTGACTGAACACTGTTAATTTCTGGATTCTTTCAAATTTTGAATCTACTTTGGGATTATTTTTCTGGCCACTACCACTGTATTTTTATTTGTTAGTTTTAAAATAGGGAATTTGCCCCATAAGTTCCTTTTGGAACAAATCACTTCCCACTAAGTTTCTCATTTTATTAAAATGTCCCATAAGTTCTCATGTTGTATTATGTATAATACAACATTTAGTTATGCAGTAGTTTAAAATCATAATACTGCATCCGCACCACCGCCTCCGCCACAGCCCAGCTACGCCGCCGCCGTCTGCTATCGCCGCATGCCGGATTTCGGTCAATTTTCGCCGGAATCCGGTCAATTTTCACCGGAATCCGGCAATTTTGGCCGGAATCCGGCCGCCGATCGCCGGAATCCGGTCGCCGGAGGTCTGAATCTGGTCGCCGGTCCATGGGCTTCGGACTCCGGTGACCGGCGGCCGCCGGAATGCAGTATTATGGCCTTAATTGATGTTGTATTTTCGAAACATAATACAACATTCATAATACAACATTAAAAGGAACTTATTGAGCATAGATTTAAAAAAAAGGAACTTATGGGGCAATGACCCTTTAAAATAAGTCCCTTAATATTTCTATTTTCTTTGCACATGACGTTTCCGTTTGGTTCGATATGAAAGAATTGTAGCTAGTACGGTTAGTACTTGTGCGATGACTTGTGTGTACAGCGGA
The DNA here is from genome assembly GCA_022495995.1 of Adenophora triphylla var. japonica. NCBI lineage: Eukaryota > Viridiplantae > Streptophyta > Magnoliopsida > Asterales > Campanulaceae > Adenophora > Adenophora triphylla. The sequence goes on from JAFEMH010000002.1 coordinate 581,820, forward strand.
ATATTAAACACTTCAGCAATAATTTTTTTTTTATAAAACTACAACATTATTTTGGGAACAAGTTGCACAGTAAACGATTACAATGAAAAGAAATTATCTTAGGAAAAGATCAAAATCGAGTTCTAATCTAAGAACAATAAAACACGAAAACAATCTTGAAGTATCAAGTTCTGATCTTCAAGAAACAAAAAAACACTCAAGGAGTTCTCTCTGTATGCTCCGTATTACTCTCCAAAAAACCGTGTCAAACTATGATGGAGGCGGTCTCTTTAAATAGGGAGAATACTCCTTCAACAGGGACTCGATCAAACCATTCCTTATTTAAAAGGATTCTTCTTTCCTTATCAGCACAAGAGTACTTTCCTTCCTTGACTACAATACCTAATAAAATACAAAACATATCTAAAACCAAATTGTTAGCCGTTAGTCAACTAAGTATATATTAACAATTATTTCCTAACCTAAAATATATGTACAATATACAAATTAATTTAGATATCAGAATCACAAAGATTTAAAAAGATATAAAAACATTTTCATACTCTTTCAATCTCCCCCTATCTATGTGGTTCTGATAAAAAACCTGCAAAAATTGTTAAGTCCAAAATGAAAAAACTAAACATTTTAACTTCAGAGATTATAGTTTAAAGTTATTACATCCCAAAATATCATAAAGTTTTTAAAGACCAGAATAAATGTCTTTCCCTAGAAACCTTTTCTCCATTTCAGTTACGGCTTCTTCAGCGTCCTTTTCAATATCGAACTCCAGGTCCTCATCATCCTTTGTTGCTTCCCCCTGTAATTGTCTCTTCTCCCCCTTTTTGAGAGGAACCAGAAAGAACAGTTTGTAATTCAGCAATGGATTTTTTCAGTCCAGCTATCAAAATTTGTCTTCCTTCAATATCAGCTTTGTGAGAGATGATTTGTGCCTGGAAGATTGTAATTTGGGTCTTTATGGCATTCTTGTCTAAGGAGGCAGTTTCTGTGTGCATAGTTGTGTGGACAATTGTTTGCACAACTGGTCGAGCAAGTTGTTGCACAGAAGTTGATGGAGACGCAGACCCATCAAATTTTGCAAGGTCATCCAACCTGGAGTTATCATCCATGGTTTTTGAAATTTTAAACTGGTCAGATATTATTGACAAAGTCTCACTAGGAATGTCCTCAATCCCTTGGTCCTTAAGCATAGCATAAATTACACTAGGGTGAGGGTAGGCATAGGTGGTATTGGTGCTCTCAGCAAAACTCAGAATGGTATCAAAAATTACTTTTCCCAAGTTGAACTTATTCTCTCCTATCCTAAAGAGGAGTAAAATCTGCTCTTTAATGACAGAGGAGGAATTTGAGGTAGGCAACCAGTTGGTTCTCAAAATATGATGAAGGAACACAAATAATTTTGATAAAAGGTTTGTCCTAAACCCAGCTACCCATTTAGAAATTTTTCCCCCGTCACAATTTTCACAATCTCATCATAATCAGTGCTCAAAACATCAATAGGGGTATCATGGGTGCCAAGAAAAAGATTAATCTTTGATGGACTGAAATCTACCACCTGATCCCTCACAAAAACTTTCCCAAAGTTGGGTGACCTATCAACCCCTATATCTCGACTTAGATTTGCAAAAAAATTCTAGAACAAGAGTTCTGGAATAAGGGATGGGGAAATCTAATGAGATATCCAGACCTCTCTCAGAGAAAAACTTCACCAACCCAAGTTTTTCAAAAATCCCAAAATTTCTTTTCTTTTCCACCACGAAAACCCAATGAAAATTTGTAGAAAATCAAATTTCAGCCTCATGAGTAAAGAATAGGGAATTGTGTTTCAGACTCAAATAGTATGGGGAAGAAGGAACACAAATAGAAGACTTACGTGTCCGGGATGCAGATTTAGATGAAGAACTACCACTTGCTTGAACAGTTGTGTGTTGTGTGCACAACTGCGAGTGCAGTTGGAATTTTTGGGTGTGCATGGGTGGTTTGTCTGGGTTTCTTCCAGATGTGGACTTCAGAATCGCTCAAGGTGTCTTCCGTGCCTAGGGAGGCAGTAGCATCACAAGAATCATCAAATTGTGACGATGATCCTTCCTCAGTTATAGCCGGAGCAGTTTCCTTCCTCGACGAGCTTTTGGTCTGTATTTTGCAGCTGCTCTCCCCTTGAATTTTGGCCGGAGTTGCCGCCTGAATCCTAGCCGGATTAGTGGCCTTTTCACCGGAGATTTTGTATTTATTAAGGTAACTATAGGCAAATTGTCTTTATTGAACCCTACCGTTGGAGACTGCTCTTGTAACGGGGTTTTTTCTTCATCGGAGGAATCATGCAGAATCAGCATTCGTCTTGCACCGATGGGTTTGTTTGATTTGAGGGTAGAGACCTTGGAAATCTTCTTAGGCATAGTAGCAGCTCTAGAACCTCGAAAAATAATCGAATTACCAGAGTCAATTAGTCGGTGAGATCGTCGTGTCCCCGGCACCGGAGGTTGACGAGCAACATGCACGAAATCTAGGACATTTTGATTGTCCACATCATCGGCCATATTCTGCTGGCCGAGAGAGTTCACGTCCATTGGAAGGACGTATTAGGGCTCGTTGATTAGGTCTGCAACAATGGCATTATAGTCGGAGGTCGCCGGAGCTGCGGAAGACGATGGAGATGCCATGGAAATTTATCTGCACAGATTAGAATAGGAACAGAGAGAAGGAAGAGAAAATAGAAAATTATGGGAGTTGTGAGAGGAGTTGTGAAATGACATGTGACAAGACTTGTTTGAGTAACTTTATAACACAACATTGATGAGAGATACTCATTACTTGTCTTGGAACTCGAAATATGAGAAGGAGAAGGATTCGTGTGATGGTGAGTTGTATACCTTTTGAACTTCCTTCATCATAACGGATTAGTGATGAAAATTTTGAATCCTTACCATATTTTGTGATGAAATTTGCTTTCCTTTTTCGAAGAGGAAATTATCCTTGATTGATCAACATCTCATCGTAGTCTCCTTTGACTGCTAGAGTTCTTAAACACCTTATCATAAGATTATCAATAAACACAGTAGAAGCATCATGTCAACGATTCATTTTGTATAACAACAAAAATTTGATCATATATTTATCAAGATTTTCGAATGACCTAATATTTTACAATATGCCTATTATGAGAGAGCAATGGACACACAGTGGAGATTTTGATCTCAATAACGTGTAATATGGTATGACTAAATTACATATTGACTTAATTGTACCTACAAGAAGTCAATGAGATAACCCTCGATCATGTAGCCTCTAGAATGTCTCCAAATTTGGCATTGAACCAGTCACTGAAAAGTAGCTTTACACTCTCACACCATAGTGCTTGCCAAAAAAATTTATCCCAATTGATGCAATAATAAGTCATTGGCATTGAGCACATGAGTGGAAGCTTCAAAACAAATGGAGGGGGCTTGTTTTTATCAGTGACCTTAGATTAGACACCCACTCCATGATAGATATCACAAAGAACTTTTAACATGGGAATTATATCTCCAAGTTAGGAGGGATCTCACATTTAAGAGTCAAATAGTATCAATAATGAAAAATAGTCAAGTGATCACAAGAGATAATCATGCAATGCATGAATGCAGGATTTTTTTTTGTTTTCTGTAAGATACAATTATACAGAGATGCACAGTTATGCAGTCATCTGTGATCACACGAACCGAAAGATTTCTTTAGGGAAGAAAATCTCTCAAAATCCAAAGTCTTGGTAAAGATATCAGCAAGTTGATATGTTGTTCCAATATGTTCAAGTGTAATGATTCTTTGTTCAACAAGATCTCTTATAAAGTGGTGCCTAATATCTGTGTGCTTTGTACGGGAGTGTTGAACAAGATTTTTAGCAATATCCTTAGCACTCATGTTATCACAGAATACGGTTAGGGTTTCTGTTAGGTCCCAAATGGTAGGAATCAGGCTAGAGGGGGGGAGGGTGAATAGCCTGATTAAAAACTTTTTGTTAAAATGCTCTTTTAAACTTTGAAAGTATTAAGTTGCACTAGCTAATCGGTTATAAAATATTTGCACATCGGTTTATAAGTTAGAGTTTCTCAAACCGGTTACATGAGATGTTCCAAACAGTAAATTAAAATCTCATGCAGCAAGGACAAATTTCATTTCCAAGTAAGGTAAACATGTTAAGCAGTAGTAGGAGTCAATAGGTTGTGACTGGTCAAGAGATTATCAACCAGTTACAATACATGAAAATAAACAAACACACAGAAGAATGACACGTTGTTTGAAGAGGTTCACATTGTTAAATAACTGCTACGTCCTCTACCAAGTTTGGTCAGAACTTGGATTTGTGAAAGTGCACTGCTATTAATGGATCCTACCTATTACAAGTTGCAAGCCAATGATTGAAGGCTGCTAAAATAAAGGTGACCACTAACGGATCTTGCTACAATAAAGACCTGGTGTTTTCTAGAGATGTGCTCACAAGTTGAGCTGATTTCTCTAGGGTGTTGTGTGTGAATCAATCAATGTGTTTCATAGGTAGTCTAATGAAGAAGCACTACAATATTGATTGAGGTGCTCAGTGTATAAGTCCTACTGAGATGTCTAGTGAATAAAGGGACTTGTATTGAATTCCTTGAACTAGGGAATTTGCAGGTTGGTAGTTCAAAGCAGCTCACTTTCAAGGATCATAAATGCACCACCCTTCTTCAATGCTCCAGGGAAGCTATTTATAGTGAACTTCAAATAAAGGAGCCGTTGTCTTTGAAGAGGTTGCAATGATGACTTGAACAGGCATGCCTTTGAATGGGAGTATCTTTGCATTTAATGCCTTAGATTGGAGAGAGAAGATTTTCCTTGAGTGGTTGGATGGATATGAGTACTGGTTACTTTGACAATCCATTTTGAGCTTCTGACAGCCGCAGGAATGTCACTTCAGCGTCTATTCAGCATGCTGCTTTACCCACTTTAGCTAAAGTAGTGGCTGGGTAGTTGGGAGCAATAAATGTTTCGGTTAGGTTTGCTAAAAGGAAGCTTGATGGAGAAGCTTAACTGGTTGGACAAGATAAGGGCCAGAACCGGTAAGGGATCAATCAGTAAGGTAAGGACCTTAGCTGATCGGTTAAGGGCAACTTTGACCGGTCAAGGGCCTCTGACCGGTTGAGAGACCAACCGGGTAAGGAAAGCTTCATAAACACGTAACTCACAAACTGATGGAGAATAACTTCAGTTCTTCAAGTCTTCATGTCTTGAGAAAATTACAAAATAAAACACTGGCACATGCACTAAGGGATCCTATCATACATAGAAAAATTCTATTTAGTCTAATTAATTTTAGGGGTCCACATTAATGCTTGTCTTGATTGGGATTAAGCAATTCTAAATCTAAACATATATTTGACTAACAATCTCCTCCTAATTGCTTAAATCCAATCATCCCAGGTTAGCATCATCTTGATTTAGTGAAAGAATGACTAAGAATTTATCTTTTAATTATGTCATTCCCTAAGCCAAGTGACAACTGATGTAACCTAAGAAAGCTTACAAACAAAGTGAAAGCTTAAATGAAATCAAAGTAAATAAAAAGATTTTGAATGAGTAAACCTGCAAAATGAAACAGTTAGAACAGTTGGATCATTCAAAAATCATTTAAAGGAAAATAAAGGAAAAGCAAATCATTCAAAACAACAAAGATTTGAGTTCAAGGAAATCTCATTGATAAGGCTGCAACCGATTTAGGGAAAGATTGAAAGACATAGTCATCATCGGTTACATTCTCAAACAGGTGCAGCAGGATCATCGGTTGAGGGGTTGTCCTTGGGATCTGCTGGTGGAGTAGCCGATGGAGTGGCCGATTGAGGACGAGATTTCTTAGCAGCTCTCTTTGCTTCCTTCTCTTCTCTCTTTCTCTTCTTCCTAGCTGACTTCTCAGCATCACGATCGGCTAGCATTCTCTTGAGCACCTCATTTTCAGACTTTAACTTGATCCTTTCAGTGTTGGTTTTTCTGAACAAAGAGGCTTGATCGGTCAGCTTCTGCTCAGCCTCCTTCAGTTTTTAGTTTAGCTTTTTGATCTCATCGGTAGCAATCTTGAGGTCGGCTTGAGAGGCTTGGGCAAGGTTGAGAAGTTCTTGCTGAGACTGGATTGCAGCCGCTAGTTGGGAGGAAAGGTCAATGAGTCTTTCATCTTTTTCTTGAAGATCCACAACATAATTGGCCAGGTCCTTAGCATATCCATGCTCCATTCGGTCTAACCTCTTCTCTTCCTCCTCCTGATTGGACTTAACCATGCTCGCAACCAGGGCATCATATAATTCACAAAGATCTCAAACCACAACGGGTCGGTTAAGCTCATCTTCAGTAACCGGTTGAGGATTATCTGGTGAAGGGTCAGTATCAGCAACGGCATCACTGTCGGTTGAGGAATCATCGGTTAAAGAACTGACAGAGATAGCCAGAGGATCGGTTGAAGGAATAGCAGCAAGTGATGAGGCTAAGACCGGTAGAGGAATAAAGACTTGAATGGCAAGAGACTGGTCAGCTGGAGGAGTAGAAGGATCGGTAGGGAGATTAGTAAGGGGCCTCTCGGTTAAATGAGCAGAGAGAATAGTTGGGGGACCGGTAAGAAGATTAAGTGGAGAAACGGTAGGGGCATCGGTCGAGGGATCGGTAAAGGAAGTGCCTTGAGGCTTAGCGGTCCTAGATATCAGATCAGTTGGGGAAATAGTAATCTCTTCATCAACTGACTCTGAAGAAGCATCAGAATCTATGACCTGTGCAAAGTATTCATTGGGGTCAAGAGTGACAGCCACATCGGTTTCCAAGCTAAGTGCAATGGCACTTTGAATATCATAAGCCTCATCAAAAGCAGATGCAATCAAGTCAGCAGCAAGAGGGGCCAACGGTAAGACATCTTGCCTTAACCGAACCAATGGAATCACCCTTAGAGAAAGAAGAAGTAAAGAAGCTTGTCTAATATTGCTCCAAGGTTGAGGATTGCCATTCCTCATAATCGAAAGTCTGGTCACATTTGGCATCAACCCAACTCTATGGGTGACATCAAAAGTCCATCTCAATATCCTTAATTCCAAGACTTGAGAGATTCTGTTGTTGATAGAGAGAAAGCACATGAATAGGTTAGCGGTTGAGAAGGTACATTCAACCGGTCTGGGAACTGTACGAGAAACCTCTCCTTGAATTCTGATGTGAGAGAGCCTTTGAGATTTAGAGGGAGAGAACACCGGTTTTTGCTTGGTGGGAAAGTTGGTGACCAACTGTTGATCAGCTTTGAAGGGCTTTATTTGTTGGCCCTTGGGAGGTGCAAACCGCTTACGAAGTTTAAGGACATGAGGCTTCTGACCTTTGAAGCTGGTTTACCCGGGGCCTACGGTTCTGGAGAGGTAGAAAGGAATATCACCTTCTTTTTCTTTCAACTTCTGGAGCTCTTGGGAAAATGGTGGTGGTGAAGAGACAAGCTTATATTCAGCACGACTCGAGATCTTTTCATGAACACCGAAAAGAGGAATTCCATGAGAGGTACGTGGGATGGAGGACTTCGAGGTATAATAATTCAGAGGAGAAAATGCATCCTTCTGATAGAGGCAAGGATCGGCGTAGACCGGTGGAACAGCAGGATCCAACAGGTTGAACTCAGCATCATCATCAGAAATTTTTTCTTCTTCAAAGAAGTCAGATTCATCACCAGGATCAGTGGAAGTGGGATGATTGGATTGTTTCTCCTCCTCAACCCTTGGAGGACTGGAAAGCAAAGCTTGAATCTCTCTAACTTGGCTGTCCAGAAGAGAAGTTTGAACAGCTTGAGCAGTGGCCATAGCTTCAACTCTGGCTAGCAACCGGTTTTGCTCAATATCAAATAGGCTAGCAGCCAAAGCCTGTTGCATTTCAACATCATCAGCTGCAATCGGTTGAGGCACTCCAACCGGTTCAGTAGATACATCGGTTGGAGGGGTTGTGACCGGTGGAGATACCATCGGTTGAGTAGTAACCGGTTGGGCAGCAATGCCTCCTCCCAGGATGGTAACCGGTGACGTGTCGGTAAGGCCTCCTCCTAAGCTTCTAACCGTTGCCATCGGTTCAGGAGTGGTAAAAACATGCTCCACACTCTCCATTCGGTCAGGCTTATCACCACCATTAGAACTAGAACTAGAACTGGAACTAGACTTAGCAATATCATCAGATTGCTCCTTTTCTTCCTCTTCCCCTTCATCTTCAAACATAGCATCAATCTCATCATCAGTAACTGTAGGCCACTTGGTTGTGTTGGACTGAACCGCAGAAAAGAAATCGGCTAAGGATATGTTTCCAGCCGCTTTAAGCTCAATATACATGTCCAAAAGATTGTCCAACACATCCATAACATTTCTAATCAACTGATTCTTCCTTGGGCCAAGACAAATAGGCTCAGAATCAAAATTTGGAAGAGAGTCAAACTCCATCTCATATCTCCCAGACTGATAGAGGTCAATCTCGATCAAGGTGTCTCTGGCCCCATAAAGAATGGCAAAATTTGCCCAAACTGCTTGGACCATCATGTCCTTTCTCATTCTATCCTGAGCCAAGTAAACAACATTCCACTTGAGAGGAAGCTGATCAAATAATTTGTTGTACACTTTGATGAGGCTGAGCCGAGAAGCAGAAAGATCTTAGTCTCTGAGACGGCATGGTCGGCTGAAGTAAACACCATTCTCTTCATGTCTGTTCCCAAAATCAATGTAATCTTGAAGATTGTCAACCGATACGGAGGACTTATTGATCTCATGGAATTGAAGAAGCTTCCGAATGAACGGTGGTAGGTGATCAATGGGTTATACCTAGTTCGGTGATGGAGCTGATTGAGGGTTGAAGGACCAAGGGTTGTTGTGAAAGATATGGAAAGTGGGATCCCTGATCGGTTGGCATCTTCAGTAGGAGGTGTTGGAGGCATGACCGGTGATAGGAATGTCATCGGTCAGGGTATCATGACTTAGTAACCGGTTAGGGATGAATGGTATGAATGAAGAAATATCAGCCTCAATCCTCTTCTTTCTTTCAGCGTTTTCTTTGGTAATTTGGAAAGGGTTTTTTGGGATTGGTTTTGATTTTGAGGAGGTTGGAGGAGTAGGAGGTTTGGATGATTTTCAAGCAGTCTTTTTTGGACGGATGACAGTAGAAATTGGTTAACTATCATCTTCATCATGATCAGGAGATTTTCTTTTTGCCGGTGAGGGGATTGGTTGAGCAGGCTTTGGTTGATCAGAAACCGGTTTGGAGACATCGGTTGCTTTCTTTTTCTTCGGTTGGGAAGGCTTCTTCTTGGCCGGTTGAGCATCGGTTGAGGGAGCAGTTGCAGCCACCGGTTTGGCTTCCTTGAGAATTCTTGCTTGGTCAGTCTTGTCAAATGCCTTGACAAAGGATTTTGGGACAGAGGGCTGACTACCAGATATAGCAAAAATGGATGGGATTCTCATAAGGATCCTACTCATCAGAAGATAATGACAAGGCTTGGCTTTGTTCGTCCGAGTCAGATGCTTCTCCTTCTGAAACTTTTTGAAAGCAATCAAAATCACTCGGTAGATGAAGGAATACCAATTGAATTTCCTTTGAAGCATCACAGCTGCAATGGCTTCCCATTGTATCATAGTGATACACTGATGGGAGCCAGACCGGCAAATCACGCATCGGTCGATCACCTCAGCTAGAACGTAATGAACCGCATCAAGATCAGCTTTCTTGTTTCCCTCACCGGTCACGAAGGGATCAGTACCACGAACGCTTGCCCAGGTTAACTCCATGTCTTTGGAAGTAATGGAGGATGAACCGGTTGAGGGAACGGTAGGGAAGGCGTCGGCAATGGAGGATGGAGAGAAATCAACCGATACACCTCCAACGGTTGAGGAAATATGGGACACAACACCGGGCTTCAAAGTCTCATCCACTTCTCCATTGTTGAAGAATTCATTCACAAGCTTGAACATGATGTCATCGTTTCCCTCTGGCATCAAGAACGGTAACAGACCAGCAGCAGTCAACATTTCTTGCAAAAGCTTTCCCTCCTCTGACTCGAAGAAGCTTGGGAGAATGTAACCTCCGAAGATGTCTTTCTTGATTGGTTTGGGAGCCATCTGTCAAAGGAGTCAAAGATCAAAACATTCTAAGTTAGAACACATTTCAAAGATAGAAAATTAAAAATGAGTTTAGATTTTGAAAAAGTGTTCGTGTTCTTCGACTTTAAAATATTTAAAGATTTTAGGAGACTTTACCAGAAAAGCTTAAGGTTTGAAGAACAAAGGAAAGAACGAAGATTGTTTGCTTTGAAGGCTCGAAGCTTTTGCACAGAGAGAGATCTTAGAGATTCGGAAAAATTGAATGAAGTTTTGAGTTTCCCTATATAGTGGAGAGAGAAAGAAGGTGGTGGGATTTTTGAATTTGAAGAGACAAAAAAACGTTTCAACTGCCATGCACGGATATTTAAAAATATTGAACACGAGTTTAAATACGAAGGCTTAAAAATAGGTACGTGTGTGCAGCAGTTAAAAAATAATGCAATAATGACAAAAAGATAACCTTTTGATAAATTGGAATGATACAGAAGTTACCTTTTTGATCAAAATATTTTAAATTTTGATCAACAACCAAGGACAGAAGGAAGGTAGTGGGAAGGAGTAGGCAAAAGCTTTTTGAGGTGCCAGGATAGGGTGAAGCGGTGAAGCGGCTGATTTTATTGATGTGACCTGTCGGTAAGCACGAGCCGGTTAAAACGAATTGGGAATAGTAATCCGGACGCAGTTCGTCGGTTACGTAATGAAGCGATCGGTTAGGCTAGCTTTCTTACGACGTCATCGCTTGAGGCTTGAACGGTCAAGAGGGTGACCGGTTAGACTGTAATCGGTCAGGAATGAAAGTTTGACCGGTTAGGTGAGAGCTTTACACCGGTTTTGGGCCATCGGTTACGGATATCTTTTACCGGTTAGGAGTTGTCGGTTTAGGATTTCTTTCATACCGGTTACATGAACAGGTCAGGAGCACCGGTTAGCACAAGTAATTGAGGGACCACCATGATCAGTTGAGAGCGTACACAGGCAACTAAGTTAGCACAATAAATTAACGAATATCAATCAAGACTAGTTCTCCTCTTAGGAATTCAAATCTTTTAATGTCCAAGGGTTTTGTCAAGATATCTGCTAATTGATAATTAGTATGGATTTTTAAAAGAACGATGTTACCCTTTTCAACATGATCCTTGAGGAAGTGATATTTGATGTCTATGTGCTTAATCTTTGAATGCATCACAGGATTGTTGGAGACTGAAATGGCTGAAGTGTTATCACAATAGATAGGACACACTTCTTTAGGGATTTTATAGTCCACTAGTTGTTGCTTCATCCATAGAATCTGTGAACATCAACTCCCAGCAGCTATGTAATCAGCCTTAGTCGTAGAAGTGGAAATTGATGCTTGTTTCTTGCATGACCACGAAACCAACTGGTTACCTAGAAATTGACAAGTTCCACTGGTACTTTTCCTGGTGTCCCTACAAGCTGCAAAATCAGCATCTGAATAGCCAATTAGTGTAAATGTTGAATCTTTTGGATACAACAAACCTAAGTTAGCAGTTCCCACAAGATATCTAATAATTCTTTTAACAGCTTGCAAATGAGATTCTCTGGGGTCAGCTTGAAATCTAGCACATACACATACGGCAAACATGATATCTGGCCTACTTGCGGTTAAGTAAAGTAGAGATCCTATCATACCTCGGTAGAGTGTCATATCTACTTTTTTACCGGACTCATCTTTGTCTAGGTGTACATTTGTGGCCATTGGAGTGCTTTGAGGATGAGCGAAATCAAGACCAAATTTCTTGATTAGATCTTTAATATATTTGGCTTGATTGATGAAAATACCTTTTTGGGTTTGCTTGACTTGTAGTCGGAGGAAAAATGTTAGCTCACCCATCATGCTCATCTCAAATTTGCTATTCATAAGCTTCTCAAATCTCTTGCATAATTTTTCGTTAGTAGATCCAAAAATTATGTTATCAACATATATTTGAACTAACAATGAGTGACCATTATGCTTTGCAATAAATAAAGTGGTGTCGATTTTACCTCGTTCGAACTTCTCACTAAGTAGAAATTTGGAGAGAGTTTCATACCATGCTCGAGGTGCTTGCTTGAGGCCATACAAAGCTTTATTCAATTTGTAGACATGATTAGGCTTCTTGGAATCTTCAAATCCAGGAGGTTGCTCTACATATACAAGCTCTTGAAGTTCCCCATTGAGAAAGGCACTTTTCACGTCCATTTGATATAGCTTAAACTCTTTGTAGGCTGCATAGGCAAGAAATAACCTAATGGCTTCTAATCTAGCTACGGGAGCAAAGGTCTCATCATAATCTATGCCTTCTTCATGTCTATATCCCTTCGCCACTAATCTAGCCTTATTTCTTATAATTTTTCCAGACTCATCCAATTTATTTCTATAAACCCATTTCGTTCCAATCACTGTTTGATCACTAGGTCTAGGCACTAATTCCCATACTTTGCATCTATCAAACTGGTTAAGCTCTTCTTGCATAGCTTCTACCCAGCTGGGGTCATCGAGTGCTTCTTCAGTCTTCTTTGGTTCTATATTTGAGACCATAGTAGAGGAAAATAATCCATGTTGATCCTCCATATTTCTTAACTGGCCTCTAGTCATTCTTGGACCAAAGACATCACCAATCACATTTTTCAAAGGGTGATCTCTAACTGTTCTCACTTCCCTAGGGAGGTCTTGCCTGACCGATTCTTGTCTTAAGGTTTCTATTGGAGGAGTAGAATCGGCTAAGGGAGGTGTGACCGGTTGGGGAGATCGGTTAGGTGAGGGTGATGCTGACTGATGGTGATCGGTTATTGGGGAAGGAAACGGTAAGTTGATGTTTGAAATTGGTTCAGCTTCAGGTGGTGAATTAGGAATGGTAACATGAGGACTAGCTGGTAGATGATCGGTTAGAGGGGTTTGACCGTTGGGTTGTCTAACCGATTGAGGGAAGAAGGAGTCATCAACTAGGTCTCTATAGGTTACACCACTAGAGGCTGAAGGTTGAGCTGGAGGTTGATTTGCATTGATACTGGTGGATTGATTGGAATTATGATTGCTGGATTCACCTGTCTCAAACACACCAAAATTATCAGTACAATTTGGAGCCTTATCATACTCTAGCAAATCAAATTCATCAAAATTAACATGAACAGATTCAACAATTTTCAGCAACCGTTTATTAAAAACTCTAAATGCCTTACTGTGCTTGGCGTATCCAACAAAGATACCTTCATCGGCTTTTTCATCAAATTTACCTCGGCGCTCTTTACCGTTGTACAGTACATAGCATTTGCAGCCGAAGATCTTGAAGAAACCGATGTTGGGAATTCTACCACGCCACAGCTCATAAGGGGTCTTGTTGTGAAACTTGTTGACTAATGATCTATTATGGGTGAAGCATGCTGTATGGATAGCTTCGGCCCAAAAATACTTGGGAAGCCTAGCTTCGGATATCATTGTTTTTCCAGCTTTGATCAATGTCCTGTTCTTTCTCTCAACTACACCATTTTGTTGCGGTGTTCCAGCAGCTGAGAAATTATGATCTATTCCGTGATCATCACAGTACTGAGCGATTCCATTATTTTTAAACTCCGTTCCATTATCTGATCTCATACTGATGATGTCACATTCCTTTTGGGTTTGAAGTAGGCGGAATAGTCTGGTGGCAACTTCATAGGTATCATCTTTTGAAGCAAAAGTCTCCACCCAGGTATATCTTGAGAAATCGTCTACAACAACCAAAGCATATCTGCTGCCCCCTAAAATGGCAGTTGTTGTGGGGCCAAACAGATCCATATGTAGCAACTGGAGGCACTTAGAAGTGGACATGCAGGGCTTGCTGTGGAATGATTCTTTATGTTGTTTTCCTAATTGGCAGGCTCTGCTTTTCCTTCCGTGGTCAGCAGACACTTGAGGTAAGCCGGCAACAAGATTTTTGTTAGCCAGCTTGGATAGGTATTTGAAATTCAAGTGACTGAGTCTCTTGTGCCATAGCTAGGAATTCTCACTGATGTTCTTAGCTACAAAACAAACATTAGTAACATTCGAAACATTATTTAAATCTATAGCATACACGTTACCTTTTCTATATCCAGTGAGAAGTGTTTCACCTGTAGCAATGTCTTTCACATAACAGTTGGAAGAATTGAAAATACAATGCATACCTTTATCACAAAATTGTGATATAGAGAGAAGGTTATGTTTCAGACCATCCACCAAAGATACCTTCTGTACAATGACTGTACCTCTTTTGATGGATCCACGACACATAATTTTACCCTTTGCGTTGTCACCAAAGACAACTGGAGGACCAGACGCTTCTTCAAGATCGGTTAGGAGATCGGCATGTCCAGTCATATGCCTAGAGCATCCACTGTCCATAATCCAAACGTCCTTACCAGCATCGGTTGAGGCCATTAAGCATACCTGAAATAAAACAATAAGCTTATGGTCCCCCTTATTCTTTTGGGTCCAAAGAGTTAGTTCCTCTTTGGCAGCCATACGTGGCCACCACCTGAGCTTTTAGACTCAGTGGGTCCAGATAGGTGCTTCAAGAGGCATTCATAAGCCTTGTGACCTATAAAACCACAATTTGTACATTTATTAGAAGATGGCTGTGAGGGCTTAGATGAGCTGATGTTCAATTTTGCCAATGCTTCAGAGGGGTTCACTGATTGAGCAGAAACAGATCCTTTGGGGACGAAGGTGATGGATTTACCTTTGTTGGCCGGTTGCGTAGGTTTGGGAAGGCCTTTACCGGTTGAGGAGCCCTTACCGGTTGGTTGACCGGTGATGGTTGTCTGACCGGTCGGACCCTTACCGGTGATGGTTTCCTTACCGGTTGAGGTTTCCTTACCTGCAACATGGTCAGCAATTTTAATTTCACCTTTGTTGTCACCATCACTGAGAGGGACATATTGTCCTAACTCAGGATCGGCTACCTCGGTCCCTTGGGATTTGTTCTTGTCAATCTTGGCCTTCATCTGTTCCTGAATCTTGGGATAGTTATGTGGAACAACACTGAAAGGTCTGGTTAACCCTCTCTTAAGCAAGTTGGATTGAGCATCATCAAAGTTACCCATTAAGTTCTCATTAACAGACTTTGTAACTGGTTTGTCTTTGCTGTCATTGTCATTGCCTTTGCTGCTGGAGGTAAAACTTATACCAGATGTTACATCTCTATTAGGAGACATCTGATCTTGTATGATAGTTTCCACAGCAGCTCGGGTTTTGAAAAGGTGTCAATAGTTTTTGAAAGTGAGTTATTTCTTGACACAAGATCAGCAACTTGACTAACACAGATATTTAGTCTCTCAGTGAGTCCTTGATTATCTTTCTTCAACTGATCAGACTCTAGCTTACTTTCTTTTAAAAATTTTATTTCAGCTTTCAAGGAGACATTCTCAGTTGTGATCTTTTTAAAATTAGCAGCCATAATTTTGTGAGCTTCATTTAATTTTTCAAAATCTGAGAAGAGCTCATTCATCACCTCTGCCATTTCAGACTTAGACATATTTGGCATTGGGTCAATGGTAGGCTGAGAGGTTGAGGATGATGGTTCAAAATTAGGATCAAAATTAGGTAGTGATGATATCGGTTGAAGGCTTGGCTCAGTTAGGGTCTTTAGATATTGAATCGGTCGGGGCTCAAGTGTCGATTGATGAGAGGAAATCGGTAAGGCTTGAGCTTGGTAGGTCTGTTGAATCGGTTGCATCAGCGGTCTGAGAGTGGGCATGGTTTTACACTAACCGTAGAGGGATCCACCTATGTTTTGGATTTTAAAGTTGTAGGGATTATCTGCCTTGGGAATAGGATCGTCAAAATAAGTTAAGGGAGATCTCATAGGTTGGGTCTGGTCATTGTAAGATGATTGTTCATTGGAGTTGGGGTGTCTATAGATAGGTGACTGCAGGGAGATAGGTTTGTCATCGGTTCCATCAATAGCAACAAAACTGACATCAGCATCTTCATCTATATCAGCATCCTCATTTTCAGAATCTATCTCAAACTAGACTGGCATAGCCGTTTCAGTTCCATCCTCGGCAACTAAGCTCTTGGATCTGGGATTTTTCTTGAATGGTTTCTTCCTTAGAAATTCATATTTAGGTTGAGGACATTTGGAAGCAAAATGGCCGGGTTTTCTACAGTTGTAACACAAAAGCTCACCTTGGGCATTCTTACCATCGGTTGAGGTTGAGGTTTGGCCTTTTCTTTGGAAGTTTCCAGATCTTTGAAATGAAGAGGATTTAGGTTGAAAGGATTTGCTGCGGGATTGTTGGGATCTTTTAAAATCCTTGAACTTTCTGTAGTTTCTAGCGAAGGCAGCAAACTCATCTTCTTCCTCAAGAGGCATACTGGATGAGGTATTGGCTTGAGTTGATTGAGGTTGAGAGATTGAGGGAGTGTCATTGGTAGGTTGGCTGTTTAGCAAAGAAGAGCCAGGGAAGATCTCGGTCTGAGCTGGCAGAGATAGATTTTTAAATTGTTTTTGAACTCCACTCAGCCGACTGAGTTCTTCCTCATATAAAAACAAAGTCGAAACAATGTTCTGGATATGAGTAACATTCAAATCTCGGCATTCTTTCAAAATAGTGACCTTGGCATGCCACAAATCTCCGAGAGAATTGAGGAATCTCATGTTTAGGTCTTTCATAGTGTAAACTCTACCTAAAGATGCACAAGAATTACTCACCTCGCAGAAACGATCGTATGTTTCCTTTAACGTCTCATTTGAGTTCTTCTTGAATGACTCGAACTCCGCAACGCTTTTGTAGAGTCTGTTGTTCTTGGCCACTTGATCTCCTTCAAAATATCTGAGTAAACTCTGCCACACTTGTTGAGCAGTCTCATAGCATTGTACTTGTTTGTACAGTCTGTCATCAAGTCCTGAGGTTAAAATGTGCAAGGCTTTTCTGTCCAAGGAATCACAGATCTTGTCATCCTCGGTCCACTCTTCTCGTGGTTTTGGCACATAGGTTTCATAAACCTCAAAATCTTGTTCAGACATTCTATCGGCATGATCCATGAGAGGATTTTTGGGTGCTCTAGTTGCAAGATTGATTTTTAGGGGTGTCATTGGACCATCTCTGACTACAGTGGTTAACCTATCATCTATTGAGTCCAAGTACCGCATGATTCTGTTTTTTCATACTGGAAATTCGTTTTCGTTCAACATGGGAATAGTCGCCATGTTCCAAGTTTGCATGAGTTTTCCTGCCATTTTGGAATTGGCAATTCAAGCGGTTAAGCTTGGAAAAATGGTTTTCAAAAATTGCTAGCTCTGATACCAATTGTTAGGTCCCAAATGGTAGGAATCAGGCTAGAGGGGGGGGGTGAATAGCCTGATTAAAAACTTTTTGTTAAAATGCTCTTTTAAACTTTGAAAGTATTAAGTTGCACTAGCTAACCGGTTATAAAAGATTTGCACAGCGGTTTATAAGTTAGAGTTTCTCAAACCGGTTAGATGAGATGTTCCAAACAGTAAATTAAAATCTCATGCAGCAAGGACAAATTTCATTTCCAAGTAAGGTAAACATGTTAAGCAGTAGTAGGAGTCAACAGGTTGTGACTGGTCAAGAGATTATCAACCAGTTACAACTACATGAAAATAAACAAATACACAGAAGAATGACACGTTGTTTGGAGAGGTTCACAGTGTTAAATAACTACTACGTCCTCTACCAAGTTTGGTCAGAACTTGGATTTGTGAAAGTGCACTGCTATTAATGGATCCTACCTATTACAAGTTGCAAGCCAATGATTGAAGGCTGCTAAAATAAAGGTGACCACTAACGGATCGTGCTACAATAAAGACCTGGTGTTTTCTAGAGATGTGCTCACAAGTTGAGCTGATTTTTCTAGGGTGTTGTGTGTGAATCAATCAATGTGTTTCATAAGTAGTCTAATGAAGAAACACTACAATATTGATTGAGGTGCTCAGTGTATAAGTCCTACAGAGATGTCTAGTGAATAAAGGGACTTGTATTGAATGCCTTGAACTAGGGAATTTGCAGGTTGGTAGTTCAAAGCAGCTCACTCTCAAGGATCATAAATGCACCACCCTTCTTCAATGCTCCAGGGAAGCTATTTATAGTGAACTTCAAATAAAGGA